>OX244271.1:23150168-24350168 GCA_945867215.1 Epinotia demarniana | reverse complement strand
CGAACACGATTAACTCGAAGTTACCTAAAATAGACGTTCTTTTTTTCTGAATTAAACTGAATAAGGAATCACTTTATAATTCAAAATCATTGTCACCCTAACGGTAGTTTGCAAAAATTTGACGTATGTGTGTTTGACGTATCTACTTAACTTCAAGAAATGTAGGGTGACCAAACATTCAGTGGATATTTGTGTTAACATTATCATTAAATTTAATTAACTGAACAGTGATTTAATTGCATGAGACCTCATACATTGAAATCCGTTTTGGCTGTTTATCAATATTTTTCGACTCCTGATCACGGATTAAGAATCATCGTGTATAGGTAGGTACTCAACCCGGGAAAAAGTAAAGAATGCCTCAGGTGGCATTTTATCACCCTTGCCCTTGGCTCAGGTGTCGGTGTAGGTCCTAGCGATTAGAGACATTAGGAACGTACGTATCGTATTTTAGAACAGACGTTTCGGGTCATTAATTGGGCCGTAAACGATAAAATCTGTCGTGCTAGCAGTTGCTTGTAAATCATGTCAGATCTTGTAAATACGGTTTTTGTAGTCAATATTATAAACCTGGCTAGTTTAAAATGATTATAGTTTTTCGGTTTGATATCATGGATTGATCAAAACTAAATGTAACTAATCAATCAGCCTGTAAACGTATATAGGCTGATTTCTTAGTTAGGTCCATTTAGTTTTGATTAATCGCCCAGCAGTGGGACGTCCCACTGCTGGGCACAGGCCTCCTCTCGTGGATGAGAAGGAACGGGCAATTTAACAGGGTTTTTTTTATGTAACTAATCTACAAACCTTTGTTTCTGGGACGAAACTGCAGGTTTCTTTTTTCGCAAATGAAGGCTTCTAATCGGTAAATATTTTGTATAACGCGCGCACACCCTATCGCTGTCTATAGGTACTCACACAGTTAAAGTGTCAAAAAACATCTAAATATCCAGACTTTCGCATTTAGAATATTAGTAGGATTTCAATTATATGATATGCTTATAACGCGCGCAGATAAGGAATTAATCTGAAAATGGCGTAGCGCTCGCATGCTATCTCGCTCACACCCTATTACTTTCTATATTCACACTTTAACTGTGTTCAACCGACTTGGATGAAATTTTGCACCAAGATAGCTTATGGCCTGGATAAAAATTTAAAGAAAAGTTTTTATCTCGTGTCTACGCAGAAGAAGTCGCGGGTGGTTGCTAATACTCCATAATCTGATACTGATAGTTTATTTTTGCATGTGAAATAACAATATGCTACCGACGTTATAAATTTAATACATTAACACGTAACATTTGCTTCATTACAAAAATAATATACGGATCTCATCAAATAAATCGCCACAAATTGAATTTCATACTATATGTCGTTATAATTATCTTTTCAACACAATTGCTCGTAACGTACCTCTTATTGTGTCGCTTTTAGGCTCATAAATAATCCTGGATATTAAACACGCGTGTTTCATAACATTACAACACTTGTGTGTTATGGTTATATCCCGATGAAGTCGCGTTGGCACCTTGCAGCATGATATATGCATGAACATGGTGCATTCTTAAATTAACCGGGTTGTACAGAATATATAGCTTTTTTTTAATTCTCGGCAAATTGATTCTTACTCGACTAAACAAATTAAATCCTTTTGGTTAATTAATTGGCTATTTCTTTTTGCATATGATATAGAAACGTTTAATTTAGTAAAACTATTCACTTTTAGTAACATTTTACACGAATTAATACAGATGACATTGTAAAACCAAAATATTATTTCATTTTGTATTGGCTGTTTGGAGATTTCTGTGCCCGCACTACGCAAACTTCACCAAAAAAAAAACTGTTGCGCGCCATTATAGGTTATTTCACAAATATTTGTGATTTGTTTATGCGTGTTTGGTTATTATCAACAATGTTGACTCGTGGTGACTAGAAAAGTGATAAATAGAATGGACGCCATTGGAAATTCTTGGCGATGTGCAATTGTGAGTAAAAACCTGTAGTCATCTTAATGATTTACTTGATGTAAAGAAAATAATTTGGGAGGCCTAAAACATTTTCATCTTATGAAAATGTTTTTTTCCTCGCAAAATGTGTTGAAAAACGTCGTATGATACGCGTGAGCTTTGATAATTATATCCTCGGCTTCCTTATCACGCTCACCTGCGGTTCGCGTGAACAATTTCGCCTCTGATGTAATTATCAACATACCTCACTTGTATCACAATGTACTATTAACAACGTCAATACACATAACATTACAAAGCCGATGCGGGCGACAACAGATAATGTGGAAACAAACATTTTTTTCAATGAAAATTTGGTTTCCGATAAATTGTAATAGTCATGTTCATGATAATTTTTATGATCAAACCGATTGTTGTGAAACGGACTCGATCACATGGAGCCTATGATTTGGTTAATTTCATTACTGATATTATTTTATCACAATTAAAATGTTGAATAACTTTATAAAATGACTGATGTAATGAAAACTGGCCAAGAGAAATCTAACTTTCTTTAAGATCTCACATTTTTAAATAACAGCAATTGTTATAGGTAATTATCCAATAAAGCAAAGAAATGGAGTTTAATACTTGTTAATAATGTTATTTTGTTCCTATAAATACATATTTGGATTGAATGGATGGCACTCATTTAGATATCCATTATTTTTGCGGCGAAGCCCACAGCCAAGCATAATTATTGTATTGAACATGGCTCTCCTTTTTTAACCGACGAAAAAAACGAAGGAGGTTCTCAAGTCAACGCGTATATATATATATATATATATATATATGACGGAGAAATGGTGGTGTTGGGGTGGTGGTACATGATACAGTTCAGGAATGGGCGTTGCTGTCGGGCATCGTTGGGACGAATGCGACGAAGTACCGCATAATATTCTGTAAACGGCAATTTGTATGGTATCAGTTATATCATACCTACAAACTATGACGACGTTTACATCAAGCTATTCTTCAAGTAAACTAATTTGTCTTGAATTAAATTTGAAATTAAAGTTGATGTATTATTCAGAAAATTACACCAATGCCGTGGTCTACAACATAAAAAAGCAATACAAATCTCATCAATAATGATTGAAACACTAATTATCATTTGTTGGCTCTAATTTTGCATGAAATCAATTGGAACGAATACCGTCCTTTTATTTCTGTTGCTTCAATACAGTCGTTGTCAGTAGTGTCCGCAGCTAGCTTCAGCACAGCACGTGTCCTCTGATAGTCCGACGTGCAAGAACCGCCGACGCTGCACGGTCTCGAAACTTCAATGATCCACGCTACTGGACGAGACGTTTGCAGTCAGTAGTACCGCTTATAGATGTACGCCATGTCACACTGAAACATTAATTTCAAACGCGTAGCAAATATTTTCAACCCCGATACGGTATCAAGGTACTTTAACCAATTGCCACAAAGTTGTTAGGCAAGTTGTTAAGCAAAACAATGAAATTAATGAAATTTTAATACTGTTCTAAAAGTTAATACGAAAGTAGGCAGTTAGATTTTCACAAAGCTATCAAAAAATAGGAAAAACACTATTGTTAGCGGAAAATATGTCAAATCTTGTATCAACATAGCAAAAACAATAAAAATGGTTTGACGTCGCACGTCGTTTAAATTGGGCAACTTTGTTGTTCAGTAGACCGCCCAGACCATCTCGACATAAGCGAAGTCATCATCCTTGCTGTGGCCTGTACGCAATTCATTTTCTTTCGGTCGTACCAGAAATCGATCCACGTCACTCAGGTAATGGTGTGATTGCCTCCAATAAAGCCATTTTTTTTTGCTGCTCCATGAGCATTTCACACATGTGCACGTTCTTATTCACATCCTGTGGGCACTGATTACATCCCACTTCTGATGTCGGAGGAATGGTGGTGTTGGGGTGGTGGTACATGATACAGTTCAGGAATGGGCGTTGCTGTCGGGCATCGTTGGGAGATCGAGTATTGAGACTAAGACTTTGAATCAAATCAATACTTTATTTAATTATTACTCGTATTAGATTGCACTTCACTTCAATGATACTGAATTGAAGCGTGGACAGTTCCGAGGTGGTTCCAATACGTCCGGTCACTCGCGTGTTCAGCCAGAGAATGTCCGGAGCTCGGCCCGCCCGGCTCCATTCTAGCGCAAGGAGTGGGGTTAGATTTGGGCTAGATGGTTCGATGTGACGTCAGCCACAAACCAACCAATCGTAGCCATTCCCACGCTGCGCTACAATTTAGCGTCCGTACTAATGACCATCCTGTCTCCGACATATATATATATATTTAGGTATGACCACGCATTACTTTTTAGAGAACAGTCCGATTTTGATAATTCTTTTTTTATTAGTACGGGTATACCTCAAAGATAGTCCCACATAAATTTAAAATAAAAATTCTAACCCTAAGGGTAGGAAAACAAAGGATGATTGATTGTCCACTTACTGATTGAAATGTATGACCACATATGCAAAGAGTAATCAATCACAAATATTGCATGTAAGTTACTAGTAATTTAGTTAGTTATTAACTAAAGTGAGCCACAGAAAATTGAAAAATTAAAACTTTTTAGGGTTGATTTTTCTACCGTTGTCGCATTTTGGAAAAGTAGTGTTCAAATACAAATTGGTGATTCTGATGAAAAAAATACTTTCTTTATGTTTATTAAGTATTAAGCTATATTAAAAATATAGAAATCCACAGGTTAATGCTTTAATTTGTCAGATAATTGCATATTAGTGGGATAATCAGCGGTCCGACGTTCCCGTGAGTGACGAAATTGTAAAGGATCGGATAGTACTCCAAAACTCGAAAACTATTAATTTTATTCCTTAAAGTATAAACATAGGCCTCAATAATCCCTCTCAAACCAAAAAAATATTATTTATTTATCAAAACCTTGGAAAAAAACAGATTTTCATTTCCACTGAGTTACATTTTGTACAAAATGTACCCTAGTTTTTATTATAATTCAGTGAAACGACTAAGTAGAAAGGAAATGTATTTTTTTAATACAAAACAAAGGTGTTAAGATTTCTTTAACAGCCATAAAAACTGACTAGAGATTGTATATTATGCAAAAATTAATATTTTAGTCAAAAGAAATGTAGGACAATTTCTCAGTGGAACGTAACGAACGAATAGGGGTGTATCCACAGTGACCCACATTTTGGCAATATTTTATCTATATATATAAATGCCTTTGTCCTGACTGAGTCACTCATCAACGCACAGCCGAAACAACTGGGACTAGAAACTTGAAATTTACACCAAGACTTCCTTTTATGACGTAGGCAACCAATAAGACGGGATTTTTTGAAATTCCATCCCAAAGGGGTTAAATGGGGGTGCAAAGTTTGTATGGGGGAAACTTTATATCATGAACTAGAGGCTTAAAACTTTGTAGAAAGATTACTTATTAAAATACAAGTAATTTCTGCGTTTAAGAAAATTCTACCCCTAAGCGGGTTAAATAAGGGTGCAAAGTTTGTATGAGGGGAAACTTTCCCTTTTGAAAGAGAAACTTGAAACTTTGTAGACAGATTACTTATTTTTGAATACAAAAAAGTACTTTAAGCGTTTTAGAAAATTATGTCCCGAAGGGGGTTAAATAGGGGTGCGAAGTTTGTATGGGGAAACATTATTTTTTGAACTAGAGACTTGAAACTTTTTAGAAAGATTACTTATTAAGATACAAAAAAAGAACTTCCAGCGTTTTAGAACATTGCACCCTAAATGGGGTTAAATAGGGGTGCAAAGTTCGTATGATGGAAACTTTTCCTTTTGAGCTAGAAACTTAAAACTTTGTAGACAGATTACTTATTTGTATCCAAAAAAGAATTTAAGCAATTTGAAAAAATCCACCCCTAAGGTTTTAAAAAAGGTGACATGTTTGTATGTCATATATATACTTTGTTTTTTAGGTAGAGTAAAAATTTTGTAGAAAAATTACTTATTAAAATATAGAAAAAACCGTTTCAGTGACTTAGAAAACTCCACCCCTAAAATATTGATATAAAAATAATTTCATAAATCTATAGATTACATAAAATAACATTTCAACTTAATACGAAATACCGCCTTCAATTTTGTAATTCGCTATGGCACACATTATGTAAACATTTTCCCATTACCTTTCCACTTAACTACATAAAATGCTTTCCAAGGCCTAATGCGTTGTTAACAACAGAAAATAACGAAGTTGTTGTACATGGGCCGATAATATTTGAAGTTTCATCGATTTCTCAAATGCACCATACTTACCTTCAGTACCTCATCATATCTGTTGCACTTCTAATGTGTATTTTGATGATTTGTTGCTAAGTTAACGATATATTATCAGAATCTATGAACTGAGGAATTCCATAAGTCAGAAAGGTCATCATCATCATGCTATATTGTAGAATATACCGAAATCGCCATATGCATGCCCATTATATTTGAAGAGTTCCCTCAACTCCTTACGGATTCCATCATCAGATCTATGCCAAATGTATGCGGGACTACCTTGCAGATATCTGCTTGCGAACAAAAAAAGAATTATCGAAATCGGGCAACGTAATAAAGAATTATCACCGACGATATACATCCAAAAGGCGAAACGAGAACCTTCATCATTTTATTGAAGTGAAAGTCACAGGAAAAAACTAGTCTTCAAATTGTTATCTACATTTGTGCCCATAAAACACAGCTTTATCGTTCCAATGAGTGACTTTTCGTTCCAATGAGAAACGAGATTTCTCATGGGAACGTCACGTTTCGACCTTGCGAAACAAAATTTACATTATTATCAATAGTAAAGAGAATTAAAAGATTATTTGATTACATCAATAAACTAGATTGATTTGTTAACAAAACTACATATTAAAAACGTACTGAAATATGAAACTTACCTTAGAAAAGTCCGTCATTAAATGGAAATCACAAAATGCACTCAAAAAACCTCCGCAACGAAACCTGCTTTCACCTCTAATTATTTGACATTACTGACTAAAAACAAATATGGCCGGCACGGTATAGGTATTGGAATGTTGCCAAACCAAAAAAATGCTATTATTTGGTAGGAATAATCAAAGTATCATCGAAAATTGTTCGTTTCTCAATAGGAATTTCCACTTAGTTACTTTTAGTACTTAGATTTAAAAACGTTTTATATATATTAAATAGGTATTATCTGTAAGAAAAGCATTTAAATTATTAAATATGGATACATTTTGAAACCTTATAGGTCGTAAAATCATATTATTACCTTGCAGAAATATGTAAAAATGCGCTTGCAATTTTAAATTTCGCGGTAGGACATGGGAAAAACAGCAGTGTTGCTGACTTTAAAATTATATAATTTAAAAAGTTTTCATTATTTGAAATAAATAACTATACAGTATTGATGCCAAATTATCTCTTTCTATGTATAATATTAAAACGTTACCCAAAAAAGTTAAAAGTGGTCTATAATGATAAGGAAACTGGTAGGACATGACAAAAACTCAACTATACAACGATAGAAAAATCGGCCCTTTAACAAAAAAATTTAACCGCCGAAAAAAAAACTGAAAAGCAAAAAATAATAAACCTTTCTTATTTAGTTTAATAAGTTTGTTCTTAAATGAATCTAAGTGTACCTAATTAATTTTGAGTCGGCACCAACTCAAAATTACTTAGGTACGAAAGGGATTAATTTAAGAACTTAGTTATTAAGGTTAATAAAAAAGGTTTAATATTTATATGATTGTTTGGCTTCGACTCAAAATTACTTAGGTACACTTAGATTCATTTAAGAATTTAGTTATTAAACTAAATTAGTAAGGTTTATTATTTTTTTCTTTTCAGTTTTTTTTTTGGCGATATAATTTTTTATGTTAAAAACTTTTTCCAGCCTAGTCCGTTCAGAGCGATCTTAAGTGAGTAACAATACTACTGCTGACTGTACTACACGACTACAACGAATAAATTGCCGTCGACTTAAGAACTGGCTATTGAACGTCACGAATTCGTACAAAACCCGTGCTAAGTTCGCCCAACTCCCATATTAAGCCGGATTACGTTTAATGTTCCCATATATTTGGTCACACATCCTTGACATTACTGGAGCCCTTGCTTAATCACTTGAGGATTACGTTGCAGATAATATGTTTTGACCGCGTTTATAAACAGCCTCAAGTAATATAATTGCGGATACCTGGGGATTCCTCGTATCGAGCGATTTGAATCCGAGTAATATTTGGTGATAGGCATTTATTTTATCGCCAAATGTTATTAAAGGCCTCCTCCATCCACCGAACGCGTGTCGTGCGCGGCGCGTGTGCTGCGCGGCACCCGCCAAGTTGTACAGCATTGAAACTACACTTTAAACACACATAGAACGAGGTCCGAACACGGGCCCGCGCGGGCCCGCGGCGCTAAAATTACAACTCGCGGGCCCGCGCTGCACACGCGTTGCTAACGCATCGCCAAGCGTTATAGAGATAGTGAGATACACATTAAATGTGCTGCTGCCGCGAGTCATATCTCTCTCACAATCAACACATTTAATAAGTATCTCACTATCTCTATCACACTCAGCAGCGCGGGCACGCGCGGGCCCGCGCTTCACACGCGTTGCTAACGCGTCGCCAACGCGGCGGGCCCGCTCTGCACACGCGTTGCTATACGACGCCCGCTTGCGGTGTGAATATACCGATTCAACCGCGCCTGACGCGCGCCGCGCACGTCACGCGCCGCGCACGACACGCGTTCGGTGGGTGGAGGCCTTAAATGTTGCCTTATATTCATATTAGTACTTCATTTGTTAGCCCCTGACTAATAAGGACATAAACATACGTACACGCCTTTATGACATTGAAAAATAGAGTTTACAGATGTTTATGCGCTAATTTATATACTTATATAAATACCCCTGACTGAACAGCTATGATAAGATTATTCAGGCAGCGTCTATGTTATGGTCATGCGGCACTTACGGCCAACTTAAAATGTACGTAAAGACGAAAGCTGATTCGTTTTAATATTATTGCCCTACTACTTGTTCATGATTACTTTCGCATGAAAGCAGTATTCTATTCTAAGTAATTCTTGTTGAGCAACATTTAATAAGCCTTTTTACGTGCTTAGCACTAGTATATAATTTGATATAACCTTGTTGTCATAACACCAACTTATCCCTAAGGTACTCCAAAGACAATTTCACGAAACTCATTTTGCTAAACTTTTTAATTCAGGTGTCCCGTAATTAGCATCTTTGTCATTAAATTTAAGAAAGCGATTATGACGCTAAGTGGAATCTCGAGTCGGACTTGTGGTATAACAAATGAGGCTTATATTAAGCTTGCGTTTTTGAAGGGAGGAACAGTAATTTCTTTTGATATTTCCTGGTAGATAAAATTTTGTCTGCATTTAATGTAAGTAAGTTTCTGTTAAAATGTTGTAGTATTTTACAGTAAAACACACCCGTAGTATAATTTTTAATACAGGTGACATGTTTCAAACTGTTCGAGAGTTCTTCTTCAGGATGAGTGTTCTTGCTGCCGCACCGTTGTATATTCTTAAACATACATTTATTTCTGGATTAGCCCCAGAACTTTGGCACCCATTTGGATCTCAATTATTTCTACAAAGTTGACAACCACGCATATCCTATACTATTAAACGAGCAATATTTGTATGTATATAAATCACGTCCTCGGAAACGGCTCTAACGATTTCGATTAAATTTGGAATGTAGCGGTTTACG
Organism: Epinotia demarniana; assembly: GCA_945867215.1. Taxonomy (NCBI): domain Eukaryota; kingdom Metazoa; phylum Arthropoda; class Insecta; order Lepidoptera; family Tortricidae; genus Epinotia; species Epinotia demarniana. Next base: position 24,340,422 of record OX244271.1, on the reverse strand, counting down.
GGGGCGAGAAATCGATTTAGCTAGCGCTCATATCTGGGAAAATTAATTTTCTTCGTATTTTCTCTATTTTTGCCCGAGCTGAGCTCGGTCGCCAAGGGACGTCTTCATATTAAAGCATAGATTAAAATTGGCTCCCCTTTTTCAGATTAATGTGCTTTTATGCGATACATAAATATACTTACCGACCGGTTTTGACGACCGGTTAGCCTAGTGGGTAGTGACGCTGCCTACGAAGCTGGAGGTCCTGGGTTCGAATCCCGGTAAGGGCAAATTTTTGTGTGATGAGCATGAATATTTGTTTCTGAGTCATGGATATTTTCTATGTATTTAAGTCTTTATATCTATTATATATATCGTCGTCCAGTACCCATAACACAAGCCTTACTGAGCTTACTATGGGTCTTACTAACCCAAATATCTCGGTAAATATCGATTTCAGAGAAAAAGTTTAGAGAATAAAACATGCTTATTTTTACGTATTTTGTACGATAAGAAAAGAAAATTTAAAATACTTATAAAAAAAATTCAAGTCCTAAAACCGGCCACCTTTTTATTATACCCCAACCGTCGCATGCCGCGCGTGTCAGTCGCAGGCGATCGATCGCGCGCGGCTGCGATAGCCGCGATTCACGGAATTACACCTTAAGACCTAATTCAAGTTTAATCGAATGCGGCATCACTGGTGTACCTACATCGTCCGGTGATAACCTAAACTATCTAATAAGAAGTAATAGGTAAGTACATGAAAACTCGACCTATACTACGTTAAGACACTTGATATTTGTTTTTTTTCTGTAAATGCACTAGGTAAATAGTGAGTTTTGGTTGTAACCCGACGACCATTACTGCAAGAGTAAATACGTTTAGTTTGACTATTCAAATTTAAGTAACAATTCGAATTAATCTGACGATAATAATAAAATGTTTTTTTTTACTATTACAGTATTCTCAATCTGCATGACTCTTTACACTTGTTTTGTGTTACTGAACACAAAATTTGTGTTATGGTTAACACAAAAGTAACACAAAAGCGCCATATATATAACACAAAAGCAGTTTTTTACAAACGTTTTAGGTTATAAAGTCAAATTCAGTTAAACTAGACGCAATTGTACATGTTTCATGTAAGCTTTAAACATAAACGAAAACAACCATACTAAAGTGAACTTCTGAAACGCTTACTTACTAGAGATAATACATAAACACAAATTTTGACAAAATATGCCACTCACCTTAAACGGTTCTCATTGATAAACTATAAATGACAGTTACTTTTTTTAAACATTGATTAAAACCTCACGGTGTTGCCGTGCCGAAATACGTTTGTCCCCAGTTTTCTGTTAATATTTAGGGGTAATTATGCATAACACAAAATTTTGTGTCACGAAAGCCAAAACTCTGCCCACTAATCTAAAGATCTATAAAATACGCAAATCAAAGTATTTAAACACCGTTCTTGTACTAACAGAAAGTAATGTGTCTAATCTTTCAAGCGTATTTAAACGTTTTTTTGTAAATGTTCAAATATGAAAATAATTCATAGTTTAAAAGTACTCGGAAAAAAGCGACACGGCATTTTCGACCAAAATTAGGGTGGTTTGGTGAACATAAATGCAAGTATTTTATAGAAACAACCACTTTTATTCACTGAGCGAAATGGGGAAACAAGCGCAATAATTGCTTTAGTGCTTACACATGTGGAGAAAACGAACTGGAAAGTTTTGTTCAGACCAAAACTAACAATGTCGGCGGCCTTACCCAAAAATTAATTTAAAAGGTTATTAGTTGTAGTGACTGTCGAATACGCGGTATACGCGACGATATAGGAAAGTGGACTTACTAAAGGTAATAAAACTCAGGTGTTCAGGTAGTTACACTTTTTAATTTTTCCATATTTAATAACAATCATTTAGGTTTTTAATCTAACCCGGAGACTATGTACATTACGCGGCATTGTGTCCCCAGATACCTGGTTGTCTATTGTTCAAAACAATTAATGTTACGTACAGAATCTACGATCTGTACACCTCTACGAACTATTTCCCCCGCAATGTAATGACAAAACTCTCACCAGTATTTGACTTCATTGTTTAACATTTCGAATTTGACTCCAGGTAAAAGTTTCGGGACAGTTTCAGGTTAAATAGAACCTGTAGGGACGAATGCTTTTTAATGGAAACCGCAATAATGGCCATGGGATCATTCCGTCCCTTTCTGCGGTTGAAGGTCCACGTGCAAAGGTTGTTTAATGGAATGTACGAAAAGTAAAAACTTTAGCTTTAAACTACTTACAGGGTTTTAGAAAATCCATATATTGTAATACACCTCGTTCGATGCAATAGTTGAATTTGAATGGACAAATCGGTTTGCACTACTTCGTTTATTTCTTTTTGTTTTATTTTAGTTTTAATGTCGCGGGAGTCCGCTTGATGCGGATGGCGCAGGATCGGTCATTATGACACTCTTTGGGGAAGGCCTATGTCCAGAAGTGGAACGTATATGATGATGATGATTATGACTTCGTTTATCTAGGATATCAAAGGTTATGTTGTATCTAGTAGGTTCCCTTTGATATGATGATAAATATGTATCTAGATAATCATCGAAATATTCTAATATTCTATATTTTATTTCTATATTTTATTTTAATATTTCGATGATTATTTGTACAATACTTAACACTTTTGATTTCAGAAGCCCGCTATGTGGGTTCTCTGTTCAAAGGCGCTTGCATATGCAAAGCAAAAAAGGTGAAGTATCGTCTATGAACGTAGCGCAATGAAATGATTGGCACTGAATGTTTTGAAAAAAAACAGGGAAAGCGGGCGACGCAATAATTGCTACAGTCAAAAAAGCGGCCGCTAAACCGCCGGAAAACGACACCTTTTGTTGGATTGTTGAAACGTGAACGGAACGGTTTCTTTTAAGAACTGTAACCATGTTAGTAATGACTTTATTTAAAAATAATAATGATTACAATTGCATATTTTGTCTCGCATAACCCTGTAGTTCTGGTGTCAACTTGTCAACATGGAAATTATCCATGACCCATTTTTGCTGGAAGTCGGCAGAACATGGTAGCAGGAGAATCTTCAGGCCATCTTTGTATTCTTTTACCGTTAAACATTTCTGCGTCTTCATGTGTCTTATATTCTGCGTCTGAAAAAAATAATACTCTTACTGTAACTGTGCTCATGTTTTGTGTCTATGAGATTAAATCATGTTTTTTTGCGCCATAAGCTTCTTCTGAAATGAATTGCCGTTTATTATTAAAATTATTTAAAAAATCATCTCATTAATAAGAAGTGTCGTTAATTTGATAACAATTTTAAAATAATGAGTCCGACTTAGAATCATCGTACATAAATATTATATGATGTATTAAACTTGATGAATTAGACAATGTCATCATGTATTAAAAGCATGCAATTCTAATGATCGTATATTTAAACTGTAATATTATTAATGACTTATTGCAATATTTAAAACGGAATTTAATTGAAAGTTGAAATTCATGCACCGTTAAGCAATTAGTTCCTTTAAAATTATTTCATAAAATAAAATTACATTACACACAATTTTGTTTTAGTTAAAAGACCTGACCCCGTATCATGGTCCGCCTTACCACACGATAAGTGACAAGATAGAGCGTCCGTCACATGGTGACACCGCTCGATAGAACGAGACGACGCTCCTGTCACTTATCGCGTCATAAAGCCGACCATGATACGGGGTCTGGTAAAGGTTATGGAGGTCCGCTGTTTGCGAGTGGTGTCGGACCCGTCCTTGTTGCAATGTTTGGGGGAGACCTAAACAGCAGTGGACATCTTTCGCCTGATATGACGATGATGTTTTAGATTCCAAAATATTGAAATCCATAAATTTCAATGTATCTTATTTTATATATTTTTATCTTTAACTTATTGAATACAGTTTTTCGTTACCTACCGTTGAGTCGTAAAGCCAGATTTGCGAGGCGGACCGCTTGCAATAGAAAAGTATAACTGTATTGAAGATGAAATCCAAACAGTAGTCATCTCTACGTAATTCTCCTTCCTTTGCATACACCCAGTACTGCAAAATGATAAGATATAAGGTAAACGTCCCAGTGCTTGACAACTCAATACTTGACACTTTCAAAAATTCCATAGATAAGATAAAGATTTATGAGGGAGGCAACAGGCGACCCTCGCGCCGGCGGCTTTCTCGCGCAAGGAATCGCAATCGCAGTTCAGCGCGGGAATGCTGCCTGCGTGATGGGCACCCTGCCAAGAGGCCCAGGTCTTTTATTAGTTATTTTAATATATTTTTTCTGTGTAGGGTTTAGATATAGTTATTTTAATTTAATATTAGTTTTAGTATTTATTTGCAGAAAAAGGCTAAATTACAGGTGTTGGGTTAACAAATTGTCCAACCTTCTTCATATTTTTCATACTTAATATAAGTAAAGGGGAAGTTTTGGGGGGATAGGGGGGGGGTGTTCCTACTTTTCCGTCTGTTACCTCTTGAAGCTTAAACCGCTGAATCGATTGAGATGATATTTGGAGATAATCCCGCGGATGGATAAAGATTAGTTTTTATCTTGGTAATCATCCCCTAAGGCGATGAAATGGGGGTAGAACGTTTGTATGGAGCTACGATATAAACGAGTTCCACGCAGACGGAGTAAAATCAATACTAACTAATAATAAAGCTTTACAATTTATTACCTACCTGGTTGCCACCTTCATGATGGCATTTAGCTATTTGTACATCGTGCTGTGGTTTTCGAATGCGGTTTGGCGCATCCAGACAGTGCCCGTATTTGCCCACATGAAGTATCTGCAAGTTACAAGTCAATAAGAGTAAGGTCGACAGAGCTTTGGGGACGGGCCGTGTTTTTTTATTTATTTATTGAATAAAAATCTCATATATGAAAATCTTCCGCCCGCGACTTCGTCTTAATGCAGGCTATAAACTGTCATCTTGCAAATTTTTATCCAAATTAGCTGAGCCGTTTAAGCGTGATTGAGTTACAAACATAATTATAAACATCGCATTTATAATATTAGCAGGATTTATGGAATCAGGTTTTAATTAGCGGAAGGTTGATAAAAATATTCATTTGCTATTCCGCTAAATAAACTGGTCTATCAGAGAATAGATGCAACTATTTGCGTGTTTTTGCATGCGGTTAATACGCCCACACCTAATGGTTAATTTATTGATAGTTAAAGGGGTTGGTCTTAGCGCGCTATTTTGGGAGTGATGGACTGTATTTTGATTCTAGCCGTAGGCACAATAATGATTCCGATTCCTTTAAGTTCTACCAGGGTTAATGCGTCAAAGGGGTAAATGCGTATTTTGAAGATATCTTCGAAACGCAACTTTAGAACTATTACAGCCCTCGGTTCAAAGTATGGTTAACAATCTTTCAATTTAGACAAGTGTTATAGTTCTACAATGTTCAGTTTTGGAGATATCACCAAGAGACACCCTTACCCCATCGACGCATTTACCCCGGTTGATCTTACTCCGTGCTACCCACTATACAAACAAATTTTTGGTAAGAATCAAAGTAAGATGTTAAACAAAAAAAAAGTATCTTTATCACGATACTGTACGATAGAAATACTCTTTACGTCACACCTGCCCATAATGCGAGTCTTACTGCACGCTGCGCGTACGGGAAAACTCGCATTTTGGCCAGATGAAGACGTAAAAATGTGTTCTCAACACGGGGTAATTCGTAAAGCCCCAGAGCGCATCTGCGATATGGCACATTCACGAATTCACCGCCCTAGTTACGTAATGTACTATTATAGCACACCTCAATACATGTATCAAATGCAGGACATACAAACATAAAAGATTTTTGTCTATTTTATTAGGAATGATTTCATTTTGTTTTATTAGGAATGACAATATATTGTACATTGGGCATGAGGTTAACATTCTTTTACAATAACAATCATTGTACAGCATCAAAAAAATCAAAATTATCACTTGATGTAGGTAAAATTTAGTACCTACATAATTAAAATTAAATATTTTATGAAGGTTATTATTTATAACGGCTCAGAACCGCGTCTAGGCTACGGCACCTACTTATCATTAGGGGTGTCCCAAACAAGCATGTCACAGTCGAGGTATATAAATAAAGTAGTATCTTGAAATTGAGTATTATTTGAATATATAACATTTTAACTTAAAACTTATTGAGCTTTCTATAGAGCTAGTTCCATTTGTGTAATATTATCCTCTAATATCTATTTATTTAACTTTCACTTACTTTTCCACTTGCTGCTAAATGATCAGGTACTTCAATCTCTGGATAAATATTTTTCAAATACCAATCAAACGACTTGCAATTCAGTTGTTTTCTTAATTCTTTTCTTTGTGTTGTGTCGCCAAATTCTCCCTTTTTATGGTTTATTCTTTCGTAGTAGTACTTCGCGTAATCATCCATCCACACCTACAAAACAATGATAAAATCTTTAACTCTTCGGGTCGCAAAACTTAACCAAGGTCAATCTTACTTAAAGGGTCTATTGTCAGCTGATTTGCTACGTTTTATCCAAATCACTTTTTTCAGAATAATAAATGGTTACAAACCTCTGCCACCCTCACTAAGTTCCTCCTAATATGGCTCTTTCCGTCGTACGGAAACCGATTTCTGAAAACGTGTCCAACATGCGAGCACGGCACCATCTCCAATGTACCTCCACACATCCACACTTTGAACGAAAGTTCCAGATTGTCTCCGCCCCAAATCTCCATACCTTCATCATAGAACCCAATCTTTTCAAAGTACTTCTTATTAATCGCAAACAGTCCTCCAGCGATCGTTGGGGTTTTAACAGGGGCGATCATTTCTGCTCTCTGTGCTTCGATCGAATCTGGTATACCGATCCAAATGAATTTTAGGTCCCAAGTGAAACCGCCTATTCTGAGGTCGAAAATGTCTTGGGCGATGTACTCGAATGTGGTGTCGAGAATAACGTCCACTAGTGGACTGACGACGGCTTCGGGGTCAGAGTGCACGCGAGCCAGCAAAGGTTCTAACCATCCTGAAAAAATTGCAATTAAAAAAAAGACCGGGTTGCACTCCTTGAGTGCCGGCAGAAGTGAAAACTTGAATATTAACGTTGTGCAAAAAAAAACTCCCCTCCTCCTCGCTGACGAATTTGACGATTCTTGGTAGACACTACTGGGACGACTTTATACGAAGACTTGAAATTTTGTGCAGATAATCGTCACAGTATGATCACTAAAGGCAAATACGTATTCGTTTTTTTTGAGGTTGTCTTTGTTAGGGCATCGCTTTAAGAGAGAGTTTACTTCTATATGCAGCAGTGCAGTCCAATTCCCGCCACCTCGACTCTCGTCAGAAACACGCTTCTTGAGTCCTTCGTTTAAAAGAAGCACACGACCAATGCTTATTCAGTGCACTTCAAGTTTGAAACAAAACGTGTTATTACAGTAAACGTACCTTCAGCGCACTCGCAATGACTGTCCAGAAACACGACGACCTCGCTAACGGCGCGCTTCACTCCCAGCATACGAGCCCTGATCAGTCCTTCGCGGCGCACGGCTCGTATCAACTTCACCTTGGGGAGTTTGGCAACGTACGTGTCTAGACGGGCTTTGAGATGCGCTGGAATGTGACCGGTTAATTTAAGGTGGATATAGACCAGCGGAGTGAGTTTGTCGCGGTCATGGTAGTTTCACTCGTCATTCTGTCTGTAGGTATGCAGCTTCAAGTTAAGTTGGAATATCAACATGACAAAAAAGTAAAGATACCTATTTTTAGTGTCTCACTACTCCCACTACGCTACTAAATCCTAGTAAAATAACGCATAGTTAATTTTCACTAGATCTAAGAGAGTTATTGGGAAAACAAACATTCATAAAAAAAACCGGCCAAGTGCGAGTTGGACTCGCGCACCGAGGGTTCCGTACAAACCATAACAAGCAAAAGTTGTAGTATGTTTATTACTAAATGATAAATGAAAATGGAATCTGTAACATTACAATGTGCGAAGCTGGGGGAGCATAAATTTAAACAAGGTCTCTTTATCAATTTAGTAATCCTAAAAAAAAATAAAAAATTAAGAACCACATCATTTATCTCTCACTCATAATAAATCTCTAAATTAAAAAAAGAATCAGCCAGTATCAAACTAACCATTTTTGTGTCCCGAATGATCTCGGCTTCCCGTGAACGGAAATACTTTAAACTTTTTTTACAAGTACATTACTATTCTAGCTAGGACTTAGGATAGTTTTTATCCGACTGCGATGGTTAATACATTTTCGGAAACATTTGAATCTCATTAAATTATTCATTTCTTCTGCTTGAAATCGTAGCCGCCATATCTGTCAACTGCCAGTGGCGTTATAATGGCGGCCTTGCCTTAACTATCCAACAGTACCTAATAATTTCGATCCGGTGTTGTGATAGACCTTCACAATACGCATATTAAATTCTAAAGCATAAAAAAATAATCGATTCCGATATGGAAACTTATATGCGCTAAATTCGTATTGAGGCGTAATTTCAACAAATGGTTCAACAAATTTCAACAAAATAAAGTCAAACGTCAAAAGTCTGACCAACTTCCTTTTTTTTATGGCATGGAATATTTAGCACTGTCATCGGCTCATCGCGTTCAGCCATGAAGTTTATTTGAGTTTCTGCAAGATTACACGCGGAGTATTTTGTCACGATACGATACTGCACGGCTATCACAAGACGGCGCGCGAGCTCTCTCGATTTTTCTCGCACTATACGTCTCTTTCTAAGTTGTCTAATAAGAGAGTGACGGATAGTTCGAGAAAAATCGAGAGAGCTTGCGCGCCGTCTTGTGATAGCCATGCTGATTTGTCAGTATTTATATTTATCAGCAATAAACGTATGTATTCAATCAGTACAGAACGGGCCTTTTATAAACATTAATTATCAACCGCGTCTGTATTAAGGCGGTATTATAACTTCGTACTACGCGCCTTCAAGTTGACATGCAGCCTAAGCATGCAGCCAATATAGAGACACATAAATTGGCCAACATACAGGAAAATACTTTTATAATGAATCACAACACACATTTAATTAAGTTGGCAATAGCGGTAACATACATAAGATTTGGCAGAATGTGATCTGAAACATTGCAATAAGTATGAAAAAAAATATATCGGAGTGACTCAAGATCGTTTCGGCCATCACGTCTTTATTTATTTAATATTAAGTGTTAAAAATATGTACAGAAGAAGATCAATAAACATTTAATGCTGCAGCCTGTGTCCTACCTGTTGGATCTATTGTCACAAACATCTACTAAACTTTTCCCCCGGTATTCATAAAATTTAAAATACCTATGTTAAATAAAACGAGTTTTGTCCTTTTCCTACTAATTTAAAAATCAGAGTGACAGATAAAGACGAACGAATCTTAACGGCATTTCAACTAAAATGGGTTTATTCCACGTTTTACTTGATAGGCTAAATGAGAACTGCATGTGTCCTATGTCCAAGAGAAGAAATGCGTTAACTCCCACCACATTACCATGCAAACGAAGTCACAGGTACAGCTAGTTTTATAATAAAATTGAAATACCTGAAATACCTACACTAGATTTGCAGCAGCCTGGCAAAACTTCTTTTATCAAAGTGGTTTATTTACAAAGTTTTTAGTCACTATCTTTTTATAAATCCGGTTCAAAATACTAATTAACTGTTTTTGAAAAAAAAAAAAACCAGACCTGTAAAATGTTGACTGAAAAAGGTATGAATAGTACCACATTGAAAATAGAAGTTTGAAAAAACGTTATCTATAGTTGTACTATTTCGTGTAGTGCTAGTGCTTATTAACGGAAACATGTTTAGGGATGAAAAATATGTGGAAATTCCATTTTGGGGATTCATTCTAAAATCGATATTGAAGTCTCCCACAACAATCAAACGGGAACACGGGGTATAGCCCCTTTGGGGTTGCTGCCGTATATTGTTGTATTTATGCATTCAATTGCAACATTAATTTGACATTGTGGTGACCTATATTATATATATAGATACAGTTATCACTCTGCCTGACATCAAACATTTCAAAATGCAAGCATTCACAATGGCCGTTTGCAGCACCTGGGTTATTTAAAAAAAAATATCTTGTACATGATGCATCTGGGATGGCATCCTTTAGATTGCGACGTACATAAGCGATAGATCCCCAACCTGGATTTGCTTTAGATATAGCTGGACTTTCTACTCTGCACACCTCATAAAAACCATCAAGTTTAAAAGTGTCTCTACTACATCCCAGTTTTAAATTATGCGACTTATATTGCTATTTCTTATGATTGCGAGGACATAAAAGTTTCGTTTTGCTACAGCTGAAAGGTATTATAGACCTGAGTATTTGATATGAATTTCAATTAAATACCTCTACGCGTTTACGAGGAAAAAGGTAGTGAGTTTAAAATTTATAAAAATATATTTGTATGATTTTACTATAAATGTATACTTTTCGTAATTTTTCCATTGTCTGTGCTATATGAAGTTTCTTCGTGCCAAGTTTCAAGTTTCTGTGTTAACGGGAAGTACCCTTTAGGTTTTGAGTTTCTTGCGAGTACCCAATTTCAAAATATGCGACTTAATTTGCTATTTCTTTTGATTGCGTTGACATAAAAGTTTGGGTTTGCTACATCTGAAAGGTCCTATAGACATGACTTATTTGACATGAATTTCAATTTAAAATCTCAACACGTTTACGAGGAAAAAGGAATAAGTTTAAAAAAATTAAAATCATTTTTTTGTATGATTTTACTAAAAATGTCTACTTTTCTTAATTTTTCCTTTGTCTGTGCTATATGAAGTTGCTTCGTGCCAAATTTCAAGTTTCTGAGTTCACGGGAAGTACCCTTTAGGTTTTGAGTTTCTTGCGAGTACCCAATTTCAAAATATGCGACTTAATTTGCTATTTCTTTTGATTCCGTTGACATAAAAGTTTGGGTTTGCTACATCTGAAAGGTCCTATAGACATGACTTATTTGACATGAATTTCAATTTAAAATCTCAACACGTTTACGAGGAAAAAGGAATAAGTTAAAAAATTGAAAATCATTTTTTTGTATGATTTTACTAAAAATGTCTACTTTTCTTAATTTTTCCTTTGTCTGTGATATATGAAGTTGCTTCGTGCCAAATTTCAAGTTTCTGAGTTCACGGGAAGTACCCCGTAGGTTTTGCGAGTGTCGAAAAACTCAATTTTTGCAGCATAAACGACTGTATCTTTTGATTGCGTTGGCTTTTAAGTTTGATTTTTTCACAGCTCCAAGGGACAATAGACCTGAGTATTCGATATAAATTTCAGCTTGATACCTCCAAGAGTTCCTGAGAAAAATGGTCTTGACAGACAGACAGACAGACAGACAGACAGACAGACAGACAGACAGACAGACAGACAGACAGACGGACAACAAAGTGATCCTATAAGGGTTCCGTTTTTTTCCTTTTGAGGTACGGAACCCTAAAAAAAACACAAGTCCTGTGTCGAGCAGTTCTGCTACTGCTCGACACAGGAATTACTAGGCTTTGTAAAATTGATCGGATAATTTGAATGTTGTATCCATTATCATTTTCAGACAAAAGGGAATTAAGTATCATATTCAATTCCTTTGTCTGCTTTTGCTAATATTTGACAATAGTTCGCGAAGATTCGTAATTGTAATGGCTGAAAGTGAAATCAAAGACCACGTAGTAATTGAAGTCAAGGCAATTTAAATGTAAAGGGTAGTCAATTGAAATTCGTTTGAAGTTTATGCATAAATTTATATGTGAAACGATTTCTATTACTTAATTCGCGATTGTTTTGTTGTAGACATCCATTTGCAATTCCTAATCGTATTTGGGTAAGGACCAAATTCTTGGCTAGTAGTTAACCTAGTTAGTCCGTAGTTAGCCATACAAACTGAGAAAAAAGTTCCGTTGTGACTAAAAAATTTAACATATAATTGTATGGTTAATTTTCATGTCACTACCGAAAACTTTCATAGAAAATTTTGTTGAGTGTGTTTAGCTGGAATGATGAATTTGGTCCTCACCCATTTACGACCAACTGGTTTAAAATTTAATTGAACGTCATTGAGTTGAATTTATTCTGTTTGTAGATGAATGTTATCACAAAAACCTTTAAAAAATAAATGCGGAATAGCTTCTGTCGTTGTTGTATGATAATAAAATAAAAGCTTTATTAGATTGATAGGAAATACAAATTAAGACAGATTGTAATTATTCTGAAACAGATAATTCGGTGGTTTACTGAGCACAAATTGTAATGGCCAAGGAGAATGCCATTGAGTACGTAAACGTAAAATCTGAAAAGATGTATTACTTACTACTCATCGTGTTATCGTCAAATATAAGTAGTGCTCCGGTACGTTTATTGTAATTAAAAAAAAGAATAAGTCACATGTCGTTGCTAAAAAAACTAGGGAATTTCTTCACTGTATCTACTCGCGAACTAGGATTGAATTACATCCGAAACATAGGAAACTTAAAGTGGTCAACGAATAAATTTAATTATATGCGATTAAGTCCTGTTTGGTTAAAATTATGTGTAAAAATCGTAAAAGTTTAAATTAATAGGTTTATACAAAGTACTTACTCATTGTAGAAAAATCGTCAATCAAAATAATTTCATTTAGAAATTCGTCTGGCGATCGGTCAATCACTGAGTGAATGGTCCTTAGAAGCGTCGACCAGGCTTCATTGTGGAAACAGATGATTACTGACGCTGGTGGTAGATTTTTGGGATATTTTTTGTCTGTGCACCTGTAACAACCAGTTATTTTTTAAAACAAGCGAGCCAAGCGAACGAAGTTCTCAGGGCAAAATTAAAATTATACATTTCTCAACGGATTAACTATCATGAAATTTTATGAGCAGGTTCGATAACAATACCTACTATATAATGTTTTTTTTTCCAATGTATATTTTTCAAATATGTTTTTTGTAAACACAGACTCGTGGGTTTGACAGCTCGAAGTTATACTAGTTTTAATTGTTAAACAATAATAACCGCCTTCAATGAGGTGCAAAAGTTATCGTGTAATAAAGCATAGATAATCGAATTGTAACTTTCGTGAGAAGTGTTTAAATCATATAAATAATTACACGGTTCAACTCACGTATTAAATGTTATTGGTCCAATGACTTTGGCACTCTTTCGGCTGATATGAGTAGGATGATGATACATAAAGAAAGTAACAAAAGATTGATAAAATTATAACTTACCTGTGATCTCGTACATCAGGCAACGACCGATTCACAGGGATGACGTCACTCACGAATTCATTGAAGGCATGGTCCTCCCACCCTTTGGCTACAAGCACCCGAATGCTTCCTTTTATTTTATCGTTCACTCGTACTGGCGTACCATTATTACCTGATTAGCATTAGAATAACAAAACAAATGTTTAGTTGCTGTGAAGGGAAGTCATTTTATTTTCTGACATCAGTAGGTACCTACCTACTGATGTCAGAAAATAAAATGACTTCCCTAGTTCCGGTTCGTCACAATTGCTTAAAGGTTAACTGGAAGATATCCTGGGATAAGGTCTTTGTACCGATAAAACCTAATTTGTGTATTTTACCTGTTTCTTGTGTCCAATAAAATATTAACATATACGTACAATTTGTAAGAGGCAAATATTCCACGAATTTATATCTGATTCAAAATAGGGGAACTGATATTCTTGATAAAAACAACTATTATTTCTTGTTATAATACCTGTTTCTGAAAGTAAGTTAAATTACCAACGCACTACCATAGTTTTTATTAGAAACCAAAAATATATGTTCATTATTAATTCCGATTGGAAATTATTTAAAAATATAGTAGTTATCAGCATTGCTTCTTTAATTTATTACCTGGCGGGTAGTCGTATCCATGCAACTGCGCCAGCTTATTTTCATAAGACAGAGTTGGTGAATAAGAATCCAACATGTCCCACGCTGAAAATTAAAACCCATCAATTTTACTAAGAGTTAGAATAAGGTAAGTGTTCGCACCGGCACCTTTCATCTTAATTTACACTATAAATTATAATCGTAACATAATCTCCAGCCGCCGTAACGCCTTTTAAAATATATTCTCCTCTTCGATGGAATTCATACCATTCATACCTACCAGTACGATAAAAAAAACAAGTTCTCCTAATTAAGAGGATTCAAACTGATTCAAACATTGGCAATTGGGTATCTAAGTACTTTCCTCCTGTTAAAATGTACACCGTAGTGTTGCTATTAAGTAAATTTGTATTAAATAAGAAAATATAATTAAAATTATAAAATGATATGACAATGGGAGAGATTAACTTATCGATAAATAGCAAATAATTGATAGTAATTCTTATACTTTGTTTAAAATAGTGTACGAGTATAACAATTATGTAGTTAACGCAGTATTTCACGACCACAACAGAAAAGACAATGGGCAAAAATGTATGGAAACTGGTACGCGGCCCAATAGATATTAAGCATTGGAAAGGTCATTTTATATAGAGTAAGAGTTACTAATTCGCCAGTCTCGAATTGCTGTATTTCGGGAGTTATTCAGGATTACACTGCCGAGCAAAGAAACAGTTAATTTTGCATGGTTGGTTTTATCTTAAACATGCCATTGTCCTTTATTTGTTTTGCCTTACAACTGTTAGTACGAAAATAATGCTGTCACGTCTTACTTATCTATTTCGGCTTTCGCCAGCAAGGGTCCGCCTCAGATACAATTTTTTGTCTTTTTACGTGCTCTAATTATAATCAGTCCTATACAAACATTTGATTCACTAAGAAAACTGTTTCGAATAGCACCCGTGAAAAATAAATTGACAAGTAGGTAATTCTTCTGGCACGGTAGGCGGGCAATGTATTAGCAGATAATTATGCCAAATGTTTACTATTGAGCATAATACTGAAACTAACTTGAACAGCAAGTAGAGTCCGCGACCTTATCACTCATCATATCAGCCGAAAGACGTCCACTGCTGGACATAGGCCTCCCCCAAAGAGTGCCAAAGCGACCGATCCCGCGCCACCCGCATCCAGCGGACCCAACCTTTATCAGGTCATCAGTCCACCTTGTCGGGGGCTCACCCACGCTGCGCCTTCCGGTACGTGGTCGCCACTCGAAAACCTTTCCGCCCCAACGGCCATCGGTTATACGTGCTCTGTGCCCCGCCCACTGCCACTTAAGGCGCCGTAGGTTCAGCGAAATTAAGCGAACAGAGTTTTTGAAACAATATAATGCGTCTGTTTATTATAATATAGTTTCAAAAAAATACGAATAGTAATCTTGAGGCTATTTTGCAAGGAGATCAGTGTATCGAAACATGATTAAGCAATTTTCGTTCGATAGAAAAAAATCACGAACATTGATCTAAAAGGGTCTAAAATACACTTAAAACATTCGTAACAAATTATGAACAAAAGCTAAAAATATTAAAACGGCTTCTAAAAATCGGTAATATCACGTTTGAGAGAAATCAGTGATTACATTTTTATTTATTCGAACGGCCAGAAAATCAAAATTAAAAAACATGATATCCGCGCTTCCGAGCACGCACTTCCATCTCGCTCACGCTTATGCCCAATGAGAGGGAGGGAAGACCATGAACCTACGGCGCCTTAAGTTTAGCGATCCTTATCACTCAATTACCTTCAAATCTGGACAACGTTTCATTGCCGGACCCGTACCGAATCCTGTATTTGTACAGAGCATGATCTCGCAACTTCTTATCGTCCAATACAACCAAATCTCTATTCCTAAACTCTCTCATTATCGTCAAAAGTGACACTAACCACGCCAACACTAGCACTAGAAACAATTTTAATACTTTTTTCAACATTACACTAGTCCAGTCGAGTTAAGCGCTCCAGTAGGACTGAAAATGAGAAAATGATTCCATTTCAATTCGTCTTTTGTATCCTAAAAAACAAAGGGATGTTTGGTAAATAATCTTTGCTGGTTTGTTTACTAAAAGTTCTGGGAACGGATCCGTGTAACAAATGATAGTGCTCGTAAACTCATTGTAACTCGGTACGGTCTGCTTTTGCTTGTGGGTATTGCTTGGTCAATATTGATTTTGAACTGTTGAGATTTCAAACCTAGCTAGTATTTGTAACACTGATTCGTTATTTTGAAAGCAATGAGAATATAGTTACCACTTATCCCCTATATATAGGTGATGATAAGAATAGGTGGCCCGAATAACATGGCAGACTTAAATGGAGTAGTTACTCGTAATAGATATATATGTTATCATTGAACAACGAGCCAATTTATTTAATGCCATTAGATTCATTATTATGAACATCTATATAAAGACTGTTCTTTTTCTATTATTATACAAAGTCGATGGAAAGAAATGTTCGGTCCGCCTGATGGAAAGCGGTAACTGTAGCCTATAATAATAATAATAAATCAGCCTATATATACGTCCCACTGCTGGGCACAGGCCTCCTCTCATGGATGAGAGGGAAAGGCCAGTAGTCCCCACACTGGCCCAGTGCGGGTTGGGGACTTCACATACACCTTTGAATTTTTTCGTGGTATGCAGGTTTCCTCACAATATTTTTCCTTCACCAAAAAGCTAACGGTAAATATTAAAATATATTCCGTACACAAGTTCCGAAAAACTCATTGGTACGAGCCGGGATTCAAACCCACGACCGCCGTTTGACAGTCGCATGCCTGAACCGCTAGGCTACTGTAGCCTATGGACGCTTGCAACTCTTGATTGTCCCAAAATATTTATTATTAGTTATTATTAAAGCCGTCCTGAGGGGTAGGTAATCATGTTACGTTCCGAACGCTCGCAGGACAATCCAACTGTCATTTATCCATATAGACGTATAGATCTAACCTAACGTGGTGGTAACGTGCCTACAAAGCGTGACGTGATCGACCTGCCGGTCCGCCGACTCGGCGGGATACATAAAATTGCATATTACCAACCTTAAAAAATGCCTACTCCATGTTTAAATCTATACAATCAGAACAATAAAATCTAATAAAGCCGAAAACGATCGAAAGTCTATGAAGTGAATACATGGAAGATATTCAAAAAAAAGTTTGCTGGGGATACTTAGAATCAACAGAACACGATCCAAAAGTTTTTAGAATTTTTGTCTGGTTGTCTGTCTATTTGTACGCGCATCAGGTGAAAACGGCTGAACGGATTTTGATGCAAACTTTACTAATCTGTCCAGAAAATTCCCGGCCAATATATAGGCTGTAAAAATTATTAAGATAATGGTGCAAAAGGGTTCAAAAATGGGGTTGAACTTTGAATGGGAACTTCTTAAATCTATGAACTAATGACTTGAAAATGGGCAAGCATATACTTGACTAGAAAGTAAAAACAACCCCATTAAAACTTTTATGAAACGTGAAAAAACCCGGTATTTAAAACAGTGGTAGGCGGTAAAACACTACTTATCAACCAAAACTGGTTGATATCTACAAAACGGCATTCTTCGGAGAATTGAGTATCTATGCTATCAATATATTTAATTTAGAAAACTCCCGTGACTTTCTGAATTATGCGCATCATAAGGAGCGCCCTCTAAAGGGATATTTTGGGCCTTTCACCTACCTACGAAAACAGCCTTCGCTTCGCTTCTTCTTCGCTTGCCTCCCCGTTTATCTTCGGGATTTTGGTCCTCAAGTTTCGCTTGCAAGACACCCGAAGATAATGAGTGGCGTAGGGGCTCGCATTGAGAACGCTCTCTAAAGGAATGCTGTGGGCCTTTCATTCCAACGTAAATCTCGGCCTTTGGCCTCGCTGCTACCTGGGGCTAGTATAATATAAGTCTAAAGTGCCTGGCCAGAAGGTGAGAGAAGGATTGCTTTAGGCTTTTAATTCCAATAAAAAGCTCGGTTTTCGGCCGCTCTTGCTTTAGCGCTCGGCACTTTGGCCTCAGATCTCGCTTGCAAGACACCTTAGGATAGCGAGTGTCCGTCAGGCTCGCACTAGGGTCTTCGGACCTGGGGCTCGCATAGGGAGCGCTCTCTAAAAGGTTCATCATATCAGCGGAAAGACGTCCACTGCTGGACATAGGCCTCCCCAAAAGAGTGCCAAAGTGACCGGTCCTGCGCCACCCGCATCCAGTGGACTCCCGCAACCTTAACCAGATCATCAGTCCACCTTGTGGGGGGCCTACCTACGCCGCGCCTTCCGGTACGCGGTCGCCACTCGAGAACCTTTCCGCCCCAACGGCCATCGGTTCTACGTGCTATGTGCCCTGCCCCCTGCCATTTAAGTTTAGCGATTCGGAGGGCTATATCGGTTACCTTGGTTCTGCTGCCGATAGCCTCATTTCTGATGCGATCACGCAGAGAAACTCCCAACATGGCCCTCTCCATTGCCCTTTGGGTGACTTTGAGCTTTCTTTTCAGGCCCATAGTAAGCGACCACGTTCAAGCTACGGTAGCCTAGTGATTCAGGCATACGGCTGTCAAGCGGCGGTCGTGGGTTCGAATCCCGGCTCGTACCAATGAGTTTTTCTGAACTTATGTACGGAATATTTACCGTTAGCTTTTCGGTGAAGGAAAACATCGTGAGGAAACCGGTCTAATCCCAATAAGGTCTAGTTTTCCCTCTGGGTTGGAAGGTCAGATGGCAGTCGCTTTCGTAAAAACTAGTGCCTATGCCAAATCTTGGAATTAGGTGTCAAAGCGGACCCTGGGCTCCTTTAGGGGCACAACCGGGAATAACGCTAGGAGGATGATGAGTAAGCGACCACGTTTCAGTGCCATATGTCATCACTGGCAACACACACTGGTCAAAGACTCTCGTCTTGAGACACTGCGGAATATTGGACGAAAAAATGTGCCGTAGCTTCCCGAACGCTGCCCAGCCGAGTCGGATTCGACGATTGACCTCTTTCTCGAAGTTGGACATACCTAACTGGATAGTCTGTCCTAGCTTATACATAATCGTCTGCAACTTCGAGCGTAAAGTGTCCGATTGTAATGAGAGTTGGTACGACATGGGCATTCATTCTTAGACCAACTCGCTCGGAAGCTTTACTGAGGTCATCGAGCATCGTACTTGAGTCCTCCATGGTCTCAGCCAAGACTACTATATCGTCAGCAAACCGAAGGTGAGTAATGTACTCGCCATTGATGTTGATGCCGAGCCTTCTCCAGTCAAGAGTCTTGAAAACGTCCTCCAGTGCCGCGGTGAACAGTTTTGGAGAAATAACATCTCCTTGCCTGACTACCCGCTGCAGCGGAATAGGTTTCGAGCTCTGGTCCTGGAGTCGGACTGACATAATGGCGTTTTCGTACAAACACTTCAGGACTTCGATATAGCGATAGTCAACTTGGCACCGCTGGAGAGACTGTAATACAGCCCAGGTTTTGATCGAATCAAAGGCTTTCTCGTAGTCCACGAACGCCAAGCAGAGAGGCACGTTATACTCTTCGGTCTTCTGTTTAACCTGAAGAAGCGTGTTAATGTGGTCTAGGGTACTAAAGCCTCTTCGGAAACCGGCTTGTTCGGGCTGGAAGTCATCTAGCCTGCGTACGAAACCGTTTGTAATGACCCTCGAAAACAGCTTATAGACATGGCTCAGAAGTGAGATGGGTCTGTAGTTCTTCAGCAGAGTGTTATCACCCTTTTCGAAGAACAGCACCACCACCCCCCCGTTCCATGCCTTCGGAGTTCTCCCTTCTAGTAAGACGGTATATTGAACAACTTCTGAAGGGCCTTAAGGACCGGTTTTCCACCCGCTAAAAGTACGGCTGTTATTCCGTCTTCACCGGGTGCCTTGTTGTTTTTGAGCTGCTTAAGAGCCATTACAATCTCGTACAGGCTGATGTCCGGGATGTCGTCGGTATAGTGTCGGGTTAGTCTAGCTCTAGGGTCTTCTGCCTGACGGACTTCGGGTCTGCGCGTTGCCGTGTATAGCTGTCCGTAAAAGCGCTCTATCTCACCCAGAATCTCAGGTTTAGAAAAAACGATTCTACCATCTTCAGTTTTTAACTTCGCGAGCTAGCTCTGCCCTATACCTAGACAGATCTCTCGAGAATACTTTAGATCTATTATTGCGCTGGATGGCCTCTTCTATATGATTTGTATTGAATTGGCGCAGATCGCGGGTAAGGGACTTGGAGATCTGTTTATTGAGCTGCCGGTATAAGGTCGCATCGGCTGAAGACTGTAGAATCACTTCACTCCTTTCCTTGATGAGCTTCTGAGTGGAGCTAGAGAGCCTTTTAGTTCTGTTGGTCCCTTGGGCCTTGAAGAACTTAGACCCAGTGACACGGACAGCTTCCACAAACCTGTCGTTCAATTCGTCCATATCGCCGCCTAGGCAATCAAAACAGTTTTGAAGTTCCAGCTGCAAGCTCTCGGGGCTTTGAATTTGGGTTGATGCTGGACGGAGCGTTGACTTATTTATTTAATTATTTATTTATTGATAAATACATTTACGTGACATTACAGTAACAACCAATGCGTCACGAAACCAAAACAACAAATAATACTATTTATTAGGCGACGAAACGGCGTGGCCCCGTTGCATCGTCGTCTCCGGTGTAGGATTCGGCAGATTGCCCCGGAACCGTCAAAACACTACACCCTTCGGCCAGAAGTCAGCACATGCGACGGTCTCCTGCAGCGGCCGCGGCACGCGCACCACAAACGAGCCGAAGTGCACATAGTGGCGCGAACGCAGCTGGAACACCCTCAGCGAGAAGCCGGTCTTCTGACGAACGTACTCCGCCACATCATCAGCCGTGGCGGAGTAATGCAGGCGCGATACATATAGCGCCTTGCTCGGTGTGGCAACCCGAAGACCGGAACCAACCGGTTCTGCAGTACCACACTGACTCTTGCGCGGCTTGCGCTTCCTCGACACCGTTGTAAAACCCTCCTTATCCACATCGGTGCGCGGGGGCTTCTCCTTTGGAGGAACCCGAACTTCACGCGCTCTTGAGGGCGCGTCTCTCCGGTCGGCTGCGACAGATCGACCAGCCACGGCATCAGCATAGCGATGACGTGATTTAGAGGATAGGGCAGGGGGAGGCCCGGCGCGGAGGGGGCACGCGGGCCGTGCAACGGCATGCGCAGTGTCAGCAACATGCAAACTGACCGAGTCGACACTTGACGCCCGGTCATTACTCTTGAAATTTGACCCCGCTGGTGACCGAGTTTCCGGGGCACTATTACGCAAACTGATAATTTCTTTGCGTAACTCGGCAATGGTAGCGCGCGAATCGTCAAACTTTTTCAAAATTTCAGCCATGCCTGCTTTAAGAGCCACGATTTCCTTCAGCAGGCCACTCACGTCGACATGTTCTGGAATGCAGGACGGCAATCTGGAGACCTCCGTCCCCACGAACTCAGGCAAGTCGCTCTCACGCTCCCTTAGAATATCAACGATGTCCTTAAGGGTTTTTTCCCCGGTTTCGTCTCCTCTCCGGTGAGGTATAAATGTGCCGGCGATCCCGAGGGACTGGAACAGCACTTTCTTCGCTGCGCAGATTTCGGCGGCACTGAAGCTCGCTAAACAGACCTGCTCCGCGTCCAACTCATCTTCCCGCAGTATCCGCAGCAGAAAGGTGAGTAGCTTATTCACGATGGGTTCACTCATCGTTTCAAAACTATTAGCAGCGGCCGAGCCGCGCTATGTCCGCAATTAATTAACTTCATCAATCGAGAGCGCTCTTGCTTGACGCATATATTCAATGTGCCACTTACCAGGCGGTGATCACTCTAAAAGGTTACTTTGGGCTATATAATCTATGGAAATGAATACTTTATTTTCAGTATGTAGTATGGATAAACATAAGAATACCAATTTAACCATAATTTATGCGCGTACGAAGTCGCGGGCAGAAGCTAGTAGACAATATGTATGTCAGTTTTGTGTGTACACCTGACCTTCACTCCCAGAGGAAATCAACAATTGTATATTTTCTAAATGATATTTACTCTTTAGTACCTCAACCCGTCTTAATTAAATGGCTCAGTGTAAACGTTACCCTTTGGAAAAACCTTCATTATACTCATTATGCACATCCAACTTTACAGAACAGGCTGCTCAAATTACAATTCAAAGGATTTTGAACTCTATAACCTTGGGATAAAGGATTATTTAGGGAACAAGAATGAAATGAAAATGTACGTTAGCATTGTATTAGGAGGACGACAAAAAAGGTCTCTTTAGATTTACTTAACAAGAACGTCATTAAGGAAACCTAAGGTTAGGCTGGGCAGAGGCTCGCAGGTAACTACGTAATTGCGGCTTTCGCGGTAGGGACGCTTGGGCCGTGGGGTCCAGACGCCCAGAAACTATATCGAGGACCTAAAAAAAGGCTCTTCGAGCGCACGGCTAACCATAGAGCTGGCTTGTTGCTCGGTCAAAGAATTGGCATCGCCATTTAGCGAGGAAACCTAGCCAGCCTTATGGGCACCCTACCGCAAAACGCCGACTCGGGGACTATATTGTAGGCAATTTCTAAAGTATGTTTAATGTGTAGTTTTTAATTGTAACTTTATATCTGTGTAGTAGTTCTGTAAATATGTTTAATGATTAGAATAAAAAAATAAGAATGGTCGTGAAATACCTACTGCGTGGTGCATAGTTGTTATACATTTTTGTTTTTATTGAAGCGTAGGGATCCTATTCGTAAATTTTGCACTTGGACGATTACAAAAATATATTTTGTACTCTTTCAAGTTCTAAAACTATTATCCATATAGTTACCCTACGTTATCAATTTTAACATGAGGATTATTGCCTATTGACCGACCTGATCTAAAAAATGTTTTTTTTTTCGTCTGATCTTCAGCGTTCCTTGCCGACTTGATGGTAAGCAACAACCAGCCGAAATTCCAAATTCTGATCGTCGTTTTCTGCTAATCGAAGGTTTGAACGCCGTTGATGTAATGGAGTACAATATAATATACTTGGGTGAGCTTCGTTGTGTTAGTATTATATCCTGAAAGATCTTAGCGGTACATGATTTTAGGAAATTCGAAAAAAAAAGAGATTTCGGACTAATTACTGTAGTGTACAGTACTTTTCGTTTCAGTAACTATTTCTTAAAAAAACCGAAAAATAAAAAACTAAATAGTGGTAGCCCTACGCTTAAAAAAACCGCAAATCGATGTACAGTTTAGCCTTTTGGCACACACATACTATAGGGCAAAACAATTTTTTTGACCCGCAGTTCTTAAAAATAATCCCTTAGGGGGGGAGTGCCGAATTTTTCTTTTTGTATGGAAAAAAAAAAAAATTTTTTTCAGAAACCTATCGTGTGTAGTATCATATGAAAGGGCTTTTTGAGGCAATTCTAAAAATATACCACATCATTACATTTTAGCCATATTTTTTTATTTGAAACAAAAATAATTTTCGAAACATACCAAGTTTGGGCTCCTCCAGACACGATATGGCTAATTTTTTAAAAATTCAGACACCACAAATGATACGTGATATCCTCATATCTAACCTCAAAAAAGCAATTTTGAAAAGGATTGCTTTGTTTTTTTTTATTTTTCAATATCACCAAGGGACACAGTTCTACTTGAATACCTATTTTACGTGACTTATGGACTGCAGATACTTATTAATCATAAAATGATACGTAGTATCCATACATCCAACGGAAAATACCTCTTTTATCCCTTTAACTGGGCTTTTTCATCAGTTGGTATAGTTTGGTTAGTTTTTGTCACAAAATATCAAGGTAATATATAAGATAAGGATATCAAGATATAATGTATCACAAATGATCCGTTATATCTTTATATCTAACCCAAGAAAGCAATTTAGAAATAATATCATATAGGTTTTTTTTGAAATTTTTTATTTGATTGTTTCACTTGGTAATATTGAAAAATTAAAAAAAAAACTTATTGCAATTATTTTCAAAATTGCTTTTTTGTGGTTAGATATGAGGATATCACGTATCATTTGCGGTATATTGAATTTAAAAAAAATCAGCCATATCGTGTCTGGAGGAGCCCAAACTTGGTATGTTTCGAAAATTATTTTTGTTTTAATAAAAAAAATAAGGCTAAAATGTAATGATGTGGCATATTTTTAGAATCGCCTCAAAAAGCTCTTTCATATGATACTACACACGATAGGTTTCTGAAAAAAAAATTTTTTTCCATACAAAAAGAAAAATGTTTCGGCACTCCCCCCTAAGGCAATTTTTTTTAGGAACTGGGGGTCAAAAAAATTGTTTTGACCTCTAGTATGCGTGTGCCAAACGGCTAAACTGTACATCGATTTGCGGTTTTCTTATGAAATTGGGCTTGTGGGGCTTGCACTAAAAGGGTTGAACAGCATCTGTATACTTTTTTTAAACATCGCCATGAAAAGCTATATAAAAATGTTAGCAACATTTGAATAAGTAACGAACTGACTTCACACTTCTATCAGGCTTAAAAACGGACCTTTTTCAACATTTCCCGCCAAAAAGTTACAATGTAATTTATTACCAACCTAACATTTAATGGAATCAAATGGAAATTTGGTCGCGTTTCAAAAACTTCCACCGTAGGACCCTAATGATCTCCATTGTGGGGTTCCGTAGTTCTTTCCATTAGCGCTGCTTAATTGAAAATAAAAAGTCAACCAAGTTTCTTGGCGAAGTGCACTGGAATGGGAGGGAATTAGAAGAGTTACTTCCCACGATGCATTTTGTGGGAGTTTTTGCAATTCTTTTGAAAGTTAGCGAGTACTTCGCAATTTTGTTACGCAGAGTCAAAACCTCTTTAAATGCAATATCGCTTCGACTTAAAAATCTCCTGTAAATATGCATTTAATTACTGTTTAAAATTGCTGCCACGTAAAATGATTTTTACCTTGATTTTTATTTCAAATACAAATTAACCAGCTTTGGTTTTAACGGACCAAGTCAACTGGATCTTAATTAATTGACATCTTAATGAATTGACTTGAATTTCCGCCTCTTTTAAGGACTTCATTCAATCTCTATTAAACCTGTTTTAGCGTGGATTTGTGTTTTCATCCTCTATTATAGTAAACGGAATTTGTATAATGGCTCTTGTCCGTTAGTCAACTGCGTTTTTCAGTCTAAACTCACGTCCGCAGGATTAACCTACCACAGCCTTGCACGTGTCCCCTTGGTTGTGCTAAAGATTGACGAACCTCTAGGCGAAATAACCATTCTAAAAGTACAAAGAGTGAATTCATGAAACATTTATGCATATACGCCATACCATTAAATATGGCCTAAAAAAAAATAAAGTCTAAAAATCTGCAACATCAAAAGACCTATATATACTTTTCTCCTATTAATAGTACATATTCCGTAAAGTGCAGCTAAGACATTTCCATGAAACAACATAAAAGTTTGCGAGAAACGTAGAAGACTTCAACAAATAAGCCCGCATCCACGCGAAGCCTTTTCATTTTAACCCTATCACTAGACCTAACTAATGACGTCTCTTACCAGGAGAATGATGGCGGCATTTAGGACAAATAAAGCCGTCACTCGTGCCATTCGCAGTGCCGTGCTAATGACGTAACCATTAATCATACAAACTGTCTGTCTTCCAAGTCAAGAGACTCCGCTTTGGTGGTACAAAGTGTGGGACTGAGAATAGGGAGAGAACATTTTTTGGAATTTTGACTGTTTTGCTGAAAAGCATGAGGCGACCTAACAGAATTGTGAAGATGTTTATATGTTTTCTATGATTTTTATCGATATTTTCTAACTTGACTGAACATAGCAACAACCCATAATATGAAATCATCCACTTTTTTGGATAATTTGGATAAAGGTACTATTCGACGAGCGTTTTGTTTTTTTCCCGACAGAATGGGCGTTATCGGACCTTCGCTATTTTTGTCAATTTCAGTTAAAATTAAACGTCTTTTTGTCAAAAGCAATAAGTAGCTAAACTTGTTCTTCAAGCGAACGTTCTTACAATAAATCTAATTACAACTATTTTATCTATGTAATAATTATAACACTTAGATTACTAGCCCAGTTTGCACGACTTGCGCCTGCATTTGAAATCAATAGCAAGATTAATTGAATCGTGTAACATTATGTCAAATTATTGATAATCGATTATGACGAGCTGCAATTATATTAACGTATAAGCATCTATCTAAACATGACCAGTACACAGACGACTAGCATTTTTTGTTTAATCAAACACCCCCGAGTTGTAAACCCTGATACAATAAATGTGGAATTTTAGAAGGCAAGAGTTTTAAGAGATTTTTTTAAAGGTTTTAAAAACCCGCACTCAAATCGGTTAATTCGTTTGGGAACTACAATGCTTTAGACAGCACTTGTAACACGGCAAACCTCCGCCGAGCGGCCGCTAGCGCACTGGCCGGCGAGAAAGAAAAAACATAGGATTTTCACGGCCGTGTTTTGTTTTTTCTTCGGGAAAATAATTGCTGAAAGATTGGATTGAAATTTCTTCTATTTTAAAACGTAAAAAACTAATGTTTTATGTAATGCACATTACCATTGTTTATAAATAGTGTATATAGTTAATGCATACAAGGGCTGCCACTTAAGCAGGTATGTTTTGTATCAAGTTCTGTGCTCTGTATATACTTTTTGTTAAACTCAATCCAAGCCTCATTTAGCCGTCACTGGTCTAAACCTTATGAGGCTCGGATGGGTTTGAACCTGAGCTAATAAAAAGGATTACTTCCAGCCCTTTATGCCTCGTAGTCTTCAAACTTGATCACTGCTTGGCTGCTGGATATACCTACGTCTGCGCCGCCGCCTCCGAGCAACCTAAAGGCGAGCCCTAGACCAACCCAGCCCAGTGAGAGCTCCGAGGCTATTTCAACTACAAACGTTATCTGAATTTTTCAGGCCAGTGACTTTTAGCTTGTAACATTGTGCCTCTGTACTGACTGATTAATTACCCAATTTATACATATATCTTCTTCATTTTTATTAATATATTTTATTGTAAATAAAAATAAAAAAATATAAAATTCTTAGTTACGCTCGAATTAAGCTTGAATTGATCCCAGTATTTAAAATGTAACCGATTGTGAGTTGGATAAAGTGGATCTAGAAGGCATTAAAATTTTTAAAGACAAAAAAAATAAGCTACGGTAGCCTGGTGGTTCAGGCATGCGGCTGTCAAGCGGCGGTTTGGGTTCGAATTCCGCACCAATCTTTGTTTGGGAACATTGAACGGAATATTTACCGTTAGCTTTTCGGGGAAGGAAAACATCGTGAGGAAACCGGTCTTATACCAATAAGGTCTAGTTTTATCCAGGGGGGTTGGAAGGTCAGATAGCAGTCGCTTTCGTATGAACTAGTGCCTATATGCCAAATCTTTGAGTCAGGTAAGACAGTGGATCCCGGTTTCCTTTAGGGCATAACCGGGAATAACGCTAGAAAGAAGTTTAAAAAAACCTTTATTTCAGACCAAGTCAATCCAAAGTAGTTTAATATAATAACAAGGAAACGTTGGAAATACTAAGTTAGGTTAGGTTAGGTTAGGGTCCGCCTAAAAGATCTAGTCTATTTACCAATAAAGGTATGTTTTAAACAGATGAGAAGTTACATCCATTTATACAAACTTACTAAGGTACACATTTTGCCTGTGTATTAAATAAGTGTCGATCGAAAAAAATAGTGTTCAAAAATCATGTTAATTTTAAATAATGGAAGTTTCTAAAAAAATACAAGTATCCTTATAGGTATTATCCATACTAATATTATAAAAGGGGAAGTGTATGTGTGTGTTTGTTTGTCAGTTTTTCACGGCAAAACGGAGCGACGGATTGACGTGATTTTTTAAGTGGAAATAGTTAAAGGGATGGAGAATGACATAGGATAGCTTTTTCCCCGAAATCATTCCCTATGGGGGACTAATCGTTTGCATGGAGCTGCGATATAAAAGAGTTCCACGCGGACGGAGTCGCGGGCAAAAGCTAGTATTATCTAAACGTCTTAATCATATCGCGCATCTTCCAAGGGCAAGTGCCCTTGAGCCAAAGCCCTTTTTTGCACAAAACTATCTTTAATCACGGACCTCATAAATCACTTTTCCTTTCAATTTACTACGTTGTGGCTCTAAATTGATAACTCCCACCTTCCACGTAATCTCGGCTAGCAGTTTACAATACCCTTCTTCAGTTCACCAAAAGCTTTTCGGCGCGAATCAGGCGCATTGTTCGCGACAAAAGCTCCGAAATAAGTTTCAGGAAGCAAGCTTTCTTTGGGAAATTACGTCCACAAACTATAAGAAGCTTCGCGCGCTTGAGTTGCAAACTTGGTAAATCGTTTTTAAAGGGCTAATTGGAGTCTGTTGAAGTTTCAGGGTAAATACCCGCATGGCAAGTGTTGAGCTTCTGGGTTTCAAATAAGATGTTTCAATTTATTTAGTACGAACTGCCTGCGTGCAAGGAACGCGGGAAAAATTATAACCTCTAACCCAACAAGGCCATTCCATACGCAGGCGGACAGATTTTTTAAAATCGGAAATGTAGTTCCGTAGAGTGAGTCATGTGCTCAAATCTACATATACACGACTCTAATGTCAAGGGGATAAGGATTGTCAAGATCATTTAGAGCGTGTTATTTTGCGTAGCTACTTCTGCTGCTGACTGTACCCAAAATATATATATTTTTTTTTGCTAGCCTGTTGGAGTGTCCCACTGCTGGGCAAAGGCCTCCCCCCTGGATTTCCACTCGTCCCTGTCCGCCGCTATTTTTCTACCCCAAAATATATAAACATAAAAAACTACTGAGGCTTTTCCTAATTATAATATTAGTATAGATAATGCATGACTTCTTGAATTGCAAGCAACACGATTTAAAAGCTAACAAAAAACCGTTATGAGTGCATAAAGTTGTCTGAAAGATTGCTTTTTCGTGATTTGAGCGCTTGTTGTTTGCCTTTCATTTTAATATTAATGTTCTGGTCTGTTTCTTTATTAAGGTGTATAATACGAAATATTTCAGAAGCCTTAGCTGCCAAACTAGTTGCATAGCGTACCCAAACAATTAAGTTGATATGCTTCAAAACTATATACCTACGGTGGTGTAGGTACCTACTCTTCAAAATAAAGTACTTTGTATTTTTTCAAGCATACAGGACGTCTTTTAGATAGCTACCAAATTATAAAAATCCACTCAAACTGCCTAATAGAAGGCTTATAAAAATTCAGAGTCACTTTAACTTCTAATTCTTGCAAAGTTGTTTGAAACTCTGCCAAATTTCTGCGAGAGCGGTTATCCTAGCGTTAAGGGTACTTATGACTAAGACATAGAAGACTTGTAAATTGTTATAAGAGCAGGCTTTTACGAATCATTTCCATATTAATATACATATCGAACTCTGTACGACAAATGTACGTAGTCTTGCAAATTAAGATAATATCCCAATTTTCAACTAAAAATACTTAGTAGCCAGCAATATTTCTTATCAAAAAAATATTATTATTACTATTAAACTGATACATCTTTGTATAAAAAGAAATGCGAGAAAACTGGGAACAATAAAAAATACAAACTCGATTAGTAAACTATGGACACAGAAGAGAGTAGCATAAACCGACCACTTAACTTTTTCTCATTTCAATTGGAATTGTTGAAATTGTAATACAGATTGGTATTGAAAAACATATAAATACTATCAGAATAAACTGAAAACGACAAATTGAAAAACCAAGCGAAAAACATTTTACTCCAGTCCTTATTTATTAGTGCACCAATTAACTGAAAAAAAAAACTAACGCAATTTCTTAATAAACACCAAGTTTAGAACCACTAGCCACGTTATTAGTTGAGTTTGGATTGGACCGTGAATTTACTCATGCACCCGAACTTAAGGCGGGTACACATAGACATAGATATAGACGAGCACCCAAACCTAAGGCAGGGTACACATAGATATAGACGTCTTATGAAGCGGGCATTACCGAGTAATCCCGGGATAACTTGAAGTGTGACGCTGAATATTAATCGGGGTTTAGGTAGGTCACCCTAGATTAAATGTTTCCGAAACTTTGGCTAGGAACTGTAATTATAGGGGAAATATTGTTAGTTCACTCTTCGAGTTGGTTTAGAATGAGATTGAGTCCTTGTCTTGTTACGTACCTGAGAATTTTGATTTAGATGCAAGTAGAAATGTAATGTAGGTAACATTTTTTTGCATTTCATATAATAATTTATTCTTATCTAGTCAAAGCATCATATCGTTGTGAGTATATTTTGCTTATTTTCTTTTTTTTAATTCAGTCATTCCAATGGCTGGCCTACATATATTGCCGCTTTGATTACCGTTATTATATTTAACCTACAACCTAGTTTAAATAACCATTTTTTTTTCTCTGTCAACCCGTCAAACCACAACAAAAATCAAGTAAGAATTTGAAGTTTGAGATGATTCAAATAAATAGTTGACAAAAAGGAAATAAGGAACTCGTGTTAAAATTCTATATCCAAATGACCCCGCCACAAGAATGACCTATTCGTGATTTGCCCCGATTTCCATTGTTAATATGTATAAACAAGACAACTTTGTTGTCCACCACATCAAATTATCTACTGTCACGTCTCTACGGACTTAGCTAGAAAACCCGAGAACTTTTGAGACAATGCAAACTGTTGGCTGTCTGAATTAAAATCCAATTCAAGTTACGAGTCTCTTCTTTCATTTTTAACGTCAACTTTTTTCTTAAAGAACGATTGTGTTTCTTAGATAAAATCATTTTAGGTACTTACTAGATAAGCATTGTCTCATTACATTTAAGCTACTGTTTGAGTGAGTACTTCATTGGTTGAACGATCGCCCTCGATTGAAATGGTTCGATTTATATAATTAATTTTACCATCACCAAGCATAATGTTAGTTATTTTATTCTACAATATCAACAACGACACAGTAATCTAATCATAACACTGGATTTCCGAGCATATTTCACCTCGACCACTGGCTCGCTTTTCCAAGCAAATTGCTGAACTACTACCGAGTCACAAAAGGGTGTTCGCTGTTTTCAACAATAATTGGTTTTCAGAGTGCGGTGGGTTCAAATATAACTGTTAGATTGTTACAGAAGTTCTGTTTACTGTAAGCGACATCAGGTTTGGGATTTCAATTTTGGTAAAACAACATAACACACACACCCATGTAGGAAACATCATGCCGAGTTGCACAACATTTCGAGTGGTATTCGACTTTATTAATGTACTTACTTTGTAATAATGTACTTTCTACGCTGGCTCGATAGCCCAAAGAGGATTTTGGCCTCTGACACAAGAGAACGTAACTTTTTTCTATTCTACGCCACCTCTCGCCAGATGGATGCCCTAAGGGTGGTCAGATATTTGATTTGGGGTCACTTCTGGATAAGACTAGTATATAGCCTTAATATTGAGTGATGAACTGACTCAATAAGATGCTCAGTGGTAAATGATAATAAACGTCAAATGATAACCATCCTCATCATAGGCTGCTGGATATAGACTTGTCCCAAAGAGTGCCAAAGTGAGAATGATGAAATTCAATTTATTTGTTTCGTGAAGAATACGCTTTTTGCTATATAAGACGTTGGTGGCCAACAACCTTATGGCTCACCTGAAGGTAAGTGGTCACAATAGCCTGTGGACGCTTGAAACTTCAGGAGTGTTACATGCGCGTTGTCGACCGTTTAAGAATGTATACACTCCTTTTTTGAAGAACCCCATACTGTAGTCCCTCGGGCAAACCTCGGCAGCTCATTCCACAACCGGAGCGTTCGGATTTCTCTGATACCGTACGGTACGCGACCATTTAGGCTTCAAGGTATTCCAGCCGTAGGCATCATTTCGAACAGTTCTTCAGACAACGCGTTATAAAAGCGATAACACACACACAAGGAGACGAAGCCTCACCTTAGACTCAACGGTCCGCTTGTATTGTAAGTTAAAGTTACATTACTGAAAAACCCTTTGAAAATACTGTAGAGAAGCTTAATGCAATTAAGAGCATTTAAGAACATTTTGTACCAAAGTTTCAGAAAAGCGGATAAATTACTAAATTAATAAGCGAAATACTTGAGTAATGAAGTAAAGATGGAACAGCGAAGAGCATTATTAGGCAGCCCTAAATCGGAATTCCGATATTTCAATATTACGAAATAGCAACCTAACAAGTTGTTGATATCACAAAGCAGAAATAACATAAATTAATTTGGTCAAAGAATTTAGTACAGCAAATTCTGTATTGTAATTATGTTGTTGGTGGCCAGGAGAGAAAATGCGGAGTGCTTAAAAGACCTGATAAGCAAATATTAATATTAATAGCTAACTACCAAAGGAAATATAAGCACTACCAAAAGTGATGCTTTTAAGTAACAAGAGTGACGGAGAAGTTGTTACGTGCTCGTCAGATACGTATGGATCTAGTGTTAAACTTTAAACTACTACTCTTCGTAATAAGTACAGTGACAGAGAAAGAGGGACTGATTCCATACTTCATTTCACAGAAGCACGACGCATTCATGTCTCTGTCATTCAGAGTATGAAAGAAAGAGTTATCAAACTATATTTCTTAATGTGTCTGTGACATGTCGGAGCTACCTCACCTCGCGCTCGGGTGTATATGCCAATTTAACCTACTCGCAGTACCAGTGAAAAAAAAAATCTTAATACACATTGTTGTTTATTTATCGTATGGCAATTAATAAGACTGTGTTTATAATCTTTTACATTCCGCCAGGTAGTTAGCATCTGCACTCAAAAAAAAATTCTACTGGACCATTGTATTTGGTTAGTGGACACCCCAAGACCGTACAGTTTTTGAGCCCCATTATTTCCGGAGATACATAGGGTAGGTGCCCCAGTGAATTAACGCTTAAGGACATTTTTGATTTCAAAAATTGTTTTATCTACGATTGCTTTACTTAATATCAGCCATGACTGTTTGTATAGCTCAAAGAAGTATTCTAGTTTGCTTAAATTACTTTGCTTTTTCAATAGTTTTCCATAATTTTTAGTTGTATGACCTTTTAGGTACAAAAATGGGAAATCACCAGTAATGAACTCGGTTTGCTAGTGAATGAACAACTAAAACCAGTGAATGAACTACTGTTATAGTTATTGTATATCGGTTTAGATCGTTATTTAGCGATTTTG
Organism: Epinotia demarniana; assembly: GCA_945867215.1. Taxonomy (NCBI): domain Eukaryota; kingdom Metazoa; phylum Arthropoda; class Insecta; order Lepidoptera; family Tortricidae; genus Epinotia; species Epinotia demarniana. The sequence goes on along the minus strand of OX244271.1, from coordinate 24,307,295 downwards.
TTGACTTTATATCGATATACCAACACACGGAATAGTAGTTAATCGTTTACTTTTCCTACAATAATTAAAAAACTGTAACAAATGTACGTTCATTAACTGGTTAGTAAAACCAATAAATGAACTAGATAGTTAGCAGTCGATGTTCATTTACCGGATATCAATAAACCAGTGTATGAACTAACATCATGTTAGAAAATGAGGTTTGTTCAAACACTGGGCCAACGATACACAAGCCATTGGTGATTATGTTAATAAAAAATAAATCGTATTACAACCACTAGAACATATTGCAAAAACATTAAAACAGGCGTTGCCAGTGAATGAATATCCCAGTTCATTCACTTGATTTAGGCGGTTTTGAATTCTAGTTATAGAACATCGGCCAAAAAAAGAGCATCTAAACTTGAATAACTTAAAACGATATTTTGGTAGCACAATTTCACTCTTTTGATTTCCAAAAACCACATACCATAGGACTCAGGTTTATAAAACTAGTACAATGGCACATCAAATAAAAGGTGACATATCTGTCCCCTTATTGCCGGCTCATACATAAAACCCACGCCCGTACCGTAGCCCGTCAACTTTAAACATCTTTCATTTAGTAACTATTGCGACTGAGTTAATATACATATTACAAAACCCTTACAGTAAATGCTTTTAATCGAGAAAAAAGAACCAGGTATGCTAGGAATATACAGGACTCTTAATTTAAGTAAAAAAGCAGCGTTTTGTTCATTTAGTGGATTCGTTCATTCACTGGGGAACTTACCCTACACATTTTAAAGAACTTTGATTCGTTCCACTACGTCACGAAAGTTACTTATAGGTATATCATGCAGTAAATTTTCCTGACGCAGTTAGGAATAATTCGCTAGTTTGGAATTTAATTCTCAAGAAATGACATTTCAACGCTCTAGAAACTTCCCACTCTTCCCTGCCCGATGGCAGTCCCCAATGAAATTTATAAAATGAAATTTCACGACCCGATTCCCAAGACTCAAGCTTGGAGACAAAGGCCGCCGCCAACAAATTGGATTCTAGCTGCAGCATCGGAAAATCGGATGTTGTTATGAGATCGAATATCAGGTAACCAGCTCGTTTGCTGCAATCACGGATCTATGCTGATTGAAAATGGAATCAATGATTGAAGAAATATGGTAAAGAAGAAGGTTGGATCGGCAAAAACTACATTTATTTACGGCCTTTTTGACTTATTTTCTAATGTCAAAGTCGAAGCGGCGAAGTTATTTATTCTTTAATTTAGGCATATTATTAATGAATGTCGATAAAATACCACCGGTTCGGAACGAAAACCTTGCTGGCGAAAAATCTCGGCGAGGTGTAATTTTTTCAATACAGTAGACAATCATTTCAAAATCACAGTGTTATAAAATTCCCACTGCACAAAATCCATTTGTTTATTTTTGCGATAAATACTCGTGCAGGACGCTATCTATCACTGCCAAATAACCCTTTCTATGATTTAATCGTTTTCTTATAATATCCTTTTGAAACGAGTGTTTGTTTAACGACAGATGAATTTATAGCCAGTAACTACGGTAATGTGTTTTTTCGGCAAGGAATCGTTGTCAAGGGCAACGTTTTTAGTGAATGGTCTCTTTTAATAAGATTAAAGATTTTTGTGACCTTTAACTTCATTCAACTAATTCAATTAAATTTAGACAAACAAAAGTTTTTGTTTATCTATGTAGTTGAACTTTCAGCCTAGCTGGTGAGTCATATTGTGTAAGGAGCAATGTTTTAACAACGTCAAGTGAATTAGCCAACTTAAAAAGTTAAGAGTGCTGTTCTCTATTCCTTCGATGTCTTGTTAGTACCACATTCTAGAAAACTCGACTTATTCAATGGCATAAAGAGATATTGCGATAATTTGGTCACTTTAAAAACAGCTGTGCAGCTAGAAACAGGGACTGAGCAGCAAAACGAAGTGTAATCGGTTCAAAATTTTGTACGTTTAATTAAAATTATATCAATGGTGTACTGCTAAATATTTTTTAGGTATAGTATTTAAAGTACCAATTTAATGTGCCAAAGGGAAAAAACCACTTTAACCACGATGGTTCTTGCGTTTGTATTATTGTGACCTGTTACTAATGATCCCTACAAAAGTTTATTCAACGGAACACAAAACACCCCGATAAAAAAATACACACTTCAAAACCTCATTTTAACGTCTCATTCAGTCGCGTACATTTAAAAAGGTCTCTATCAAACTCATTTAGGTCCGAGAGGTGTTAAAAATAAAATATCTGAAAAGATAAAGGTCGCCCCTTGACATGGATCCTGGATAGTCACAGTTGGTTACGGAGCAGCTACATCAAATTTTTACACAACACATCAATTTATTTATTGTTGGTTTATGGGCCTTTTGTTTGCCGCTTCGACCAGCAGGTGATCTATTGTGGCAGCCCTTTTGTTATTAGATTTCACCGTTAAGACCCGTTGCCTCTAGGAAATTCCAGATTCTTTGGGCGGTGATATGTTGTACCTCTTCTGGGTGCACGACGTGTCGCCCTAGATAGATACTTCTTTTTTGCATGAGTGTTCCGCAGGAGCAGAGAATGTGCGCTGCTGTTTCCTCTGTCTCCTGACAGAACCTGCAAGTTGCATCCTGTTTCATACCCATCTGAAACAGGTGTTTGTTTAGTTTGCAGTGACCTGTCAGGATTCTCGTCACTGCGCAGGTTTTGTGCCTTTTGAGTTGTAATAGCTCTTTAGACAGTTTATCATCAAACCCTTTGATTAAGGCTTTAGCCTGTTTTTGTCCTTTGGTGAACTTCCACAGCTTTATTGCCTCTGATTGTTCAGTATTGTTTAGAAGAGAATATGCTTTCCGTTTTGTGATACCACAGAACGGTTCTGGGCCGACCAGGGTTGTGTCTGCGCCCTTCCTTGCAAGTTCATCAGCTTTTTCGTTTCCTACTATGTCGGAATGTCCTGGTACCCATCTAAGTATGACTTTGTTGGTATTGGCCAGGGCATTTAAATTGTTTTTACAGTTCTGGACTAGTTTCGAGTAGGATTCTAGGGATTCTAGTGCCAGCAGAACAGCTTGGCTGTCCGAATTGATGTAGAACAACACATCAATAGCCACACTGAATCTACACAACTTACTGACTGACTGATAATGTGATGCAGTCAATTAACGTTATAATTTCTTGTGCGTTAACAACGGTAAGTGACGAAAAACCGGTCAATTGCGATTAGGAATCAGCCATCTACGATTCCGTACAAAATTACACATATATATTTTTGCCTGGATTAAAATATAAGATATAAGTTTTTTATCCCAAGTCCACGCAGACGAAGCCGCGGGCGGAAGCTATTTATGAATATGGCGGAAAATTTTGTGACCCAGCTGACCTAAACTCTTCCACCCAGCCTGCGACTGACGGGGTGCGGGTTAAAAATGCAAAAGCTCTTTACTTGAGTAAACAGGTCTTTTGTGTGGCGGCTATTGCGGCGCGGACTCGATGTGGCTTACCGGGTAAACTACCCGCGGAACGCTTGACGATATTATATGCTGCGTGGCATAACTGTGTACTTTATACATAGCTTTGTTTGCTCATAGCATAGTCAAAGACAGCTATAGATAGTTCAATCTACGAGGCGCTTCATTCCTCATTGCGTAGTAGTCTGTTTATTTATAAAAGTTTGTATGTCTGTAATCTGTAAGTAATCCTTCGAACTTTACAAACCATTTTAGTATCACATGCGATATAGTTGTGACATACTAATTGAAGATCGGTGACAACGTATAATTAACCTCGTAAGTCGGCCTGATTTTAGGAAAATCGTTTCCAGGCTAACTAGTCTAACTCATTAGCTTATTGTAATTAATTTCGAACTCTAGTTAGGGACACGAAATTTCAAAATAGTCAGACATTTAATGATCTATTTTCAGGATACAGCGAGGTTATTACATCAGTCCTGAAATAGCTTGGTGTTAACGAGTTTAATTGTGAAAAGATAAAAGTGCGGCGGTGTTTGGGTTTATTGGAACACTTAAAATAAGCAGCTGATGACAGCAATTAAAGTACAGTTGGCAATAAATTCTTTTACCGCTTTTTTTTATGTTATAGGAGGCAAACTAGTTGACGGATCACCTGATGGTAAGCGATTACCGCCGCCCATGGACACCTGCAACACCAGAGGTGTTGTGAGTGCGTTGCCGGCTGTGAACGACAGAACGAGCAAGGACCATCAGGACTACAAGCGAAGAAACGTAATATATAAATACCGCATAAATTGTATAAGTAAATAAATAATGTCCTCAAATAGTACCCCAATTTCACTTAAAAACTGTATTAAAGTAGGCAGGTAGAATCCCCTAACATTGTATAATTGTGTCATTTAAAGTATATAAAAGCATATAAGGAAATAGTTAATGTGATCAGTACAAGTACATAAGCCAGACTGGCAAAGCTAAATTCATGAAAATCGAGTATATCAAATAGGCACGCCCATAGCGACGACCAACATGTCAAGCGCGATCATTTTTAGCAACATTGCTCTTATTGGTTATAATTATTTCATACTAAATTGTAAAACTTAACTCTAAGTAGAGTCACTTTGCCAATCTTGTAAAGCTTTCAGCTAAATATCTCATTCAATTCTCATATCACATTAATATGTCATGTATAGATAGGTCGGCCAATGTAGGCGCTATCTAAGTAATACCAGGGAACAGGTCCAATTATCATTGTTTTTATATAAGTAGTTCATGACGGGCCAATATTGTGGAAATCCCGCATTCAACTTAGAATATTTCATGCCAGAAGTCAATAAGAGACGCAAAAATGTATGTAAGACGTCAAGTAGAATCAGCTTCACATTTTCTGATAAGTTTCGATACCAGTAAGTTTAATCCAAGTTATATATTCAAGTTGTAAAGTAAAATCATAGTGAAAGTAGGCGAAACCAGCCTGGGTGGGGCTTACCCCCACCACAGAGCCAAGCGGCTTTACGCACCGCAATACGTTTGTAACGCCATATGCGCCCGCATTTTTGCCCCCACTAGGTGGCGGACCTATACTGGTATAAAGGCCGCTCATTGTCCCAGTGCAATTGGTGTCAGCTGAAGCCTCTCGGAAGAAGCAACTAAAGGAACAAGTAGGAACTAGGAACTAGGGACAGTGATAGGGAAAGTGATAGGGCCAGTTATTGTTGGAAAAGTAAATTATAATAAATATTTAATTCAGTTTCAAAGCATCTTTTATTTACCGACCCGAACTTACAACTCGGGCATTGAGTCTGCGAGCTGTCGTAGGCCGGCTGGGTGAGACGGCCGGACGGTGTTCCGGGCCGCACCTAGTCTGCGTTGGTGGCTGTCCGAGTGCAGGGGCGGAGCCTACGTGTCGCTACCGCGTGACTCGGACGAGTCACTTCTTAGGTGATTGTTGGGTGGAGGGCGCCGCGGCTCTAGGCGCTGCTCATTCGCCCGGTCGACGCCGCCGAGAGCGGACGTCGTGCACACCGGCCTTTAAGATATGTTTCAGGATTCGCCGTGTTGACAGCTGAAGGAACAAATTCCCTCGCTCTCAACACGACGCATGAGCTCTCGGGAGCTCTGGCGACCTTGCTCATCTCCAGGAACTCAGCTACAGAGAGAGTAGCAGTGTTATTATGGCTGTGGTCTTCTGCAACGCGGAGGTACTTCCCCAGTTGGGCTGCTCCAAATTCGAGCGGGAGGACATTCGCTGTACCCTACCTCACTTAAAATGTTTTGGACACTTATTGCACTCTTGACTTGGAAATATTGGTATTGTAGCCATGGAGTCACCGTTGGGGCCTTAATAAGCTGTTGCCGTGAACGTTCTGCAGCGTATGACAAAGGAAACAGTGAATCCATACCAATATTATAAATGCGAAAGTGTGCCTGACTGTCTGTCTATCTGTCTGTTACCTCTTCTACCACTAAACCGATTAAGATGAAATTTGTTATGGATATGGTTTGTAACTCAAGAAAGGACATAGTATAGTTTCCATCCCGTTTCATTCTCTTAGAAGATGAAATGGGGGGTGAAAGTTTGTATAGCTACGGTATAAGCGAGTTCTACGTGGACGGAGTCGCGGGCAGAAGCTAGTTTATTTATTGGCTTTGGTGTTATACGATTTTAGAGAGTAAACCCCTCCCAAGGCGAATTTTTAATTAGTCCCCGCCTTAAGCCTATGGCAATTTTCGATTAGCCTTGTCTCGTCTCGCCCCTCAAAAATCAGCTTTAGGGAGTCCTAAGGCTGGAACTAATTAAAAATTCGTTGAGCAAAGCACGGCTCCGATAGCTCAATTATTTAGAGCAACTGGCCGTGTATACTAAAAGGTTGCTGAATCTAATTCAACTTGGAGCGATATTTCCTTTTTAATTTGACATTTTAAAATTCGTTAGCAGACGTTACTAATTTTGTTACTATTTTCTTTTTAAATGCTTTTATTTAACAATACAATACAATACAAATACTCTTTATTGCACACCTCACACAAACAAAGCAGTTATAAAGGGAAAGAATACAATAACATGTAGGTATTAGAGGTCGACAACAGGCGGTCTTATCGCTAAAGAGCGATCTCTTGCAGACAACCTTTGGGTATTGCAGAAAGAGATAAAACTAGATTATGTAGTAGGTGGTGCAGAGATTATATTTAGCCAAAAATCAAAATAACTTGCACTGTTCGCGTGTATGTAAATAAGTTGTCCGTCAAAACTTGCAATCCATTTTTGAGACACTTGCCGATCCGATTGAGCTGAAATTTTGGGTAAAGCTACGGTTTGGATGACAATTCAATATGATGGTATCATCGAGCTGATCTGGTGATGGAGACAGAAAGTGGCCATGGGAATTCAGTACTTAACCAACGTAACCTCGTTGAGTTTGGGCTCGTAAGAATCGTTCCAATGAGTAGTTGATGACGGTTTACAGAAAAGTTAAGTCGGCAATAAATGCTCGTACCTAAAATGAAATTTTCGACAGAAACTCATTTCATAACTGTATATTTATAAAACGCCGATGATTAGTGCCTACCTTTTTAGCACCTTTCGCTATGTACCTATATCAAATCCTAATGGCTGTGTGACTTTGAGATGCTAAATAACTTTTTTTAAAGAATATTAGTTAAAAATATTGTTGTTCACAATAAACTAGCAGTATCAAATATACACTATCAAAATCCAAGCAAACTAATTTGCAAGTATGAACGTCAAAGTAATCATTATAATCCGTTAAGCAGCGACTGAGCCGGTTTCCATTAGCACGTGTCTTGCATTAGTATGGAACCGTGCACGCATCTTGATACTGTGAATGAGGACTTACCCCAGTTTTACACGACTGCCCAACGAAAAATAGTAGTGTGTTTGATTTTTGTTTCATCATCTTCATCATATCAGCCGAAAGACGTCCACTGCTGGATACAGGCCTCCCCCAAACAGTGCCAAATTGATCGGTCTATCTGCAGCAGAATCAAGGTAACCGATACCTATAGCCTTCCGAATTGCTAAACCTAAGTGGCACTGACGGGGCACGATGGCCGCTAGGGCGGAAAGATTCTCAAATGGCGACCTCGTACTGAAAGACGCAGTGTGGGAAGGCCACTCACAAGGTGGACTTTTGTCCCGTGGAATGTCGTGGGAGTCCGCTGGATGACTGTTGTTGAACCTGCAAAATTTCGTTCGTATCTCTATGGCACTAGCATATTCGAGTGACAAAGAGGAAGACTGTAATTGAAAGTCGCGTGCCACGACCTATATTTGCTCTACGATTAGTGTTACAATCTTACAATCGTATCGTGGCGGTTAATGGGTCAACCCATTCAAAACCTAATGAGGCCTGCCTCTACGAGCGAATTCCGCTTCAAGACGGACAATATGCTGCTCCATGCTACGGTGTAGCACATGAAGAGTTGCTTGGTCTCTAAAACGAATTTCACTGCACTGCAGTGCAAGTGCAACTACCAGTGCAATTCGTAGCGCTATTCTCGTAGCCGATAACATGTGAAAAGTATATAGAGGCAAGCTACGAGCAGACGGCCCATCTAGCGGTTTCCTGGCATTGAAAGTTATCACCATCATCATGATATCACCGAGACACGTCCACTACTGCTCATATGCCTCCCCCAAAGAGTGCCACAATGACCGGTCCTGCACCACTGGACTAGCAGATTCCCGCGACCTTTACCAGGTCATCGACTGATGATGTGCTAAGGGGTCTTCCCACGCTGATATAGCTTCACTGAAAGTGTTTAGTTATATTTAAAACCTTTAGAAATGCTTAGATTAATGTTTAGTTATTTTAAAGTACCGGTGATAAAGGGTTAAAATAAAAGCCTAAGTCTTAAATGTCAGTGGCAGCGATATCGCTGTGAAACGACGCGGAACCTAACGACCGGTCGTTATAACACGCCCTCAGCGATATTACCGCTCGGCTAGTTCAGACGTCTGTGCGATGACAGTTATGGCGCGTACACTGATGTGCCATTTTCAATATACTCATTCCCGGAAACGCTACTGGTAAGGGTGCGCCGCGTGTCACATAAAGGGGTTTGGGTAAATGTGATGTCACGTTTTTTAAATAAGCGGCCACTCATTTAAGTGGTATAATATGATAGACCTATTTTAAACAAACATATTTTGTTACGAAATGTAATACCCTAAAATGCATCGGAGCCGAGATATTTGCAATATATGTTTCCGCAGGTCGTATTGAAAAGCTATAAACCAAACTAAAACATCTCGGCTCCGATATTGTTAAACGCGTTTAATTTTATATAATATATGCGTATTAAGAGGTCCTCTAAAAGATTTTTACACAAACAGCCGTGGCCGCTGCAAAAAAATGACAATTTTTCTTATACAAGGTTACCCAATGCCCTTTCAAATTCGATTATTGGATTATCGAAAATTTATCTCGCACACTTTTATATCATAACGATCACTATTCATTATTATTTGTGGTAAATGACTATCGTATTGTGCTATCAAAAATTACGCTACGCGTAGCTACGGTAGCCTAGTGGCCAGGCATGCGGCTGCTAAGCGGCGGTCGCCGGTTCGAATCCCAGCTCGTACCAATAAGTTTTTCGGAACTTATGTGTACGGAATATTTACCGTTAGTTTTTCGGCGAAGGAAAACATTGTGAGGAAACCGGTCTAATCCCAATAAGGTCTAGTTTACCCTCTGGGTTGGAAGGTCAGATGGCCGTCGCTTTCGTAAAACTAATGCCTATGCCAAATCTTGGGATTAGGAGTCAAAGCGGACCCCGGGCTCCTGTAAGGGCATAACCGGCAATAAGGCTAGGAGGATGTTGATTGTGCTATCAAAAATTACTCATTGTATTTATCGTTAAAATACTCATTTAAGTTGTAATAGCATTTGTTATTTAAGAATGTGTTCAGATGATTTTGGAAAAAAAAATTTTTTATATATTTTTAAAGGAATTCGGTAAGTGATTGTATATTTTAATAACCATATAAGGGACGTGGGGAGAGCTCGATGTACCTATTTTAATTTTTGAAAACGGTCATTGAAGCTTATTTAAGTTGCAATCGTTTCTTTTGATTTTTACTCTGGTCGGTGTAATAATACTTTAATAAATAAATAAATAAATATAAGGGGACAATCTTACACAAATCGACCTAGTCCCATAGTAAGCTCAGTAAGGCTTGTGTTATGGGTACTAGACGACTATATACATAATAGACGTAAATACTTAAATACATAGAAAATATCCATGACTCAGAAACAAATATTCAAGCTCATCACACAATTTTTTGCCCTTACCGGGATTCGAACTCAGGACCTCTTGCTTCGTAGGCAGGGTCACTACCAACTAGGCTAAGGCGGTCGTTGATGGAAGAGATATACATCGATGGAAGAGTTAGTATTTGAAGTTCCCTTAAGTGAAGTTTGCAAGATTTAATTTGGTCTACTTATGTGTATTCTAATACATATCTTTTGAAGAATGAAGATTTTTTACAGCTCGCTGCTGTTCCCCCAGAGTACGAGACCGTCATGTCATTCTTGAATACGCATGTACACATAGGAACGTAATATACTGTTTCTAAGTACATTTTTTCCTGAAAGGCATGTCATGATAATGATTACTTATATAAGGCCAGTAGGCACATGCAACCTCCAATAAAAAATATACACATTTTACCGAAATACAATAATCCTACTCGTGTCCCTAGAACCACTATTTTGGTACATTCCCTTAGGTGGACCACCTGAAAATTGCACAGGCCCCGCCAGGAAGCTTGTTGTCGCAGGAACCACTTCCGTCCTAACTATCCGCTGCCCGCCTCTGTATACGAAATGAGCAGGGCAATGTAGGGTTGCCAAAAATGTTTTGCGTAAAATTGTGATTGTATTTTTTTAATTTAATGTCACGTGCCATGGAAGATGGGTCCGCCTTTAGTATGGGACGCGGCATGTGCCGACACCCTAGCGCTCTCTCATCTCCGTGGCACCTCCATGAAGGCTGGCTCTGCAGCCAACTCGGCCGAGCTCTTTAAGCGGCGCAAGTATGCAATTATTTACAGTGGTTGCATATTTGAGCCGTTTGGGGGTGGAGACCCTGTGACTCTGGGGGGAAAGTGCCCACGGGGTCTTTAAGGAGTGCTCCAAGCGACTCGCCGAAATCACGCGTGACCGGAGGGCTGGCTCATACCTCGCACAGAGGATAAGCATTGCCATCCAACGTGGCAATGCTGCCAGCCTTCTGGGCACGTTGCCCAGCGATGGCGAACTGGGGCAAATATTTTATTTGTAAGTTATTTTATTTTAGTTTATAAGTAGTTTAGTGTTAGATATAGTTATAATAAGTTTTGTGTATTTTGTTAGTTTAATCTGTAATTTTATTTTATTAAAAAAAACATCCTGTGTAATTAATATCACAGAAAATAACTAACTTATGTGAGGACGTTTTGAAAATGACGTTAGTTCCATTAGCGTAAAGTATAACCCGTGTAGTAGTACCCGTGTGGTGTCGTCGGGTTAGAATTTCACCACCCCCTTTCTTCCCGTGGGTGTCGTAAAAGTCGACTAAGGGACCAGGGTTGAAGTGTGTTGTGGGCGATGGGCTAGCAACCTATCACTGCAATATCACATTTAGTCGATCTTTTATACCCACATTTATGCTAAGAGTGGCGCTGGAACATACGTTTCATGTGCTCTGCCTACCCCTTTTGGGAATAAAGGCGTGAATGTATGTATGTATGTATGTATGTATAAGTGAGAAGAAATGTTTAAGACTTGATACATTTTGTTGAATCATAAAATACCTAAATAGCTTATTCATAATGCTGAACAAAAAACTATTTTTATTTCTTACCTACCTACTAAATGTAATGCATTAATGACATAATTATCAACTCTGTGTTACGTCTGAATAAAATCCAATTTGAGTGTCCATATAAAAATGATTATATTTTCTGTATACATATTTAAAAACCACATTGTATCGTCACCTAGAACCCATAATACAACCCTATTAAGCTTTGGTACTATGGTGCTATTTCGAATTTTTGAACTTGTCCTCTAGTAGGTATATTTATAAATATTAGAGATATTTCTCGATTCAGATAATAAAACAAAACTATCCAAAAAAAAATGGTTTTGCAGCCCTAGTCCAAACGAGCCTTATTTCGTTCCCGAATACGAAGCTAAAACATCCCAGGTTATTCCGGCCTATTTAGAGGTGTTCGCATTTCGCTAAGAACTTGCATCCAAACGTTTAGTTAAGTTACTTCTTAACTAAACGAGCTACTGCTCGTTAATGAATCGTTAACTGTAAGCCTTTTGTGCTTAATTGCCTTTTTAGTCTAATGAAAGAAATCTTCTCTTTTAGTGTAGAGTAAGGTAATAATTAAATTGTTCGAATGCTGATGTGTGCAGTGGACGTGTTAAGAGCCGAATTCGTAATTATTTAATAGGAATTATTTGAAATTACGACTAGTGTTCTTTTTTGAAAAGGAAGGGAACTAGTGTTCTTTGTCAAAAAAGGAGGAGATTCTAAACTCAACTGTTTTTTAACAATATTCTGTCTAGATCTAATTTACAAAATAGCCTGTTTTAGTTATTTCTATCGTTGTCTGACTACGGTAGAGCCGAGGGAAAGCGATATGATTTTAACAGTGTAAGTATGTGTGTATTTACGTGAGATCTACCGTAGCGTTTAATATACTGAACCAGTTTTGATGAATGATGTATCAATCGATTCGAAATATTTGGCTCCGGGTGACATAGGTATTCCTTAGCCAGAATACAGATTTTTTTGCTTGTGTAAAGTCAAAGGCACCAATATGTATACACCACAAAGTTTCAAAAATATGTAGGCAGACTTTATTTCTATAACAATAAGGATGTAGTGGACATATTTATGAAACTTTGAGTGAATACATATTGGTGCCCTTAACTGTACACAGATATTATCAGACGTATTTTTATTTTGTAAAGGCTGTGATTGTCTTGAATCGTTTTGGCTTTCCGTCACAAGCTGCTTCCAACCCTGTCCTCGGGGTTTTCCATCTTTGTGCATCGATTGACTAGACTGACGAGTAGACTCAGAATGCAGTTAAGTACATATTTTTTTATGTGATAGGAGGCAAACGAGCAGACGGATCACCTGATGGTAAGCGATTACCGCCGCCCATGAACACCTGCAACACCAGAGGTGTTGTGAGTGCGTTGCCGGCCTTTAAGATGGGAGTACGCTTTTTTCTTGAAGGTTTGAAAGTCGTATCGGTCCGGAAATACCGCAGGCGACAATCCATTCCCCAGATTAGCTGTGCGAGGCAGGAAGTTTCTGGAGAAGCGCACAGTTGAGGACTGCCAACCATCTAAGTGGTGAGGATGGTAATGTTGTCGCGCTGGTGAAAATAAATGGTAAAAATAAAATAAAACATGTCCAGTGCATTCAGCCAGCATGCAGGCAATAAAAATTTAATGGAGGAGCGATATAGTAAAGTAATAATAATATAAAATAAAAATAGGATTTACTCAGCATTGTCATATAATGTTAAACAAGAGAAACAAGAGTTAAGACAAGGTACACAATAACAAGCATTAAGGAGAAGAAAAATTATAGCACAATATGTCAAACAAAATCCAAATATCTTCTTACACTACAAAAGCATTTGTCCAAAAGCTAGGTTGTCAGTTCAACACTTATTTCTCTCAGTTACTTAAATTCATCACATAGTTGATTGTAAATTCATAAAACTAAATGAAAATGCTTATGCTAATGTACTGTTATCTCGTCCTCATCACCTGACTTGTACAACGTTTGCTGTAGATTAAACCGAAAAATCCCTGCGCCATATCCACGTGACGCATCCGTTCCAAGTCCTGACCTACTGTATTTTAAATGAGCTACTTCCCGCCACTTTTCTAGCACGTCACGGGAACTCATGCCGTATCTAGCACGAATTTACGACGACAACTTGGAATCCTTTATTTAAAATAAAAGGTTGTGTCGGAAGGAAAAATGTAGTTGAAGGTCTCCAGAAAACTGTTCACGGTTTGTGAGTGTGTAAATACTACCCAAAAGAAAATAGTAGAAACAGTATACAAGGTGTTTGTGGCCATTTCCGTTAATTGCAATGGGGCATAGGATTAGATTAAATAAAGTTAATTTCTCCAAGACAGTAGTATCTTAACTCTTACTGTTATCAAGATATTGAATATTTTAATTTAATCAGATTTGCAGATTTAACCAGTGGAAAGGCTCTTATTAACTGTGGTGTCAACACAGTTTTTTAAATGTTGTAAGGTTCCTATACTCTACAAGAAGGTTTACCAAGTGAGTTCGTTCGATATTAGGCAAAAACTGCGTAGGAGGTACATTTTTTTTTACTAAATTTGTCTTCTTGGACCTTCTGGTCTTGAGTCCTTGCACAATAAGACAATAACTGTTAATGCTACATTAAATTATTTTTTACAAAAAAAGAAAACAATTTTTTTTTTTCACGAAATTATTATGCTAATTGGTTTCTGTGAATGTATTCTGCAATATGCCGAAGTTAACGGAAATTCCCGGGAACACCGTGTAGATAATTACGTGAAAATTATATTTAACAGTGATAAAAAAAAAACCAGATGCCAGCATGAAAGAGGTTGGATTCTGACGGATACGGGACATCATTAATTTTATGATAAGATAAGATAAGATAAGATAATCTTTATAGGTAGCATACTGATACACGTCAAATACAGTTTGTACGATACACATACAAATTCCACATTACAGAGTAAGTACTTATTTCATTCGAAATATACACAGCGTAGTAATGTCAGTTATTCTGAATAAAAAAAAAAAAATTTAACAAATTATTACATAGTCAGTGGCAATTCCATAATTTCGTTAAAAGTATTGTTAAGTATTCTTCGATAGCACAGCGAAAGGGGGGTTGGAACGCATGAATTCCCCGGAGAGAGTAACCAAGGCGATTACCGATAGAAATGAGCAACCCACTCACCTTGTGAACCTCAATGGCAGCTGCTCGTGTTAGGATGAAAGCCCAGCTCCGTTCTCCTTCTGCTATGCCTAGGTCTTAGTAGCCTGCAGATCTGGGTTCAGCACAGGGTAACGTAAAGCACGTAGATAGACTAGATAGTAGTGAAAGTAGCCACGAAAGCACCGTGGTGAGTCTCTGCGGCGGTAAGGGATGCGCGCGCGACGATAGCCATTTGCCTACTGGTCCGCGAGTGTTCGGGACGGAGCTATTCTTAAAGGGCGAGATTTGCTTGGCATTGAAGGAGCCTTCAGTGATGGATTACTCTAAGCTCCCGACAAAAGCCTGGTTACTAAATCCTAAACATACTCCCCCCTGCTGCGAAATCTCAATTTCCAGAAATGATAGGAATTAAAAAAAAGAATCCCTAAAGTGGCACAGTGACAGACGGCCGAATAGCATTCTTGTTACAAGAGTTTCATTATAGATAACATGCATATGAATTAAATTAATAGCAGTAATAAGTAAAACAACGAGAAAGAATTTAAAAGCTGTAAAATGAACCCTAGTGGCAAAAGAACAAACTAAAGTAGCGTAAACGTATAAAGACAGTGTGTTTTTGAAGTATTAGTTATTGCTAATAGGAAGTACGCAGAGCTTGACGACGGGTCGTTTAAATTCTCTATTACGCGATTCAGCATCTGCGGTACGAACTGTTACCACCCGTACTATCCCATCCTGACCTGGATGCACGTTGACGACGCGTGCCACCGACCACAACAACGGTCGAAGGTTGTCGTCCTTAATGATGACTAAATCGCCAACTCTCACCGCCCGAGAATTGTCTGTCCATTTGTTTCTCTGATTTAAAGTATGTAAATAGTCACGGTGCCAACGCTTCCAAAAATCAGCATGTAAGCGCTGTAACAATTGCCAACGATTCAGTAATGAAATCTTTGTGGTCTCATTATTATCGTCCGGGACAGACGTTAAAGGAGAAAGCGTTAAAAAATGGCCTGGCGTCAGGACAGAAAAATCATTTGGATCATTACTGACTGCACACAAAGGACGTGAGTTCAGTACTGCCTCTATCTGCACGAGGACGGTATGGAACTCTTCTAACGTTAGCAGATGACTTCCCACTACCTTGGCAAGACTTACCCCTTACCCTTAACTGAGCGTACCCCGGCCTCCCAAACTCCACCAAAGTGGGGGGAAGAGGGCGGAACCGTCATAAATTCAATGGTCTGTGATGTAGCGGCAGCCTTCATCAGCCCCGCTAGCTGATTTCTTGCACCGACAAAGTTGGTCCCACAATCGCTCATTATCAGGGAGCACCGGCCCCGGCGAGCAACGAAGCGACGTAAGGCAGCGATAAAAGATTCAGCCGAAAGATCATTGGCAATCTCCAGATGCAGGGCCTTGCTCGACTGACAGACAAACAGACAAAGATATACCTTGTCAGAGCGCGCTCCTCGGCGACGGCGACCAAGGATGACATGAAAAGGACCAGCGTAGTCACAGCCCACACGTTGAAAGGCTTTGACAGCAGTTACCCTGACGCGGGGAAGGTCCCCCATGATGGGTTGAGATGTCGTTGGTTTAGCCCGAAAGCACGGGATACAACGAGAAAGACGTTTGGCAATAGCACGCCGAGCAGAAAGTACCCAAAAGTTTTGAGACAGTAGGAAATGCACCATTTGTGCACCACCATGCAACGACTTTGCATGCACATCATCAATAATTAACGACGAAAGTCGATGATTTGAAGGCAAAATAGCGGGATGCTTTGCATCGAACTCCAAATCTGAGTGTCGAAGTCTCCCTCCGACACGCAACACGTTGTCCTGTGAGAGGAAAGGACTTAATTTTTTCATAGGCTTTGGCAAAGGCTTGTTATCTTTGAGATTATTGATCTCATTAACAAAACAATCTTGCTGACAAGACTTGACGAGAGTTTGAAGCGCTTGATTCAGCTCTTGTTCACATATTGGACCAGAATATGTTCTTTGCTTCTGCAAAAGACTCAGGAACCTAAGCACAGTCGCAGTTACTCGCAGGATTTTCTTCAAGGAAGAGAACCGGAGTAAAAGCTGCTGTATCGAGTCAGTCTCGTTGGTGACAACGAGGGCTGACTTCTTCTCTTCTTGACGTAATTCTGTAGTTACGTCGATTGATGGGGGAAGAGTTTTTAACCGAGGCCAATGATCAGACGAGAGGGACAGAAAACTCGGACCATTCCACCAAAGTGAATGTTCCAGCATTGCCTTTGGAAGCATGCCTCTCGAGGCTGCATCAGCCGGGTTATCATGGGTGCATATGTAGTTCCATTGTGCTGAGGGCAATTTTCGTTGAATCTTAGCGACTCGATTGCCAACGAAAATTTTCCATTTGGATGGGTGAGATGCGATCCAAGAAAGAGTTATAGTCGAATCGGACCAAGCAAAGATATTCTTGATTATGATCAAAGACAATAGATGAGGAAGTATCGAGTGCACTAAATCTGCCAGAAGGACGGCAGCGCACAATTCCAGACGTGGAAGACTGATCCGTTTGGTAGGGGAAACACGAGATTTCCCGCACACCAGATAGGTAGAAAAGGTCCCATCATCTAATTCTGCTTGCAAGTAGACGACACTGGCATAGCCTGACAGAGAAGCGTCGGCAAAGCCGTGCAATTGATAGGCAACTGCACGCGAGTGCGTTATCTTCCGTGGGACAGCAAAATGTGATAGAGCACTCAATTGGGAAGAAAATTGACACCAGAATTCTACTATATCTTCGGGAGGCTTCTGGTCCCAATCTAAGCCTAACAGCCAAAGACGCTGAATTAACGATTTTGCCAAAAAAATTACAGGACAGAGTAGCCCTAACGGATCAAATACACGAGCCAGCTCTGACAGTATCTGCCGCTTCGTGTATTGATTTTGAGACACATTAACATTGTACTTAAACTGATCAGACGCTGAGTCCCAGTTTAGACCAAGTACTTTCACAACAGAATTATAGTCTGCATCGAACGACGTTGCTTGAGTCACACAATGCTCAAGTGGGATCTGGCTTAACAGTTCCGGACGATTGCTTGCCCACTTGCGGAGCTCAAAGCCTCCTCGGGCTAATAACGCGATTAATTGCTTTTGCAGCTCAAGAGCCTCACTAACAGAAGACGCACCTGTGGGAATATCGTCCACGTACGTGTCTCTAGATAGTACCTCCGCCCCCAGCGGGAAAGCTTGGCTCTCCGACACAGCTAGCTGTTCAATCGTCCGCAAGGCCAGGAAGGGAGAAGATGAGACCCCGTATGTGACAGTATTTAAAAAGTAGTCCCGGAGTTCCTCATCAGGATGGAAACGCCACACGATGCGCTGAAAGTCACGATGTTTCTCTGACATCACAATGTTCCTGTACATCTGACGAATATCTGCAGTAAACACTACTTCGTGTAAACGAAATCGCAAAAGTATGTGGGAAATGTCCTTTTGAAGCTTCGGTCCCGTCAGCAGTGTGTCGTTTAGTGACAGACCCTCGCCGTCACGAGCGGAAGCATCGAACACGACGCGTAACTTAGTGGTTACGCTTGATGGTGACAGCACGCAGTGATGTGGGATGTAATATGCACCAGAGGTATTTTGGTCAGAGGGAGGCACCTCTGACATGTGACCAATGTCCAGATAGTCCTGCATAAACTCATTGTACGACTTTCTTAGTGCGGCATCATTTGATAGACGCATTTCCAATTTGTTAAAGCGGCGCACAGCGATGGACCGCATGTTACGGAAAGTCGGCTCAACAGATTTGAACGGCAGCTCAACAACGAATTTTCCGGAGCCCTCACGCTTGTGGGTAGAAAGAAAATTCTGTTCACAAACCGCATCTTCGGGCGACAGCATTTCTTCGGGGTGATGCACATCCTCAATCTCCCACAACCGTTTTAAATCGTTTTCCAAGTCGCTATGTGACGCGTGAAGCGTTTGGACTGACGAAAGGTTGGAATATAAAGATGGTATACTCTCAAGGCAGCGAGAGCGCCCCAAAAAGACCCAGCCAAATATAGTATTTAAACCTACAGGGGAGTCATTCCCACCCGGAATCATACCCTGAAGGAATATCTCATTCCAAAGTTCGGAACCAAGAAGGAGGTCAATTGGTCCCGGAATATGAAAAGATGGGTCCGCGAGTCTAATGAACCCTAAATTCTTTAAAAAGCTAGTTTCTACCGTGACTGACGGCATGTCATGACAAATGCGGGGTATTACAATTGCCTCGAAAGATATTTCGTTGCCCTGATGGTTCTCGGGACGGATAGTGCATTGGACGGTACCCAATACAGACGTGGAAGCGTTACCTAGGCCAAAAACCGACGGCGCGTTACTCGAGACAGGTAAACCTAGGCGATTTGCTAGGCCTTGGGAAATATAATTGGCTTGACTGCCAGAGTCAATCAACAAGCGCACGGCGTGAAAGGAGCGCCATCTATCCAATATATCTACTTGAGCCGTTGACAGTAGGACAGTTTTATTTGACGACGTATTTGTAGACAGCCCCTGCACACCTAAGGCATTAGAGGTGGCGTTGGGATTGGATGAACTTGGTTTGCGATCTACTGTGTCTTGAAAGTGTAGTAATGAGTGATGACGGCGACCACAAGTTCGACACGAACCTTGTGAAGGACAGTTTGACACTACATGACCTATGCGCAAACAATTGAAACAAAGCTGTTTATCACCAACTACTTGTGATCGACGCGCAACCGTTAAGTTTTGGAAGTCCGGACAATGTGCGAGAAAATGCTTTTTGGAGCAGAATTGACAAGGCGGAGGCGGAGGCAGTGCCGAAGAAGTAGACTGGTTACCCACCAAAGTCGTTTGCCTAAAGCGTCGTGGCGGTGTCGTGACGTGGTCGGATCGCATGGTGTTCACGACGGCTGGCCGCATGTTTCCGTTATGAGCTGAACATGTACTCGCTCCGACATGCTCCACTGCCTTGCAGTAGTTCTCCACAAAGGTCTCCAAAGATTGATAGGTCGGTATGTCCTCCGACGTGACGGTCATCTCAAACTCTTTACGAATGGTTGGTTCTAATTTCGATAAGAGCGTATAGAAAATTATAAAGTCCCATTTATCGATGGGCAGGTTTAATGACTTCAAAATTGCTAAGTTTTCTTGGAATGTGTCCAAAAGAAACCGAAAGGCTTGCGCTGTGTTATTCTGTAACTTAACAGTTATAATAGACTGCCACGCTAAAAAGGCTAGCTGGCGTTTATTCTGATAGCGCTTCACCAAAGTTTCATACGCCATATCGTAATTGTCGGACGATATAGGAAATGCTTTTATTAGGTTTAACGGTTCACCCTTCAATGACGAGACTAAATATTGAAACTTTTCAATTTTAGAGATCTCGTGTTTGTCATGTACCAAGGTTCGGTACAGATCATAGAAAGTAATCCACGTTTTATAGCCACCCTCGAAAGTAGGTATATGTATGGGCGGCATGCGAATATGACCCGTATTGCTGCTCGAGCTACCTGCGGGTACGGGCGAAGCGACACGAGGCACTTGAGGTGTTGCCTCGGGAAACAATTGCGATTTGATGGACAGAATGTCTATTACGGTCTCGTCAAACCCCTGTCGTATCTCCTCATTATCCGCGATCTCCTGAGGATCCTTTAAAGAAGCTACTATTTTCGTATGATTGTCGTCAAATAACACTTCTAAACTTTCCAATCTCGTTAAATGCACCTTAAAGCGCGGTTGCATTTCCGGGTTCGTTGTAAATCTTTTTGCACAAATATAAGCGTCATTTAAACGCTTAAGAGCGATAGTACGGCGGCATTTTTCCATTTCGTTCATAGTGTAATTTATTAAAGCGCGCGCAAGTTAAACAAAAGTGATCAACACAATTAGGTACTTATCTTACTACAAGTATAACTCGACAACAGGCGAGAAAGAATTTTAGACCTTGTATATTAAAGGTACTGTCAAAAATCGTACTGCACTATCTTTCAAACTAACTACAGAAAAAAGTTCCCGTACTTACATACAAATTTTAACAAACTTCTCTAATTCTACAATTTACACGAACGTAATGTACAAACATAAAAGTTGCTTATAACTCAATCATGATAAACTACGTAACTTCAATATGCAACCAACCAAATTATGCAACACGTCGTGTGCGCGCTAAGGAATTTGAAACACCGAATATCTACCCTGTGACCCGCACAATATATAGTATATTTTTTGTGAAATTTACTAACAAAACAGCAAATGTTACACCGTTAAACGTGTAACTAGAACATACAATTAAAAATTATGATTTAAGACGGCGAAAGAAACCACTTTAACTCGTAAACAAGTTTCTGCTCGGATAAAAGGTCGTAAGTTCATACGAATATCACGGCGGTTACGTCCTTTTTTTTTAGTATTTGAACAAATTGCCTTGAAATACTTATAGTACATCAAATATTTTTATCAATAATGTAATAGTATGCTAATAAAGAATGCTATTCGTATAGTTTGCACTGTAATCCATAGGTATACAAAATTTTGTTCGAATTAATATATCCGGTATAGAAGGAACACAAATATGTTAAGTATTCTTCGATAGCACAGCGAAAGGGGGGTTGGAACGCATGAATTCCCCGGAGAGAGTAACCAAGGCGATTACCGATAGAAATGAGCAACCCACTCACCTTGTGAACCTCAATGGCAGCTGCTCGTGTTAGGATGAAAGCTCAGCTCCGTTCTCCTTCTGCTATGCCTAGGTCTTAGTAGCCTGCAGATCTGGGTTCAGCACAGGGTAACGTAAAGCACGTAGATAGACTAGATAGTAGTGAAAGTAGCCACGAAAGCACCGTGGTGAGTCTCTGCGGCGGTAAGGGATGCGCGCGCGACGATAGCCATTTGCCTACTGGTCCGCGAGTGTTCGGGACGGAGCTATTCTTAAAGGGCGAGATTTGCTTGGCATTGAAGGAGCCTTCAGTGATGGATTACTCTAAGCTCCCGACAAAAGCCTGGTTACTAAATCCTAAACAAGTATAAAAGGTTTTTGTGAGTAGCCATGACTCCAAATTACTTTTAAAGGATTGGTGAGATGAAGCATCTCTTATGTTTTCTGGGAGGCGGTTGTATATCGCGGGGCCTGTGACGTACACAGACTGCGCTGACCTTGTGAGCTTGTGAAGCGTTGCAACTAGACGGTCTCGGTGTGCGTTGCTTCGTAAGTTATGTGAGGTCACTATCCCTTTGCGTTTAAATTTATTTATATTTGTGTGGGTAAAGGTTGCGATCTGAAGGATTACCAAGCTTGGTAGTGTTAGTATGCGTAGGTTTTTGAAGTGGTCGCGGACTGATTCATCACTGCGGATACCTACGATGCCTCGCACTGCGCGCTTCTGCATTCGAAAGGCACGGTCAAAATCCGATGCTCTGCCCCATAGCTCAGTGCCGTATGATAATATAGAATGAATGGTGGCGAAATAACATGATCTGACCGTGTTTTTGCTGGCCGTCGATGCAAGGCGTCGCAGTGCGTAGCATGCTCGACCTAGTCGTGCACATACACCGTCGATGTGTTCCCGCCAAGACAACGAGCTGTCCAGCACAAATCCGAGGAGTTTGGTGGTCACAACTTGTTCGATTTTTGTGCACCCCGCGTGGATCTTGAGGTTGGTGCTAGGGTGGCCATTTAGGCTGACTCGTAGGAAGCAGGTCTTTTCCGTGTTAAGCGCTAGACCGTTCTGCGCAAACCAAACATGCAATCGGTTAACGGTGTCATTTAAAGCCTCTGTAGGTAAGTAGGTACATTTGGCAATAAAAGCATGTACCATTGCATGTATCAAAAATTCAATTTTTGACACAAACTTTTTATTGATGATCCGTGATCGTTTTCGAAAGCACTAAGTACGATTTATTAACTTGGTAAAGTAGGTGCATAATTCAAATTTCCTCCATATTAATTCCATTCTATAATCCGATTATGGAAAAGTAGGTATGTCCGAGTATGTAGTGCTTTAAGTGGTGTTAGCCTAGTGGATTGCGATTCCATTCTCAAACAGGACATCGCCGTGGTTTGAAACCATGTGACAAAAGTTTGGTACTTAATGGTAAAAAAACTATCATAAATTTTATGTACATCCACCATCATGTACCATCTATGTAACACGGTTAAACAATATTTTTTTTATATTCTATTCTATTCTATACTACCCCTCATTCATAACATAAACTTTATTCAAACCGAATTAGCTAAAGCCTTCCTTCTCGTAGGTGTCGTTAGGCTAGCAACCTATAACACTTTGTCGATACTCTATACCCACATTTATGTTAAAACTGGAACTGGAATATGAGTTTCATGAGCTCTGCAGACCCTTTTGGAAATGAAGGCTATGTTAGTCACTTTGTCATTAGTGTTTGCAATTCTCGGCCTGAGGTTTCTTATGTTAAAAGTTTTATTATGTAATTTAATACAATTCTCACACGTTTCATACCTAAGCATCTATCACCCCCCTAAACTCGGCTAAGTGCAATCCCCGAGATTTCTTTCGGGGTATGATTAATGGTCGTATCAATAGATCGCTAGTGGATAATCCGGGCCGTCCGGAGTGATGTATTGCTTGAGGTTGTGTGGTTAATCTGAGATTGACCAGAGGAGTGGCTTGGCGATTTTGAGCCTTATTTACTTACATTAATTTACGGGCTCAATTTCGGTAGGTATATATCTTTACTAGTGTACTCCTCCTTTAAGTATGTATACGTATTTAATTGAAAATTAGATAATATATTGAACGTTTTAATAACTTTTAGCTTCCTCAAAGGACAGCTCAACTGTAAATTTCCCAAAAATTCAACTTAAATCTACCAAACGTTTCGCGTTCTATCGCGCTGTTTACTTTATGATGTCCTTAAATATAGTTTTCGATCCCGATAAAAAAATAGAATGCCCGGAATTCTAGAACAAACTTTAAAAAGGTAGGCAGTGTTAAATTATTTGTGCGTCTTCTTACAATTGTACAATACAAAAAAATGATAGGTTGTTAGCATATGAAAATGTGACTGGTAGGGTGTTAGCATATGAAAATATAATATTGCAGTGATAGGTTGTTAGTGGTAGGGTGTTAGCATATGAAAATATGACATTGCAGTGATAGGTTGTTAGCATATAAAAATGTTACAATGCAGTGATAAGTTGTTAGCATACCTAATGAAAATGGTAAAAAATAATGTATACGGAGCTACCACTATCTGCTACGCAATTCTCCAGAATAAGACACATTATTTAACATGAATTGATATACAGATCACGGCGGTCATAACATTACACAATTAATCATAATAGATACGTCAAATCATTCGCGGGTCTAAAACCACTTGAACTACCTTCGATTCCTTATTCAGCGTTTAACAGCCAGGCCAGGACCATACGAAATCGTCAAAAAGTAGTAACTATGGTATATATGAAACACGATGAAAAACATTGAATTCATGACTTGTTTCTTAATCCGACTGCTAGTAAACTAACCCCATTGTGATTTCAATCGCAACAAACAACTGTCAAACATCAAACTCGGGGACAATGCTCAAAATATTCGGGACAAGCGCAGCTGTCGCTAGGCTATGACAAATTGCCATGTCGGCCAAATTGTAAACTGTCCTGTGTTTATGTTATCACTTGATGTTGTTTTGTTTTGAGTACTGGACGAGCAGTCCACTGCATTATTTAATTGTGCATGCGTTGCTTTTTGATTGATAATTGACATTTTAAAATATATAAGTACAGTCTACGAGATTTGGGAAAGGTCTTTTGACAGCTTCAATATGACGTAAAGAGTGATGTGGCTAGAGCAAATCGATTGTCATAATATCCGATTACGATTGATGGTGGCTAATATAAGGAATCGATTGATTACTGTGTAATAATTATTT
The DNA here is from genome assembly GCA_945867215.1 of Epinotia demarniana. NCBI lineage: Eukaryota > Metazoa > Arthropoda > Insecta > Lepidoptera > Tortricidae > Epinotia > Epinotia demarniana. The sequence goes on along the minus strand of OX244271.1, from coordinate 24,282,904 downwards.
TTTGGTAATCAACTAGAGAGCCTATACACAGTCGTCTGCTAACAAAAGTGTCCTGTAAAGGCGTTACGAATGCAAAGACCTCGAGATTATTTAGAATATGTGTTTGGATCTACATGTAAAATTAATTTGATATATTTCTAAGTAAATTCATAAATAAGTGAAATCAAAAGAGCCTTTTTAACCCGTCCGAGCAAAAATTGCCATAATAATAATTGTTCAATAAAATCAAGTTGCAAAGTGACATTGACATTTCTTTGGTTTTTTTGTCAATAATGCGTTAAAGAACGTCGAACGAACGTCTAATATCATGAGACGGCCGCGTCATACTCTCAATTCACACAATACCACTTGTTCTAAGTGTTCTAATAAGTGAGAGACGGATAGTGCGAGAAAAATCGAGATAGCTCGCGCGCCGTCTCGTGATAGACGTGCAGAAATCAATGCCATATCTACGGAACATTTTGCACATTCAAATATGTCGGTTTCGATCGATTCGTGGATCGATGGGATTTTATTTCGTAGCATCCGTGACAGTAATTAAATAATGCATTGGTATTTTCCTATTCACAATTATTTGATTCATTCCGAGTTATTTCTAAAATGACAGACTCCAATCGATTGAAGCAGTGCAACACTAAATTTAAAAAAAATAAGTCGTAGGACGTAATTTTTTGCATACCGAGTTTTCAATGCTAATTTCTGCACAATTATGCAGTAAAAAAAATAATTTTATAAGAGCTAAAAAGTGCGTGCATGGAGATTGAACTTTATTTCGTAACTCGTAAGCTATTGAAACTTTTTTTTATTATTTCGATGAGCAGTGCCAATTTACGTTATATGGGTGTCACGAAGTGTCATAAGACCAGTCCCAAATCTCGTAAACTGTAATGACTTTACAAGCTTTTATTTAATGTACTTACTTTTTATATTAATTAAGTTGATTATTTGATGACGTTGGAAGTTGTTCACAAAATACTAATGTTTATTTAAAGAGTTGTGATTGGTGGACGTACCTAATGTTGAACTGATGTGATTGCTCAAATTAAAATGTTTTAGACTACAGGATTAAGTAATATATAATTAGAATTAAAGATTTTATTTAGTTTCACCTGTCCCGTTGTCTGTCTGTCTGTAATCAAATCTTGCATGTTAAATTTGACCCACTTCCCTGAAATTCACTTCAGCTGAAATTTTGGGTGTAAGTATAGTTTGGTTGACAATTCAATATCATGGTACCATCGAGCTGATCTGAAGATGGAGACAGAAGGTGGCCATGGGAATTCAGTATTTGATCGACGTAACCCCGTTGAGTTTGGGCTCGTTAGAATCGTCTCAATGAGTAGTTTATGATGGTATACAGAAAAGTACAGTCAGCAAAAAGCTTGTACCTAAAATGAAATTTTCACCAGACACTTTTTAAATTGAAAAAAAATTCGGTAGTCATGTTACCTTCACGTAATAAAGTAGTCTTCAGAGTTCTTGTCAATCGTTTTTAAGAAAATCACGATATTGTATAAAAATTTATTCGTACACCGTGTGTGACGTAAATACTCCGTCTGTATGTACTTACATGAAAGGTGTGCAAGTTACTTTTTTATTTGATATTTCTGAATTAAAATTGAGAGAAATGAAAAACAAAGATAGTTTATAGGATTAAAATATAGAATAGTGTTTATCCCTGGTCCACGCAGACGAAGTCGCGGGCGGAAGCTCTTTAGTAATACATACTCAAACTCAAACTAAATATAGAAATAAAAACATAACCCTCCCCTCCTTCGGAAATCGGGTAAGAATAGACGGCGTGCATTTGTTCTTATTGTAGTAAAACTTTTAAGTAATCTGAATGATTCACCATTACACGCCTATCAAATTTAGGTTATTCTAGCGCCAGAAATGTAAACATTAACTATGTTTGCGAGAACGGCAGTAAGCCTATCCTCTTTCATATGCAAATTGGCGGTGTCAGTCAATATGACACTGGCGACCAAAGTAACTTGGTCTTCCCTGCGTCTCTTCTAGGCTCGGTTAAGGGTAAGCTTGGATGCAGTTATCACACAAACATTTTCAGTTTTTTATCCGTAAAACAACAACAAATTGTCTTGGTATTATTGGTATATTCACCATATTGGACTCCCGCGAATGTTTTTAGTCGTTGTTTAGTCAGAGAGCTACGGTAGCCTAGTGGTTCAGGCATGCGGCTGTCAAGTGGCGGTCGTAGTTTCGAATCCCGGCTCGTACCAATGAGTTTTTCGGAACTTATGTACTGAATATTTACAGTTAGCTTTTCGGTGAAGGAAAACATCGTGAGGAAACCGGTCTAATCCCAATAACGTCAAGTTTTCCCTCTGGGTTGGAAGGTCAGATGGCAGTCGCTTTCGTAAAACTAGTGCCTATGCCAAATCCTGGGGTTAGGTGTCGAAGCGGACCCCGGGCTCCTTTAGGGGCATTACCGGGAATAACGCTAGGAGGATGATGATGAATGTTTTAGTCGTAATATGAGTTATTACTATAAATACTCGTAATATTTTTATAGTTTTCGTTAAATTGTTATAGTGAGTTTTACAGAATATGGCATGTGCTTTCAAATATTATTTAAGACCTCGCATGCTTGACCTCTTTTCAGTTTTTGGATGATTTGACATACATACATACATTCACGCCTTTATTCACAAAAGGGGTGGGCAGAGCACATGAAACGTATGTTCCAGCGCCACTTTCAGCATAAATTTGGGTATAAAAGATCCTATCGACAAAATGTGATATTGCAGTGATAGGTTGCTAGCCCATCGCCCACAACGCACTTCAACCCTGGTCCCTTAGTCAACTTTTACAACACCCACGGGAAGAAAGGGGATGGTGAAATTCTAACCCGACACCACACCGGGGGCCTAACCCGACACCACACGGGGGATGATTGGAATTGTACAATGCATGAATAAACTAGGCTATTATTATCATTTATGCTTGACATCTAAGTATGAGTCACAAAGCACATCTCTGACAGTTCACCCTTAAGCCTGACTTGTTAGGAAAGGGGGCATACGGGGTGAATTTGGGGTCAAAATGGCTGGGCGGTCGAGTGTTCGTCTAGGTAATTTATCCAAAGCCTGGCTTTTGATCGGTGGCTGAACGATGTGTAACACAATCATCGGTATCAAGTATTAATCCACTTACAGCGCTATTACATTGTATCGGTTTTAGTTTGAATATACTGATATTACAACGACAAACTACGAAATAATACACCTCATCGCAGACCTCAATAGTAATACAGAAGACTAGTACAGAAAACAAAGAATATAAGAGCAGACGCAAACATGCGGTCTTATCTCTAAAGAGCGGTCTCTTACAGACCTTTGGGTAGCGAAGAGAAATATATACTTATATCGTAACTAAATGCTGGTAACAAAAACTAGCATTATATACAAAAACGTCTCGAAAGTAATTTACTTGTATTACAATATGCAAGAAACTGTTTATTATTCTCTTTTTTTGTACTACTGTTCTGTATTAGGTACTACCTATCATCGTGCAATCAAAGGTGTTAATTTGTTTATATGCAAAGTAGAGAGTTTTTCCTCCAGCTGATCGAGTAGTTCTTTTTTAGGGTTCCGTACTCAAAGGGTAAAAACGGGACCCTATTACTAAGACTTCGCTGTCCGTCTGTCTGTCACCAGGCTGTAACTCAAGAGCCGTAATAGCTAGACAGTTGAAATTTTTACAGATTATGTATTTCTGTTACTGTTAACAACAAATATAAAAACAAAATAAAATAGATATTTAAGGGGAGCCCCATATAACAAACTTTTTTTTACTGTTTTTATAGATAATGGTACGGAACCCTTCGTGCGCGAGTCCGACTCGCACTTGGCCGGTTTTTAGTTTTCGTTGTTGACTACGGAACCCTAATAATATCAAATAGAAACTTAATAGGTGATGATTTATGATTTTTTGAAATACATTTTTAACGATACACCACGTGACATAGTTCGTCGACTTATCGATTGCCATATGATTCATTCACCCACGCGTTTGCGTCTCTAGAGTGCCACAAACAGGAACAAACATACATGCATACAAACATACATAGACTAGTACTTAAACACATAACCCTCCTTTGCGGCGCCGGTAATGACGTCATTACGAAGATCCTGGTTCACGGATTCAAAAACAGGGAAATATGACTTCAACCTTTCCTGTTTACGGATTGAAGCAGAGTTTTTGTAATTTGTTCCCTGTGAAGGGTAACTCCGAACCTCGCAAATTAATTTACCAAAATATCAAGTGAAAAGGGTAAAATATTTAATCGAGTAAATGTCAGGTTTAGCAAAAGGTTAAGGATAAAAATGGAGGACAGCAAAAAAAGTCGCTGAATTCTAAATCAAAATACTAAAACGATAGCGTAGATTCTTGAAGAAAGGGCCAAAATAAGTGTTTTATTCCTTTTATAAGTAAATACAGTTGCGTCAACCATTCTGAATCAAAGGAAATTTTCAGCAACTTGAGGTAAAATAATTTGCTTACTTCTCTTATTTGCAAGAATAAAACGAAGTAATGTACTACATTACTTCGTTACACACACACTAATAAATATAAATTGGAAAGGTCTGTGTCGCTGCATGTTGGTAAGTTAATAAAGTTGTACACATAGGGATAAGGGATCTCAGAAACTACTTATACTCGTATTCATTATTTCACCAATACGTAGGATGAGAGATTCAGAGTTACAAAAGACCAAACTGGTTTGCCAGAGGGCCATGGAGCGCAGCATACTTGGAGTGAAAAGGATGGATCGGATCCAAAACATACTCTGCGCTCGAAAACGGGCATTGTCAACGTTGGAGTTAAGGCTGCTAGGCTCTAATGAGACTGGGCTGGTCACGTTTCCCGTATGCACTCACAAAGGTGTGCCAAAACAGTTACAGCGTGAGTGCCACACGATGGGCAACGGTGCCGTTGTAGGCCGAAGTAGATGGCGTGATGAACTAGACGACTTTCAAAGAGACTGGCCAGAATGGCAATGAGTCGGGTTAGTCGGAAGTCTATGTAGGTGAGAGGCCTTTGCCCAGTAGTGGGACACAATATAGGCTCATAAAAAATTAAAAAACTATAATATAAATACTAAACTATAATATAACTATAATAGTAGGTTACACAAATTCAATTTTTTTTTGATAAGAATACAGTTACATTGTTCTTAGGATACAGCGTTAAAGTCCTCAAATTCAGCATGCAAGCAAGCATACAAATATATGTTTTTTTTTATAGCCTATATTGCGTCCCACTGCTGGGCAAAGGCCTCCCCTCCTTTCCGCCACTGGTCTCGGTCCTGTGCCAGTGTTCGCCAATCTGCACAAAATGTATCAAGGTCGTCCCGCCATCTCCTTTTCGGTCTGCCTCTATCTCGGAAGCCATCTTTTGGAAGCCATTCGGTGGCTAATTTGGCCCATCGCTCCGCGTGCATCCGGCAGACATGTCCAGCCCAGTCCCACTTTAGCTTCGCGGTCTTAGCACCCACATCTACGATGCCAGTTTTGGCACGCAGCTCCGTGTTCCTGATCCGATCGATCCTACGAACTCCGAGTATGCTGCGTTCCATTGCTCGCTGGCAAATCTTGAGTCGGGACTTTTGGGCTTCTGTTAATGACCAAGTTTGGATAGGTAGGATGCACATATCGAAGAGCTTGCGCTTCAGTGTCAAAGGAAGGTTACCCTTCATTAGCGCCTTTATGGACCAGAAGCTCCTCCAGGCGTTTGCGATGCGTCGATCGATTTCTTTACACTGCCTGTTATCGAAGGATGCTGTCTGGCCCAAGTAGGTATACTCGTCGACAGATTGCATATCCTGCCCATCTACCCTAACCCTATGCTTTACGCCGTTGGTCATCAACTGGGTCTTTGCCCTGTTCATTTTGAGCCCAACTTATGGTTTAATTAAGCTAAAATAACATGTCAATGTATGCATAAATGAAATATTAAGTGAGATTTCCCCACACACAGGTGTCGTTTACATGCTTACCGTTCACGTAAGGTTGCCATTACAAAAGTGCCACAGTCATCTACGATTCAAAGGATTTTAATAACTCCACGACGGATTTATCTTATTGCATTTATCGACACACAACTGGCCTAAAATATCGGCACGACGAAACGGGCAGATGGTCTGACTTGCTAGATTTGACCCGAATAAAGCTTTTATGTGTGTACGTATTAAAACTAGTTGAAACCAACATAACGAGACACAGGGTAATCCCTAACATTCTACGAAGTCGCATGTATGAACCGATCGCAGCCATTTTGAAGCATACTCGTAGGTAGTATTTACTAGTGCACGGGGATCGCACGGATTGAGTGCCACTGAACTTTTGATGGTATCGGGTTTTTTACAATCGACAGTGTTTTGACTTCTTTGTTTACTTTTCTTTTGTTTGTTATTTTATTTTATTTTATTAATATGTATCAATTTCTAAAACATTTAACGACATGTTAAAAGAAGCATTAAACAAAAGGTATTAATATACCATTAGATCGTGAATGCCGTCAGTTTATAATCTGACTCGCGATTTTATAAACTCTCGAAAATTTTTGAACGGTTTAAACCGTTGACAATTTAAGGCATTATTTTCCGTTACTTTATGGTTATATAACGCAGACACAAAGATTAGGTAGATCAGGTTAGTTAGGTACGTTCAGTTGCCCGAAGGGCAAACCGCCCAGAAATACGATCAAAAGCCATTTTGCGACGAAAATTTGGACGCAGAAGATTTAATGGAATATATAAATAAGTTAGGTTAGTATTATATCCTGAAACAATCCTCCAGCAGAACTAGGTATTCGGGATTATGCAATGGAAAAGAGAATGCTTTCGGACAAATGCCTCTTTTGAATTATGTACCGTTGATAAATATAACTCAGAATGCTGGAGAATCGTGCCTTGTAAACGGCATCGAACGACAATCTACTTCCAAGATTTCCTCGTTATTGTTTCACCTGCAATTCCCCCATCGCGCACTGAGAATTTAAGCACTGCCATACCATCGGTTCCAGAACATCTTAAGACGATAGGGTTGTGGATCAAATGGGATGTTACGTTGCTAAACAGGATTACGCTTTTAAGAAACAGCGAGTGGTGTATCGAACTGCGGAATGTTTCTATTAGGATGTATGTGTATGGCGTTCTTTACTTTTATTCAACAGCGCAGTCAATGTTTTCGTGAATATTCTTTGATGTTCCCTACGTATATTTCTACTGTCTGTACACACTCAAGTTTGAAAAATGTGTAAAAAAAGTCTTTGTAATCTTTTCCTTTTATATTTAGCAACAAATAGTTAAAAGTTCTGGGACTCTTTGCTCCCGGGTTCGAATCTCGGTAAGGGCATTTATTTGTGTGATGAGCACGAATATTTGTTCGCGAGTCATGGATGTTTTCGGGATCTATATCGGGTGGCATAAAATTGTTGATCCTAATATTTTGTCGCATACCAACTTTGTGCCGAATATCGAATTGCATAAACATTGTTGTGCATATTTTTTATTTGCCGAAATTTTTGTTCTTAATATCGATTGTCCTAAATATTTATTGTCCGAATGTTTATTGTGTCGAAGGTTTTTTTTTAGAATGATTGATGTGCATAACTTTGATGTTACTAATATTTAATGTACTAAAAATGTTACGCATACATATCTATTAGAATTGCCTATTACTTGAATAACATATGACCCGCCCTCATGTCGACGGAGCCCCGCACGCGGGGCCCCTATTTCTGCTCTGAGGGACAAAAGGCAACTGACGAACCTATCTAATTTATCTAAATGAAGGTTGGCTCTGCTGAGAATTGCCTAATACTTGAATTACTTATGACCAGCCCTCATGTCGACGGAGCCCCGCTTCACGAAGCCCCTATTTCTGCTCTGAGGGGCAAAAGGCAACTAACGAACCTATTTTATTTATCTAGACGTAGGTCGGGTCTGCTCAGAGTTTAGAAATAGTATAAAATTTAGGAAAAAAATAGTATAAGTAAATTTTAGCACGTTTAACAATAGGCAAAATAATTACTATGACAATGAAAATTAGGACTATTACTTTTTAGGTAATTCGATGTTCGAGTAATCAATATTAGGATAAACATACTTTAGGACTTTTAAATGTGTATGCGCAAAAATGAATAGGCTAAATAAGTAGTATGCCACTCAAAATTATGCCAAACATTCTCGGCCAAAAAATTTTAGGACGATCAACATTATGCGATACGACAGGCACCCATGTTTTCGATGTATTAAATTATTTATTTATCTTTTTAAGTATGTATATCGTCGTCTAGTACCCATTGTAAGTACAAGCTTTGCTTAGTTTGGAAAAAGGTTGATTTGTGTAAGATTGTCCGAAAATATTTATTTATTTATGGCATTTTAATTGAAACAAACTGTACTTGAATACATGAACTATATCAAATTGAACCAATGTAGCTTCATGAAAGGAAATGAAGCATCATCCAGTGTTTTATCCAAGCTAAATCTCTAAAAATATAGGGACGACAGACGATATGGTACAATTCTCGTTCGGATTTCAGCTCTTGTTCTTATTTTAATTTCCTGGCTGTATGGAAATTTTCAGCAATAGGAAGTCTATATATTCTACCCATGTTTTAGAGATTACGTATGTACGTGAATGTATGCCGATTTCTTTTGCACGGTGACTTAAACGGCTTGATGGATTTAATTTTTAACAAGAGTCTTTGTTGTGGGAGTTACGTAGTTTTTTGTTAATTAGTCGGATTTTTTAAAATTCATTTAAAACAAATTCATAACTCTAGTAGGGAGGTAAAATTAACCCTATTCAAAGCCTATTGTCAAACCTTCTAGACGTGCAGTCTGTGGACTAGCATTACCAAGCGGGCGTATGGCGCTCTGCGCGTCCAATATAATGATGCACTCAGGATCCTGTTTGGGCTTCCGCGGTATTGTATTGCTTCGGCTATGTTCGCTGATACTCAGACAGACTGCTTTTACGCTATCATGAGAAAACGAAGCACCTCGCTCCTCAACCGCAGCCGCGGCAGCTAAAGGCCTCCACCCACCGGACGCGTTTCGAAGGCGCTAAAGATACAACTCGGCAGCGCGGCCGCGTGTCGTGCGCGCTGCTAAGTATGATAGAGCTAGTAAGATACATATTAAATGTGTTGGTATTGAGAGAGATATGACGCGCGGGCCCGCGCGGCACACGCGCAGCACACGCGCAGCACACGCGCGTCACACGCGCGTCACACGCGTGGCAGCGTGATGGAGATAGTAAGATACATATTAAATGTGTTGGTAGTGCGAGAGATTTGACACGCGCAGCACACGCGCAGCACACGCGCAGCACACGCGCAGCACACGCGCAGCACACGCGCAGCAGCCGCGCTGCACACGCGTTGCTATACGCCGCCCGCTTCCGGTGTGAATATACCGCTTCATACGTGCCCGACACGCGCAGCACACGCGCGGCACACGCGCGGCACACGCGTCCGGTGGGTGGAGGCCTTAAAACAGCATCGTGAGCACGTTAGCCCAGCGCTGGGATTCGCCGCTGGTGTGGCGGCATGCGCAACTGCACGCGCCTGACGCCGCTCCAACGCGCCACTTTTAATTTTAATTTGTAATATTTTATAAGGACTAACCCTAGGCATAAGTTGTTACTGTAATTTCTAACAAAATATGGATCAAGTTGACCGAAATATATATTTTTGATTTGATTTGATAACTAAATTTGTTTTATAGCTTAACTAACATGCACTGTATGGCGTTTTGTAAAGATAGGAAATATGCAAGTGGGTATTTTATAACTAGAAAATACCGTTAGTTAATACTTACGATCCTATTACTCCATCGTAAGTGATGTAATAATGTTTGTAATGTTAATAAAAAAATAAGAAAACGCAATACCAACTACACATATCAAATGAGGCTCATATTGTCACTGCATGCATCCTACAAAAGAAAGAAAAACTCCTATTCCGTTTTTAATACAATACGATGCTACCATGAGGTCTATGCGGCGTGATGTATTGGTATAATATCAGTATGACATTTATACATAGTCCGCGCTCGCTTGCGCGAACGCCAATCTTAAGGCTCTCACTAAACATTCAGCTGTTTTTGGGCGCATGCAACTTTAGAGCCGAAGTGCTTTGCCAAACCCTTTATTCATTTTAGGATTCGTTGAATGGACAGCTCAACTACATCCTCGGGAGCACTAGTTACTATTCACTGTTAGGAACGCAATAACACATACTTACAGAGCAATACGTTAGAAAGCAGTACCAGTACACATATAAAAATTACATTCAGATCTATTTAACGTACGTACAATGCGTTACGCGATCGACGTGCAGGTCATCAGCCCACCTTGTGGGTGTTCTACTTCTACCCACGCTGCGCCTGCCGGTACATGGTCGCCACTCGAGATCCTATCTGCCCCAACGGCCATCGGTTTTACGTACAACGGCCCACTGCCACTTACTTAACGATTCGGAGGGCTATTATAGTGGAACTCGCTTGATAATCTCTTTTTCGAATAAATTGTGTTCTTTGCAATTAAGCAGGTCTTAGTGGATCGCGATAATTTTATTATTGATTTCATCGATACTGCCTTCATCTTTTCTGAGTCTCGGGATACTGATCTTTAATTTTAGATAGTCCTTGCAAATATTATTATTAGCAGTATTCCAATTGAAATTAAGTTACCTGGGTTATTCGGTTACCTTGATACTGCTGCGGATAGCCTCATTTTTGATCACACAGAATCTCCCAGCATAGACTTTTATATTGACCCTTCTTATGAGGAAGTCAAACAATACGTCGGGTTGAATGTACTCCAAATAGTCGCTACACAAAGTAAAGTGGGAATCAAAGCGCACAATGCATGAATCTCATCGATATGTGTGGAGTTTTTATTCTGCCACAATACCAGTTTATATTTCTATTTGTGCATCCCGCAGACAGATTTTATCCAATGTTGTTTTGAATTTAGATCGACGGTTATATTCTTTATTCTTTACTAGCTTCTACCCGCGACTTCGGCTGCGTGGCCCCAAGATAAAAACTATCCTATATCCAGATTCAGACCATAAAAAATCTTCGTAAAAAATTTGATCCAAATAGGTTGAACATCTAAACATCCAACGATCCAAACTTTCGCATTTATAATAGTAGTAGGATTATATTGTTGTCATGTTTATAGTTTTTACATTGAGGTGTTACAGGCATAGGTGGTAGGTACATGACACCCTGTAAAGGGCACTCAATATTTGTTATTCTTATATCTAGTTTCATATTTACCGTTAGCTTTTCGGTGAAGGAAATACATCGTGAGGAAACCTGCATACATCTGCGAAGGTGTATGTGAAGTCCCCAATCCGCACTGGGCCAGCGTGGGGACTACTGCCCGTTCCCTCTCATACATGAGAGGAGGCCTGTGCCCAGCAGTGGGACGTATATAGGCTGATGCTGATATCTCGTTTCGTATGATTAAGAGTATTGAAAGAATTATTACACCATCAAATATTATAGTAGTTTATGCGACTGATCCATAATGAGAGGCCTTAAAATACGAGTGTGGTTTTATGAAACTAGCGTCAGCGAGTTTCATAATACGATCACACGAGTGTTTTAAGGCCTAATTATGTACAGATGCATACACTACTTTATCTAAACACATATCATAAGTAGGTAAGTAAAAGCAAAAAACCAACAAAAAAATGACAACAGCCTTGGCGGCAATTCATCATGACGAATGGTAGACGAATGAAGTCCCTATACTCATATCACTCGAGATCAAATTTCGTGCGGTTTTTATTAAAAAAACATACTGAATTGACGCTCCGTGTCGATAAATGTTTTAATATCTATGAATACTAGAATAGAGACCCGCTTGAGTTTAGACAGCTGTTCCAAATTTAAACTCGTAACGATACAAAAATCTGTACAGTAAAAACATTACAGTACAGATTTTACCTACTACCACAGACTAGAAAGTTCTCATAGTAAAATCGGTTGTCATAATGCTGGTAATTTCCTACGGTTTCTGAACGCATTTTAGAGCACTAATGTGTGTAATATGTGTGTATATAAAAATTTGTACATACTTAATTCACGTTAAATGTTAACTATTAGCACCAGGAAATAGCATTAAAATGATAAGAATCTTGATTGAATTACATGAGAATGTCAAATTGATAGATTTAATTATAATTTATAATATGATATTATTGATATATACTATTACTATACAATTATCAATTATTAATGGAACTAAATTAATGTCAGCAGATAGATTAATTAACGTTCACGTGAGGTACCTCAATTAAGTCGTAGTTAAGCCTTATGTCGCGACGTGTATAGACGTTGTGCACGTGAACGAGTTAATATGTTTACAATATTATCACTAGAGTAACAATAGGTAGTTTAGAAGAATCACTAATCTATGAGAAGAGAAGAAGAAATAAATTAAACATGAACCGTTATACGAACACGTTCGAAAGTTTTTGAAATTCGAATTAAACACGTCGATCGAGTTAGAAAGGCACGAAGTTGGTACGAAACAATCTGTGACAGCAAACTTCTCCCAACTTGCACCCAACTTCGTAGTACGAGTACATGTGGAGTGAAGTTTCTGTGTCCCCGTTCAAGGCAAATATAAATTTTAAAGCAGTGTTCAAGAAAAGTTGGGTATTGGAGTTGAATGGGTGGTTTGTTAAGGGTGTCAGAGTTGGTGGATGTTTAGTTTTGCTATATCTATATACGTTAAATTTTTGACCCTCAACGAGGGGCGGTATAAGTTGATTTTTTATCCGTGTCAGCTGTCTCGTGAGAAGGCACTGCTGTCAAGCTGGTCTTATTTGATAGCTGCTGGAAATACGTCTCCCCCAAAGAGTGCTGCGATGAACGGTCCTGCGCTACCCGCATCCACCGGACTCCCGCAATCTTTTCCAGGTCATCAGTCCACCTTGGGGGGGGTTTCTTAGGGGGGGCACGCCTTCCTGTACGTGGCCGCCACTCAAGATCCTTTCCGCCCCAACAGCCAATGTAGATTGCACACATTGCTTTTGATGAACTCTATGAGTAATGATTCCAAGGATACAATGTCTTATACCTATACACGGTTATAATTTTCAATGTTTGTATGAAGGGGGTAAACTCTACAACTACTACTCATCCAAATTATCTCACCGATATGCACATCAAATCATCATCAAAGACGACAAGTTGAGAACACAAACATACGAATACTCTCAGACAGTAAATCGGTACTACAAGCACTGAACAACGACAACATCACATCTGGCTTGATATACGAATGCCACCAACTAACGGAGGTGTGCGCAGACAAAAACAAGGTTACTATACAATGGATCAAGGGGCACAGCGGCTCAAGAGGAAACGATGCAGCGGACGAACTGGCCAGGAAAGGCTCAGAAACAACGGCATACGGACCCGAGCCAATCTTGCCCCTGCCACAAAGCTACATATACAATCAATTGGACCTATACGCTAAAAACCAGCACCAAAGACACTGGGAGGAGTTAGACACATGCAGACAGACCAAAGAGATTCTGTCAAAACACGACAACAAACTCACAACCGCACTACTGAGGACACACAGAAACCAACTACGCAAGATAGTAGGAATAATAACAGGACACAACACTCTGAACAGACACCTCTACAACATAGGTATCACGGACAGCCCCATGTGCAGAGCGTGCATGGAGGCGGAAGAAACGACTAAACATATTCTACTGGACTGCAAGCAGGTAGAAGTATACAGGAAAAAACACCTAGGGTCTCCGGACACACTACGGGACGCAGTCAAAAATACAAAGGCACTCACCAACTTCTTGGAGGAGCTGGGGTGGTTAGAGTAGCGCTACCCCTTTTCACGCAAAATAGGCACACTGGATGTCGACTTGCGGAAAATAGCCCAGTAAACTAACTAACATGCACATCAAATGAACCTAAAGGGTTTATTTACCGGTAGCGAAGGCATCTAGACATCGATTAACATTCTTACAGCATTATTTTATAAATTAAAGAAAGAAAGAAAAGAAAAAATCTTTATTGCCACATCAAAAACAAGGAGGAACAGAACACACATACAATAAGAAAATAAAAGTGAAGTGCTAACAATTTACAATTTAAAAACCATGATTGCGGCAATGGGTACCAGTCTCAGCATATGCTGGAGAGGTCGCAGGCTCAGCGCTGATTTTCAATCTGGGACAGCACGCTATGTGTATATTTTGGTGGGATTGATAGGCGCTTATGAATCTTATGATACAATAAATAATAATAATAAAAAATACAACAAAAACATATTACAAAATAATAATAAATTAAGTAATGTTTAAATACAATTTAATGACCTTTTTATTTAATATAGGTTCGCATGATGAGTGTGTGTAATATGTGTATGTAAATAATAACTGTTACATGGGTATAAGAGATTGTATAAATACTTATTTATTTAGTTAGTGGGGGTTCTATTGCTTCTGTTGTTCAAGTAAATGCTTTTTGAGCAGCTTCTTGAATGTTGATAATTGCATTGGCTCCCGCATTGGCGGTGGCAAATCGTTCCACACCTTGGACGCTGCAAATTTAAAACCCCCTCTAAACTAAGCAGTTTTGTGTTGTGGGATCGATAGTTCCCATTCTTTCTTGCTTCTCAAAGGTCTATTTCGGTTATTTTTGGTCCATCTTAGCTTATCAAATAAGTAACGTGGCTTTTCGAATTCGATAATCTTTCGGACCATGAAGGCAAGGTGCAACTTCTCCGATTGGCCATATATAAAGCTAAGAAACAATACAATACAAAACAAATACTCTTTATTGTACTTACACCTCACACAAACTAAACAGTTAGAGAGAGAAATAATACAATAACATGAACCTGAAACAACACACACACAGAAACATGTGTTAAATGAAAAATTGTCCCTTTCACGCAAAGTGACAAAAAAATCAAACTTATTTTGATGTCTTTGCAGCTCAACTGTCAAAATCAATATGAGGGTAAGGCCGCGAATTTTGACCAATTAGGACGTTTCAAATTTAACATGCTCATAAAAAAAAATTGGTAACACCGAGAGGTTTCAATTTTTTTTTATTAAATCAAGCGATAAAAACTGTCAAGAACGCAAGTGACATAATTGATTTAAATCCTTTCAAGTAAATAATAAAAATATATTTCCGTCCAAAACGTAACGAAAGTTGATATTTTTTTTCGACCCTGTGTACTTAAAGCCCTGTTATTTTCACGATTTTCAACTTCTCATGATCATGCTTTTGTTTAAATAAAATTTTATGATATGACGATAGTTCTACCGATTGCTAAACATTTTTATTTAAATAATTTACTTGTTTTATCTTGCATTCTTTTATGGGACCACAATTCCACGTTTTCGTTACGATTACTTACGTGATGCTTTATACAGCTAGATTTATAGCCGATTGTGGTAGAAATTCGTTTTTGTGCACTGGCAACTCATATTCTAGTAGGGCGACAGCAGACAGAAAACCTTAACTCCTCAGTTTGTTCATAAATCGCGGACGAAAGTGACAAGGACAAAGTTTTTTTAAATACCGCTAATAGTGCTTGTGTGATTTAAAGGGTAAGTAGTGATTATTTTTAAGCGGTAATTTTTCATACGATAGGTTATTGTTATTCACGCAGGTGACATGTATTACTATATTCAAAATATCGTTATTTCACCATGATAATCAATATTTTTTTCAAAAATACGTTACACTTTCGTTACGAATACGTTGCATTTTTACAAAATGCAACGTATTCTTTGTGTAACGTGACGAAAACATGTGGTAAAGGGAAGTGCACACAGATAAATACGAACTAAAATGAGTTTTTATTTTATTTCCAATGACAAATACAGTAAGTATTAATTTGAAATTGTAGGTATGTACAGTAGGTACAGGGATCAGCTAGCACGAGAGAATTGACCATCTATTATCCATATCCATACTAATCCATACTAATATCCATGCTAATATTATAAATGCGAAAGTGTGTCTGTCTGTCTGTCTGTTACCTCTTCACGCCCAAACCGCAGAACCGATTTAGGTGAAATTTGGTATAGAGATAGTTTGAGTCCCGGGGAAGGACATAGGATAGTTTTTATCAACGAAATCATCCCCTAAGGGAGTAAAATGGGGGGGGGGTGAAAATTTGCATGGAGCTGTGATATAAACAAATAAACAAATTTCATTTCATTTCATTTCATTTCATTTTATAAACGAGTTCCACACGGACGGAGTCGTGGGCAGAAGCTAGTATTATTATAAATGCGAAAATGTTGTCTGTCTGTTACCTCTTCACGCTTAAACCAGTGAACCGATTTAGATGAAATTTTAGAAGCACATAAAAATAGTTTTTATCCCAAAAATCATCCCCTAAGGAGGTGAAATATAGGGTGAAAATTTGTATGGAGCTACGATATAAACGAGTTCCACGCGGACGGAGTCGCAGGCAGAGCTTCTGCGTGGCTTCTGCCCTGGACTCCGTCCGCGTGGAAGTATTTAATCGAACGAGCGAGCGAAGCGAACAAAGTTCTATGCTTCAGGTTGGGCCAAAAATCGTTATGTCCAGTATCTGTCCCGTGTCCATCATCCGTCTGTCCGTCTGTTTTCCTCTATCGCATTTCCCAATCGATTGTCGTGAAGTTTTGTGAGCAGAGGTTTTCATTATAGATTTTTTTGTCGAGTAACTTTTTTGAAAATGAAAACCTATTGATAAATATTTAGTTATTTTTTTTGAAAGCATATACTTAATTAAAAAAAATGCTGCCGTGAAAATACTTTATTTTTAAGTATTTTTTTTTGATCATTAACAGGTGTAATCTAAGCTTAACAACGACTTATGTTACGTTTTATAGTAACGTCACGTATTTTTTTTATGTTAGTTCTATGTCACATTGGTCAAAATTCGCGGCCTTACCCATGAACGTTTATGACACACACATGTGTATTTTGTGTAGCGAATAAATGTCTTCTTTCTTTCCTTCTTTATGAATAAATTATTGAATACTTTCACCGACACGAATCTGCTTAACGGGCGCACACGCCGCTCGCTTTCCGCTACATACGGGGAAAACCACGGGATCAGCTTAGAGCGTAGAGTGTAGCAATTCCTAGCAGTGAATGTGTTACAAGGCGTAACAAATCAATGAATCCATCGAAAAACAATATTGAGCAATCGAATAAGCGAAACATAACACGAAGCAGAAGTTCCAACCCGACTTACTTCCGCGCGAGGGCCTCCATTCAGTATGAAAAACGAACCGAACGCACTGAGCCATGTAGCTACCAGATATGTACGAGTTCTACTATGCTATTTACAACTTGCTTCCCCTCGCCTCACCGCCACTTTTGATAAATACTTAGGGCAGCGATTGCGGGAGAGGTTATCTGGTCCTCCGCATATATTTGACAGATCAGCGGCATAATGCAGCATATTGGGCACGTATTTACGTTGTACGTAGAAGGCAGGCGCCTTCTATGAGATTTAGTTTGATACAAGCCCCGGCTCCGCAAAGGAGGTGTAAGGTGACTTTTTTATTTTGGTATCTAAATCTCTGTATGCCTTCGTATCCAATTTGCTAATAAATATTTGATTTTGAATTATATTTTTTTTTCCAAAGGTCAAAAATTCATGTTGTATTATGAATAATGTAATAACATAAATTTATGTTGTATTTGTAACCGAACTTACTACCGTAACCTAATATTAATAAAATAAAATAAAAAAATCAAAAAAGGTCACCAAGGTCGGATCCCTGCGGAAAGGTTCCCATAAGACTGGCTTCGTTCCCCTTTTGGATAGCTATGCCGATCCGTCGGGCAAGAACCGAGCCAGCCAGGCCAGGCCAGCCAGGTCTCTGGATACCCTGACCAATGTTTTAGAAATTTGGCCCAATAATTGGTCTGGATTACCCTGGTCCACTTGAAGCAATTTGAGACCATCGTGAACAGCCCCACCGGATAGTACTGTACTATTCTTTCGCCTGTTTTAAGATAACGCAGAATGTGAGATGCTTTGTACGAATGTGTTTTCTTTGACACGGGCATCCGTCACTGTTGCTTTAGGGTTGATTTTAATTTATTTTAGGGGCCCGTTTTAAACTTTGTTTATTTAGCGGTTTTGTTAGTTTACAAAAACCTGTTTTATTTAATCATATTATGTTACAGTTAGTGAGAATGTTAAATATCATTCAATTTCGTTTGTATGCTCAGTTACCCGAAACCGAAATCTATTACCACAAGTTTCAAGACGAAAATTGCTGAATGAAAATAGTTGCCAGTTTAATATCCTCACAAATTAAAAACACGCATTTTCATTCCTATGGAATCTTTATAGCCGAGTGTTTAGAAACTGTTTGTGTGTAAACGCTGAAACAACTGGCCTCTAAAACAAGTCTTCGGTTCAGGCCACAAACACCTGCTATGCTATCTGGGGCATTCACGAATTTACCGCCCTAGGAACGTAATGCACCTATTAGCCAGCCCGTTTTACTCTATTAAGTACCTAAGTAAATAAAATACAAGATCCGAACTGTTAGTTATATTTATTATGTTGTTTGAGTATGCTATTTTTTATTTTTAATGTTTTCTTTGCTGCCATGGACTATTATTTAATTATTATACTTACCGACTTCTTTTCTTTAATAACATGTACAATTTATGTGTGTATGATTTTTGCTAAATATAAATAATTTAAATGTATAATTTGCATGCATTGTTATGTGTTTAGAGCATTCAACAATTAATTATGACTATGATAATTTAAGTAATATAAATGAATAAATTTTACAAGTCGTTAATGAAATTAACACATCATCAGCTGAAAGTTCAGCTGGACATATGCCTCCCCCAAAGAGTGTCAAAGTGACCGCTCCTGCGCCGAAGTTTACACATACGGAACCTTAAACCAATTTCCCCATCTCAAACTTCACGCTGTTTTATAAATATGAATAAATTTGATACCAGAGACGCGTCTGACGTAAGTAGTAGTGACGGGTATATTTCCCCGGGTTGGTGTTTGCTCATCTTGTTTGTATTTCACTGAGAACTCTAACGAATAGGGATTGCCTGTGAAGTGTTGTCGGAATATCTGACAACTTATGCTACGTGCAAAAGGCTTTGAAATATATTCTTATGGTTGCTAAAGTTGATGCTTAAACTGACACATGTATATTTTCAAAAGTAGGCAGATGTGAAATTAAACGACACAAATTATTCGAATTGTCGAGTCCAATTATTAACTACATCTGTTTTTTTAAAATCAGTATAGGGTAAAGTTAAATCATTGTTAGATGAGTAAAGACTTACATATAATGAAGTCCTTGTGTAATATTTCTAAACAAACATAAATGGCAGACAAGTGGCTCTGTAATAATCACGAGCCTATCTTTTTTTTACTTTCTGGAAAAATGTATTGTCCAAAAAAATCTATATGTTTATTGAACCAGCTCACAAAATTTCACGACAATCGGTCGAGAAATGCAACCTGTAGAGGAGATCAGCAAAACAGACATACGAAATAATTTTTGCTTAAGCTAGAGCGCTCGTTCAATAGAATTTGAAGGAGTTTATTCTAATCATAAAAGTCTATTCTTCGAAGTTAAGTACGAAATAGAATAAACGTGAATGGAAAATTAAAAGTCCGAGAGTCGAGTCTTTTATTAAAAAGAAGCTGCCACACGCCACTAGTATCGCTTTCGCTCCGAGTAACTGAACACTTACAAAAAAAGTAAATCGCGACCGACTGATATTCCTGTAGATCTTTTTAACTTGTTCATATGTGATCGGGACGGAACTCTTTTTTTGTTTCACTGTGACGGGAGATATGCTTTCTGTAGCTCATGAGCAAATTGTTCGTTATTTGCCAGCGAACGAAACAAACATACAAGTCTCAGTAGCGCCGCAAAATGGCCGCACAGAATGGGTGCCATTGCTATTATGCGGGGTTGGGGGCGGGGCGTCAAAACGATGCCAGGCAGCCGTTTAGTTCGAACATGCGCATAATAATAATAAGTACTCTTTATTGCCCCACCACTTAAGAAATACCGCCATAAAACAAGTTAACAGTTTTAAATACTTAGGTAGCATAGTAACCTGTGACTCCAGATATACTACCAACATAAAAGCAAGAATAGCAATGGCGAAAAAAGCGTTAAATGGCAAAAAACATCTCTTTAGAGCCAAGATTTCCAGAAGCGTAAGGAAACGTTTTATAAAGTCATATATCTGGAGCATAGCATGGAGACATGGACACTTACCCAGCGAGACCGAGAAAGATTAAGTGCCTTTGAGACATGGTGTTGGCGGAGGATGGAAGGAATTAGTTGGACGGAAAGAAGAACGAATGAAGAGGTTTTGGATTTAGTCGGAGAGAAGAGACCCTTGCTAAGGACGATTGAAAATAGAAGAGGAAATATGTTGGGGCACCTGTCACGACATGACATTTACAATAAAACTATAATCGAAGGGAAAATAGAGGGAAGAAGAGGCAGAGGAAGGCCGCGACGTGCTTTTATGGACCAGGTCAAGGAGAAGGTCAATGTAGTGTCGTACCAGGAGCTCAAAGCAGTGGCAGAGCGTAGAGCTGAATGGCGGTTACTCCACCGACAAGAGCAGAGCTCTTAAGTTGAAGAAGAGGTAAGACTCTTTATTGCACCACGACGACAGAGAAACATCTATCTTTTTTTTTAATAAGTAATTGTAAGAACAGGCGGATTTGTCGCTTTAAAGCGATAAAACCGCTAACGCATACCTGATTTTTGGGCCGTTCAATTTCCACCGGATTTCGTTAGGTAACCATACCAGTTCTGCTGCGAATATTGAAGTGGTGAATAGAAGAATAGTACAAAATTATAAATTCTCGTATTTATTCTGTAAGTGGGCCTCAACTCCTCAAGGGATCTTTTACATGTCAGAGCTTACAAATACAATTATTAAAAATGGTACCAATAAATGAAAACATAGCATCAATGATAACCTATATGAATACCTGAACACACATGACACACACAATAAACTTCCTCTTCCATAAATAAAGACATGTAAAGTGTCTCCAGCGTCAACACATACTTCACTTTTTTAAACGAAATAGAACGCTAAGTAGAAAACCAAACTCAAAGGATTTAGACAAGTCTTATCCCTAAGGATCTCTTTATCCTTCTTATCTACAGGGTGGCCCAGAAAAACGTTGACATAGAATTATAAGAATATTATTTTATTACTTACACCAAATTCATAAAATAACATTAAATAGTAAAATTCAATATCTTGAAATAAAATAAAAAATTACTGTCTTCAAAATATCCTCCTTTTGCACTGATACACAGACGCAAACGTTTGGTAAAATTATCGACGATATGCCGCAGCTCTTCCGAGGTAATTTTTTCCCACTCCTTCGTAAGTGTTGCTTTTAGAGCATCTATATTTTTGTGCTTGGAGGCTCTTGACTCTAGGATTGACCATAAACTATAATCCATTGGGTTTAGGTCAGGCGAGTAGGGTGGCCATTCTTTGGAGCTTATAAATCCGGGAAAATAGTCCCTACACCACTGCTGCACACTACGAGCCCTATGGGATGGGGCAGAGTCTTGCTGGAATATCCACGGTTGGTTACCAAAATGTTGTTGACTCCAAGGAAGAACTACGGCTTCAAGAATATCTCTTTTATATATTTCTTGATTTATTTTGACACCTTTTTCTATAAAAATAAGGGGTGTTTTGCCTGTAGAGCAAATCCCACCCCAAACCATAACGGATTCCGGCTTTTGTCGGTGAGGAATCACTGCAATTGCTCCAGGACGACTAGGATAATACATTCTATCATTTTGGTGATTATGAGCCTGTTCAATAGAAAACAGTTTTTCATTTGAAAAAAAGATGTGATTCCATTTCTCAGCCGCGGCACGCCTCTTAATTAGACGACATCTCTCGAGGCGAACTTTTTTATCTTTATCTTCAAGAAGTTGTGCCTTACGCAGTTTGTACGCCTTCAAATTGAGGTCATGTGCGACAATACGTTGCACCGTCGAACGGCTTATACCCAGGTCTCGAGCCATTTTTCGGACTTTGGTCCGTGGATTACGATCAAGTCGTTTTTTGATAACATTTCGGAGCCTGGGAGTCCTCACAGTCCTCTTTTTTCCTCTTCCTGGGTGGTCTCCAATATGGCCGAGCTCATTAAATCGCTTAATAGTCTTAGACACAAGTTGACGACTGACACCGAGTGATCTAACTATCTCACACTGTCGTTTTCCAGCCTCGTGTAGGGAAATTATTGCTCCACGTTGCGAAGACATGGCAAAAATATTTAATAACCAATAGTTTTAATCACGCTGTCTATTTTAAATGGCGGCAAAAACGTGTCAAATCGCAATATAAAAACAAATGAATTCGAACCGCGTTCCATTTGAATTTTTTTTACCGTTTAATTTTGTCAACGTTTTATTGGGCCACGGTGTATTTACGTATTCGTAAAGTCGACACCTCACGTGAAGTGTCAAATTTATTAAAGCACATTTTCAGACTTATCCGCTGGATATTCAGCGTTCTTCACCTTTACGACCCCAATTTAAAAATGAAACATGGCGACATAGCCAGCTTTATGGAGATTCATTTTGAAACCCATACTTAAGTTTTACTGTCAATAGCTTGAGTAAAACAAGTCATATTTTCTGTAGTCAATAGTTGGGGGTGCCGTGTATATTTTTTTTTTCATAAAATCATATAAAATTTTACGTCGCTTATGGGGATTAAGAGACGAACCCTAAATAAGTATTCCTTAACTTTGGCAATGTTCACAGAAGAGACGCGGACCTAAATGTCTGATACGACCCTTTTATACATTTCGGTCCGGTAAATATTACCATTTCAGTTTTTAGGATGACTCACAGAACACTATACTGAGGCCCTTTCCCGACGCCGTAACACAACCTGACCAAATTAATTATTAATTTATTATTCGTCACAGTGACATAATTTCCCAACTTATTTATTGACATTCAGTTGCAACGCGATTTTGACGAGTACCGAGTATGACCATTTGCTGAGATGTATGAGCTCGGTGAGCGGGCCGAACTCTGCACGTTAAACCGTGAATCATCCTTTACAGGCGGCAAGTTGAAATCAACATAATCATATCTGTACAAACATTTACATCTGCTTCGTTTGTGGGAGATTACTGCATAGGGCGGGAAAATAGAGATTGTCGGCCAAGTAGATATAGACGCTTTTCCAGGCCGAGGTATGTAAAGCGCTTTTCTGTAGCTTTTCTCAAACGTGCAATGAAATAGGATAAAAAAACTCCAAGTTTACTCTTATTTTAATAACTCAACGGCATGAGCCGCGCGCCACCGCCGCATTGAGTTACGAATAAATACTGGAACAAAAGAAGGTCGATTTGCCTTGGCCTCCAATTTCGTATGAAATCGCATTACGGATCTCTCTTCTCGCCGCGCCCGAAACTTAATACTTTGCAGCCTATTATAAGGAACGTAACATCAATATTTCATTACATGTTTGAGAAAAGAGTATTTGTATTGTATTGTATAAACATGAACTTGAAAACCGCCTTAACACGCCGCAGCGATTATGTTTTTACACCAACCTCGGCAATTCGGTATCGAACGTAATCTTGGTCCCTCGAGCGTCTTATCGCGTCAAGTGATCGTACTTTGGGAAACAATGCCACTGATACCGCGCTTCCGCAGTCTTGTTTATTGGTACACAAGGCAGGGGCGGGTTAACATAGTGTTAATCTGACGGGTAATTTATGAGCGGATGAATCTATTCGTGATTTATATTCATTTATATGTTCTTTCACGATAACATTATTGTTACTAAACGGGAATTAGCCACTTAAAATTGAGTGAATTATTTATCTCTCTGAGGTTATTCGACGTTTCGGATGTGCCATAACATCCATGGTCAATAATATATTGGTGATTTGATACGGAATGAAATCCGAACAATAAAAGCAAAAGCAAATAACACTCATTATTTTGAAAGACACAGTGAATTCTATGTACCTGTCATCTATAAATATAATATTATAACACACGTAAATATCAGAATACTTACCTAATAGATGATAACGAGAATCGTATTTTTATGGTATTTTAACTAAAATACCTCGTTGGTCTGTTTTGAATAATGTCATAAACAACTATTTTTTTGATAATTGCAAATGTTTTCCAACATTGGCGCTTATTTAATTATGCCGCTTTTCAAGCGGTTCTAATCTCCATTATGAGGGATGTGTCAAATATCTAAAAAGGAACAATTGTATCATTATCATCCTATATAGATCGGAATAGCCCCGTAATAAACTCAATGAGGCTGGCGATATAGGTACCGTAACATACAGGATAGAATATTACACACACACTAGTTCCTGGTGAAATCCGGTGTCTCAAGTAACCCGGAGATGGTATTTTAACAGGTATAAAAACAAAATATGCATGATCACTACACTAGGATTTGCTCTTAGCATTAGAAATCAGCACAGTCAGCTTCGTAGGCAAGGTCACTTGGCCAAACGGGTCGTCAAAATAATAATGTCATAATAACATGAACAGCCGGTCCGGCTGGGAAAAGAAAAGTAGGACATCCGCGACAAAGATGGGCGGACGATATTGCGAAAGTAACCGGCAAAAGCTGGCTATCAGTAGCCCAGGACCAGGTGGAAGAATTTGGAGGAGGCCCTACAACAGGGGTGCCTATAAATTAAGTAAAAAAAATGTAAGTTATGTATAAGTTTTATGGAAAATAAAAAAACATATTTTCCACTGAAAAATGTACTCTTAATACAATTAACAAAGAATATGACAAACTAATGCAATAAACTGGCAGAGAGGTGCTTTAATTGAACGAAAGCACTCGTTGACGTTATTAGGACGTCCGCTTTGGACAGCAACCTCGCCTTATCTAATTATGCCCTGCAATGTGAAGAGAATTTAGTTTTCAAAGATTTCATTCACTGTGGACAGAGCTGGCGTCCATTTCACGAAGGAATGGAACTTGCATAATCGTACTTATAGTGCGAGACTCTTTTTAACCCCTTTTATTGAACAGTGACTTTCAGCGTAATGTAAGTCACAAGCCTTTGTAAAATGGGGTATATAACGGGGAATACTAGGGCGCTAGATTAATAACAACTGGCTATTGGCCCAGTAGGGCGGCCCAGGTATCGCTGGGGGATAGCGTGCAGGCGGATCTGCGTCATCTTCTTGCTGAAAGCTGGCAGGAAGTCTAGCAGAATCAAGATAACAGGCACACTTTCGTATTTATAATATTAGTATGGATTTGAAAAACATGTTCTTGAGCGTCTATTGTGTATGCTTCTGTTGTTGAAAAGGATTAATTTAGTACATCATTGATCTTACGTGTTTAGTAAGGGAGCACGGAGTCGTATTTTCAACTAAACCTTAGCCTATTTGCATCCTAAAGGGGCCCGGGGTCCACTTGTAACTTAGCCTTAGCTAAGCAATGGAGTAGGTACTTGGTTTAAGCGAAACACATCTGACCGTCCGACCATATTCTGACAGTCCTAACAAAGGAAAACCTTTTTGGGATGACTCTTTGCGTAAGAACAGGTACGGTCGGCCTCACAAGTAAGGGGGGATAAGTAATAGGACAACACCACATGATCCTGATATATCATTTGAATTAGTGCTTGCACTGCTACCATCACTTCCCGCTTCCGCACACGCTATCGCTTCCGCCTACGCTACCTCCCGCCACTTGCCGCCATCGCATAAACTTCCCAATGATAAGATGGGTGATACATCTTTCAGTACCGCTGCTTTTGTGTTCGAGTTTTATGACTCGGGAAATTCGGGGTGGGACGTGTCAAACCAACATGCTACAATATGTGCAAAGATATTCTGTTGCTATTTCGTAGGTGGGATCACTTTGTTGCGGTAGTGCTGTGGCATTGAAAGTGTTAAACTAAATAGAGGGATTTACGAAACAAAGTGTTTTCTGTGGTTATAAATTTTGAGAAATCTTGTGTGAAGACATGACGTGTCTTTGTCTACATTAATCTATACTTCTATCTATCTATACTATCTATACTACTATTAGGAAAGATTTGTATTTTTGTGTGTGTATGTTTGTAATGAATAAAGTCAAAAACTACTGTGCCGATTTCAAAAAATCTTTCACAATTGGAAAGCAACATTCACCCTGAGTGACACTTTATACCGCGGGAAAATGCTTCATTCCTACGAAAAAACGGGTAATCCGTGCGAAGCCGGGCCGGGCAGCTAGTCATTAATATATGCCTACAGACACGAGACAAGATGATGTGAAATCGATGTGATAATACTTAACAGTATGTTGGGATATATACCTTAAGAGAATCTCGTTGGATGGCGGGGTCAAGGGTCAAATACAGAAAGAGGTACTCCTGGACACTGCGCGGATAGTCAGGAGGTTCCACTCTCTGTCGCCCTGACCAGCGTTAGCTTAGGCCCCGCCTCACTGCCAGCGGCACCCTAAATTACTTATTCTGTACCCTCTGTTAGCTTTCTATGATGATTTTATGTTTCATGTGTATAGATTTTCGTGTGTTAGACAAGAATGTTTTTAAGGAGATAACATGTTGAGATTAAAGTAAAGTCAAGTTAGTGTCAAGTTTGATATTTTAAATCGCTGGGTGTCAAGTAACGTTCGTTTGTGTTTGGCGGTTGAATTTGCCTCTTGTTCTTTCAATAGCATAATTCAATACGTTAGAATAGGAGAGAATAAGACGCTATGTAGATGATAACGGGTTTTTGAGAGCGCGGTTAGTTAGTTGCCACATTCAGGCAGTCCCATAGATAGGCGTAAAATTGAAAGCTACCATAATGGGTGGGTTTGACGACCGCTTTAGCCTAGTTGGTAGTGACCCTGCCTACGAAGCAAGAGGTCCTGGGTTCGAATCCCGGTAAGGGCAAAAATTTGTGTAATGAGAATGAACATTTGTTTCTGAGTCATGGATATTTTCTATGTATTTAAGTATTTATATCTATTATATATATCGTCGTCTAGTACCTATAACACAAGCCTTACTGAGCTTACTATGGGACTAGGTCGATTAGTGTAAGATTGTCCCCTTATATTTATTTATTTATTTGATGGTCCGCGAGCTACCAACTGTAACCAATCTACCCCCGTGCTACAAAAAACTGTAATAAAAAAACTGTAAAAAATATATACACATATTAATCGCATATTAGCAATAAACATAATGCGCGAAAACCCTGTTAAAATATTGAACAACTTCAAAGATATTTCGATGTACAGAAAATGGACGCTCTGTTTGGCTGCGACCTAGCTTTTTGGACACCAAGGACTCAAACAAAATTTTGGGCTTTAAAACCCAATATCTCGCAAACGAATCAACAATTTGAAAAATCGTTTTACGAAACCTAAAATATTTTATTATTACATAGCTATCCAATGATCACCCACACTATGGGTTTAATGAGAAAAAATACATCCCCACTTTAGGTGTAGGGGAGGAAGTAAATCCAAACGTGTAAACACGAATAAAACATGTTTTCTCAAACATGCAATGAAATGTCATCGTTACGTGCGTCATAACAGGCTTCGAAGTATCACATTTCGGGCGGAACAATTCCAGAGAACTGTAAAGGAATTTCACACAAAATTGAAGGCCTAGGCCAGGAAGATATTTTTAATTTTAAACTAAATATGGTATCTGTGTTTATGAACAGGCTAAAAAGCTGGTTTTTTTTCTAGTGGCTAAATGGTTATCGGACCTAAAATATCCGCGTTAATGCCTATTACACACGAACTGATTTAAGATTAGAAACCTGTATGATTCAATGTGTTGATGAATAAATTTAAAATATTGTCTATTCGTAAGTCACCAGAGACCACAGACAATATTTAAAATCCTTTGCATTTATTTTATTTTTATCCGATGAATTTATTTTAATTATTATAGAAAATTCTCATTATCAGATTAAGTATAATGGCCCTAATAGTATAATGGTCTATTCGAACACTACACACGCGTATTACGGAAGACTTCCGTAAAAGAAAAACATTATGGAGGGATTAGAGGGAAAATTAAAAGTCTTTTGTCGTGTAGCTGGATTTTATATTTGTGGTTGATTTATAAATAATTTCAAATTAGTTCCGATGATAACAGCGACGAAGAAACTAATTGTACTCCGCCTGAATTGAGGGCGGAGGCCGAATTAGAAATGAATAACTTGTTACCGCCAAAATCGAAGGACAAGTACATAAATACAGGTTGGTTTTTTGAGTGGTGATATTTCTTATTTCATTGCATATGTTTGAGAAAATCACTATACATGCCTAGCCGTGAAAAGGTCTTGCCAGCTTCGTATCACTATCCGGCCCTATCACCCGGCAAACCCTTCTTTCCCGGCGGCTGCAGTAATGTACTATCAGGTACCATTTTTAACCGACTTCAAAAAAAAGGAGGAGGTTCTCAATTCGGTTGCATATATATATATTTTTTTTTTCAATGTTTGTTACCTCAGAACTCCGTCATTGATGAGCCGATTCGTTTTTTTTTTTGTTCGAAAGTATATGCTTCCAGGTGGGTCCCATTTTTTCAAAAATTCAGTTGTGTGATGGGATCCATGAGGAATTGAGGGAACCTCCTCAATTTTATTAGGCACACGTGTAGTGATTTTGGTACCCGGAAATCATAAATTTAGTGGAGTGGAATTGATGATGGAGACCACAGATGACTTATGGAATTCCTCAATTATGTACTTAAAAGTACAAAAATATATCACAGATTCTGATAAGATTGTGTTGAAATAGCAACTCATGAAGTGCCAAAGGTGATCCTTGTGGAATCGACGGAAGTCCTCAAATGTTATAGGCCCACATACAGCGATTGGGTTTTTTTCTCTAATAACCAACGCATTTGATCACGGAAAACAGTTCATGTGGTAAATTGGAAAATAAATGTGGAAATGTTCTCGTGGCTTGGCGGAGTACTAAATGGAAGTCGGTTAAAACTTTGTTTTTAAAGTAAATTATTTTAAGTTAATAGAAATTCTAATGTAGTGTAACGTCGTACTCTGTGTAAAATATTTATAACATTGTTTTCAAACCGTGATTGTTGTATGAGTATGCCGAAAAGTCTTTACCTTACGCGCCTCATGGCAAATTCAACATTGTCATTAAGTACCTAAGTATGTGTTTTAATTACCGTTTAATTTTATTTCAAACGACTCTGTGTCCTCGCAAATATGATGAAAAACATTGTGTGCGACGTCGGATGGTAAGATTTTTTACAAACTCAACTCAAGCCATCAAAGCACTCCCGTCTCGTACCAATGAGTTTGTCAGAACTTATGTACGGATTATTTAGTGTTAGCTTTTTAGTGAAGAAAACTATCGTGAGGAAACCGGTCTAATCCCAATAAGGTCTAGTTTTTCCTCTGGGTTGGAAGTACAGATGGTCATCGATTTCATAAAACTTAATTAGCTGTCAAAGTGGATCCCGGCCTCCGGGACCGGGAATCACATTAGGTGGATGATGACATATTTCCATCCATTATTTCCGTCTAGGGCGTAAACTTTTGAATCCCTCGTTACACTCAAGATTCTACTTTAGAATCTCCACTCTCCATTACGCTCTAGCAGTGTAATAGAATATCGCTTTGCTGCCTTGAGACACAATCTACTTAACTACATTCACGGGCGCACTACGTAGAGCTACCACTTGCCGTGTCGTGTGTGCTGTTTTTACCCGACTGCGCGACGCAAAGGAGGGTAATGTGTTTATGACATTCACTAGAACACCCTTTGTCTCGACGACAAACGTCCAAATGGACGAACGTTGACGTAGACGTTGAGGTCTCAACATTGAATTTTGCGACTTTAAATATACCAAACATTTTCAACGAGATTTATCTTTGAACTTGAGAGGAAGAAAACGTTTTTTCCGAAGCTTTTTTTCCGGAAGACCATTAAAACCACGTTACGTGATGTCTGCTTGTTTAATATTAAATCTCCTGACTGACATTTGCCTGGAGCGAGCGGACACACGGCTTCGAAGGAAAACGTTGCAACTATTATTCGGTTGGCAACGATAAAAATAAATAACTCCCGAAATACCCAGAAAACATATAACGCTTTAGCATATTGTGAAGTCCGTAAAGATCCAAAAGGTGACGCGGTTTGACAATAGCCAATCGTGAAGTACCTACGTCACTTGTTCCTACCCTACGCATTTCATATCAATATAGAGCTTTCGACGTTTCATAAAAAGTTGCTGGATTGTCTATTATTACAAACGACCAGACACCGCGAAGCGATGCGAGACAGGAGATATTCCTGTCTCTTACTTTCCTAGTAGTAGCCTCTCTACTTTCCTCTTTCCAAGTGAGCGAGTAATCGCAACGTTCTGTACGCTTACCATGAGTTTGACAATGACGGCTTACGCTAACGAGTATCGAGATTTCTATCCGTGCATACCGCTCGTACTGTCAAAGTGCAATAGAGATGCACAGATAGAAAACTTGATACTCGTTAGCGTAAGCCGTCATTGTCAAACTCATGGTAAGCGTACAGAACGTTGCGATTACTCGCGTTGCGTTGCGAACACATGACATGAGTCGCCGAGTCGCCCGCGTGACCAATTGTGATTTGATTGGATACTGTTTGTATATTTTGTATATATATAAATATATATTATTTTATTTATAGTATGTGAATAAATGTTATATTATTTCTATTAGCTTGTAGTGTGTGTAAAAACATTAATTTAATGTAGCACAGAGGTAAATACGTCTCTGTACAGTCGAGGTCAAAGATATCTTTACAATTGAGTGTTACAAAAATACCTTTACATTTAAATAAGGTTACTCACTACATGACAAAAAATTACTTACAACGCACATTACAGTTTCATCTTTTCACTTAATGCACCAAAGTTCTCTTTACCATCAGTCTTCCATAGAAACATTTAAACACATTGTGACTTAATAGATTTACATTGCATGTTACAAAATAAGATTTCCTGTCAATGTGCCTTAAATATGTTTACATTTGCAGTGGCACTTGAAACTTTACGCTCAAGCGTACTTTTCTTTACTTACACCTGTTGCTACATAAATATCTTTACAGTTTTTCACGAACCTCGGTTCTTATTTCAAATAATGACAATCACCGAAAACAGTACCATACTGTCAAATATTTCTATCCCTTTCATTTTGGGCGTGACGTCAACGACGACATTGTTTCCTGTATGGGGAAAGGCTTTCAAGAGTAGGCCGACATAGAAAAGTGAAAAATTACGCGTCAAAAAAAAATGCCTTACTGGTTTTCTAATCGGGATACGTACAGATTATGATCTTGATTAAACGGGTAATTGAAGCGTATGCGTTATACAATGAGAAATCCTGTATTTTGTTGTATGTTATGTGTAAGAAGGATAAATTGTTGCGCGCCATTATAAAATAATAATTAGTAATTTCACAAATATTTGTTAAGTTAGGCGGTTCGACGACCATACAAAACGTCTTTGACATTCGCAGACCAATGGCGTTATATTTTAAGAAACTTATGTAACAAAATATTTCATAAATTGGCTTTCCATTTGCGCGAAATTCCCCCTTTCCTAGAATAAACTTGTAAAAACAGCATAATACCTAGGCATTGTGTTCTGATAAGAAAAAACGAAGAGATTTTTTTTTTGACGCGATTGTCCTTTTACTTTTGTATGGACCAGGGCCCTGTTTAATAAACATTACAATCCTACATTTATGTATAAAAGTGTCAAATTTGTAAAGATTTTCTTAGTAACTATACAAATTCCGAAGCTCATTCCTAGGGTAGATTTTCCTAACTTGCCGGCTGTAATTTTTAATGGAGTCCAGATTCCGTTTTCACACCAGGTCAGGAACCTTGGTGTTATAATTGATCGCACGTTATCTTGGGTACCTCAGGTGAGCGAGGTCAGCAGGAGGATGTTTGCTTCGATGGGTTCCCTTCGTCGACTTCGTAACTTTTTGCCATTCGCCACTAAAATTGCGTTAGCTCAATCTCTCCTTCTCCCCATTCTAGACTATGCTGATATTTGCTATCTAGACCTTACTGAGGACCAGCTGAATAAGCTTGAGCGCCTCCAAAATCTTTCTATTAGGTTCATATTTGGCTTGCGCAAATATGACCACGTATCCTCCTTTCGTTCTCAGCTCAAGTGGCTTCCAATTCGTCTCCGTCGGAATTCTCACATTTTATCTTTATTTTAGCTTTACAGTATACTTTTTGTTCCCTCAACTCCTCCGTATCTCAAAGAGCGTTTTAACCACCTCACTTCCATCAGATCTTCACATAATCATCTTCTCGCTCCACCGCCTTCATCCACCAAGTTCTATAACAACTCATTCACCTTCCAGGCTGTTCGGCAGTGGAATGCTTTGCCGTTGCATATAAGATGTGCAAAATCTATTCAAATTTTCAAAAATCTGGTGAAACAATATTACTTGTCGCTGCCTTAAGTTGCCTTGTTGTCCTGTAATATATTTATATAATTGTGTTATAGTTTGTATGTATGTATCTATGTATTTATACAATACTTATTTATGATTTTATGTTTTCTGAAATTGTCATATAATGAGATGTATGCGATAGTAAGTTTTTTTGATTTATTCCTGCACTACCGGTTTACAACTCTTCTTGAAAATTTCCTGCTACCCAAAGGTTGTCTGGAAGAGATCGCTCTGTTGTTACCTCTATTTAACATTATGTACTCTTGTAACATGTTTTTCTTATGTTGTGGTGCAATAAAGAATATGTTATTATTATTATTATTAAATATGTGACTTTTATATAAAATTGTAGGATTGTAATGTTTATTAAACAGGACCTAGGTCGCCCCAGTCGGCCAACGCTCCATACAAATGTAAAAAAAATCGCGTAAAAAAAATTGTTCTCTTAGTTTTTTCTGATCAGAACACGATGCCTGTTATGCCCTTGATCGCTTTCACACCCCATTTTTGGTACACCCTGCCTACAGAACCCGCCAAAAGACAGTCAGACATGGTAAAACTTGTTAACAAGAGAGCTGATATAAAAACGACTTTAATAAGTTCCTCCTTTTTTTAAGTCGGTCAAAGAGCCGAAATTGATAACAAATATAAGACGCAAATCATGAAATTAAGGAAGAACTGAATAATATATGACAATTCAATGTCAATATTCAAATTAAGAACATTTCAATCAACCTGTAAAGATATTTATGTAGCAATAGGTTTCAAGTGCCTTTGCTAATGTAAACATATTGGGGGCACATTGACAGGAAAACTTATTTTGTAACATGCAATGTAAACCTATTATGTCACAATGTGTGAAAACGTTTCTATGGAAGACAGAGAGTAAACAGAACTTTGGAGCATTAAGTGAAAAGATGAAACTGGCATGTGCGATGTATTTATGTTTTTGTCATGTATTGTGTAAACTTATTTAAATGTAAAGATATTTTTGTAACACTCAATTGTAAAGATATCTTTGACCTCGACTGTACACGGGTTAGTGTGTCTAACTTTTACTTCCTGGTCTCGTTTCAATTGATCAAAGGCTAACTGAGAGAGATCCCTTACAGGGATAAGTTGGCCTCTATTTATTTATTTATTATTTATTTATTGAGAAATACATTTACGTGACATTACAGTAATAACCAATGCGTCACAAAACCAAAAACAACAAATAATACAATTTAAGCGACGAAACGACGTGGCCCCGTTGCATCGTCGTCTCCGGTGTAGAATTCGGCAGATTGCCCCGGAACCGTCGAAACACTACACCCTTCGGCCAGAAGTCAGCACATGCGACTGTCTCCTGCAGCGGCCGCGGCCTATACCTGCTAACCAATTTGGCTGTAATTTTACCAATTTCTGTGTACAATAAAGTATTTACATACATACATACATACATTGACTGACAACACAATTAGCACTGAGAGCTGACAGCGTCAGGTACTTAAATAATAAATAAATATAAGGGGACAATCTTACACATATCGACCTAGTCCCATAGTAAGCTCAGTAAGGCTTGTGTTATGGGTACTAGACGACGATACATATAAAAGATATAAATACTTAAATACATAGAAAATATCCATGACTCAGAAACAAACATTCATGCTCATCGCACAAATTTTTGCCCTTACCGGGATTCGAACCCAGGACCTCTTGCTTCGTAGGCAGGGTCACTACCAACTAGGCTAAAGCCCTGCCATTGCCACTTGACCCGCCATTCCAGCAGACAGTGTTTCCCAAACGTTCTTCCCGGTGATACATCGCAAGCCCACACGCAACGGTGTTGTTGACATAACAAAAGAAAAGCTTCCACGAGTTATTTATGGGTATTTTGTCTTTCTCAAACGGCGACTCTCTGCGAAGACGGCTCGATAGTTCTCGGTGAGTTTGGAGTGCACCTATTTAGTAGTTGCGATATCAAAGAATCACAAGCAAGTTATTTTTTTTTGCGGACTCGCTATGTTGACAGCTAGCGAAAAATGCAGGTTCCTCACACATTGCAGGTCGTTCTCGGAAGCTTTGTCGACCTTACTTACCATCAGGAACACAACATCGCAATACCTACAAAACAAATATTTCTTAGAGTCATTATGACTACAGTCAATCAGTCAGGGCTACTCCAAATATGAGCTTGGGGCTTGGAGTGCTTCTCATGGCGATTGCGGCCTCACGAACGAACCTGTACCATAACTCGCCCATACCTGCGACTTCTCTCCTCAAATCCGTACTCGCAGCATCACCGCAGTGTTGCGTTTGTGACAGGGATGGCACGACTGATGACTGAATGTAAGATAGTGTTAGAGTTAATTAATACTTAAAGTAGGAATGAATAGCTGTAACGTCTTGGTTAAGACTGTCATGTTGCACAACTGTATGGTTCAATAAATTATTATTATGAGCGAGATGACATTCCACGGTTGCCTAGCTCAAATATATCGCATCAAAACGACGAATGCAACACGTAAGTTTCCTCTCGGCCCAACCTTTCCGAACGTAAAGTCTTCTTTGTCTAGTTGTTTGCTCTCTAAATAAGGTTCGAAAAATCCACTCAAGTCACGACTTTCTTTATTCAGTTATGATGCGAATGTTCCAGATGCACTGAAGTATGATTATGGACAAGCGACTGCCACCACACCGATGCGTAAACGCGTTGACGTATGGGTCATGTCTTGTTAATATATTTTTCAGTGTTAACGTTCTATCATAGTATTTTGAGCAGCGATATGGGGTCGACTCCAAAGGAAGGAACACCACACCATACCGCTCGCTATTGGTGTTCACCGTCACACCTTAGACCCTGAATGCCCCTCTCAGGAAAGCTCCGGCGGTTGAATGAACTCCTTGCGATGGTTTTCTCGAGGGACTACACATGTATTCCAGCCCATTAAGGCTAAACGTGACATTAAGAGACACTGACGAAAAAAAAATGAATAGATATCCTCAGAGCAATGACGTGTAGTTTCCAAGAGGTAACCGGGTGGCTCATGGTTGCGCCCCAGTGCAAGTTGGATCAGTTCTGGTTGCACAGGGCGGTTCCACAACGCTTCGGGAACTCAAATACCTCGGAAATACCGTTGCCTCTCGGAAACTGAAACGACGCGTCATTGCTCTAAACAATACAAATACCTAAATACATGGAATAATCCAAGACTCCGAAATAAAACATGTTCATCACCCAAACATATTTGCTAGTATCAGCCATTCGAAAGGCCATGAGTTTCTTAGGCAGGGTCGCTAACCACTAAGCTAAACCAGTATATATATATATATATACATACATACGTATATATGCGACTTATGTATTTTTATATTCGGTATATATTCTTAGCAAACTAGAAACTTGCGCCGTTCATTATTCGAAGCTCGTTGTATCTAGAACCGTGAATCTTTTGTGAATAAAAATTGCGGCCAAGTTAGCAAAGCTCCGAGACTGAAAGCAGCTTCGGGAGCGGAAACCGAAGCTCCAGGTCAAAGTCCGCATTAGCCTGAAGCATTAAGCTCTGTAGTAAAAGCTCAGTTAATACCCATGTCGGTTTAAAGTAGATAGATGTGTGGCAAAGATGTACAAAGATTTAGTGTGGGTATGTGTTGTAGATGTTTATATTAAACTTAAGCCATAAAATGTCTGCGTTCAAGTTTGTGTGTCTTTTTACAAGTTTTATTTAACTTGCATTGCCCGTAAGTAGGTATATGTAATGATTAAACATTTTTAAGACACTTGCATCCTAAATAGCTGTTATTTTTCATGCTTATGTACATTCAAAATGAACGCAATATTATCCACTGCGCTAAATTGATGATACTCGAAGAGAAAATGGGTAGGGTAAACGTTCTAGTGCTCGTCAGCCCAACACTGACTTTCACCCTAAGTCAAAATGATACAGGTGATCAATGGTTTACTGGACTTAAGTTCCTAAGTCCCCTGGATGGGGCAGAGGGCGCGTCCACGATGCGTCGCTAAACCGATCGGTCCTGAGTGTTACGCTTCGTTTCGGTCCAGCAAGTCTAGCACAAGTTGCTGACAAGGCGCTTCGCGCGCGACTGAGCTACTACTGTCCCACTTGCACCGTGCAAGTTCAAAAGAGGAGGGTAGACCTTTCTCGACTCGCGTCGCGGCGCGGCGTCAGTTGTGCTAGTCCCCCACATCTTCTTTATGGCTTTCACGATTTCAATGATCGTCCGCCGCCAGGTCTGCTTAGGATGGCCACGTTTGCGCTTGCCTTGGGCTTCAGAGGTGATCAATAGGTGACAACTTGTAACGGAACGGACATACTCGTCGGTGTGTTTCTGTATAAATAAAGCAACCAACTACATCATCATTGATGTAAAAAAGAGAGAGAGGATGACAAGTTTTATTTCACGCCAAAAGTTGGGGAATTGAGTTAATAAGTAAGGGGGAAAAGGAAATCAATAATTAGGCTAGCATTTAATAGTGTAGTTAGTCAGTATCAAAACATTACTTCATTTAAAGAACATTGTATCGGTTTATTCCACGTAATGACAGTGGTTACAAGGGTTTATAAGAGTTCCATGTAAACTAGAATTATAATAGTCATTCAATATACTATGGGAAAAGTAATATTTCTACTCTGGCAATATTTGTCTTCCTGGAAGCGTAGGGCGACCATACGGATTTCAATCTTATTAGCTAGAGCGTTAGGAGCTAAATTAAATGGGCGATACGACCATTGTCGGGGAGTGGGATAGATGAAATCACGTGTTTATTGCAAACCGAGTATTGGCGCGTGAATACGTACAACTGATTTTCGACCTTATTACCAAAGAGTTTAAGTGTTTCAAAGATAATGATGATACTATTATCAATCAATCAATTGAGCAATTATTTATTCTGCAAATGGGCCACGGGGGCATTTTTATATGTCAAACGGTAAATTACAATAAAATGACAATAATCGTACCTTATAATAGTTATAATCATTTTCAATGTGTAGATTAAGGACTGATATAAACGGTTAACAAAATCGGTGGTGTCTGAGAATGGCGGGTATCAAGGTGCATGCGGGGGAAGTATTCGGGATATTCGATGCATTCAATTCTCATCGTTCGGACTGACAGTGTCTCTGGTTGTAGGCTGGGAAATTATTGGTGTGTGCTTTAATTATTGTAGTGAATGGCTCGTCGTTGTGAGGAAACTCTCTCCATAATTATGAGTAATTTACAGTTCTTAAAATTATAGTGATTTGTGAATTCAAAAGTGGTGTTAGGGCCTACGTTATGTTAACCTTATCGGATATATTCTGTGAGGTTAATATAGCTGAATCAAACGTGTCTAAATTGCTAGCGGCAACTCCCTAGATTTAGACATGTTTGACAAATGCTTTCGGAACTCGGTCAAAACTGTATTTACCGTTACGGAGTGCTTCCGGAGGTTCATATGGTTAAACCAAATATGGCTAATACGCCAGGGCTACTCCCTGGGATTAGACATGTTTGGATGATTGTTTCCGAAACTTAGTTGGGGTTAATTATTACTACCTAATCAACCGGAACACTGTCCAGGTTTACAGTATACCTGAGGGGTCACGCTAGCGTATAACGGTGTCAATTAGCGTGATCCAGAGTCCTTTGCTACCAGATTTGAGGTGTGATCTGGCGTCTACCTTTTTTATTAACACAGGAGACGAAACCTCTTAACCGGGGCCCTCACGTCTCTCAAAACAACTGACGGTGGAAACGTGGCTTGAGCATTCATGTGCAATAAGCATAGGAGGACATCTCCGCTCGTGGAAACCGATCGGTTGCTTGAGGGGTCGTTCAGTGTTAAATATATTTATATATCAACATACCGTATGTCCAGTTAGTGCATCTTATCCGCTGTATCCCTCTAGCCTACGGGCACAGCGGGGGGAGATGAATTACACAGGCTGCTAGGGGGTTGTCATCTCAGTTTCGCCGACTGAACTAATTACAGCTTCAAATAGGGATACATTCTTGCTTCTGAACTAAGGTATGGTTCCAGGAGTAAGCAGAATAGGGACTGTGGGGTAGACTTTAGGGATAAATTCACGCGTTATGGGATGATAGGTTTATAACTATATTTACTACAACGAAAGATACTCCAATAACTTGTCTTGATTAGCTAAAACTAGTCATTATTCCGAATGGTTTTCATGAAGACCACATTGTAAAGATAGCTGAGGTTACTTCAATAATAATAATTAATCTAAATGAATGTCTAGTTTCTGTGAAATGCATGTGAGGTATTGTAACGGTGTGGCATTTATCAATCATCATAGTAAGGTAACGTTTCTATTCATAACATTGAGATATCAGGGTTGCTTCAGAAAGATGAAATAACTCTGGTTTTGATGACAGGCAGAGCAGTTCATCAAACCCATTCAAAGTATCTTAATATTATGAGTAGATATTCTCCACTCAAGGCAATTTATTGTTGTGAGTGGACTCTCTTCATTTATGGTACGCTTTAGAACAGATAATTCACATGTAAGGTACGGTTTGCATTGGCATTACTCCAATAGCCATAGGTATAGAATGGTCTAGGTATATATTGGCCATACGTGTTGTAAATACAACAATTATTAACACAAAAAAGATGTCAGTCGAGTTTGTCTCGGTGTATCTTCTCGAAACTGACCGCTAGGTTGGAGACACTGGTAGATTCATTCTCAGAGTCATAAACTCATAGGTAGCTAGGAAGGTAACTTGGATAGGACGCTCTTTCCCCATCCTAGACTTGAGAAGTAGCATGTGTGAGTACAAGAAGTCCACACAACCCGTCGATAGTACTTTTGTTCCAAAAAACCAAGTATTTAGGACAAGCGACTAGTTTACTTTAGGTTCAAATAAATAATCTTAATTTATGTTTTATAAAAGCTACTTCCAAGTCCAACCGAGCGTGTAATAAGTGGTAGGGGATTTTCTACCCAAAAATAAAAATATTTATAATCATAAAATAGTGGTTATAATCTTAATTTAACTAATACTTAACGTATAATTATAAGATACCTACAGCGAATGATTTATTCTTCCAAACCTTAGGACTTCATCAAAATTAAAAATAGGAGATCAGTAGCATACAGCAGCGTTCAGATAGGTTCATTTATTGCGCGGAATAGACTAGCTATAATTATATTAATGAAGAGTCCAAAACCTGTCAAGCTTACATAAAAGGACATGGGTTATTACGGTTCACAACACTTCAGGGCTCTACCACTAGATGATCACATTTGGCCAAATCTTCAGGTATTCGTAATAAAAGCGCACGCAACAAAAGTAGGTTTAATAAATAGGTGAATAGAGTGTAAGTTATAGTACAATCACATTAGAGCTTATTACAAACTATTCCGCGTTCTCGAGCGTAGCGAGGAGATTCTTCAGTAGGTTTTAGTTTTCGTGGTATTTTCACGTCGGGTAGCTTTAGTTGGGGTTTCACTGCATTCCGGGGCGGGGCGTCGATAACTTAGTTGTTACAAACTATAAGGCATTAAGGTGACGAGCTTAGGGAAATTTACCGTACCTATACCATAATAGTTTTTAACCAGATCTTTGGCCTAATTGGAAGCGTCGCATCGAGTTGATAATGATGAACGTGGAATTAAAAGAGGCACAAGGTGGATTAAGATGAGGTATTACTTCTGTTGGATATACCATTACTAAATTTAAGTGGAGCTGGGTACCTTGCCAGGCAGAATGATGGTAGGTGGAACAAAAAGGTGTCAGATTGGTGGCCACTTACAGGTAAAAGGGGCGTCGGCCGTCCACAAGCTCGATGGGTGGACGATATTAGGAAGATAGCGGGTCACTTCTGGACAAGATTAGCTCAGTATAGGGACGGGTGGCGTACTCGAAGAGAGGCCTACGCTCAGCAGTGGGCAATTACGGGCTGAAAATGATGATGATGATGATTACTTCCGTTATTTTGTTATCCTTTTCTAACGGGTGATTGTAGTATTTCATTCCATCATGTAAATATTTTGTGGTTTTGCTAAATCAGACTTAAACAAGCAACAATGATACATGGTTACGTGATGTTAGTTGAGACTATTGAATGTGGCCTTTTTCAGGGTTCCGGAGCCAATATGGCAAAAACGGAATCCCTATAGTTTTGCCATGTCCGTTTTTCCGTCTGCGGCTTAGCTCAGTGACCCATACATTACAACCAGAAAGCTGTAGTTCGACACAACGACAAAAAGCAAAAGCGGGCCCGCGCTGCTGAGTGCGATAGAGACAGCGAGATTCATATTAAATGTGTTGGTAGTGAGAGAGATATGACACGCGGGCCCGCGCTGCTGCTGCGCTGCTGCCGCGCGGCTGCCGCGCGGATGCGGCGCTATGTATCTCACCATCTCTATCTCACGCTTAACAGCGCGGGCCCGCGCTTCACACGCGACGCGCACGTCACGCGGCCGCGCTGCCGAGTTGTAACTTTAGCGCTGCGGGCCCGCGTTCGGACCGCGTTCGATGTGTGTTTGAAGTATAGTTTCAACGCTTTACAACTTGCGCGGGTGCCGCGCAGCACACGCGCC
Source organism: Epinotia demarniana (assembly GCA_945867215.1). Classification (NCBI taxonomy): domain Eukaryota; kingdom Metazoa; phylum Arthropoda; class Insecta; order Lepidoptera; family Tortricidae; genus Epinotia; species Epinotia demarniana. The sequence goes on along the minus strand of OX244271.1, from coordinate 24,241,793 downwards.
GCGCACGACACGCGTTCGGTGGGTGGAGGCCTTAACAAATACAGACAGGCAACTACGGAACCCTACACTGCGCGTGGCCCGACATGAACCGGTTTTTATAAAACTATGACTGTTTATCTCCTACCTAAGGCGGTAGCTTGCGGCTAACTCAAATAATGTCATGTATAAGTAAAGTTCTCAATAAAAAAATAATAACACAAAAAAATACTTCAACATCGGCTTGGGCTACTCTCGACTACTCTTAAGCACGCGAGATGTCAAATACATGAAACTACAGTTTAGCTTAGCACATCCAATACTCAACCTAAAATATATAGTCTCGTTTTCATAACAAAAGTAGTTACAAACTACCAAAGGAGGTAAGTACAGCTTAGTAAGAACAATTTTATGTGCGTGTATCAACTGGTGACTCGTAAACCGTACATTGTTCGCTACTCATTAAAATTGTATGCCTTATCGATAAGGGTCTGTGCAGACTAGACTCGCAGAAATTTTGCAACGGCTCAGTTTTACAAGGAAAATTCAGTGCAAAATGATGAGAATTGGAAATAGGCGGTAATCCTAAGATTACCGATACATTTTAAGGACAGGTTGCATCTACTACACTTTACACACCCATATGGCGACTTTGACAGACGTAACTTTACGATCTCCAAAACAAGGGGTTACAGTAAAGATGAAACAAAAACTCACGACCCTCGATATGTTTGAGGATTTGCTGTGTTGACAGCTGGAGGAATAAATTCCCTCGCTCTCAACACGACCCATCCTCGGGATCTCATCTACTACAGAGCAAGTAGTAGTGTTATTATGGCTGTGGTATTATGCAAGGTACTTCCCCATTTGGTTGCTCCACATTCGAGCGTTCGTTTCGAGCACCTCACCAACGTACTTTAAGACCGCTAAATATCTGTTTGTTTGTTAACGTATGTCAGCTATGATCTTGATTGGAGATCATCAACATGTTAAACACCGAGGACTTGCATTCTAATTATACAACCATACCGACCGTTGTTTGCATAGGCTATCAAGCAGCGGTGGTGGGCTCAAATTCCAGCTCGTACCAATGAGTTTTGTGGAACTTATGTACGGAATATTTAGCGCTTTTTGGTGAAGGAAAACATCGTGCGGAAACCGGCCAAACTCCAATAAAGTCTAGTTTCCCCTCTGGGTTGGAATGTCAGGTGGCAGTCGCTTTCGTAAAACTAGTTCCTATGCCAAATCTTGGGATTAAGTGTCACAGACCCTGGGGTCCTAGGGCACAACCGGGAATAACGCTAGGAGGATGACGACAGTCGATGGTTTGTGAGAACAGTAAGAAATGCTATGTCGACGTATTCACATTGAGTAAGACCAAGTAAGTCAGAACTCAGAACGAGTGTGTGCTAAATATACGTCGAGTCAGATAGTCCTCTCGGAAGTTTGCTGCAGTTGCAACGGGAGACCTGCTTTATCGTTGTAATTTAGTTATACCTAACTTAAAGCGCTATTAAGCGCTGTTTCTGAGCAGCTACAATATTCAGATAGTTTGTTGTGCCAGTTGGAAATTTCACCCATATTGGCGCAATTATTTCTAACTGCGACACGTTTATCGTATCAATATCTAATTTGGAGACTTACAATTTGTATTCGACATTTCGAACGTTTCCTGGCTGGAAATCATTTTTTATGTATTCATGTACTTGTGTACACAGGTAAAAATACAGACAAAATAGGTTAAAGCGGTACAAAGTTAACTTATCCCTGTAAGGGATTTGTCACTTGCGAATTGTTCTGTTTAACTTATCTTTGCGCGTGGCTGTATAAGAAAATAATATATATACGCACGCGCATAGCATGTGCCCGCATACCTATTGAGGGAGATGGTCCTTCTTCTAAATTTAGAATCTCGCATGTCACTGAAAATTTCACAAAAGATTACGAACGTCTCAGAAAAATTGTTGAGATAATTTGCGCCGTCTGCTGCTCGATGTGAAACAGTATTGTGTAATTTTCTTTATTCTTTTCAATTCTGACTATTCCTTGGATGCGATACCAATTTCGTTAAAAAAATATAATTTATTGCGGAAAACAACCCTGAGAATGGTAGTCGTAGTTCCGCATGTATCAATCAAGTCTCAGGGGGTATATTTTTGCACACACAATTGGAAACGCTTGAATAAGCGTAAATCTTACAGTTGTTTATCTTATAAATGTAATTCTTACAGGATCCACCATAGGCATAGGTCAAACAAGGCAAGTACTCCCTTCGAGAAAAAGTTTGCAGTGTCATGGAGATGTGATTTTGTCTTTTTACCCAACTGTTTCTATGTGTGCTTTTGTCTTATCGCTACCTTTGTGTTATTTCTATCGTGTTTTCACTAAGCGGAACGCAATAGAAAATCAGCGCTAGCTGCAAAACCAGCATCATACAAAGTTGGATCCATTTCGCGTTTAAAATGTTTGAAATCTGTATTTGTGTGCCACGAAACTATGAAAGTTAAAAAACTAGTAGAGGAGTACGATGAATATTTGTTACTTTAAAGTACAAAATATTCAAAAGTTAGCTAGGTCGGCCTTATCACGCGATACGTGACAAGATAGGAGCGTCGTCTCGTTCTATCGAACGGTGTCAGCCAGTGACGGACGCTCTATCTTGGCACTAATAGTTGACACGTGCGAGTCCAGTCGCATCCTTGTAAAAAATTCTGAAATTACCCTTCAGTCTGCACCAGCCTCAGAACCCTCGCAAATAGTTCCTGGTTCATTTCTAAACTCCCATTCCTCACCCGAATCACGAACCATCATAAAAACCAGCCTACTCTCGCGTGCCAATTGTGCGACAGACTGCAAAATTTAACATTTCCTTAAAAATATGATATTAAGACTGACTTTGGCTTGGCAGGAGTGTTATACAATTTCTTACTTCAATATACTGTGACCCGACAATATCAACTCATCCAAACATAAATTCAGACATCTTTCAGGCCATAAACCAGCAGAATTGATTAGCGGCAATCTGCTTATCCCGTTTGAACCTTCGTAAATTATCGGCTAATGCCTCTCAAGAGGCGTTCCAGAATTTAGTGATGTTTGAATTCGGGGGCAAATTTCGTTTCGTTAATGTGGATCTCTTGGGAGGAGGTGAAGTTACGAGCATGTTTAGGGCAAGAAGCAATAACTTAAATAATTAATTAATAAAAGATATTCAGTTTACAAAATTGACCTGTAAGACTCGGCTCGCGTAGAGCAAATACAATACAATGGTTCTTGAAAAAATGCAAAAAGGTGACTAAAAATATTTGCTTGTGACCAAACAAAGGTCAAAAGTTGATACACCATAAAATGGGGTGAGTTGGGTCAAAATAGACAATCAAACCACGATAAAAATATATTTTTACATGTGGCACGTTGATTTAATACATAAAACATGTTCTAGCCGTATGTATTTTAGTTTTTTAATGATTGACTATCATTTAATTTCATAATTTTAACGATATACACAATCCCAAAGTGGGGATAGCAATGGGGTGAGTTGTGTATGTAAAAACTTTCGGATTATGAATTTCGGATTGCCGATTGAAAACGAGTAGGCGGAGATCTTACAAATATCATAAGTAATAAAACTTAGGAAACCCACGCGCGATACCGGCCGACTTTAACGCGTTTCCACATAAAACCTTAAATAATAAAAAGTAAAAACGTAATAGGTAACAAATACCCTCATCGCTATTCACAATACGCACCGATACCGAGCCACAGCGGGGGAAAATTTGAAAAATTACTGGCCCCGTAACCAGACACGTAAAAGATAAAAATCGTCCGTCACTCGAATATTCAGAGCACCGCCAACCCTTCCGTGTCCTTAATACGGACCCAGGAGGGTAATCTCTCAAGGGAAATGTTTTTTTTACACCGGTCAAGTTTATGTTACCTTTTGTTTGAGTGTAAGTACGTATAGCACGGCCTCTGTACACGTGTCAATAGACACGAGCAATGATGTAATACAAATAAGAGATAGATAGGTTATAAGCGCTCCAAAAGTGGCACACTAAAACTGATTCAATTCCATCAACTTGCCTCAGTTTCGCGTCGTCAATGGTATTCCGTCAGATATGGCAGCCATTTTGAAACACTACCTCTTTTTTTAATAAGTACATCAGTGGACACGAGGATCAGCAGTGGTTGCAGGTATAGATTTTAGGAAGTGAATCCCCCCTTACCTCCTTACAAGGTCTACTGATGGCCTTGGTCTCGGGGGCCAGACTTGAAGTTTTCATTGAAACAAAGGTTGAAAATTAAATGAAAGCTATCGCGAACTGTACCCGACTCGAACCCTAAACACTTTTGTGTTACACGGGCAGGGGTGGTTTAAGCCACAGATCATGTTACCAAGCCGAATTTTGTCATGAGACTCTGTATGTGATCTTTAGCGTATAACAACAAGGTAGTTAGGTACGAAAATTGTCTGAAAGAGATCGCTCTTGAAAGGTAAAATCGCCTGTTGTATGTAATTTTTTTTATAGTGTTCTGTACTGTTTTTTACCAAGTGTGTAAGTAATAAAAAGTTAGTGGAGTAGGTATGTCACTTAGAAACAATATTATGAAAATTGACAACATTTTCGTTAGTATAAAGGAAATTTGAAGTGGAGAGTTACCTTGTACTGCTCCAGTTTAGTCATTTATGTCGTAATCATTAGCTTCTCTTCAATTTTTGCCACTGTTTAAACATGGCAAGTTTAAATTAACTCAACTTCTTCGTTCGTCGACGGTACGTGCTTTGCTTTTCGGTACTACTTTAATATCGGCTGCCCCCGTGGCCTGGGTAAGGTCTCAGGGGAAATGCTTTTTTACTACCCCCTGACGAACTCTTTGTCTATAGAACCGTCTAAAGGTAGAATTGGATATATACTGTTTAACTAGTTTAGGGATAATCGTATGGCATAAATAGTTCTACTGCGTAACGTTTCGTACCTATGTCAGGTAGATACAAATGTATTTTTATGTTTTTCAAAATGACAGTTCGGGTTGGACAACACGATAGTTGGAACAGTTAATAATCACAGCGTTGCCTCCCCCAGATATTCTGCATATTCATAGCTTCTCTTCGCCACATGGCTACGGCTATCTCTTTGAGTTCATATTCCCATATTTTCTTCTGTCTCCCTTTTTTCCGTTTCCTCTATCTCATGCATATTGTAGGTATAAATGATCTAGATGGTAGCACTCAAAATAAGCTAGATGGCATTTAGTTGTACCTTACATTTCATACCTGTCCACATAACAGCGGTTAGTTTTCGAAAGAAATCCTCCAATATCAAAAAGCTAGCGAATCCTTTAATGGAATGTTTAAATTTTTCCAGCACTAAGACGGAACTTCCCATCGGAAGCGTTATTTTAGTCGCTCACGATGAATAACACATGAGCTGCGTACCTTTATTTGACCTACGTGAAGCCGAGTGAATTTTAAAGCGAGTCATGGCGGTCGATGCAAAGTTTTTATTAGCTGGAGGTTTATCTGATACTGACATTTCGCATCCCAATTTGATAAAAAACTGTTTCACGCAGTCGCTTCATGACGGGACCAAACGGATTGGGCAAAAGACACATTCATATCAATACGAAATGCGGAACGTAAGTGTTTAAATGAGCCCTGCTTTTTTATGCATCGGCCTGGAATTCTATCTGACTCGTCGTTTTGACATTATACTGATGTGATATTCGTTTTACATAAAGCCACAGTACTACCACAGGCTTAGCAAGTAAGTTAGGGTACATAGGGGATCATAATGTGTGTCGAATTAACACTTTGCCAATGATAAATATACAAATGTTGTAAAGCTGGACCAAATGGAGTTTCATTATGACTATTGATGGAGTGTACCCAAGGGTTAATCTGCGAATTGTTCGTGTGTATTTTGTTTTTACTTATGAAATCTGACCAATTCGTGTCCTCAAGACCTTTAATCTGTGTTGTAGGTACCATCGCCAACACAGTTAACTGACTATCCGTGCACTTTACGTTCATTGTAATAAGGTTCAATATAAATACAGGTCTGTGTACTTGTGTTGGCGTTTGTACAGCATTTTTTCGATTAACCTGTATCATCAGACCTAGGTTGGAATTTTCCTAGTTTATTAAATAGAGACGCAATATGTCTGATGCACCCATGTTTTAGTATCGTGAAAAGGAAAAAAAATAGCAACATAATCTGTATTTTACGTCTCTAGCCACTTTGACTTATTTATTGTCATAAAAGTAAAGAAAATCTACTAGATCTGTAAACAATGTATCCTAAAAATAATTAAGTTACATTGAATAATAATTTGATCAAACGAAAATAAAACAAATTGTAAATAGGTTTTAAAATCACAGTAGCCACGTTCTAATTTCAATAATATATTTCTACTTTTTAATCGCAAAATCCACAAAGTGAGTCATTAATTCCCGAAGAAAGCTAAAAAATTCTTAGAAGCGGTATAAAAGGATTTCAAAAGAAGCCGACGTCAGCCATATATTATTCAAGCAGCGTCCGAGAGCGTAAATGAAAAAGTTTTCTGTATTCAATGACTATTGGAACACCACCAAAATACTCGTAAACCCCAACTTTGAGAATTGAACCAGAATTGCTGGAGAGACAAGTTTTCGGGGGCCATTATGGATTCAGACCGCGGAGTGAGAGATTACGTTTGTTTAATTTAGATTAGTGGTACTTTCGTAAAAAAAACAGGATTGGAAATGTTAATACTCGTTTCATTAATGTATCATTTAGACCGTAACGTCCTACTGCTTGATGAAGACCTCTTCTTTTCCACGCGTCTGTACCAACTGCTATACCATCCAATCTTCCCGAAAAGTGTCAAGAAGAATATCCCATACACTGAAACTATCTGTGGAGTCCGCCGACCGCTTTAGCCTAGTTGGTAGTGACCCTGCCTATGAAGCAAGAGAGGTCCTGGGTTCGAATCCTATAAGGGCATTTATTTTTGTGATGAGCACGAATATTCGTTCCTGAGTCATGGATGTTTTCTATGTATTTAAGTATTTATTTATCTGTATAAGTATGTTTATCGACGTCTAGTACCCATAGCACAAGCTTTGCTTAGTTTGGGACTAGGTCGATTTGTGTAAGATTGTCCCCTAATATTTATTTATTTAATCTAGTCGGTAGATTTCTTGGTACACAAGCCGTTTGACCACATGGCATACGGCAGATGTGTCCGTCCGGCTCAATCTCAATATATCTTACTTAAATTTAAGTACCCTTAGTAAGCTCGACAAGGCTTGTATAACGGGAGCTAGACGGCGGTAATTATATGTAAATACTTATTAACTACATAAAAAAAATCCAAGACTTAGAATTAAAATCAGAATCAGAATTAAGTTCGCCTTTGTACTTTGATCTATTGTGACATGTATATTCCTTAACCTGTTATTGTGTACAATAAAGTGCTTACATACATACATACATACATAAGTATTCATGCTCATCAGACTAATATTTGCGATTAACGCACGATTTCTTTTAATGTGTCTCTAGCGACCCGCCCCGGATTCGCACGGGTACTATATTATACATATTTACCTTCTTCTTGAATCACTTTATCTATAAAAAAAGGCATCAAAATCCGTTGCGTAGTTTTAAAGATCTATAAGCATACTAAATATATGCATAATAAATAAATAAATAAATTAATTAATTTCCTAGTTATGCGTCCTACTTAAAAGTTAAAAGTAGTTACTTTATTTTAATCAGTTTACTTTAGCATTACTTGCTGAGACATGAGGATTTAGCTACTTACCTAACAGTCATGTGTCCAACTAACTGAGTCGAATAGTTAGTTCCAGCCAATGTACCTATATTGTTTTAGAGTAATTCAATTGAACCATAGAAGCGGAACAGTGAAGTCATTGTGCCGTAATATTTAATCTAAAAATTCTTGGCCCAGCGATTCTTGCTGCGAATTTTGCCGGACCGTGCGGGAAATTCGTTTTGCCCCACTTCAATTTCATTACATGCCAAATTCGAGTTGACATCACTAAGCAGTGAGAGAGTTTAGAATTATTTTGCAGAAATGTTGTGATTAGAGTGAGAGGAAATCAGGAAGTTTCAATCCAGTTACGAAAGGTTCTCTTTTTGCAACTATATTAAATGAATTAGGTTGGCTTTAAAGCTTCAAGAGTTTCTAGTTTTCTATGACCCATAAAAGTTTGTTGAAATCTAAAAGGTACTTGGAAAGTAAACATTTAAGTTAAACAAAGTCTAAATAAGTTTTATGAATAAAAGGGAAAAAGTCCTACTCTCTAGAATAGGTACCAAAAAAAGATAGTTATTAGTAAAGTTCTTCTTTTCAGGTCCTTTAAAGGGATTACTATACCATCAATTCGTTGGACGTCTGTCTGTCAAGAACGTGTTATCTTATCAGTTTAATCGACTATGCACTTCATGCAAAATTAAAGTCAGAGATGTTTATTAGTTAGACATAGTACATCTGGTTACAGTGGTGTTAAGACAAAATGTTAGTATCACTATATTTTGCCAACTAGCAGACAAGCTTACAAACGGGATTCTATGAGTAGTAGTATTTTTTTAAGTACCTATTATAATTTAATAAAATAAAATAAGAATAAATTGAGCAATTCAGTTAATACAATTTAAAATAATTCAATATAACATGTCAAGGTACAGATTTAACTAGATAAAAATAAATATAATATAAATATAATTCAGTTATTACAATGAGATAATTAAATATAACATGTCAAAGTATTTTTTTTAATGAAGTTTATTATTTAGAAAATAAAAATATTAAGAAATAATCGCATCTAATATCCGTAATCGATTGGAAACATTTGACAAATTAATTAATTTTATCTCAAATGCATGGGTTGGCAATTTTTAACTATAAACGGGCAGTTTGTTAAAAAATTAGCTAGCTAGATAGAATACACTTTTGGGGAGTTAAAAAAAATGGCAGGTTAAGGTTAGCTAAAGCGATGTTTAAGTGACGTCTAACCTGTCGGTTTTGTTACTACGCGTAACTATCCGTTAAAGGGCCATAAATTATTGAATATGCCCTTTTACGCTTTAGAGCCGTGCTTGCGCAACCTGTGAATAAATTCTGACCGTGCCTGATACTTCGGGGAAAAAGTTAGACAATTAACAACCATCCTCCTCCCATTCAACTCTAAGACGTTGCATTTACGTGGTAGGCTTGTATTATATTTACATGGTAACTGGTAGCCATGTTTGAAAAGATCACGGTTCCGTTGATAAATAAAATCTCAATAATCACCACAGATCTCGCCAGCTTTTATATAAATTCGCGTTTTTTATTCCCGTCACGGTTTCTTGAATGAGAGGAATCAGCGGAGGTCGATTGAAAAGTTTTCAGACTTGGTACGCTTCAGTTATCGTCTGGGACGGAAATTGCTGGAACTGGCTTGATATCTGAGACTTGGAAATCTATTCGACTTAGACACGTTTGTGTTTTAATACGTAATGCCAAAAAACCGGCGAAGACCGAAACGTACACTGAAAAAAAAAATGATTGCTATAATGAAGATCTTGTTTAATGTAATCACGCATCTTGACTGTATATGAGCTTACTAAGGATCTTGTCTACTGAAGCTAAGAGCACTTAGTTAATTTATCATAGTTATGTGTACTAAGTATTGTATTGATTTAGATTAGGCTAGTTGTTTAGTTTAGCACATAAACTATTGTCAGATTGACTAAATGTATTCGTTATTTCAAATCATTGTGTTTTTCACATCAACAAAGGAACTTGCTTGCAATAATTATGTTTCTGGAGCACATCAACCAAGTTACTTGGTTGCAACCATTATGGTCCTTATGCACATCAACTAAGTTACTTGTTTGCAATAATTATGGTGCTTATGCTCATCAACCAAGTAACTTGTTTGCAACCATTATGGTCCTTATGCACATCAACTAAGTTACTTGTTTGCAATAATTATGGTCCTTATGCTCATCAACCAAGTTACTTGTTTGCAACCATTATGGTCCTTATGCACATCAACTAAGTTACTTGTTTGCAATAATTATGGTCCTTATGCTCATCAACCAAGTTACTTGTTTGCAACCATTATGGTGCTTAAGCACATCAACCAAGTTACTTGTTTGCAACCATTATGGTCCTTATGCACATCAACTAAGTTACTTGTTTGCAATAATTATGGTGCTTAAGCACATCAACCAAGTTACTTGTTTGCAATAATTATAGTGCTTATGCTCATCAACTAAGCTATTTGTTTGCAATAATTATGGTTCTTATGCTCATCAACTAAGTTACTTGATGGTATAATTATGGCTCTTTTGCACATAAACAAAACTACTTGATGGCAATAGAAATATAATGGACTTTATTGTAATAAGACGGTGGCTTCCTAATGGAACCGGCGCCGCGCACAGAATTGTTTTTTTATGGCTGGACCAGATTTGACATAAAACAATACATGTATCTGCGCGGCGCTACGTTAGTTACGCGGTCTTATTGCAATAAAAACAAATTACATTTTAATTGCAGTCAAGTAATTTTGCTTAATGTGAAAATTATCCATAATTATTGCAAACAAAGTACCCTTGCTGTGTGGATGTCAAAATATTAGGTAGGTACATATAAGGAGACGCAATTAAACAATTGATTTTCAATTAATTTTATTTCTTTGTTAATACTATTACGGTACATTTTACATAGTGAGGTAGATAAAGTGGCCCAAGGAACATGGGCAAGTGACTTATTATGAATTATGCCTATACCATATAACTATATGCCTTGCATATGACCATTGATATATGATTCGCGGTTATAGTACGTATGCCCACTCCATAAAATGCATGGCAGCAGGTCGAGAATTCTTGCTCAGCACAACTTTCTCGACCTGCTGCCATGCATTTTATCGTGTTGTCATGAGACGCAGGGGTATTGGGAGTGGGCTTACGGACTATTAATACATGACTTTAAGACTGCTTTCACGTGCACACTAGCGCCAGTGGTAAATAATTGTGATTATTTAAATGTAACGATAGATATTAAAAAAGGAGGCTGCTATGCACTGTATTTTGTATTTAAGTACCATGTGAATACATCAAACTAGTTTTTATGTTGCTGGATTCGTCAATCTATGCGTCCAAAGTTAAAACGGCCGTTTTTCTTTTGAGTTCAGAGATCAACGATTCCAGCGTAACAGCAGTTTACTCGACTTGTCTGAAGGTGTAAGAAGATATACTACGTGTCCCAAACGTTATCGTCGATTCGAGAACGGGTGATAGACCAAGACATAACACTTATAAAAAAAATAAAAAATCTAAGACGCACATTAATAATACGGACGTTATATGTATGGACATTAAAAATAGAATAAAAAATGGACATCCTGTAATGTCTCATAGCACATTTTAATAAGTTTTTCGTATTACGTATACACGTTTACAAAATATTATCATATAACTTTAATGCCGAGTTACCTAACGAAAATACAGAATTTGATGGTTTTATAGGTATAACATTGTCCTATACCGTTTGCGTTGACGTTTATAACACGTATATATGCTGAATAAGCCCAATCGTGAGCAATGAAATGTTGACAGATATGTTATACCTTCTTTCTACCTCTGTGTACCTTTCGTAAAATTCTGTGTAGGTACCGCTCCTGAAAACGAGCGCAGGGAAATATTGCGCTGCGCGCCCGCGACGGTGCTCTGTTCGACCCTTAACACTTTTAAACGAATTTTAAGGTGCAAGAAAAATTATTTTTAAAGTAAATTATATTGTAATTTTATAAGCATTTACAAAGTGTATAAAAATAGTAATATAATGTTGGTTGTATCGTTTTATTTACTAAAATACTGATGAAGAGCGGCCGACTACGTACTAAGGATAGGGGGAAACCTAGTTTTGAAGATAGCTCGTTTTCAGGAGCGGTACACAGAATTTTACGAAAGGTACACAGAGGTAGACAGAAGGACAATATTTGACAACTGCATACGGCATACAAAACAAGTCACCATGGTCAACAATAATAACAAACCTTGCCTTAAATGAAGTTCTTAATATTATAATGTAGGTACCTAACTTATTAATGGACTTTGACTATGTCCCTTAATTGTTTAATCAGGTATTAGGTAATTAACTAATTTTAAATTATTCAATTATTCAGAACATAGTCTGCAATATTACAATTTAACAATTAAATACAATTCTTTTATATGTACTAATATGTACCATACATAAATGCTCATCGGATTGACTCATAATTTGGGTCACAATAACGATCTAAATATTAAAATCAGTTAAGAGAGATTCGGCTGAAGTTGGAACTCGGTCCTATAAACCTTTCTGAACGAAATACCAAAAATCTTGCTGCATTTTTATCAATTCCACAACTAATGCCCACAACTACTGTTAAACCGAAGAATAACCCAAAAAAGGGGGCCAGGTGCACTTGGAAACCATCTAAGGCAGAAACTCGAGACGCCTTCATCAAACATTTAAAATCTGACGTTGAAATCGGTCAGTATATTGAACAGCGTTTGAAAACGTTGGAAAATAAAGGTGCAACATCACAGCCTTATGTGATCATTGTTGGTGAGTCATTAAATAATATAAACACGTATTTAGTTGTTGTTAACAAATTAGTCATATATCAGCGGGACAATATTGTGCAAGCCGTCGACACTTGCTACAAAGCTATTTGGGCATTAAACGCGGAGTACGGTATTGACTCAAACGTCGTATATTTACGCCGCTTCCAGTCTTCGGTCTTAACTTGTATATTGACATGTGTTAGATTCAATAGCCACGTCCACACCGGACGCAGGCTCGGCCGCACGCCTCGCCCGAGCCAGTTCCTAACCACATGTCTCAGGCAAGCGGTCCTCATGCTCGGCCGCATTAGAATGTGGCCGGCTCGGTCAAATTTTAGCGTGTCTGAGGCAAACGCGCGCGGCATTTCCGAGCCAAATTGGCTCGGCCGAATTTACCTTAAGGTAATTAATTTAGTTGAGCTCGCGATCGCCATTAAAAATGCTTTCGTATGTTCGGCTGTCCTGCTGTTCCCTCTGTAGGTCGCATCTCTCTACCGATCCTCGTGAAATTTTGTGAGCGAGTTCGATATTTATAGGGCAAAAATGCTTTCGTATGTCCGGCTCCGCCGAGCACGCCTCGCCTTAGCGTGCGCGCTCAGTGTAGACGTGACTCGGCGAGCCACGTTTTATTCCGAGCCGAGCGTTGTCAGCTCTTTGCCCGAAATCAAATGTGCTGGACATACGAAAGCATTTTTGCCGTATAAATATCGAACTCGCTCACATAATTTCACGAGAATCGGTTCATAGATGCGACCTACAGAGGGAACAGCAGGACAGCCGAACATACGAAAGCATTTTTCATGGCGATCGCGAGCTCAACTAAATTACCTTTAGGTAAATTCGGCCGAGCCAGTTTGGCTCGGAAATGCCGCGCGCGTTTGCCTCAGACACGCTAAAATTTGACCGAGCCGGCCACATTCTAATGCGGCCGAGCATGAGGACCGCTTGCCTGAGACATGTGGTTGTGAACTGGCTCGGGCGAGGCGTGCGGCCGAGCCTGCGTCCGGTGTGGACGTGGCTATTGCATCTAACACATGTCAATATACAAGTTAAGACCGAAGACTGGAAGCGGCGTAAATAGACTGACAAAATGTATAACAAATAAATAAAGAAATGGATACATGAAGAGGAAAAAAAATTAAGATGTCAGCTATTTAGTAAAAATCTTGTATAAGTCACTATTAAGTCAAACCTTACCAGTGTATAACCATGCGGTTTTTTTAGCGCTGGATACTCCGTCGTATATGATTCCAAAGTCTGATCTTTGTCATTGCCAAGAAGGACTCTTCTTCGATGTTGGAACGTCCTGGTCCATTTCATCTCCACAAGGCTCCAGGGCTCTGAAGAATTTCGGAGCCACTGTAAATCATCTTCAACATCCTCAGATAGTGTCTCAATTTCAATACTGTCAGGCTTCGGTCTTGAAGATGGTGAGGTGACATCAAAGCTTTCATTTCTGCTTCTCTTTCTTTTTGTTGTCAGAGCCCCTAATTGCTGCAAAAGCCTCCTTTTAATTAAGACCTTGGCCACAAGCTTACCTCCTGCTCGAAGATTTGCACCAGATGCAGTTGTACAAGCAGGGATGTAATAGGTGGTGATTCTTTCACCCGGAAAGAGTTGCTTTATTAAATTTGCCCACTTGAAATATATCGATCCAACAATCGGTGAGTTTGTGTGTTCATTCAATATTTCTGTGGCAATTATAGAAACCAATAAATTTCTAGCAGCATCTCCATCTAGAGTTCCACCTTTATATAGCAACAATGAAGACGCCTCCAGTGACTTGCGCAGTACATTTTCAAGTAACTGCAAAAAGAAGATCAAATGAAGATTCCAGTAATTTTAGCTTCTTTTAACATATGAATAAAACCAAAACCTTAACTTAATGAGCACAAACCAGGAGAGATAAAGTGTCATCGTCATCTACCTACCATTATTCCCGGTTGTGCCCCTAAAAGAGCCCCGGGTCCGCTTTGAAACCTAATCCCAAGATTTGGCATAGGCACTAGTTTTACGAAAGCGACTGCCATCGACCTTCCAAACTAAAGGGAAAACTAAGCCTTTTATTATAAGGATACTTTATGTATACCTAAATGATGACCAGTTTAACCTAGTTGGTGCTCATACACTGTTCAGGAATTTTACAAAATAATAAGGTTCTGTCAAAAAAATCATTTTGGCACTAGCTTTTATTGCCAACTGTACTTTTCTGTATAGTGTCATCAAACTCATCAACTACTCACGGAGACGATTTTAATGAGCCCAAACTCAACAGGGTTACATCCGTTAAGTACTGAATTCCCATGGCCACTGTCTGTTCCTATCATCAGATCAGCTCGATAATATCATAATAATGAATTGGCATTCAAACTATACCCCAAAATTTCAGCTCAATTGGTTGAGGCTATCCGCTTCAAAACTTGATTTCACCCGAACAAACATAGTTACATACATTGCAAGTTAATGAAAAATACTCTCCGGTTATATTGCAAACTGTACTTTTTTGTATAGTGTCATTAAACTAATCAACTACTCATGGAGACGATTATAATGAGCCCAAACTCAACGGGGTTACATCCGTTAAGTACTGAATTCCCATGGCCACCGTCTGTTCCTATCATCAGATCAGCTCGATAATATCATAATAATGAATTGGCATTCAAACTATACCCCAAAATTTCAGCTCAATTGGTTGAGGCTATCCGCTTCAAAACTTGATTTCACCCGAACAAACATAGTTACATACATTGCAAGTTAATGAAAAATACTCTCCGGTTATATTGCTAACTGTACTTTTTTGTATAGTGTCATTAAACTAATCAACTACTCATGGAGACGATTATAATGAGCCCAAACTCAACGGGGTTACATCCGTTAAGTACTGAATTCCCATGGCCACCGTCTGTTCCTATCATCAGATCAGCTCGATAATATCATAATAATGAATTGGCATTCAAACTATACCCCAAAATTTCAGCTCAATTGGTTGAGGCTATCCGCTTCAAAACTTGATTTCACCCGAGCAAACATAGTTACATACATTGCACGTTAATGAAAAATACTCTCCGGTTATATTGCTAACTGCACTTTTTTGTATAGTGTCATTAAACTAAGTGAGTAGTTGACTCATGGAGACGATTATAATGAGCCCAAACTCAACGGGGTTACATCCGTTAAGTACTGAATTCCCATGGCCACCGTCTGTTTCTATCATCAGATTAGATTGATGATATTATAATTATAAATTGGCATTCAAACTATACTAATACCCAAAATTTCAGATCAATAGGTTGAGGCTTTAAAACTGAGTTGCTTGATTTCACCTGAACAAACATAATACCATACATTGCAAGTTAATAAAAAATACTCTCCGGTTATATGTAGTTTAAAATTAAAATATACATACCCCACACTCAGACCTTAATGAGTCCTGTTCTATATTGATGACTTGCTCAATGCTTGTCGACTCCTTTTCTTTGCCTTCCGCTGTCAAAATTATAATTTCCTTTGGGGCACTATCGATTAGGGTTTCCTGTTGCAAATCAAATGGTAATAAATCCAGGTTCTGTAATCAAAAATAAATGTTTGTTAATTTTAAATATATAGGTACCCGTTTCCCGTATTTAATAGTGCCGAACAATACCTTCCGCGCCACTTGTCTATCTAGTGGCTCTGTGAGCTGCACGACTATCACGTAACGGCGCGCGAGCTCTCTCGATTTTTCTCGCACTATCTGTCTCTCTCTTATTAGAACACTTAATTAGAACAATAAGTACAGTGCGAAAAAAATCGAGACTATGTCGCGGCCGTGTCATGATAGACGTGCCGTTGACTTCGCGATTCTTTCTTTGCATAGCTCCGCCATTTTGAAAACAAATACCAAAAACCGCCACTGATGTTTGTAGCTGTATAATATTCGTGAAAATTGTGTGGGTAAATAGGTCCTAGCTAGAGAAATTGCAACCACTTACCGATAACGATATGCTGGAAAACTCCTCTTTCCATTCCTTCCAGCATCTCATGAACAGGACACGGCGTCCTATTTGTGGTATAACATCCTTAATGTCGTCTGGGGTCAGGGCGGATAACGCCTGGATGGTGATTGCTTGCTCTAAATTAAAAGTTTTAGTTATTTGCCAGCCCGTGAACAACTGTTGCGGAATAAAAAGTAGGTAGGTTTATTTGCGCAAATACACACAATGAACGAACAAGAATTCAACACGAAAAATTATCAACGAGGGAGGGCATAAATCTACGCAAATAAACTATGAAGGGTGTCGGTTAGTTAAAAATCTAGGCCATTTAATAAGAATTAACTTAAAAGGCAACTGCTAGTGTCCGTACAGTATTAAATTAAACAGGCGCGAACCGCGCGCAGCCATAACAACCACGAGTGGGCGTTAGTTTTCTGACTCAAATCTAATTAAGTAACGTGTGATCCCTTTCGACATCGTCGTTTTGGAACATCATATATTTATATTTACTAGTATTCGGTAGGGATTTACGTTTAGGTAACATTATTTAACATACCTTCAAATATCGGGATGAGATCGGGCAGCTCCCATGTTTTGAGTAAGTCGGTCACTTCGTCCATTTGTTTATCGTCATTAGTCACTGCACAGACTCGAATTTTGTAGTCACTTCTCAAACCCGTCGATTTATTTAGATGCACTCGGCGTCGTAATGCTTGGCGTAATGGCCGCCCGCCGCATGCCTTGCCTTGCCGTTGAGTGGGGAAGGGAGGCGAGGGGTGCGCGGGGAAGAGTACATATTAGATTCAACTACTTTTCTTGTTTGATTCAGCTATGCATGTCATTTAATTAATCAAGCTTCTTGTTAAAAACTATGAATTAAATTTTATAAAGTCTATCAAGTTGCATGTTAGGATGAACAAATATTACTTAATTAGCATAACAAAGTAAAATGGTGAACTCAAATAACAAAAAAAAAGAATGTTCAAGTTAACAAAGACTGTTGATTACACTAACCGTGTGTCTATTGTAGAAATAAACAAAATAAATCTGTTCCGGCAACAATGCAACCTTCTTTATTGGGAATAAGTAAATTCTTGTTGCAAATAAGAATGTTGATAATAATAACAAATGTGCATATTGTAGTAATAAACAAAATCAGTTTGCTCCAGCAACTACATAATCTTCGTTTTAGTAAATAAATATATTGTTATTACAAACATTTTATCATCAACTAAGAGAAAATGTGTCTTAGTTGGACTGCATTTTTTTCAGTGTACCACGTAAAGTGTTCCGTAACAAAATAAGAATGAAAAAAAAATACTACATAGAAAACTCAGTAACCACTTATGGTGGGCACCTAACCGTAATCGTAAGCAGTGTTCGTTAAAATATGCATGATGTACCTATTGAAAGTTTGACAAGTTTTTATGGAATGGCGCTGCTGACACCATATTTGAAGTTGATCGTTCTGTAATTTTATTGTAAGTTGGTGTAACTTGCCGTCAATTGATCGCCTTCAGGCTTGACAGTTATCATTCTCCCAGCGTTGTTCCCGGTAATGCCCCTAAAGGACCAACCCAGAGGGAAAACTTGACCTTGTTGGGATAAGACCGGATTCCTCCTCCTAAGACCGGAAAAACGGTAAATGTTCCAAAAAACTCATTGGTACGAGCCGGGATTCGAACTCAAGACCGCCGCTTGACAGCATCAATGAACCGCTAGGCTACCGTAGCTCAAAGATTGAGAGTCATCAATTAATAATAAACAACAAGGTCTCGCCTCGAGCGGTTAGTATTGTCTATGGATTTGTCTGGGCATGCGTTCACTATCTCAAGCGCAGAAGAGGCAGTGCGGGTCGGGCGCCGGGTGGCTCTAATGAGCTGTGACCTTATACCATACCCACTGCCTAGGAATAACATATTACCTACACCCCGTGTGCAGCGTCAGCGTCATCGAAGGTTCGGTATGCCTGCGGGATGCAGATATGCGGTAAAGAGAGCAAGATATAATATCCATAAAATCATTCCACCGTATTACTGCGTCCAAAATTGGCCCGATATGTTAAAGTGGCAATCAAAATAATAATGCTCCACCCACATCAAGTTCTGAAATCATAAATTATTAAATCAAAAGTACCTTACACAAGTTGACAAACAAGCATATTTATCAACGAACTACCTAAAAACACATTAAAATAACAACAATTACCAGTTTTAATAACACAAATGTGCTTCGGGAAACAAACATTTTATGAAATCGTAAACTCGTCGTTGGCGCGTCGAAAAATACACCTCAGAGAATTATTTTCATTTGCCTAAAAGGATGTTATTTTAAACAGCTGTGCCGGTTGTCGCAACAAAGTTTGCGTTTGAAATAAGTTTGGCCATTTCGTAATTGTGGTCGTTTTTGATTTAGAATTTGCGGTTTGTCTGAAACAACCAGTGGAAACAACGTACGTATATGACATTAAGCGTAAGCGCTTCGCAACTCACTTGATTGTTTCCAGATTTTTACAGGAAAAGTGTTGCTCGATTAAGGGGAGTAGGTACCTAGCTGACTAGATAATTAAAAGAGCGAGCGAAACGAACTAAGTTCTCCAGATGTCGGCTGTTCTCCTCTACTGGTTGCATTTCTTAACCGATTCTCGTGAAATTTTTTGAGCAGGTACAATATTTAAGCTTCATTTTTTGTTAATACTGTTTTTCGAAATAAAAAAAATAGAGACAAGAGGCTTGCGAGTTCTACAGCTCACGGAAAAACTAGTAATTTATTTTAAAAAAGTTTTGTCTAGTAAAAGATCTTTAAAAATAATATATCTCTCATAACTATCCAATTAATGCCCCTTAGTACCTAAGCATTTCCTTAACCCCTGTAACATAGAATGTAGGTACAGGTACCTGAAACCCTTTCAATATGCGACCAGATCAAAGGCTATCAAAAAGACCACCTAGTTTCTAATCCCGCAGGTTACCGGTCTCCAAAAAAAAATAGTAGATTGTAGTGAACCAAAGCTGGGGGCGAAAAAAGTTACTTTGTACGGCCATTTGTTTCAAAGACAAGAGACAATCGATTTAAAACTTTGCCGACTAGAGGGATAAGATTGATGTTGTATTGGGAATGTTTTCTGAAGTGAAATGTAGTTGGTTGTAACGAGTAAGTATATTTCAGTGGGCGTTTTTACTGCTCTTCACTTGGTTTTAATTATTTTACTGTGAGTAGAGACTTTAAAAGTAGTACTTAGCAAATAGTTTTCTTAATTAGCTTTAGTCATTAAAAGTTTCATTTAGGTCGAACGGGTTTTACATTTGTTTTCTATCAGAATACGCTTTCAATGGTTTAAAATGTGCGGCCAAACGATCAGTAATGAACAAAAAAAAAACCACTACGTCGCCGACTCTTACCTCACCATTCTTAAAGACTACTCTGTATAAAAGATATTTTACAGTACATATGGTGCTTCTTTCCCGCACTAGTGCGGAAAAGAGCACTTTCCGTGTATGTGTTGAAACTTAAAAGAGCCATATGTACAATAAAACGTTGTACGATACAAGTGCGAATAGGTAATTCGCATATCCTATTTTCGGCACTTGTATCGTAAATAACTATTATGAGTCAACATTATCAATAATTCTAGTGTGCTTATATACAATAAAATAATATAAATATTTCTCGTAAATAACGGCGGCGACGTGTACACTTTTCACAAAGAAGTAGAAAGGCCTAAGCTACGGCCGAGTTTTACTGTTTTCTTGTTTAATAGATCTGCCTCTTACCTCGGCAGTATTATGTACCTGGGCCACTGGGTGTCCGACTCCGTCTGTAATGACTTGGACATACACCAGGACAGGAGAGCGCTTGCAGTCCGGTGCAACGAGGTGGCCAGCAAGCAGATTTGTAAGGTGTTAAGAGCAAGTAAAGTTGACGCTTTTAAAAACTTTTTGCCAGACTTTCTACACCCAGAAGGCTATCTGCAGTGCTCTAAGAGTACAGTACAACAATGGTTTCAGGATACTATTTAATAAAATAGATTCTGCCCGCGAATCTGTCCGCGTGGAACTCTTTTACATCGCAGCTCCATACAAATTTTCACCCCCTATTTCAACCCCTTAGGGGATGATTTTGGGGATAAAAACTATCTTTTGTCCTTCCCCGGGACTCAAACTATCTCAATACCAAATTTCACCTAATTCGGTTCAGCAGTTTAAGCGTGAAAAGGTAACAGACAGACAGACAGACAGACACACTTTCGCATTTATAATATTAGTATGGATAAAAGGTTAGGTAGCACCCGTGGTGCGTAGAATTCGGGGCAGCCCAAACCCTCTTCTGAGTACCATTTATCAAATTTGAAGGCTGTATCCAGAAGCACTGGAACGATATTCATTGTTTTTTTTTAATAGTAATGTTTTTATGTTTATATTTTATGTACCTACTAACACTAGAATTAAGTTTTTCGTATGTTTTGTTGAACTAACAACTGTGGGCATGTTCCGAAATAAATTATTTGAATTTGAATTATTAGCGCAGCCTATAAGCAGCGCAGCGTAGGACAGCACTGGTAACCCATTTTTGCTATTGAATAACTGGCCCCCTCATACAAAAATGAACTCTGTTCCCCTACAAACAGAATTAAATTTAGTATAACGTGGCCAGTTACTGGTGATTTACCCTACTCAGACGCTCAGATTACAAAAGAAACTTGAAACTGAAACAGCCAATAAGCAACATTTTATTGATCGAGCGAGCGAAGCGAACGTAGTTGTCCTTTTGAGCTTGGGCAAAAAAGCTTTCGTATGTCCGGCTATTCTCCTAATCTCCTCTACAGATCGCATTTCTCAACTGATTCTCGTGAAATTTTGTGAGCGGGTTTAATAATTCTATGGTTTCATCATCATCATCGTCATCACATCAGCCAAAGACGTCCACTGTTGGACATAGGACTCCCCCAAAGAGTGCCACAATGACCTTTACCAGGTCAGTCCACCTTGTTGGCCTACCCACTCTGCGCCTTCCGGTACTTGGTCGCCACTCGGGAACCTTTCCGCCCCAACAGCCATCGGTTCTACGTGCAATATGCCCCGCCTACTGCCACTCTTTAGTGCCATTTCTTAAGTATATTACATACATACATACATACATACATACATTCACGCCTTTATTCCCAAAAGGGGTAGGCAGAGCACATGAAACGTATGTTCCAGCGCCACTTTTAGCATAAATGTGGGTATAAAATATCGACAAAATGTGATATTGCAGTGATAGGTTGCTAGCCTATCGCCCACAACACACTTCAACCCTGGTCCCTTAGTCGACTTTTACGACACCCACGGGAAGAAAGGGGGTGGTGAAATCCTAACCCGACACCACACGGGTAAGTCTTAAGTATATTCTATGGTTTATTTGTCGATAATAGTTTTAAAAATCTTGATTTTTGAGGACAGGCTCGTTTTACATTCAGAGAGCCATTATATTAATTATTATAATTCGATATACTTAGCAATCTTAGCATGCGCACAGCCGAGAGTGTAAGAACCCTATTGCAAGTAGTTGTAGACCGTTCGAAGACGCATTTGTTATTAAGTGAATGCATTTGTTTTGTTTATTATGTAGTATTTGCAAATACAGGGGTGATTGCGTAACTTTTCAAACGAGCGTTACAACAACACAACCCGACTGCCATGTAATATTTCCCCTACATAAAAAGTACCTGACACCTAATTTACCAAACTTTAGTACCTAGGTATAAAAACATAGCAGGTCTTACTACGTTCCAGAGAATTTACGAGACTGAGTGATTAAAATCAAAAGAACATATACGACGCCCGCTTTAGCCTAGTTGGTAGTGACCCTGCCTACGAAGCAAGAGGTCCTGGGTTCGAATCCCGGTAAGGGCAAACATTTGTGTGATGAGCATGAATATTTGTTTCTGAGTCATGGATATGTTCTATGTATTTATATCTATTATATATATCGTCGTCTAGTACCCATAACACAAGCCTTACTGAGCTTACTATGGGACTAGGTCGACTGGTGTAAGATTGTCCCCTTATATTTATTTATTATTATTTATATACGGCTTTTTTTCTCGAGCATTACCTTACCTACTTATTTGTGTTACTAAGAGTTAATAAAGTCGTGATTTAAAGTATTTTAAAGTGGTGATACAATATTACTAGACTTAAATAAGCACACTTCTGAAGCATAACTAACCGATAACATTTGTAAAGAGCCAACTTATGTCTGTTAGACGTGTGTACATTTCAGGAAATTAATTCTCAGAAATTATTTTTATCTTGTTCGCCTTACTTTCACTTCAATGCAATTCACGCGCCCGGCGCTTTTGCTATAAGAAAACCTCCAGGCAACTAAGAGCAAGACATTGTATAGTTTCAGACATAAGGGTTCTTACTGATGATATACGAGCCAAGCTCTTAAAGAACCGCTTCAGCGAGGCGATATTGATCACCTCGCTTGCTGCGCTAGTGTGCGGTTCGCATTATTATCTTGGCTTTCGGACAAATAAAGCTAACAAGTTGGCAAAAATCATTCAAGCAACTAGTGATGTCAGGTTTGCGTTGTACGACTAAAATTAAACATAAAATTTCAAAGTTTAATTTATATTTATTATGTTCAATCAGGTCACGCAACGGTACTTTTTTGACTTTAAAGTCAAAGTTAAAGTTGCGTGACCTAATTGAACCTAGTTAGGTAGGTAACAATGATTAAATTAAAACTTTTAAGAGTTATGTTTAAACTGATACATAGCGGATAAACTCACTTAAATAACGTTTATTGACTTTGATGTTGCTAGCATCTGTTATTATTCGACCAGTTGTCGCGTATAAAACTGACAATGTTCCCAAGATAGATTCAAGGTAGATTTTCAGATAGGGACTTGGTTGGTGGTGGTTGGTGGGTGGTGGTTGAAGCAAATAGGTATAAAGTGTAGCAAAGAAAGAGTATTCTAAAGTGATAAATATTTTTTTCTACGCACATATCATTAGTGCTCTAAAATGCGTTCAAAAACCGTAGGAAATGACCAGCATTACTGCAACCGATTTTACTATGAACACTTTCTTGTCTGTGGTAGTAGGTAAAATCTGTACTGTAATGTCATTACAGTACAGATTTTTGATTGCATCGTTATGACTTTAAATTTGGAACAGCTGTCAAAGCTCAAGTGGGTCCCTATTCTAGTATCCATAAATATAAAAACAGTTATCGATACGAAACGTCAATTCAGTACGATTTTTAATACAAACCGCACGACATTTGATCTCGAGTGATATGAGTAAAGGGACTTCATTCGTTTGTCTATGATTTAAAAAAAAAACATTCGCCATGACGGATGATCGAATTGCCGTCATTGCTATTGTCATTTTATTGTTGGTTTTTTGCTGTTACTTACTACTACTTATGATATGTGTGTAGATAAAGTAGTGTATGCAACTGTACATAATTAGGCCTTAAAACACTCGTGTGATCCTATTATGAAACTCGCTGACGCTCGTTTCAAAAAACCACACTCGTATTTTAAGGCCTCTCATTATGGATCAGTCGCATAAACTACTATTTTGTTACCCAATTTTTATTCCTAATATAATACATTTTTACAGTCATGTGTAGGGAATGTAAAAATGTAGTATTTGGGAACAAGCTATTAAGGTAGAATCGGCCGGTTCACTTTTCTTTAATTTTCTTGTTTTATTTTGCATATTTCACTCAAAGTGCCACATCCGAACGAAAAGTGAAACAAAACATGAAAGAAAAATGAAGCATTCACTCGAGTGCACATTTATTAAAGTGAACCGTCTGATTGTACCTTTATGGAAATAAGAAGAAGAAATAAGAAGCCTAAGTCTTCTGGTAGATGTCGCTGCACGCCTCCCTAAGGCGTTGTATGAAGGAACTGATTGAAGGATTTGGTGCCCGAACCAGATTGTTCCGATAGCTCAGTTGGTAGTAGCGACGGGCCATGAATGCCTGTGGTCGCCGGTTCGAATCCGGCTCGGAGCATAAAATTTTTCAATTTTTCCTTTCATTTAAAATTTATAATTTTCGTTAGCAGCGTTACTGCTTAAAAAAACAAAAATTAATTTAGTATGGGGTAGCGCGTCGTTACTGACGATTTCTCAATATAATTTGAGACGTTGGTGCCGTTAAGAAGCCTAAGTCTTCTGGTAGATGTCGCTGCACGGCCTCCCTAAGGCGTTGTATGAAGGAACTGATTGAAGGATTTGGTGCCCGAACCAGATTGTTCCGATAGCTCAGTTGGTAGTAGCGACGGGCCATGAATGCCTGTGGTCGCCGGTTCGAATCCGGCTCGGAGCATTAAATTTTTCAATTTTTTCTTTCATTTAAAATTTATGGAAATAGCCGAAATCTGTGTCTGACCACCAGAGTGAACGATGTCCACGTTACTGATAAGCATTACCAAATCGAAAAAGTTCCCTTCCAAAATAAGACGTGGCACAACGGAAAAAATAATTATGTTACAGCGGACTTTACAAGTAACAGTGTACTTTAAGTAGGTATTTGTTAAATAATTCAATATTAAACGTATGCTCTCTGATATGAAAACTGACTACAGGCGACCATATCATACATTCTTTATACTAATAATATAAATGCAAAAGTGTGTCTGTTTGTTACCTCATCACGCTTAAACCGCTGAACCGATTTAGATGAAATTTGGTAAAGAGGTAGTTTGAGTCCCAAGGAAGGACATACGATATTTTTGGTCCCAGAAATCATTCTTTAAAGGGGTGAAGTGGGGGGTGGAAATATCCGTGGCGCTACGTTATAAAAGATTTCCACGCGGACGGAGTCGCGGGCAGAAGCTACTAAGCTAATCTAAAATAAAAACAACAAACTTGTACAAATCCAACATAATGTTTTATTTTACAAACACTATATTATCGCAATCTAACATAATTACGCTATCACACTAAATATAATACATCATTGGAGACATCGCATTATATACAGAAATTTCAACATTCAATTATTAATAACCTAAGTAAAATATATAAGGCACGTTTATAACTCTCTAACAAGAACTATTACCTATAGGTTTCCAACATGCGTAATAGGAAATTATATTTAATTTATAGTCTCTAAAATATATACGACAGTTGGAACCATATATACAATACAAGATCACTAGTAATCTCATAGATATAACTATAGAATTGAGTGATGTCAAATTGCTCATTTTACATATACAAGCATTACAGCTCAGTCAATTATAAAGAATGTCTTTTTAGTCTCGACTACAAATATTTCCTCCTTTTTTTATATTACATGTGATTGATATAACAAGTGATGTGTATGTTGTATCTGATCCAGATGATTGAATAAAAAACTCTGCAATTAGGGATTTATATTTCAAAAAATCATCATCAATATATCTCAAAAAAAACATAATTAAATGGCTTCATTAATGCTTTAAGTTCTAAAGTCACTTGCCACAAACATTTTAAATTTTGCGCTTTACCTAGAATGGTCTTTATCGAGTAATATTTAAGATAACCAACAAAAACAAATTAACTATCGGGTAGTTAGGATTTCGGAAATAATTATTGAAAAGAGGTTAGAAACCATGGATGATGAAAAACGAATCAGCATTGGGTTTTATGGTATCTATTAAAAATAATTCACTAGGTACTCAATAATATGAAGTTGTATAATACCGAGATCGATAATGATAATGTTGTAACATTACATTTTAAACCTGATTCTATGATGACTCTAGCTGATATGGATTTAGGAAGATCTATTGACAGTAGTTATAACTATAATTAGTTTTGACAACGGGGCATTTGTAGCCTGTTGTATTAATGATTCTTCTCGTTCAGGTAATTGTAACCGGAGTCATGCTATAAAACAAGTTCGTT
Source organism: Epinotia demarniana (assembly GCA_945867215.1). Taxonomy (NCBI): domain Eukaryota; kingdom Metazoa; phylum Arthropoda; class Insecta; order Lepidoptera; family Tortricidae; genus Epinotia; species Epinotia demarniana. Next base: position 24,215,333 of record OX244271.1, on the reverse strand, counting down.
TTTATTTAACTTTAAATTTCTTTTTAGAGTTGTTAAAAAGTAAACCAATTGGATTGTTGGTAACATTAAAATATAATAAGTAATGAGCAAGGAAATTGCTTTTCAGGGTGAATATTATTTAAAACCAAACTATACATTGTTTGAAACTTCAAGATTCCGTATACCTACATTGTTATGTAATAACAATTTTTAAATGACGCATTGACAAGCAAATTTTTGTTTCCAGCACAATCTCTAAGTTATCAAATGAACTCTGTAATATCCAATTAATTATTACCACTATATTTTTAATTCAATCATAAGTCTTTGCCATCTAAACCTATTGCACTTATCCACTCACTTGCTTGCACAAGCGAAGTATGGGCTTCTGTGATACAAAAAAAATTAAACAACTTTAATTCAGTAGCAAAAAAACCAGAGATAAACGACTTGGTACTTGAATTATACCTTATATATTTCTTAAAAATTTGCAGAGTCCCTAATTACAAATATAATTTACGTTAAAATTGAGCTGACAGCGTTCCTGTCAATCCTTAATGACATGGAAAACGCTGACTTAGCCGATGTCATCTCATTGTCACCGACTAAAATTAATGACTTTAATCAAGTCGTCACTGTCACTACAAATTTACATAGCTGTGACAGCGCTGAGCACGAAATGGCAATGATCTAAACAAGGTAAGAGTGTAGTTGTTAGTGTTTCTCATCAGAATTGGTAAAAAACTAAAAACAGAACACTTATCCCTGTCCGTATGTCCAACACAGCCGTTTAGAAAAACACTTCCATTTTGTACATCTTATAAAAAAAAATTGTAATAATAATTTGAGTGTGTCGAACTTAATAATAGTTCCAGTGCGAATGAAAATGAGAGCATGTTGGCTATATTTCACAAATCCTGTTACAAAGGAGAAAGCATGACAAGTAAAGTCGTCTTAACAAGTTTTTACTAATGGTGCCATTATTATGACAACTTACGTACGTGGTTAGATCGAATCCATTCCTATTTGCTATCGTATCGCACAAAACATTTTCAGGCAGTTAAATATATACGCTAATAACTAAATGAATCACATCATTTCAGGAATGTTTAAGTATCCTAAAAACAAATGGAAACGAGACTATAAAATAATTATTAAAAAAGGGAAGAAATTAAATTTGGACTTTAACATCCTTAAGGTACTTTTTTATGTAAAAGATATAGTCAAAAATGTATGCGGTAAAAACAATAGGGAAGTACATTTGAATTGAATACTCCTTTTTGTCTTATTTGGCTATTGTAAATACTATTTATTACATCTTAAAATATCAGTGACGTCATTCAGTTGTGTATAAAACATTCAGATATGGGATAGATATATTATGTTGGAGAAGAATTGTGAATACATACTTCTTGCAGCTTAACTATTTATTATAAGTATTTTTAGGCAAACAGCGTCTAGAAAAAGATGAACTATTCTACGTAAATTCAGTCAATTTTAATAACGATTTCTCCATGGTCATCTATGGAACAAGAAAATAAATTCGCTCCAAAAAGAACTAATAATACAAAAACTATATCTATAGCAATTAAAGTTACACAAAAATATTAAAACTTTTGTATTCTAACAAATTCTTTTCTTCCAGCTAAAACACAATGTTTATGAATTAAAATAAATCACAATTTGACGTTGTTAATAAGCTGATAAATATATTCCGTCTATAATCAAAGCTTTACATGCTATTTTAATTTCTATTTATAACATATATGTATTTTAGATATGTACAGATTTCCCATTCCGAAACTTTTGACCCTCTTTAGCTAAATAATTTTAAAACAATGCAATTTTTTTATAAAATTCGTGTTTATAACATAACAAAATAATAAATTATAAATAACAAATACAATTTTTATTAATGCACATATAAAAACCAAACCAATTTGACACTTACAAAATTAAATAAATAATCAATGAGATTACTGACGCCCATACCTTTGGAACTGAAATGAGCATTACATAATTATGAGATATTAAATTATTTGATGAAATTTACAGATTAACTGAAACTTCACTGGCACACAAAGAGGAACCTAACTGTAGGCCAAAACTGTAACACTTTTATAATTACAAAAAGTTACATTGATTTAAATTACCCGTTAGTACATAACGAGTACGAATAAAAAATCTAACCTGGTTATAAAATTTTCCTATTCACTAAAATATGCAGAACGTGATTTCAAATTGCAAAAGATATTTTAGTGAATCGGTGTTTTAATTTACAACATCAACAGCTTCATTAATAACTCCAATAGTTTAATTACTGAATTAGTGTTTGGGCACTAGCAAAACAAAACTTTTAATCAGTTCGGATGTGGCATCACAATATGATTACACTGTTCAATATTCACTATTATTTAAAACTAGTCCGTCCTCGTTTCAATCACTGTCAGTATATTTACGAACACGAACACTAAGCACAGATTGCTTTCAACAACAAGTGATTCGTAAATAATTATAATATCATAATTATCAACACTAAGACACAGTCCGTGTCCAATTTCAAAATGTCCTTCATGAACAACAACTCCATGAGTTATTCAAATGAACAATAGTTAGACCCACTCTGCTGGTTTGAACATCAGTTCTGGTCCTAGTCTGTCTGCTCGGAAGTTCTCGAGAGTCCATAAATGCCGGACGTCTTCCTCATTGCAGGTTTCCATGACGATTTTGTCCTTGTTCTTCGATATCGCCATGCACTTTTCACTGGAACCATGCTTCAGTAGCTTCGTCTGTAAAAAAGAAAAAAAATAGGATTTGTTGCCGCAAGTATTCTTGGAACCTTTAAATCCCGCCCTCCGTCATGCAGTTTTACTTTCTAGGTACTTCTTCTCCTCTTTTAGGTAGCTAGGTTAAAGTCGGAATATATTATTATGTTTTCCTAATTATTTGTCTTTTATCTGTATATTTTATTAAAAATAACCCTTTTCTACCATTTGCCATCTTTACATTGATCAAACTACCCCCTAAATACCAACTTACGATGGGTACTAAGTTTTATTGCCCAACACGAATAAATTTTATTTTATGAGCAAAAATTTCAAATATTCAACAACGAGTACAAACTATTAATTAATATGTTTTAACCAGTACTACTAATTTTCATTTGCATTTGAAAATTTCCTTTTGAAATTATCTTTTTATTTCGAACTCATTTAATGTCAAAATCAACATAAAAAATAATTTGAATTGTAATTTGTGTCTTTGCCTATCACTTTTTCTTTGAATTGAATACGTGGAAGCTCACACACTGTTACTTATTAAAATAATTTTACAAAACGAACTTATGTATACAATGATAAATTACTCACACTATGATCATATAGCCACAGCTGGTTGCCCTTGGCCCCGTGGCACGGGTACAACACAACGTCATGACCGGAGTAGTCTAGGCAGGTCTCATCTCGCCGTATTTCGCCCGTCTTCGAGTACATCCAGTACTGTCAAAATAATAATAACATGTTAAAGGTTTATAGGTCAATATCGATGAAGAATAACATCAAATTAAAAACTTATTTTATGTTTAATTGGAAAAGGAAAACTCGGGTTAATCTATAAACAGAGATATATTTACAAAATGAAGACCCAATCCTTATTTAATTTGTTATCATCTCACTCTACTGCTACATATAAATGTTACTCATAATTAAATGAATATATACACGAAATATATTCAACTAGTAATTAATGAAGTAGATCATGACTAATATAAATGTTTTATGGAATATGTTTAACAAAAGATAAGTTAGAGAACATGATACACACAGAAATTGCTTATACTAATAAATAACCTAGCGGCAGTACCCAAGTTGTAGGAATAATATTGGTTTTAATAATCTGAACTTATACAATTACCAGTTTGGATTTATTTACTCCATTTGTTAACCCTTAAGGATCCCATTAAAAGATAAGCTCTTTCTACTAATGCTTATCTAAAACATTAATTTACCTTTGAAACAATCCAAGCTGTTTACGAAGCCACTCTGCCTTTATAAATGTTGAAAGAACGGCAAATTAATTCTACACTAAAATAAGAAATGGTGAGTATCAAGCATTTAGTAAGCATATGTTTAGTATCATAGGGAGAAAAGTGATTAGTATTTTTATTTCAAAATACCTGCTACCCTGTTATACGTCACTAAGGAAAGGATAACACAACTGAGTACGAGACTACCTACGTATATTATAATATTTATAATATTTATAATAAATACAACAATTATTATACCTTACCGACCAATCGACATTAATGGCTAAAATGGTGGAATCATACTTACAGTTAGATAACCATCCATTACTTTTAAATATGAAAATTTACCTCAGGTGCATTTTTTTATTTAGAATTATATGGCAATTTTTCAATGCGTGGCGAAACAAAATATTGTATTGCCTGTTTCTCGTAATTTTGAATTTGATAATGATGTCGAATTTGAAAAAAATATATAAAAGGACTGGTTGATTATTTGTCAATGTGCGGCTAAATTAAATGAAGGGTCCAGGGAACCAACATGTCTAGTATTTTTTTTTTTCAATATAAGATTTTGATCTCAAAATGTTGAGCTCATATAAAAAATAAAGGTGACTAGACATGTTCTTTTCCCTGACACTTCAAACATTGTATTTACTATTTATAGTAAATTCGAATGTGATAAAACGATGACAAGACTAATGTTTGATAGGCTTGTAAATAATGAAGCACGTTTTTGTTTTAAGTTGACAATGTAGATTATTATGTGATAACTGACAGTCAGTTGCGCTAACCTTTTAGCTACCATCATAACTTACCGCTACACTTGATGATCACCAACACCAACTACATGGAAGGAGATGCGAAATTTGAATTCTACTAAGATGGCCCCCTACAACAAACCTGGTTGCCCCCGTCTCCATGGCAAGGCCAGGCACCGACTGATTTCTTCATATCTTCTGGAGCGGCGGGTGAGTCGAGGCATACATCCGTTGCGCGGTTCGCGATCTAGTGTTATCCATAAATTATAAAGGCGTGCCAAAAGAAAGCGTGTAGGTACGGTTAACACAATTACTTGAGAAAAGATAAAAAACATTATAGAAACAAACTAATTAGTAAAAATACATCAAGTAATTATGTTTAACCGCGTGATGATGAAAATTATTTAGTGAGAATTGATGAAACACTTATTCTTCATAGAGGAATAAGTTATATTAAAAGTAATGACGTTCTAGCCCTTCTAATAACGACACACCCATTAAATCACGTATCGTATTCCAGGCAGATACCTGATTACCACCCATGTGGTGGCACTTATGTATCTTAATCGTTTCTTCTTTTGAAGATGGCTGATCAACGTCTTGTCCATCGAGGCAGAAACTGCTACTAAATGCTTCATTTTGAATCTAACAAAGACGGTGATAAAAACCAGAAAACATTAATCCATGCAATGTACACGTGTGTGCTTTAAGACGGCGTGCTAAACGTGCTTGAGGAGTGCAAAACAAAGACACAAAAAAGAAAAACTCCTAAAAAGTGGTACTGCCGCGTTAGGTCGAATCGCAAACGACAGAAAACCTGGTTGCCGCCTTGGCGATGACACGGGTACAGGCCGACGGGTTTATGGTGATCGGACTTGCGCGTTGGTGAATCCAAACACGTCTTTTGGAAGCCCACGTTTCGGATCTGTATAGGTAATTTTGAAGGCACGTTCAATGAAAACATAAATTTGCACTCAAAAACTATTTCGACTCGTCATACAAATACGACAAATCATATTTTTGTACGGATAGTACTGTGCATAGTCATTAATTTACAGTGAAACAATTAATATTCAGTGTTCAACTCACCTCTCCATGGGCAACCGATTCGCCAGGTATGAATAATTCGGGATAAATGTTTTTAAGATACCACTCAAAAGATTTGCATTCTAATTTTCTTCTCAGGTCTCTTCGACCACTTACATCACCGAAGTCACCTTTGTCATTACCAACTCTTTGATAATAGTATTTTGCGTAGTCGTCCAACCACACCTAAACAAAATGAATACTTTAATACACTGAGAAATAAAGGGATACTGTATGCTATATTCAATTGGGTTTATTATTTACCTCCGCGAGTCGGACGGAATTCTTCTTTAACACGTTAACACCAGTCCTCCACTTGTATGGAGATCGTTTTCTAAATATGTGTCCGACATGTGAGCAGGGTACGATTTCAAGGGTCCCGCCACACATCCACGTTTTGAAAGACAGCTCCAAGTTTTCGCCACCCCATATATCAAAACCGCTGTCATAAGTACCCAGTTTTTCAAAGAACTCTTTATCTATGGCGAAGAGCCCACCGGCCATGGTTGGCGACCAAACTGCTTCAGCAGTGTTAGAGTGTCTAGCTCGCTCTCGGGCTGGCACAGGGTGCCAATTAAACTGTAGATTCCAATCAAATCCTCCAACATTGACAGAAGTTGAGTCTCTGTAGTGGTATTCAAGAGTATTATCGTCGATGACGTCTATGACAGGGCACACTACTGTGCTTTTGTTTCGTGCTATTCTGTCCAGTAGAGGTTCAAGCCATCCTAAAACATTTTGATATATTGATTGACCAATACCAACAAATAGGTACATTATATATATGTGAGTTGCTGCAAGAAAATAATTACCTTCCGTACACTCGCAGTGACTATCCAGATAGGTAAGTACGGGCGCAGTCACGTATCGTGCCCCAAGCAGCCGAGCTCTGATCAAACCTTCACGACGCGGGGCTCGCACTATCCTCACCTTTGGCAGTGACGACATGTAGTCATCTAATTGCTGCATTAAGTGGGCTAAAATATTAAACATAATAAATGTTAGTCTTTGCATCAAATATGGAAGAAGCAAGGAGATTTTCTTTTTAGTTCAGATTCAAAGATGATCAGTGCCAATGGGTAGAAGTGACATGTAGTCATCTAGTTACTGACTTAAGTAGGCTTAAAAATAAGATACAATTAAAATAAGATTCTCTGCGTCTGATTTTCTTGTCAGTTTAGATATAAGCATTACACTGCACGGATCACAATTGAGCTGTGAACTAACACCAATTGAAACAATTAATTGGTACATACGCATGTCAGAGAAATCATCTACAAGTACAATCTCCTTTATCAAGTGTTCCGGTGACCTGTCCAAGACTGAATGTACAGTTCTCAGCAGAACGGACCAGGCTTCGTTGTGGAAGCAGATTACCACTGATGTCTGTGGGAGATCTTCGAGAAACCGGCCTGGTACTTTGCACCTGATGGAAATAAATAAATAAATTTAAAAACTAAAGTACCTTGTTTATGGAATAACAACAAATAGACCGATAGAGATACTAATGCTTTTTAGCAGTTGTAGCTAGATTTGGGGTACCAATTAAATAATTTGCTAGTTAAACAACAATATACCTAACGCTACTTTCGTATAGTGTCTGGATTATTTGCAAGTCATGCGAAAATAATTTACAAGAAAAGTTTAAAATACTATGTTGGGTATTGGTACGGAGGTGTTAATTATAATACCTTAAAATAAATGCTATAATATACTAATCTTACCATTCATCTCTCGGATCCGGCAGTTTCCTCCTTATCGATATGAGATCGCTGACATATTGGTTAAACGCGTTTTTCTTCCAGCCTTCAGCGACAGCCGCTTTGGTTTCTTCACTAACATTCTTAGGAAGTACAACAGGCTTCCCAAGCTCACCGGGAGCATTGTCCGACCCCGGCGCTGCCAGCACACCTAGCCCTACGAGACATTGGTCATTAAATGAAGTCATTAAACGCACACCTAGCCTACCGGGACTCCGGTTACTAATCAAAGTAGGGTGGGTATATATATTGGAAGTCGATATTCGGACTATGTGAGAACGTAACAGCTTTAAGTAATTTAAGTAATTGTGTCTAAGGTGTCTGTGTGTACCTTTATGTCACTTAATTATACAGTTATAAATGTATTTGAAGGTTCCACGGAGAGAACATGACAATTGTCTAGTCACTATTTTTTAATGGGATTTTAATCTAAAAATGTTGAGCTCGTTATGAACTATTACTTGACATTATTATTTTGAAATATAGTGACTATTGGACGACTGGACGTGTTCTTTCCTTGGACCGTCGACCGTTCATTTTCAGAAGAACTTTTCGGTGACAGGTCTACAATCTGAGGTGTCAGTGTTTATTCAATATTAAAGTTAAGGTATTTTTTTTCGTACTGTTTGTAAGTTCGCACATGACTGTAAACTGCCATTACTCCCTCTTTCGGATACATAATGAAAATTATGTATTTCTCACATAAAATCGCATCCATATTTAAAGCTCAAATAGGAAAGACTAAAACTAGCACTTAAAATTTTAGGAAGTTTTCGTTTAGTTTCACGAACGGTCTCACTAAAATTAACCAACACCTAAAAGCACTAGCCCACACCAGTAAACATTTAAAGAATTAATTTTATCTCATTAGTGAGAAGATAATTATAATTAGAAGATGTTAAAATACGTACGATGAAATATTCTGTGTATCCTCTAAGTATATTTTCTGCAGAAATCTGATACGAGTCAGTGGACATGCTTAACTATTATAAAAATACTAGCATACGTGTACATCCGATGTGTATAGTGACCAACAAAAAAAGCATATATCTGACACGACTCTGTGTATAATGCCATTAGGACGTTTAAGATATTTTTGGCGGCGTTGTTATGGCAGATATTGATGCTTGAGACTGTACAATGAATGCGGGCGAATATTTATTTAGTAAAAGTTTTTGCCAAATCCAAGGGGATTATTAACTGTTTTGCCATCTAGTTATTACAACTGTTGTTTTTTATTATTTATTATAATATAAAAGTGTTCCAATGGACTGTATTACGGGTCAATACTTGAAAAAAAAAAGTTGCAAACAGTGAGAAATTGCTGGTCAAGTCACTTATGGCGATTTCTAAACACAGACAGTTTTGACACAATCACTGTTATTGAATATAGATAAACATACATTTTTATTTACATAGAGCATTAAAAATTACCTGTTACACCTTCAACTGAGGCAATCCGTGCCATCCAATTGACCCGATTCTTAGCTGTGATAACAAATCATGCAAAACATAAAGTAAAAGCAACATAGTTAACAATAAACATGCAGAAATATTAGGCACAACTTCATCAGAGTAGTAGGAGAGTGACTCTAGTAAAAAGGTTACATGCCTCCTGCATTTGCATGAGACATGTACCTGTTTTCACTAGAGCAATGGGATTCGTATTCATGCGATTCATAGATGCAATCTCGATTAGCATTTCAATTGTGTGGATCTTAGAACAATCGTCATCGAGGAAAGTCTCAAGGAAAGGAAATTCTAGCACCAGATTATCATAACCATTTCCTGTGCATGACAAGTAACTATCTCAACGCAATTGAATGAGAACATTATTCAAATAAAGTGTTTAATCTAATGCCCCATTAAGAATATTTAAGGAGCAGCAGCCAAATGGCGTATCCACCTATGTTATCGGCAGCTAGTTGAGGGCCCCTTCGGGGCCCAACTTAGGAAGTTATATAAGGGAAAAAAAGCAAAATGGCGTAGTTACACATACAGTTGACTTAATTAATATGTGCGCATTTTTAAAAGGCTTTATTAGCATTTGTAACTACAAAAACTGCAACGGATGAGTGAATTATTAAACTTCATTTAATTTTCTGTGCTGTTGTAAAAACAAAAATCCTCCAACCACAATCCCACATGTATGCAAATGAACAACTGAATCACAAACTATTTAGTACAATAGACAATAACATTCCAGAATCACCAACATTTAACCATCAACCAACCTAGGGATTATAAAGTTATCATACACCTATTAACATCAGTACATCTACGGTGAATAATAGTGAATGTCAGCTAGATATCTGAGAAGTTGTGTTTTCATATATTATTAGTAAACGAGCGAGCGAAGCAAACGAAGTTCTCCGTTACGTAAACTTGGGCCAAATTTCTTTGGAGGGATCTGTTCTCCTCTAAAGGTCACATCCCTCAACCGATTTTTTTTAAAAGGCATGCTCTCGAGTTTACTGAGCCACTTGTTATATGAATACACAGCTTTGCTTAGATTCTGGTGAATATTCACCCTTAACCCGGGACTTTACGAGTGGACAAATGTCCACCGTCAGACAAAATCGCGTGACTTCGCGTGACAATATTCATAGTTCCTCATGTCGTGCAACATGTCCAGCGAAGTCCGGCAACGTTGCACTGAAGAGCCGATATTGTCGGTGGACATTTGTGCCCAAGTGAATTCCTGGCTTCCACTAGCCGCTAGTAAAGATTTCAGAAAATTTCACGTAGCGTTATAATTTTACATATCTAAATTGGCATCACAGAGGCTCTTGACTTATATCGAATCGCCATTTGACTTATGTTGCCGATATAGACTTTTAAAAATGTAACTTATAACTTCGTGAAACGGTCGATTGGTTCTACAAATGGACAGTGAGTTATTATTGGTACCAACACCTAAGATCATGCATGTAATAAGTGATTTTTTAAAAGGGCTTATTGAATGTAAGCTATTTGGTTCTTTTCTGAAAGTAGTTTACATTAATCCTGGCATTAATTAGCGAAAGTCAATAAGCCTTTTTAAACCAACTTACTTAAAATTGTCTCGAATATCTTACCATCGGACAAATTATTTCCGTACATGTCACTTTTCTTTTTCACAGACGTTGGCCTGGCTAACTTATACGGCTTCGCCTCGGCATCGTCGTATTCTATCGGCGGCGCTGCTAAAGAATTTCTACTACCTCCATTAGTAGTCAGTAAAGCGACCATAAACCATAATGCCGTCAGCACAAGCACGGCTTTCAATATCCACGTTCTCCTCCTCAAGAATACCATGCTAAAGAACTTCATGTTTCTTGTATTCTCTAGCTTTTATATTTCACTGATATGTTCTATTCATTTCACTATCTCGACTGTAGCCTTTATAGAACTAAAATATTATAATTTGAGCAACCTTTTTACTATCTAAAGTATAATCACAAATGGTGACTAGCATAAAAATAATCAGATATGTAACGTTTTAGCAATGACGTTGCGAGATATGCTTTGTAGATATGAAGTTTGAATGCAATTGTGATGTTTCCTTCACATGACTGTAGTTCTATTTCCGTCTTGAATTTCCTGAAGTTATTTCAGAAACTTTCGTCACTTTCTTATCAGTATCGTGTTTCATATAAAATCTGTCCATGAGAACTTTTTTCCATCAATAATCATAATACTTATGTCTCCTTACAATCTGAAACAAGTAAAACAACTATAAATTTACAACCAACCCACATAATAACCAACTTCTGTCCTACACTAACTTTATAATCCTTAAATATCCTAATAGCGGTAATTTTATATACATGTACATTTTTCGAGCAAACCTTACCTAGAATCCGTATAAAAGCCACTATTTTTTAAATTAACGCGGCGATAAAACGCCTTAAAATGCGTCCATAATTTATATCTGTTAGCATGTAATTAATTTCCATAGCGGCTTTTAAAAGGCCAGAACGATAACAAAGCGCGTGGCAGTAATGAACCCGTGACATTCCCGTGAGTCGACTGACATATTGTTGGCGATTTTTCGTCAAATTCCTGCCAGGAAGGTAATGGCACCGACTCCCGGGATTGGGGAGGTTGGACAGTCGCCTATACAGTCACGAAAGGACGTAACTGCTCTATAATACCAAATAAGAGACATCATTTTGTAAAAAATCATTTAGTATCTCGGTCAGGCGAGTTCGGCTATTGAAATGCCAACGGTTAAGCTATTTCGATGTGAAGTTGGATGAGATATATATATATATATATTTTTTTTTCACTGTTTACTGATCCGGCGATTATATCTGTTTGTGTTGTCAAATACCTGATTGCAGGGAAACATGACTAATGAAAATTACAAAAAGTTTGTGTCCTCTCTTTCGAAACAAGTTCACTTAGTCCGCGCCTACTAGAACTGACTCAGCTAACACTAACGAGCCGGGCCAGGCGCAGGACACTCCGCGATTAACGTTCATCGCTATAAGTACATGCCGGTGCCCCAACGTTGGGGAACCGGCATGTACTTGTAGCGATGAACGTCGACGTCGTCGTCGACGACGTCAGAGGGCCATACCTCTTAATGTTTTAGCTGAGAAAAAAGCGCCATTTGTAAAGATCAAAGGAGTGTCCCTTCTGAGCGGCTACCACGAACTTCGAAAGTCGAAGTTCGTAATATATGCATCTCTGTCACTCGAGTATGGGAGTGCGATAGAGATGGAAATACCCGAAATTCGACTTTCGAAGTTCGTGGTAGCGCCGCTGTACGTGTACTATTATCTATTCTATGGCCGGGCTCAGTTAACTTATGAGTGTCAGTTGTAGTACGCGTGGACTCAGTGGACTTTCACCAATGTATATTCATATTTATTTGGTATTAATCATACACTGTCAAGTAAAAGCTATACAATGAAATTACACGCCTAGTTATAGCATAAATAGAAATGAGAACAAGGAACAGTTATAAAATAAGCTAATCAATAGCTATCAATGTCAAATAAACTTAAATTTGTTTGAGTTTAAAGAATGTATATGGATAAATTAATTACAACCTATTCTGCCAGAAATTCAGTAACGGAATAGATATAGGCTTTTCGGATTAGCATCGATTTGAGTTTAAGAGCAAAGCCAATACTCCTCCTCGAGTCCTTAATAGCTGCTGGTATTGTATTAAATACGCGTTAAGTAAAGTAAAGAAGCGTTAACTGTATCCTACACCCCAAGCACGTAACATCACAAATGGCAACACTGCATAAAAACTGGGACACGTTATACAAAACAAAAGCGCATCACACCAAACTTTAAAAATCAATAAGCGATTCCCTGATCTAAAGCGTTCTGATCACATTATGTAACGCCGATCATCTCAATTACCGCCTCAGGTCGAACCAGTAATTGTCGAACATTAGGCACAAATTTGTTGCCCCCATTTTAGGGTCCGCTCACCGCACGTCTGACGAATGGTTCCGCTTGAACATTATCGGCTACAGTGGCCGAGCTATTTTTCAGTCGAGCACATTACAATTTGTAGACTAAATGGGCGATTTTTACGAGCATTTTCGGATCCGCAAAGACTTTTGTGCTTTTTCAATTTTCTTTTTATCGTCCATCTCATTAGGAAGGATGGGCTGGCCGGGACAGTGGCTAATTTATGACGCATTTTTTTAGATTTATTTATATAAATTTTATCAAGAGGCTCGTTTGAATATGCGAATGCATTTATATTTTGCACAAAGACGTGTATTCCTGTAAGGGAAGATCTGGTACTTATAGGGGGTATAAGTCAAATCTAAGTTCCAGCACATAGACCTACGAATTGCGGAAATTGCAGACACCTAAACTTATGAACGCTTGCGATTCCAGAAGAATCAATAGTTCCCGGCCTTTATTTTTTATTGAGCTGATGATTTGTTATGTTGACAGCTCTATAAATGCAGCTGATTTCGTACTCATCGCATTTTATCATACAATTATTTCACTAGCTAGGTTCCTAATCGTCAGAAGTGCCACTGACAGTTAAATTCAGGAGCTTCACCTGCCTTTTTTGCAATTCAAACGTGAGTTTTAAGTACCTATACATACCCACACGTATGTGTGTTTACCTCTAGTCTCCAAGAGATAATTTACCGCTTATAAAATTTAATTTCAATCCGCACAAATCGACACGATTATATATATCTTTTATCACTTGCCACATCGTGAAACTAAGATGAACTAAAAAAGGTAATATTTTATTATGATACGGATCAATGATGATGCCATTCGCCGACCTCATGACTCTAACCTTCATTATAATTACAACGCTCTGACAGACGGATTGATGTCTATACTTAGTTAATTCACAGCTAGAAAGAAGTGATTACTTCGTAAGTAAGTATATACCTGTCCAAGTGGGTGAATGTATAAGGAACTGGCCGTGCGAAGATTGAAATCTGTAACAAAGATATTAAATAATATGAAACATTGCTCATTTTACTTTTAAAAGTGGGATACCAAAAAAGAGGTTTCCAATCGTGATACCTAACAATAATAAGTGCCACCTTTAAAAGAGCGGTATAAAGATATACTAAATATGATATCGAAGTAAGAGGTTGTCATCCCATCACCCACAACACATTTTAACCCTGTGCGTTCACATCACACACGCAAAGAAAGGGGCAGGTGGTATTAACTCGAGACTTTTTTTTTTGAAACTTATACAAACATTATGTAAATAAATTAAACGTTTGGTTCGTCTCGATGCTAGCGCAGTGACTTACTGCTTACAGGAAAATAAATTATTGTCATTTAGTTTTTCCACTTGCATCTATTTAAACTAGGATATTGAAATCTATGTTGATTTAGACACTTTACATGCTGGCTAACGTTAAATGCGGCGGCAGCAGCTGTGATCCCATAGAAAACTGCCAAACTTCCAATCAATACTTTAAACTATAACTGACAATAACCAACAGTTTCAATAACCGACCCTCATTAAAATATGTAGGTAGGTACCAGACAAAGAGTTCAAGACTGCTTGTCAAAACCAGATACGAGTATACCAGACTCTAAAGACAAACAAACTCGAATTTATATTCGAAATATTAAGCAACAAACGAAGCAAATTATAAAGGAATCCTTCCAACACATAAAAGTTTAATCAATCGAGGATAAGCCCGTAAACCGCGAAAGGCAATAAATATTTGATACCAATCTCAACGGTTTCAAATATCACGTAAATAACGTTGAATGGCAAATCGCACTATCTGAGAGGGCTGTGTAATAAATTTGAGTGATCGCCTCCCGGGGGCTTCATGCATAATGTATGGGAAGATATCCAGGCCCAAAGTAGACTTAGAAAGTCAGGAAGAAGAAGAACATGACCACCAGGTCGACACTGTGCAGCTCTTCAGCAATGTTTTCGCGGATGTCTGGTTGAAAGAGGATGCTAGAAACTGCGTTAAACTATATCATAGCTAATATATTGTAACATCGATTCTGTCAATTTGTATCTCACGTTTTGTGTCTATTGTTTTTATAATAATAATAATATTATTTATTTAAATAAATTACATAATAGGCCACCGTATGTATCGTGGGGAACCGATTAAAAAATATATGCATTAGAAATCAGTTACCATAGAATAATACAATACTTACATCAAGTGTTGGCGTAAGTTAATTAATACTAAACATTTAATTAAAGTACTTACTCTACCTGATCTAAAATGACTTCAGTTTCGGCATAGTTTAACGAAGTACATAGTTGAATATAGATATTTTAAGATGCGTTTTTTAGCTTATTTCATAGTACAGCTCTTTCGATTACAATTTTTCAGTAGGTACCTATAACGTTGTACACAGATGTTCTAATGAATCTAATGTAATCCCCAAAGCATTTGCCAAAGCTTAAAAACACTTTAGGGACTCTGGTAAGTGAAAAAGTACTTAGTATTCCTTATTTATTATATTCTGTCTGAAAATCAGCGCTGTTGTAGGTGTCTGTTTGACACCTCGGCATAATGCTGAGACAGCGGCCGAATCACTACCGCGAAGACACACATTAAGTATGTGTCAATTGACAACATTTCATTTTTTTAAGTGGTCCATTTATGATTTAGTTCGATAGAAAATGAAATTTTAATGTATACTTGTTTTTTTATTTCTCCCTTAATGTTTATATTCATTCAAAAATATCAAAATTAAAAGTTGTGAATTCCAATAAGTCGTTAGTGAAATATGACGTCATTATTATGTCTCTCTATGGCAACTGTCCACATCTTTCACTAACAGACGTAGGAATGACGTCACGCACGGGGTATACCGCGTTTTACAGATATTAGTGATTTTCTCCGAAACGAGTTAAGAATTAAAATGGGAAAACCAGTTTACTACGTACAGATAAGATAATTACCGAAATGGTTTTCGATTTAGGCATCATTACATATTTTGAAATGTTGTCAATTGTATTGTATTTTTTATTTTATTTTTGTCTGTGTGTGTCTTTTGTGTAGTGAATAAATGTCTTCTTTCTTTCTTTCTTTCTATTTAAAAATTTAAATCCATACATCTAAACTTTCGCAGTTATAATATTAGTAGGATGACCAGTGAATAGTTGGTAAAACATATATATATTATATGACTTGCGAGTTTTATCATCATAGCTCACATAGACCCTAGCTTTTTTTTACGACGGTGGCAAACAACTTACATTCTGCATCATGGTAAGCGGATACCATAGCTCATGGAAGCTGGCGATTCAGGGAGAATCTGACCCTTTATTGATTTTAGAATTCGTTGAGCTGATAGCTAGAGAAAAACAAAACACCCCCACTCTCAACACAACCATCCTCGGGAGCTCTGGCAACCTTACTCATCACCAGGAACACAACACCACATACCAACATAGCTATGTAAGTGTCTTCAATAAGGTGGAGGCACCCTGCTTCCCACATTCCACTGTGTTCCCACCTCTCCTCGGTGTGCCCTGCCTCTCTTCTAATAATCTGTCAACATTTCTTCTGCTTAATCTCGGGTTTGTGAATTTTGGGCAGTCTTTTAAATAGTGGTCGACGGAATGTGAGCTGTGCTTCCTTCGCACAGGCAAAGGTCATCGGTGGTTATCTTGAAGCGGTATAGGTAGGATTGTGGTTGCCGTGTCCTGTGAGAATTTGGGTGAGATGGATTGAGATAATGGTCTTGTACAAGCTAGTATCACAAACACGATGACATGGACACTGGCGTAGCCCAGACAAGCTTAAAGCGAAAAACAGGGATTATAGGCAGCTTGTACAGAATTTACACAGCAATTTAAAAAAGACCATAAAAAAGTATCTCATTTGAGATAAAACGGTATAGTCATGTTGAGCGCGCTTAATCCTTTTTGCTGTTTTGGTTTTCTGAATGGATGCTTAAAGACAAAATAGTACATTACTCATCTGGGTTGTAAAGCAGAATGTCTAAGTTTGCGGTTATTTGACCCCCGAGCCAAAGCCAAGGGCAATAAATATACGATTTGAGGTTTTTTTAAGGCAGGAAGTTGAACTTTACTAACACTTGATGGGGCCAGATGTGACGTAATAGAACATTCTGGTACAAGTACATTCAGCATCATACACATCATCTTTTCGACCTTATCGATAAGCAATGTTAAAATCCTAAAACCACCTAGAATGTCAACTTACATGTTCACAATGAAGGCTGTACAGTAAAAGAGTCTTTACGAATGATAGTCTGTTAGAATAAGTGTTTTTATTACTTTTAGATTTGTTTTAATGGGTTTTCAAATATCGTATTTGAGTTCAAACCTTCTTTTGAAGTTAACAAAAATGTTACAAGATTGAGAGTAATAACGGCTATTGTAGCTCTGTATGTGCGCGTTATGAAGCCCTTTACGAGCAAGTGTGATGGAAACAAATAAGAGCCGGCGCGGTATGTAATAATTCCAGTGGGTCATCGATCACTTTATGAAACGTTGAAACCGTAAACTACTACAAAGCCAGTGTATTTCATCAGCGTCGGTGACATCCTGGCCAAATTGCCTAACGCGTATGAAAATGGATAAAAAACTAGTCAATCCAATATTCGATGGCTATCCTTTTATTGACCGCTATCCTGCAAAGGATCTGAAACATTCATGCGCTTCATATGCAGTTTAATCATAAAAGCGGCATGCAATAGGGACTGGGTGCCGAAAAATGTTTTTTGTTGGTGCGACTTTATTATAGCGAAAAATCCATTGAACATATCCCCAGAAAGCTCGAAACTCGAGCAGTAGGCTAGGCACACAAATAATTAAATAAATACCTATACTGCGGACAATCTTATACAAATCGACCTAGTCCCAAACTAAGCAAAGCTTGTACTATTGGTACTACCCAGAGGACGATAAACATATTAAGTAGATCGAGAAATAGATACTTAAAACATGGTAGAAATGTAATTTTAGAACGACGTACTGCAGCAAGTCGGTCACGTAACGCATTGTACGCACGTCAGGAAGTTCTAACTGTCAATTTTTATATGGAAAAATGACACTTGGATTGTCTCAACGCGCGTTCAAACTGTTACGTGATTACCCCTCTGGAATAACGTAAAACTTTGCCAAGAAGAGGCACCTACATATAGGTATTTCATTACGTATGCAAGTTGCATGCTATTCTAGCATGCCTTTTTGAAATGAGAACCGAACTGCGTTTGTATGGTGAGTCAAGCGTCCTGGCATCCCCTAAGACACATCGACAGTAAGTGTGGTCGACATAACCCCTCTGCCTGGAAAAGGGTAAAGGGTTAAAGATCCTCATTGTAATCACCACTTTTGGTTGCACGACAAGCACCCTAATGACATTAGATTGCTGCGCCTAACCACCGCGCGAGCGTGCGCCCGCGCCGCATAGGTCATGGTTGTTGCGTTCACGCATCTCAACGCGTTGCGGCCATAGAACCACTGTCTACCTTGGTAATTTATGATGGGATTGATGGGTCATTTGGTCTTTTTAGGTGAGATTAGCAATGTAACAAGCAACTGCAGACGAGGCTATCCGTAGCTGAACTAAGGTAACTGATGCAGCCCTCCGAATCTCTTAAGTGGCAGTGGCGGGGCACAATGCACGCTGAACCGATGGCCGTTGGAGCGAAAAGGTTATTGAGTGGCAACCACACACCGAGAAGACACATAGTGGGTAGAACCCCAGAAGGTGGACTGATGACCTGGTAAAGGTCGCGTGAGTCCGTTAGATGCGATTGGCGCAGGACCGATCACTTTGTCATTCTTTGGGCAAGAACTATGTCCAGTAGTGGACGTCTTTCGGTTGATGATGATGATGATGCCCAGCAGTGGACTAAGCTAAGGTTATTAAACATGATGTTTTATTTAATGATTTAATCGTACGACAAGGTTTAGCTACAGGTTGTTTACTAAAATATAATTATATTGGTGTAATCTAACAATGTGAAATCTATAAATGCGTAAGGTGCATCAGCGGGGTATCAAATAAAAGCATCGCACCTCTCTGTTGGGTATTCACCCTAAAAGGGGTCAGCGAAGTGCCTAGTGTTCTACGTGGCGGGGTCCATAACACTCGGCTAAGTACTCCATTGAAGGTGGCGATGACGTCCCACATCGAGCTTTTAAGGCACGATAAAGGCTCTAGTGCGTTCAATGTGAGTCCTTCAGTTTCTATGGAATGTCAGCTGCCAGCGTATTTACCGTTGATCTATCTGTTATAAGTTGGTGCAATCCAGCCTTGGTAAAAATTTAAATAAGACTTGTGAAAGTTGAATTCGATAAATTATCCCTTTTGTAACGAATGCTGAAAATATCAGCTTCATCCACGGTTATAGCTAAACTTGTAATTATTTTTTTAGACTGGCCAGTATTATATAGTTCCAGGATGCTATGCGCTATGCGAATGAATGTCAGGAAACAACAACAATTTAATTAAATATTAACGAGAAAACGCGGCATCTGTGGCCCCAAGTTTAACTGGTTTGCAAACACCGCAAAATAATCTGAATAGCGAGGCTTCTGCAGAATTATGCATTGTGACATCGGCCCCGGGTGTTCAATTAAAATTGTTGTACGCAAGCTTGCGATTATTTTGTAATGAAATAATGGATGAACTAATCGCAGTTAGGTGCAAAAATAAATAAAACTAGGAGCTTTGCGAGCTAAGAAGTCGCGAGCCTATCTTTTTTTCGGGTTTTTTATTATGAAAAACTGAATCCAAAAATAAAATCATTAAAATTATTGAACCTGTTCACAAAATTTCACGGGAATAGATGAAACAGTGAACTTTCCTCGCTTCCCTCGTTTGGGTGAAAAAGCCACACTCCTTTTCATAGCGTACCTCATCATTACCATTATGACCATCTTCATCACGGTGATCATCGTCATTGTCATTACTATCAACACTGTCATTACCATCAACACTGTCATTATCATCAAAACTGTCATTATCATCAACACTGTCATTATAATGAACACTCTCATTATCATAAACACTGTCATTACCGTTAACACAGTCATTATCACCCACACTGTCATTATCATCGACACTGTCTTCATCATGGTCATCATGATCATCCTCATCATCGCCATCATTTATTTATAAATGTATGACGATGATGAATGATGACGATTATCTTCACATCTAAACTACAGAATCAACTTTTCATGAATTTTGGTAATTATAAGTCAGTAATCGGACCTTGGAAAATAATGTATTTTATTTTCTTTATAGGAAGGAGGGGAATTGACACAGTTTGATCCACAAACGGGCGAAGCTACGGATCATCTGGTTATGAAATATCCAGTGTATCAGACTTTCAGTTAAAACTAAATCATTTACCTGCTCACAAAATATTGCATGTACGATTCATGAATATGTAGAGTTCGAAAGCGGAGTTATGAATTGCCATAATTATACAATTCCTAAAACTTAACTAATGTTTGTATTTTTATCAACTACTGTGTAGTTTCACTTATTTACTTTTTAATTCACAGTAGTCGACCCACAATATACAGTCCAGTATTAATCCGACATCATGAAAAATATGTAAGTAATCTGACGATAAAATTAGGTAAATTGGCAATCTTTTTTGAGGGGACTCCCATTTTCCTCTTATAAAATCGATAAATGCCACAGTTACACAGAAACAGTAGAAATATTGTGGGGAGCTTGAGGAAATAAGGTTCTAGGTAATTCTCCTAGCGTTATTCCCGGTTGTGCCCCTAAAGGAGCCCAGGGTCCGCTTTGACACCTAATCCCAAGATTTGGCATAGGCACTAGTTTTGCGAAAGCGACTCCAATCCAGAGGGAAAACTAGACTTTATTGGGATTAGACCGGTTTCCTCACGATGTTTTCCTACACCGAGAAGCTAACGGTAAATATTCCGTACATAAGTTCGGAAAAACTCATTGGTACGAGCCGGGATTCGAACCCACGACCGCCGCTTGACAGCCGCATGCCTGAACTAGTCTACCGTAGCTCGAGGAAATAAGGAAATAAGGTTCCGATGTCGATTTATTTATGCCACGATATAATATTGTATATTAATTTACATACGTATGTCAAAACTCTAAGAATTCTTATCATAAGATGTCATTTTATATCAGATACCTATGTAGTAGACACAAAATAATCTATGCTATCTAGATTATTTTAAATAATAATAGGCAGTTTAACTCGTGTTTAACGTCAAGGATTTTTTTGTTGTAGCTTTTGTGCATTAGAAGGTATTAAATATGTGATAAAATATGTTTTCGAACGGTTGTTGTACTGCGTGTGAAGAAGTGAATATTCCACATCGCACTGCATCAGCGAAAACCAACGCCTTTTTATAAGCAGTGTGGTATTTTTTTTATATTAAAATCTGATGCGGTACTGTTAGTAATGTACTGTGATCACTCTCGCCTGAAACGATGTGACATTTTAATTTAGGCGGCAGCTTTCCGAATATTTTGTCCCGATAAAAATGTTTTATGAACGGACTAAATTGGAATGATTACGATATCAATGTAATAAGCTGCTCAAGAATTTTACTGGTTTGTAAATATGAATATTATTAGGAAGAATAAATTGGTTATAAGACAAAGTCACATGATTAAAAGCGTTAATAATCGTATTAAATTGCGTGAAGCGTGATGACATATGACACTGAAAGGTGGTCGCTCACTGTAGGCCTCATTAGGAAGATATGCTGGGAGTTTCTCTGCGGAGTCTCTCTAGGCTATCCGTAGCAGAATCAAGGTATCCGATATAGCCCTCCGAAACTTAAGTGGCAGTAGGCAGCGTACATTGCACGTAGGACCAATGACCGTTGGACCGGGTGCAGCGTGGGTATACAAGGTGACTGATGACTTGATAAAGGTCGCGGGAGTTCCGTGGATTGGTCGTTGTGGCACTCTTTGAATTAGGCATATGTCCAGCAGTGGACGTCTATCGGCTGATATGATGATGATGATTAACAGGTATTTATTTATTCTTGTGTCATCTTCCTGTGCATTTCGCGTGGTCAGATATTTCTCGAACGGAACTTAAAACTGAACGATGTTTCCTTGCTAGTACTAAGTATTCAGCTTAACACTGTTGCATTGCATCTGACCTACTTTGCGTTTGATGGCTGATTTAATTTTCCCATAAAACTGTGAATGATGTAAAAACAAGGAAGGTATACTTTTAGGAACAAATGGAAATTACCATTTCCCAATTCGACGTAAAACAGCTTTTATTGTTTCAATCGTCCAGCGTTGCAGTTTTTTTATACGTTTTTTTATATTAGAAATGAGATTGCGTTTTAAACCTCAAGAAAACGATACATTGAATTCCAGCCATGCCTAGGAGATCCCCCCACATCATGAAATGGGTTCACCAATATGACATAACATATATTTAGTGGTTTTAAAAATCATAGTTCATCATATAATCATAGTTAGGAGAAATCCTAAAGAAAGGTCAGGTCAAGAGTACCCTAAACCGACGAGCATATATGCAGAATGTAATGAAACTGAATGAAGCAAGAAAGGTTTGTCAAGATTGTAGCAAGTAGAAATCCGTGATCTCTGCCTACCGCTCCGGGAAATAGGCGTGTTTATATGTATGTTAAATCATAGTTATAAAGAGTGACGCAGTAGAAGTTACCATGACAAGGAAAACAAAAAAATGTTGATTGTTAATCGCGTGAGGCACAAACAATAAACAGTCACTTTTATCTTATAAAAAGGATATTTTTGCTGCTAACACGCCATCACAATTACTAATGAAAACATCTAAACCCCATATTCATTTAAATACAATCTTGATAGTTAATATCTGAAAAACTATCAAATCAGATATGTATCAGATATGTATTTGGTCTACGCAAGTATGATCATATCTCTGAATTCCGCTCTAAGCTTCGATGGTTACCGATTCGCCGGCGCAGGGATGTGCATATCCTGTCATTACTTTTCAATACACTGTTCAGCCCTACTTCCCCTCCTTACCTTTCTGAGCGGTTTAGTTATATGGCAGACGGCAGTGGCCACCGCTTGCGGTCGAGTACTAACCTTACTCTTGCTGTACCGTCTAGAAAGACGCGAACATACTCCAGATCTTTTACTGCGCGCGCTGTTAAATTGTGGAATGAGTTGCCTTTGTCGCTGAGACAGTCGCAGTCTGTTGCGTCACTTAAGATGAATTTGAAGAAGTTGTGGCTTTCCAATGACTTGTGAATTGGTTGAATATAGTATTTATTTATTTATTGTATATTTGCGATATATATGTAACATATGTTAGTGTGTATTATATTTTATATTGTATATTTATATATGTATTGGCATGTTTTTATTTGTCTAGAATTAATACTAATTAGGATTTGCTTTATTTTCTCTGTTTTTGTACACGGTATAAGTTTGCCTATCTCGTTCTACCTACCTTCCTCTCAATTGCTCAAAGGTTAGCTGGAAGAGATCCCTTATAGGGATAAGTTCGCCTTTGTACTTTGATCTATTGTGTGACATGTATATTCCTTAACCTGTTATTGTGTACAATAAAGTGCTTACATACATACATACTTTTTGAATGGCTATAGACAGCATGAGAAATTATTTCATAAGTTCCAGGTATATAAAATACTTCATAATCAATCAAATGATTGAAACTCAACATAATCAATCATTGATAGTTGACGTGTCACCTTTCGTCACTTATGAATTGTTAAAGATCTACTAAATATACAATACTTTGAATGACTTACCCACGACCCCATTATCAAAAAGTCTCACACGGTTTTGAAAAACGATACGTTGATATGCTCACTAACTTAATGTAGAATTATTTGCTCCCGACGCGACGAGGCAGCTATAACTGGTAGTCTTTTGTTTATCTTATACCTTGGTGTACAGGTTTTTGATTTTTTCTGCTTTTGTTTATTTTTCCTCTCAGTTACTCATAGGTTAACCGAAACAGATAATAATACCCCTTATACGGATACGTACGCCTTTGTACTTGCATTGTCCTTGTTTTATTTTTTATTTTTATTATTGTGTAGGTAAACTAAGGACTGATTGTTCAATTCCCAGATAAAACTATCTGTCAGATAAATGTTAGCTGTTCTTTTCTTTCATATGACTTCAAAAAAGATGGTGATAATTTTAACTGACGGATAACTTTATCTAGAGATTGGAAAATCGGCCTTAAAGAGTATTAGTACTACTCCAATTGAATAAGGTTGACTCAGGATCAAGGAGAGCACCAATAAGAAGCTGATAATATGTACGAGTAAATAGCAGTGTGTGAAATACGTGCTGAATTGATAGCGATAATGCCGATAATAGTACCCTATTACTAGGCAAAGGCCTCCCTCTTTTTCTTTCACGCGTCCTTCAAACCCAGTTTCTATGTCCGTCCTTCAAGCCCAGAGGGAAAACTAGACCTTATTATATTTTGAAAACAATATAATTATTAAAATAGCAATCATACTACATTACTCAAACATGGTAGCCGCATGCATTAAACTACGACGCATGTAAACATTGCTTCATTGCATAATTGCATTCAGCAATTAGCAGAGTATGATTACAATCGTAATTGATTGTATGCTTATTGGCGTTTGTAATCGCCGTAATAATGTGAGGGGTGAACGAGCTGTTTGCAGATGAAATTGCGTTTGTCTATTAAACGATGTATTGGGTATTTAATAGTTATTTGGCATTGTTAGAATTTTGCAACATTGAATTTCGCATTTTGATCCACATATTTTGACGAACTTTGGATGCATTTATGGTAAACTAGCTTCCGCCTGCGACTTCGTTCGTGGCGAACTCATCTAAATCTTAGCTCCATACAAACTTTCCCCCTTAATTACATCTAAATCGGTTCAATTTAAGCGTGAAGAGGTAATAGACAGACAGACAAACAGACAGACAGGCAGATAGACATACTTTCGCATTAATAATATTAGTAAGGATGGACAGGTCACGTTCGATCTGTGGAATTTTGGATTTCATTTTCTATAGAGCGATTTTCAAATAATCGTGGATCAATTAAATAGTTTTGCTTATTCGAAACTTTAAGTAATGGAACTATTTAATGACCAACTAGACAAATTATCATTGTTGTTATTAAACATGAAATCAAAGACCAGTTTTTTAATAATGATTACTATACTAATCATGCAAGCAAACGTACCTACATAGTACCAATCAAAGAATAAATATCTAACTATATAATATGGACAATATTTCATGTCTACACGAATGCCTTAGTTCCATAGTATACCATTCCAAATGTGGAATGTCAATTCTAAAAAATCATTAATGGATGCATACTGATAATCAAATCGGCAATTTTTTATGAAATGTAAAAAAAAGGAAAGTAGGATCAAGGGACGTCTCAATTGTGTATGGTAAAACAGCGTATTTTTTTTTAAATAGGCATTCATTTAGGTGCTTAAAAATCTATAATCCTTCTAGCGTTAATCCCGGATGGTCTCTTAAGGAGCCCGGGCTCCACTATGCCATCTAATCCCAAGATTTGGCAATTTGCAAATGCAAAATAAGGTTGTTGCGTGATGTTTTCCGAGTGTTAATTGATAAACTTAAGAATAATTTATTCTAACTGTTTTAACGGTAATGGATTTTGACTTCCTTACTTATACCCATTCTCATAGCTACGTTATTTTAGTGTCCCCGTGTACCCGTGTGGTGTCGACTTAGAATTTCACCACCCCCCTTCTTCCCGTGGGTGTCGTAAAAGTCGACTAAGGGACCAGGGTTGAAGTGTGTTATGGGCGATGAGCTAGCAACATTATCACTGCAATATCACATTTTGTCGATATTTTATACCCACATTTATGCTAAAAGTGGCGCTGGAACATACGTTTCATGTGCTCTGCCTACCCCTTTTGGGAATAAAGGCGTGAATGTATGTATGTATGTTATTTTAGTTTCACCAAACGCCGCAACTTTTCCCAATAGGTTACACAAGCAACATTTCTGCAACTTTAAAAAAATCCAGAACGTAATCTCGCAAGTTTCCCCGCTCACCTAGATTGCCGACGGAACAAAAAGGCTGGAAGTAATTTAAGCCTTGTCGGGAGCAGAACCTTCTTCATCAGGAATGCATTAAACACGTACACGGTTTATGGGTTTTTGTGACACGGTTTTAAATCTTTACCAGGATTTTCTGAGCTTTGCTGCTGTATCGGATCAAACAAATGTTAGCGTGTTTCCTGTGGACATTGTCAAAGTTAAGGGGCTACGAAGCCTAATTTTTGGTTAAACTCCGTATACACGGCATCTTTATGCGATAAAAACATTATTTCATATGCACGTAAGCCTTAACTATTGACCACAAGTATTTTTTTATTAAACACTGTATGAACGCTATTAAAAAACTAAAATTATATTTACGTCACACCTGGCCATAATGCGAGTTTTACTGCACGCTGCGCGTACGGGAAAACTTGCATTGTGGCCAGGTGAAGACGTAAATATAATTTTAGTTTTTTAATAGCGTTCATAATGATCTCATGAAATAATGTACTAGTTCAACTCTGTTGTTACATGCGGCGATTGTCATAATCATTCATTCATTCATTACTAACTCCTGCCCGCGACTCCGCGTGGAACTCGTTTTATATTGTTGCACCATACAAACTTTCACCCCCCACGACGACAAGAGAAGCGAGGAGGAGTGTTAGGATGAACTGAGTCCCTGTGCCTATAACATGTATAACAAACATACTTAACCCAAAATTAAAGTCAGGTAAAATAAATTCAGTGAACAAGAAAATTAACTTGTTTGAGCCAAGTATCAAAGTCAATTTATATCTTGAGAAAGCACTTAATCCTTATTAAAAACGGGAAGGGAACACTTTGCCGTATCGTGCACGCAAATTATTATAATTTATAAATAATTAGACGTTTAATATCCTTTAATGGGTGCGGAAGTATCCTATTAGATTGCCAATTTTGGATGGTAATTTTGATAAAACATAAAGAGTTGTTTTGGAAATTAAATTTTGGAGGTGTAACATAGGAAAGATTTACTGGTGTGCACTGTAATAATATATGTCAACCAAATTAAGGACATCATACACCTAGAATGGAGAAAAGGTCGGTGAATTTTCTCGAAAAAAAAGTACTATTTTGCGTATTGATAACGGCAAAAACTTTTGAGAAAATAAATATAATAAGCAGAGAATAATTTTGTTTCGAGAAATTTCACCGAGCTTTTATTGCCATACTACGTGTGCCCTATTGTGATCATGTCAAGTGCATCTATTGAACCTGGAACACACTGGACACTGCTGCGGTGACGGCCAATGGTAAATTTGACAGTTACTGTCAAAGTTTAATATGTATCGCTAGAGGCCGCGCCAGTCTGCGAGATTCTTCATCTGTTCACACAGACAGACATTTTTGTCTTGTCAAATACTACTTCGCTTCGTCTTTATCATGTGGTATCTGTCAATATAGATTGAGACTGAACCACATAATATATGTACAACGTGTTAATAAATTAACACAAAACCTGAAAACAGTTTGTTAAGAATAGACAGTAGAATGTGAAAAAAATAGAAAAAAAAAAACGAGTTTTTATTTAACTTTTTTATGGAGCGTTTGCCGACTGGGGCGACCTGCTCCATACAAATGTAAAAATTATGGTGTCAATTTTTTTTTTTTGGTTTTTTTCACATTCTACTCTCGATTCTGAAAAAACTGTTTTCAGGTTTTGCGTTATTTTATTAACATGTTGTATAATAGTACTACGTACAGAAGGTTCTCTGTTGATAATATATGTTAACCCTATTTGGTATGCTGAACGCCTTAAGTGGCCATCCCTTTCTAATGCAACGCGCTGCGAAAGAACGCGTGTGTGCCGTAGCAGCGCTAAGCTACCGACCCGGAAGCATGTTGTAGCGGCGCGACTGAACTGAATATTTGTAGCATAGAAAAGATAAGCATGAGATAAGATTTTTTGTAGACTGACTTGTTGAAAAACAGATACGGAGTATACGAAATACCAAATCTGACTGAGACATGTTTCGTTTCCACTGACGATGCGAAACTGAGGCAAATTGGTACAAATGATTCAATTTTATTGTGCCACTTTTGGAGCGCTTATAAGCTCTTCTACCTACCTCTTTTTTATATTACGTCATTGGTTGTATAAGCTTAGGTCTCAGCGCTATATCTACAAAGCAGTGATTTCGCCGTATAGAGTAAAAAATTGCAAGTGTACATTTTTTACTTGTCTCTTCAACATAAACACATCCAACTGTAATCTACTTTACACATTTTAACACTTAATCGCCGAGCTCCAATTTGCAGGGGTGTTAAACCATTCGAGTTCCAATTTGACGGCCTTCCAGGGGTGCACAACATTTCGCGTCACCAATGACGCGCGGGAATCCAACCGTTTAATGAGACCACAACTTGCCCACAACGAATTGCCGGCGCCTTCTCGTCTCTCGCTTTAATTGAGCCGCGCTTGACTAGAGTAAGGGTGTGCACACATGAGCTGATACTGCAATTTGTGAGTTGGAGCTTTTAGTGGGGGCTTAGTTATTGAGATATGGCGCTTCCTACCATGATTATTATTATTTGACTAGTTTAAGTTCAAAATAATGTCGGTGTTTTTTTGTTCTCTGATAGATTGAACGATAACCTCTAGTTTAGTAAGTATACAGATTCTAAAACATATTCATATTAAGTTTAACGAAAATATAAAATTCGCATGATAAACAAATAGGTACTTCTAGATTTCCATATTATGTTTTGTAGAAAGTTGCTGAAGTAAATGGAAGATTTTTTTCCAATTTTTAAGCGTCAAAAGGTAACAGACAGACAGCGTTACTTTTTTATTAATAATAGTACTACAGGTAATGGAGATTCCTGCTTATTATTTAATCCCTAATTTGCAACACAGTAAAAGGTGTGCAATGGCCCTTATTTCTGCTCTCGCACAGTGCAGCGTGAAATATTAACCGGCGCGTATAAATTCTTGCGCCGGGAACCTATTCATTCCCGGCCGCTGGCACGCTAAGACGAAACGTTGCATTCCTTCACTAGTCTGATAGTCACTTACGACATTATAGTTGGAAAGAACATAGTAACTTCCAGGCGTTTTATTCGCGCCGTGTGTTCGCTTGAACACTTAATATTTTATTAATGACCGGTTTTTATTTTAGAGGAAGGCAAAATTGACTAATGAAACTAAAGTTCTAAGTATATAATTATTATCGTCTATTGTGTCTCTTACTGTAATGTCTCGATTTATGTTATTTTTAAAGTCGATGCTTTCTTTAATGCATGCTGTGATCACCTGTAATTGGTGGCGCAATTAAAATGTAAACCTATTTTCTTTTTTGTATTAAGTGCTTGTAATTGTTGTTGCCGCTGTTGGCGATCCTTAACTATAAATAAATAAATAAATAAATAAATAAGTTACAAGTTCAGATTGCAAAGAGCTAAATGGTTACCTACCTGAATCCCTATAAATTGTTTCTCTACCTATATCGTTTGTCCGAATTTTCATTTGTACAAAAAGCGATTTTTCACTGTAGCCATTTTTAGGATTATTTTAAAACAAACCCAACATAACCTAATGGGTTCTACACACTGGGTCTGGGTTTTCGAGAACTTTGCTTTGCTTCGATAGGCTTTTTGCCAAAATTAAAACTCTGACAATGAAATTAAGAAATTGCGATAGGATATCGAGTAAAATATGTTAAAAATGGACAGCCTTCAATGTAAGTAAGAATTATTGATCAACGAGATCATGTTAAGAATAATACTGCCGATGCCAACTAAGTTGGATTCATACTATCTATGGCATATCCAACGCGATACTCTTTGATGCGTTTTGACGCCTGTCAAAACAGCAACAAGGCCGGCAACGCACTCACGACACCTCTGGTGTTGCAGGTGTCCATGGGCGGCGGTAATCGCTTACCATCAGGTGATCCGTCTGCTCGTTTGCCTCCTATAACATAAAAAAGCAGCCGTCACATCGGAACGCAGCAGATGAATGTGAATTTATCCGAAACTAACTTCCGCCCTCGACTCCATCCGTGTGGAACTCGTTTATATACGTAGCTCCATACAATCTTTCACCCCACTTCAACCCACTAGGAGATGATTTCAAGGATAAAAACTTTCCAATGTCCTTTCCCGGGAATCAAACTATCTTTATACCAAATTTCATGTAAATTGGTTCTGCAGTTTAAGAGTGAAGAGCATTTATAATATTCAATTAGTATGGATAAATGTATGAAACTTTTCTGTCTGTCGCGCCTCTACATGTCTCGTCTGACATAAATGATTCCGGCTTAAGCAATAGCATGTAGGTCGTGAATTTACGAACATTGTTTTCAATCATATGCGGAACAAAATATATAACTTTTGGATCCCGTGATAAGGCTTAAGGCTCTCTTCATGTACGCCACTTATCCCGGTCTCGTGCTCGTCTCATCCAAAAATGACCTGGCGGTCTTCTTTACATCGTTAACCCTACCCAACCCCACACAGGACGTCATCCAAAAAATATTGCTCAGTAGTGGGCGACATGCTAATAATGATGATAAGTGCTTAGGGCAAATTCACTTTCCGATAGAATCGTGCGTTCGTAGAACCGTGCATCACGCGTACAGACCACAGACAATCTGTTAGACAATCACCATTATAGATTTAGCCCAGAGTACAATGCAAATGCTAGTTCCCTAGGGTTCTAGCTATACTGGCACATCTCCAACCGTCAAGGTCACGGCATTTCGACATCTGTGTAAGTAATCCTCATAACTAAGTTGCTTTGTGTATTTTATCTCGTTCTAATAAGGATTATTTTTGTGAATACAATTTACTGAGATACGAGTTTGTGAAAGTGGTTTTGATAAGGTTGTGTTAGCGGAAGATTGTTTCAACCTTCGTCAATCGGTGTGTCAAAAAACGCTTTTAGTAAATTCGTGAGCAATTACAGTGTGTTATTAGATCATCGTTAAGTGCTAAGATTGATTTAATAAAGTCAAGGGTGAAAATGATAATAGCTGTATTAAAAAGAAGGATCGACGAAAATTTGTTGTTACGTGAAAAGTAAAAGCTTTTATGAAGCATGATATGAGGTCACGGAAACATTTGTTTGGTCTTCTAAGTCACTTCTAAGTCACTTCAGTATTAGTTTGTACTCCTCCAAATTTTTATGTGATATTAAGGGTAAATGAGCGATGGGCCAAATTAGCCACCGAATGGCTTCCAAAAGATGGCTTCCGAGGTAGAGGCAGACCGAAAGGAGATGGCGGGACGACCTTGATACGTTTTGTGCAGATTGGCGAACACTGGCACAGGACCGAGACGAGTGGCGGAAAGGAGGGGAGGCCTTTGCCCAGCAGTGGGACACAATATAGGCTATAAAATAAAAAAAAATTAAGGGTAAATAATTATTATAATTTTTTTTTTTTTTTTTAATGAAAGGAAAAAATTGAAAAATTTAATGCTCCGAGCCGGATTCGAACCGGCGACCACAGGCATTCATGGCCCGTCGCTACTACCAACTGAGCTATCGGAACAATCTGGTTCGGGCACCAAATCCCTCAATGGCTCGACGGGCCATGAATGCCTGTGGTCGCCGGTTCGAATCCGGCTCGGAGCATTAAATTTTTTTTTCAATTTTTTCCTTTCATTTAAAAAAAAAAAATATAATTTTCTTTAGCAGCGTTACTGCTTAAAAACAAATATTAATTTAGTATGGGGTGGCGCATCGTTACTGACGATTTCTCAACATAATTTGAGACGGTGCCGTAAAGAAGCCTAAGTCTTCTGGTAGATGTCGCTACATACGCCTCCCTAAGGCGTTATATGAAGGAACTGATTGAGGGATTTGGTGCCCGAACCAGATTGTTCCGATAGCTCAGTTGGTAGTAGCGACGGGCCATGAATGCCTGTGGTCGCCGGTTCGAATCCGGCTCGGAGCATTAAATTTTTCAATTTTTTCCTGTCATTTAAAAAAAAAATTATAATTTTCTTTAGCAGCGTTACTGCTTAAAAACAAATATTAAGGTAAATAATTATGTTAGTGTTAACTTTTTTAAAACAAAGGTTTTTTTTTTGGATTAAGTACCTTGTTTTACCAAACAATTTCATGGGACTAAATAATAGTCGTAGTAGTAGTTTTTAACATGAATTTAACCAGAATTTGCAAAAACTCGTCGATTAATACGTTACTTGAAAATCTAACAAATCGAATAATGCAAAAAATGGTATTTTTTTGATATAGTGATTTATATTATATTACCTGCAACAATAATATTCAAATGTTTTGTAAGTAATTGTTAAAAGTATAAATATATTATTTATACTTTAAAAATTAGCAGAACTTACCAAAACACTCTGAAATCGTCCCCTTTGCTGTTTTAACGATCTCTTAATACATTAATATCAATAAATTGACGCCGTTTGACTATAGAAAATGTGACGTCATATTGCGTAAATAAAGGATTTAATCGATGTAATGTGAATGCCCTAAGGGATGGAGTTAAATTTACTTACTTGACTAAATTGAGAAATAATTATCAGAAGGCTAATATTTCCTTGACATATCATGTTCTATTCGTATAACTTCAGTCGTAATATATCTGTCAGGTGAGTTTGAGTACAAGTTTTGCAGTTGGTGACGAACAATAAAATCCTATACGCGATGAGGGATAGGAACTATGACACTGTATCTCGTTTCCACTTGTGTTATTGTCTATGCCTACATCTTTGTCACTCATATGTGTATGTGTGTGTGAGCCTTTATATCCCTTTTCTATTTTACAGTGCGTTTTTGACGTTTCATAAACAGTTGCTTATTTGGCTGTCATTCAAATAATGATACTTACGCTAAAGACGTTTCTAGGTAAAGTGCATGCTAACGTTTACCCAGGTCCCTAGTTACTATTTATACACTCCGCGTTTTAGATACTAATTGACTTACGCATACTATGAATATAAATAGCCCGCTAAGTGAAATTCACGGGCAAACCCATATAACACTTTAACGAGCAGTAATAGGGAAAAACTACCAATTAATGTCGCATTTGCAGGCGAATTCATAAAATTATGGCGTTGAAATATGTCTGCACGGGGTATATTCTGAATTGCTACTGCGATGTTCATTCGTATATATCTATATATCTAGTCAACTACTCAGACGTGGATACTGATGGTGATGGCAGTTACTTTGGTAACTGCCAGTATAGTATACACTAAAAAGGTCGTGTCTTGATATTTTTATATGTACCTATATACACGACTTTTTTACCGTAACATTAAGGTCGTGTGTATGTCGGCGGCCGATCGTAAAATCCGGCAGATCACGAAATTCCTAGGCATATACATATTTTAGTAACGTTGCGCGTATCGATTCTCTTTTTACTGTCGACCTTAGACTCTTTAGTTGGGTTCGGCGGTAGGAAGAAAAATAATATTAGTAGATCGTTGAATCTCAAAATGAGCACCCATTTATTATCGTTACGTTTTTTAAACTTAAATACCTTGACTTGACGATGGCCGACAAATGTACGTCCTGTCTGATGCAACAGACACTGAAGCCTATGGACGCTTGCAACTCCATGCAGCCTTCGGCAACTCTGGCGACCCTTTTAACCACCTGGGGATCGATTTTTGAATCTCAGCAAGTGACTAATTCATTCTTCAAAGTTCGTTTTTTTGAAACAACTCATCGGTGACTTACATTTGTCATACCTATGATATCGATTTACGAGTGCCCCTACCCACTCGTAATTGAAATCACCGTGCGATTGTGTTTGACAGTTCACGTATGTGACATCTGCCAAAATTTTGCAAAGCTTTAATTATCGTTTACATGACACTGACAGATACGCTACGTTTTACGTTTGAATCTTTTTAAGTTATAGTCTCAGAAAATAAAAACCGGTATCAAGGATAACATCTGCGTAACAAGGAACGTAATGGGAAGATTGTCTCTGAATGACATTGTAGAATTTCTGCATGTTGGTAAACGGCGTGTGACTTTCAAAAAATGGGCTTTTGGAAAATGGTGACATAAAAGTCATCGGTGATAATTTTAGTCACCGGTGACTTTGATATCACCAGTGAGATTCAAAAATCGCACTCCAGGAATACAACACTACATACCTATCTATACAGCACGTCTATCATGGGACTGCCGCGACATACTCTCGATTTTTGACGCACTATACCCCTTGTTCTAAGTGTTCTAATAAGGGATAGCGCGAGAAAAATCGAGAGAGCTCGCGCGCCGTCGCGTTCATGATTGAACGAGCGAAGCGTACGAAAGTCTTCGTTTCAGCTAGGGCAAAACATCTTTCGTATCTCCGACGTCTGTCCGGCTGTTCTCCATGAAATTTTGTGACCAGGTTTAATAATTATTAAATTACCTATGATTTTACTGGTCGATTCAGTATTTCGTAAAAAAAGGTTAAACATATAATAGGTTGGCGAGTTCTATAGCTCACAGAACCACCTATATCGTTTGTGTCGTGTTCAATCGTATCTGAACTGCCGTGCTAAGTTTGAAAACAATGGGGTTATTCCTAGAATAATTGTACTCACCCTACTCAACCCCCCCCCCCCCCCCCTCGCCCCTCCCCGTGCCGTTGGTCTCGTAAAAGGAGCAGAATTAGAGCGTGTTATCGCTGCGATATCACATTTTGTCGATCTTGTATACATACCCACATTTATGCCTAAAGTGACACTGGAACATGTGTCCTGCCTACCCCTTTTGTGAATAACGGCGTGAATCTATGTATGTATGTATGTAAACTAACTCAATTAACAATCGAATCTGTAACGACGCAAACACCAATGCAAGCTCATGCCAATAATTTCGCATCAGTGAAATCAGCAACGACTCGACTGTCTATTGATAAAGTGGCAACAGAAATTAGGGCACCAGTCCACAGCCGCAAGCGGTCCGTCGCTCCATCCGACCGTTGGCCGTCCACGACCACGATTAGCAGCGGTAGCGGCGCCGACGTGTGATAAACAGAACCAACTTAACATGGCCCCCCGCCTCCCCTATATCGAACACAATTACAACAGAAACATGAGAGATACTGGGACTGACATGGGTCTTAGTTATGTGGTTGGCACATGAAGACATCAAGCACGTTCGATTGGCGTTTAGTGGTGCAATTTCATAGCAGTAAACCGTATTTGTGTGGTAACGGAGTTCTGGTTCGCGTAGTTATTCTGGACTATAATGTTACTAGTAAAAAACATCCTGTAGACAGACAGATATACAGACAAACGCAGATTCACATCTTTAAGTTGCGTATACGCGTAACTTTGCTTGCGGATACAATTACTTACATTTAAAAAATCTATAGTTATGGAAAAAAAACAAATGTTATAACCAGAGGAGGTGCAAAGAACTACTAAAATTAAATAATACTTAGTTTAAATAAAGTGTATTTTATTACTTCCTACATATTTCGTTGAAGAATCAGCATTACTGTCATCAGCCCGTACACATGTCATCCCACTTCTCGGCCAGCCTATAGGTACACGCCCCACTGCTGCAGGTGAAATGGGCAGTACATTTGTTCTTTATTAACATAGTACTTACCTACATAGTAATTGGAAACACCATATTATTATCATTCCATACTGAAATAAAATGAGGAAAATGGATTTTCACCTCACTAGCTCGGAAAGCCCTTTTCTTTAAAAACGGATACCTATTTAAAATGCATTTTGTCTACAAGAGTGAAAATATATTTTTTAATCCGAACGTGTCATTAGTTACTTTTTAAGCTTAACATAAATAACATGCAAAGGCCAGTCCAGGCAGGTTATTTTTATATCGAATTATATAAAAAAAAGTAAAAAGATATAAGTAGTGAGTTGTTTTTCTTATTTAGGTAGTATTTTCCTCACTTTAGTGTGGTGAAAAGATTTGTGTTACACACGGGTGCAGTTATTACACGTGTCGTGTGTTGCAACACTCGCTAGGTTAAGTATTCTATTTTTGAACTACTCGCTTCGCTCAGGATTCTATTTTCGAATCACTCGATTCGCCCGTGGTTCAACCATAGTATCCATTCGCTAGCTCGTGTTTCAATCCCACACTCGCGGTTAAAACACAATTTAGCACCCCTGTGTAACAAATAATTATTCATAATCTCTTAAACTGGTACCATAATTTTATCATCACTACATAGTGTAAAGCAAAGTCTCTTCCCGCTGTCTGTACCTATGTATGCTTAGATCTTTAAAACTACGCAATGGATTTTGAAGCAGTAGTTTTTTAAATAGATAGAGTGATTCAAGAAGAAGGGTTTACGCTTATGACATAGTTACCGTGCGAAGCCGGGGCGGGTCACTAGTAAAGAATAAAAACAACTCGCCTTTTTCCAAAGCTATCAATGTACGAATCACTAAAATAAAATTTAATGTAATAAAGTCAATTGTAGCATGAATAGGATAAGCGGCCACATCCTGCGATGTCGACGGCCGACACAGACCAGGGCTGTTATTCTTTACCCACTCGCCTCACCCCACCCGTCACGCCTAGACCTCAACCTACGCTAAGTTACTACGAATCGCGGGATCATGCTATATTTGAGGGTGAGCGTTGAGGTGAGCTTAAAACAAGTTACATTATTATGTAGGGGCAGGGATATAAATAGTCGGCCAATAAAAAAGTCCAGGCTGGTTTTAGCACCTGTTAGTGGAGTGGTATATAGTTGTCCCTGTCAATTCAGTAGATGGTAGCGTGGGAACGAATAAGCGGTATAACTAGTGCGCTGCAATTTCTAAAGGCCTCCACCCACCGGACGCGTGTGCTGCGCGTGTGCTGCGCTGCAGCTGCGCGGGTGCTGCGCGTGTGCCGCGTTCGATGTGTGTTTGAAGTGTAGTTTCAATGTTTTACAACTTGCGCGTGTGCTGCGCTGCAGCTGCGCGGGTGCTGCGCGTGAGCCGCGCGGGTGCTGCGCGTGTGCCGCGTTCGATGTGTGTTTGAAGTGTAGTTTCAATGCTTTACAACTTCATACGCGCCGCGCAGCACACGCGTCCGGTGGGTGGAGGCCTTAAGTGCATGCATAAAACTTGTTGGTACATTGGTAACGCCAAGCCGACCTGATAATATTTTATCCCTTCCCGTGAGGTGCTTCGCTAAGGGAAGGGTGTGGACACAAAATGTATTATTATATTATTAATTTGAAATAAAGGAGGCAAAAAATACACATACGAAAATCCCATTACAATATCACAAAAAATTGCTTGTTAGAGAGAGAAAACGCTGGCAGATCGTGACGACACGATCCTAGAGCGTCCGAGGAAATGACAATCGTTTCATATAAAGGTGCGCTATGAGGAAAAGGGACAGAACATAACCTTAAAACTTTGGACACTCATAACTTTGTGATTATTTAAACCTCTTGCGTTGCTTTTTACTCCAATTGACTACATTTCTTAATGCCTTTTCAAGTGTATATTCCCCTTTTAAGCGAAGTTGAGCTTATTGCGAGTTCTGTAAGCGTTGAGAACGTAAATTGGTTAATGAGGATTATAAATCAGGATGTATTCTCCTTATTTCATACTTTAACCATTCATGAAATAATAATTATTGCAAAGCGCAAAAACGATTTTAAAAAAAAACAAATAATAAAATTTCAACCGATACGGTGGTTTCTTCGTGGAACCCAGCAGTCATTAGTACCTAAATGCAAGCGCCAAAAATATCATCCATTATATCACCGCACATTATTAGCGTTGTGTGTCAGACGTGTGATAACCCTAGTGTACTAGTGATTAATAAAGACGCAAGTGCGGGTAGCTCGGAAAACCCGCACAGAAAGACGTTAGCCAGTCGTCCCGTGAACAAGGTTGCTTGCACATCGGGAAGCTTCAAAGAGGTTGATGGTAAATAAAATAAGTTAATAATACACGATTAAGTCCCGTGTAGTAATTAAGTAAATAATGTGTGTGAATCGTGAAAGTTTATACCAAAATATTTTTAGACGTTTTATATTTATTCTTCTTTTCTGAACTTTTAATATAATGGAAATCGTAATGGGCACTATATGATAAACTGTATTATCTACGGTTTCTATTGAACAGTTTACCATTAGGAACAATGGTGGTGGTATTATAGTACAAAATGATTTCGGGGTATTGTTTTCGGGCTTGGAAAATGGGCGGCATTAGGTTCAATATCCGACGAAGTTGTCTGTAGCATCTGATACCAAGTTGTCAAACTTGCGGGGTGTCAAATAAAATGAAAACGGTTTCCCATATTACCACTGATTCACCCGTACCGTAAATTTATTTCAGAATTTCGTCCTAAGTAATGATATTGTTATTGTAATAACATAATTAGCAAGACAATAAAAAGTCTTTCTCTGAGAAGTAGAACCGTCAAGGCGATTCTAACAAAAAAAAAAAAAAAAACTGAATTGACCAAAAAACTTTATAATTATTGATCATTATTCACGAGAATCGGTTGAAAAATGAGACCTTGGGTAGGTCTCATTTTATTCAGTGGAGAACAGCCGGACATTCACATAAACGAAATTTACTATCGAAGAAAACTAATTTAACATCACTTTCATATGTAATGTTCAGAAAGCAGGCTAAAGACATCTAAAATTAAGAAAAATAATGTTTAACTAACAAACATTTTATGCGTTTCTTCCCTAGGCTAACAATCAAATATTTTTGCACTTAATATTTTACGTGGGTCTTAAGTAGGTCCCACAGTATATTACAAACAGAACAACAATTTCAAACAATTGAGTGTTTATGTTGAGTGTAAGTGTGTGTAAAAGTGTTTACGTGAAATTTCGTCCCTTGGTTAACAATATACAATTTTTGCACTAATGAGTATACAAGTACATGCGACATAGGTATAGGCACTATAGTATATTTCCGGCAACAATCAAATACCCGTCCTATTTCACCCTTCAGGCCTCGTTCAGGTCAATTGATTGAATTCGTGGCCGATCGGCCGTCACTTACGCCCCGATTACGGGTCCGGAAAAAAATGTCAGAAACCTGCCCTTTATTGAAAATGTTTAATGCTTTTCTGTCTCGTTCAATATATTAGGGTTGATGTTTTTTGGAAGTTACCTTTGTGTCGACTCCGTTCAGGATTCTGCGGACAAAGAAAGGTCACTTTATTGATGGTGTATTGAACAACTTTATTAATTTATTTTTCTTAAACATACAATTAAATATGTTCTTCATAATGGGCTTTGAAGTGTCACGTTTCGGGCGCAGCGAGACGAGAGATCCGTAATGGCATTTCTTACAAAATTAGAGGCCTAGGCCGGCAAGGTGGTCTTTTTTAACTTCCATTCCACAATATGTGGCACAGTATCACGGCGGCTCCATACGCTCGACCATCTATATGTAGGTACTCGGCCGGCAACCCCTTTCTTCCCGGCCTCTGTAGTAATGTACTATTAAATTCAAAAAAAAAATCAAATTCAAATTCAAAATAAAATTCAAAATTATTTATTTTTTAACATAGGTTTTTCACATGTGTTCGTTTCCCCCTTTTAAGTTAAACACTTGTATTAGGAGGAAACGCTCTTTCATACAGGTGGTAACTGTATGTTAAAAATAAAACTAAACATAGTTTGTTTTCAGCTTACTACTAAATAACAGGTTTTATCTATCTACTATCTTATTATTATACTCAGATTGGAGAGGTGTTCAATTGTTTTTCAGGTTACACATGAGAACTTAAATTTAAATTAAATTAATCTAAACGAGTGAAATGATTGAAAGAAACGTGCAAATATGATAAGATTTTACGAGATTAGTGATTACCTCGAACGATATCGAATCACTTATGGCTAACTGTTAGTCATAAGTAATTCGATATCGTCGTAATTTTGGCTTTTAAGCCTATTAAACTACTATAATAGCTAGTGTTAGAGCGAACGATGTTTCCAATGATAGTTTGAGGATTTAGGTGTATATTAATAATTATCATCATCATCAAGTCTTTAACTAGACCGTGGGTAGACCCCCCCACAAGGTTGCCTGATGACCAGGTTAAGGTCGCGAGAGGCCGCTGGATGCAGGTGGCGCAGGACCGGTCACTGTGGCACCCTGGGGGAGGTCTATGTCCAGCAATGGACGTATTTTAATATATTACGTGCATTACTGTCGAGGCATGGAAGTAGGCAATTGCCGACCGAGTATTAGTTTTAGGGTGAATCACAAGGGCTGTGCGAGGTTGCGAGGTGATGAAAGAGGAAAAATGGATTTATACGCTATTGGTGGATTTTTAATTCATTAGCCATATGAAGTAAAAACCCCTCTTAAAAGGAGGAGCTTTCGAGTTCTAGTATATTTCTATCCAAAAAATAGTTTACGGTACAAGCTCATTGAGACGATTCTAACGAGCCCAAACTCAACGGGGTTACGTCAGTAAAGTACTGAATTTCCATGGCGACCTTCTGCCTCTATCATCAGATCAGCTTGATGGTACCATAACCGGACTTGACGACGCAACGGAGCCACGCTGTTTCGTTACCTAAATAAAATATATATTTTTTAATTTTATAATTGTATGTATGTTAGTCTTTAAGGTATCTGTAACTAACTATGGGCCTAAGATGCCTGAAATAAATGGCCTATTATTATTAGTACATTCAATCAATTTTGAATTGTTATCTAACCTATACTTTTACCCAAAATTTCAGCTCAATCTGTCACCGGGAACTAACGGGTCAAGTTAAACAAAAACTTGTGAATAGTTATTTCGCTAAAAGCATTGCTAATGCACGATGAATTTAATAAATTAAAGCACATTAAGTATGTTCTTTGAATAAACACGGCCAGTTTAATTGGCAATGAAAGCAAAAACTTGAATCGTTCTATTCAATGATCTCATAAAGGCCCCTCCACACTCGTTTCACCACCGTAACTGCATTCGCGCTTCGAAGTTGAAACGTCTCGAGGGTGCTTCCCTCGTTACGTTCGCCCATTAGGCCGAACTACTACGATTTTAGGATACTTTCGGCGATGAACAAAGTACCTTAGCGCGGGCGATTTAAAGTTCAATTTTGAGGATTTTCAAGAGGAAGCCGCTGAGTTTAGACGTTTTCGGGTCTGCAATCAGGAAGATACCTACTATGCTACAGGTGATAAAATTGATGACATTTCAGAAGGCAAGTAAACTGAATTCAATTTCAACTCCGTTGCTTTGCTGTGTATTATATTTTACAAATACGCTGCTCTGTAGTTTGGTTCTTATTTTGAAACGGCATACATGAAACTTTTTATACACAATGGGACCTGATATACAGGATGACATTTCAAACAGTGTCCAAATTTTTTGTAGGCATTTGGTATCACTAATAGACACCATTTTTGAAAAAAAATGGTAGGTAATTTTTTATTTATAATTTGTCTATCCCAAAAGAATTATCCGTACTGCGCGGTTACTGGGCATTGAGTACCGCGCGGAGCAGGGCGGGGCCGAGGGAGGGAAGGCGTGCCGTGCGCAAACCTTACTATCGCGTGGTAAGGTTTTTTGAGATAACTTTAAGCAGCAATTGCTACATTTTTTTGTACTGAATGATATAAAACAAAAAAAAAAATATTTTATAATTTTGCTGAAGAATGTTAAACTTGAATTTGGACACTGATTAAAATGTCAACCTGTATTTCATAATAGAAATAGAATAGAGAAAAAAATATGCGATCAGGAGTATGAAAAAACAACTATAACTGGCTTCAAACCTAGATATGGTGATCCCATTGTGTATGAAACCTTCATGTTATTCTAGCATGCCGTTTTAAAATGAGAACCAAAACTACGTTTGTGTGGAGAGTTGAGCGTCGTGGCGACCCTGAATAATTCGCTTTCTCTTAAACAACTGGTTAAATTGGAATTTTATTTGTCCTCTTTTAAGGGCAATTATACAGAGTGCACCAAAAATGAGGTGTGAACCATACATCAAGGGCATAACTAGTATCGTGATCTGATAAGAAAAGGTTAGAGAAAAAAAAATGCGTTTTTTTACATTTGTATGGTGCGTTGGCCGACTACGTCGTTGTCGGTCGTTGGGCGACCTACTCCTCCATGCTCGTACAAATGTCATGAAAAAAATCTATTGGTTTTTTTCTTATTAGAACCCGTTATGCCCTTGATAAGTTCACACCCTATTTTTGGTACACTCTGTATACTTACTAAAAAAAATATATTTTTATTTAACTTAAATTAAACTATATACTCTATTAAGGCACAGTTCATAACAGTTTGTGAACAAGATGTCATGATCAGAAAATGTTTACCTCGCCCTATAGGCCGGACCTGGTGCCAGCTTGGAAAGGATTAATACAATCAAGTTAAAATAGGACACTGAACTGCGAACTTGTACGATGTACGTAACAAACATCCATTTAATATGAAAAATCGTACTAATAGTATAATTCTATATTTTACTGTCAGCTAAGATAGCTGACGCTCATGCGTAAAATTAATATGCGTAAATTTGCGTGATATGCGTAAAATTCTAACAAAAAACGACGTATTTGATAGATTTTTTAGCTAAAATAGGATTTAACGAATGTTTATGAATACGATAAACTCATGTCAGTAATTTGAGCAGTTTGCCTGATAGTAAACAATAACAAAAAAATAAATGAAAATGCCAGTACGAAAGCGATCTTATGCCTTTCAGGGTTCTCGTCCAATACATAAAAAAGTATCTTTAATAAATTCAAATACTAGGTTAGTGAATGCTTGCTGTATACAGCCGAGTGCACTTTAAAGAGCGCAATGATTTTCTTGTACTTACAGTGTACAAATCCATATTTGTATAAATCGCATCAAGAATCATACCAAGTCACATGATTGCCGCAATTTATTGTTTGAAAAGGTAAGGTTTCATAATCTTGCAAAAATTTAATGTCTGGCTATCAATTGGAAATACTTTATTTTCAACATACTAAGCTCTTTGAAGGTTGGTCACTTTAATTTTTGTAAGATTCCGGCTGCCCCGAGGCATCAATACCAAGAAAGGGTTTTTTTCTTATATCGCTTTTACACGAGGTCTAGTTTTCCCTCTGGGTTGGAAGGTCAGATGGCAGTCGCTTTCGTAAAACTAGTGTCTATGCCAAATCTTGGGATTAAGTGTCAAAGTGGCCCCGGCTCCTTTTCGGCACAACCTAGGGAATAACGCTACGCTAACGCTGTTTCTAAACAGTTTTCTATATCTAGTAAGTCTTCACCAATTAACAGACACATCGGGTTAAAAATCGTCATAATTACCAAGATTTTAATACCTCAAAACCTAGCAAGTGACATTACAACTATCACTTTACCAGTTGAAAACATAGTACCTAATTCACCTTAAGCCATTTCAAAATGCAGTAAGTGTCTGAGTCTTGCTAGGTTTTGACCTGATCAAAAAGCGTTTACTGGGTTATTGAATTGGTAATCGTCGTGCCATGGGGCGGGGTTGGACACGGTGTAAACCTGTATATAACCTAGCATGTAGTTAGGGAGTGCTCATGACCTCTCTTATTCCGGAAAATACCACTAGGAACGATTCTTCCACAAGTTTGTCTATTCTTGTTGATAAGCATTGGTTAGGCTAAAATACTATTCTTCAGTTGGCTAATATTACTGACTTATCATGAGACAGACGCTTTGCTTTTAAAGCTAGAATAAGTATAAGGCCTGAGTTGACGCCCCGCACAGAGCGTGGCGTGCACTGTCCATATAAAACAAATGTAATTTATATGGACTCGGGCCTTACACTGATTTCTAGTTAGGTGTAAGTTAGTAAAGAAGTTTCGTCCTCAGTTAATTTGATTCCATTTCTTTACCTAAATTGTTCATAACATTGTTTCTATTATTATTTCTATAACTGAGTTATCTTTAATAAATTCAAGAACTATGTGAAGCGTAAACTTATTTCGAAAGCTTATAATAGTACACAAGACTACATGAATGATAAAACTCCATGGGACTAATTTATGTATGTATGTTTTGACTGAATTTATAATTTATTTATTCCGTTTGGAAATTTATCTAGTTCCAAGTAATGTAAAAAAGACCTCTGACTGGCGTTCAAAGAGTTTTATATT
Organism: Epinotia demarniana; assembly: GCA_945867215.1. Classification (NCBI taxonomy): domain Eukaryota; kingdom Metazoa; phylum Arthropoda; class Insecta; order Lepidoptera; family Tortricidae; genus Epinotia; species Epinotia demarniana. The sequence continues at coordinate 24,171,178 of OX244271.1, read as the reverse complement.
TGTATGAACCGTACTGACAATTAGAAACTTCCATAGTTATGCACTAAAATCGTTATGATAGTGCCATAATTAGCATTAAACAAATGCAACTCGTACCTTACTAACTAACTTCCCATAACTAAATGACAAATAATGTTTGTGACTTAAAAATCCTTACTGTGTTGAAATACATTGTAATTTAAAAACCAGAGCACCTTTTCATTGCTTAATTCTATTAATATTTTTAATGCGAAAGTTGGGATTTTTGTAAAACAATCACGCTTAAACGGTTTAACCGATTTGAATGAAATTTTGCAAGAAGATAGTTTACAGCCGAATAGTTTATATCCTGGGTTCACGCAGAAGAAGTCGCGGGCGGAAGCTAGTTCCACAATAATAATTAAATGTTTAATATTACAAATCCATTCGCACAACGCAAGATTACAGTTTTTTAAACAGAGAGAAATTTCAAAATATGTTACTTATTCGGCGGGGAAACAGAATGGCCAAGTAATTTACAATAAATCACGTGGCTCGGGGTGACATTTTTTTGGCATTCCGCCTTACTCATTAACAGCTCAGTGGCAGGCGGCGGTGCGTGCCATCTTTATATTAAATTTATTATCAAAAGCGACCGGAATGGATAATAAAGTACCAATTTTGGAATTAACATTGTGATTTAAGTGAAGATTAAAATGTGGTACCGAGTTGAGTTGTAGGATTTTTTATAGAAAATTTAATTATTTTATTGACGAACAACCAGTAACTTAAGTTAAAAAAATGTTTTGGTAACAAAAGTAGGTACTACGTATTATCTATCCATGAACGCATATTACAGCTCTTATATTTATTCTGCCAGGAAGTGATATGATAACACACAACATATAACTGGTCATATATTTTTTTTGTATAATAAAATCTCCGGGTCCATCACAACAAACTTAAATATAGGGGTACTATCATATAATTATAGTATAAATATAATTAGCCCAAAAGTATTGTCGTACTGTACTAACTCAACCACCGTAGACATGATTCCTGAAATACCCCACACATACTCGTACAAATTACAGGCTCCAAAATCTCATAAATAGCGAAATCAAAACGAATTTATCAAGAACAATCGTTTCGGAAAAATGAAAACAATTTCGCGCCGCCGGCACCGTTCGCTTAATATGATTTTCAGCGGATTTTTGTTCTTTCCTTTCATGTACTTTGTATTCGATCATAAATATGTAGACATTGTAGAGCTTATGTGTGGAGAATAAGACTTAAAATTGTGTACATATTATTAGAGCTGAGCTGTAATATGTAGGTCAGTATGAATACGCACGTACGTAACGGTTCGAAGTTTCACAAATGAAATAAAATGGTATGCTTCTGGGTTTTTCTTCTGTGCGTCCTAGATAATGGAAAATATGTTTGTAGGACTTTGAATTACATATTCCATTCATGACAGATGGTAAAAAAACTGTTGTTTTGTTTGAATAACTATATCGTACTAATGTAGTAAATCTGAATTTTAGGATCTTTTTTTTTATTAAATTTGGAATAGAAATTGCACATAACCAATATTATACCAGGGGATACTTTTCATCCCGAAAATCATTCAAAAGGGATGAATGGGGGATATTAATTGTTATGGGAGTTCAATCGGAAGAAGACGCAGGCAAAAATCAAGGGTCAAGAGAAAAAAAATACGATTTTAAAATCTTATGTGTGTTGTGTTTCAGTTCTGTAGTTCTTGTTTGCGTGTACCAAACAAAACATAAAATATTTCTTTTTCTTATGCAATAAAGTCCCCATGAGCGTTTTCATTAAAATAAATGCGCTTTTGCTTCACATTTGAGAAATCTACATAACTTTCTCATAAGCACGGCTTTCTTTCAATTTTTATGAGAAATTTCTCGTTGCATAACGCCTTGACGATAGACTCAAGTGGCAAATGTGAGCGACGAAAATCAAGTAACTGCGACGAAATTTGGGTATGATTAATAAATTTAATATTTGCTGCACAAAATAATTACTCATATAGTTTAAAAGAAAAATAGATTATTTTCCATTAAGCTGGTGTCTATAACAATTTATTTGAAATCTTTAGCGCAGAAGATGAGATAGGTACCAGTACATTAGGGTGGGCTTGGTGTCATTAACCATTCTCTCCCAGTCAACCTTTATCCAATTTTGTTAAGTGACTAAGAAATTTAGATTTCACTTGGCGGAAAGATATCCCTATATATATGCTTAGTTTTCGTGTGACGATTCTGTACCAATTTCGTTTCGCGTTTTCATCACGAATTACAGTGCCATCAGATATATCGGAACGACCAAAGTGCTTACAAATATCTGAACAAGTTGTTTCCACTTTGGCCGCTCCGATATATCTGATGGCGACTGTACATGCTCGACGTTTTGACTTGACCTATCTTACGAATATCTCCGATCGGCTCGGAAAAAGGTCGCTGAAGTCTTCCCCTTCGAACTCTACCATACCCTTTGCCCTCATACGCTCTCTACATTTCATCCAATTCCCTAATCCGCTGTTAAGGTTGTTGTAGTCTATCCGAAACTAAGAGTTAATTCTGTCAAACGAACGCAAGCGAAAAACGACTATGTGGGCTCATGATAAAGTCGTTTTCTGCTTGCGTTTTTTGGCAGAATTTTATTTTACAATTTCGGACGTAGGTACTAACTATACCTATTTTTGGCCGATTGAGTCTGGAGCCACATTGTGTGGACAAGAAAATTCTTCTACGCCTCGATGGATTTAGACATATGAGGTAAAGTTGACATATGAGTAAAGTTGACATATATGAGGTAAAGTTGACATATGAGGTAAAGATGACATATGAGGTAAAGTTGGAATCCTCATAATCATGTGAGTGAAATAAGCTGTAATATTTGAAGCAGCAATCTTTTGATTTTACTTGTTGGTCCCCATCTTTTTATTCGCTCATATCTCATCGCTTGAACGCCGACTTTGAGATTTCAACGGCGGCGGTTCATATCCGTCGCGTCGTCCGATAAATCAAGCCGACGTCGCCGAGCAAGCACTTCCGACTCGCAAGTCCCGACCGGACTCTTCGCAATTGGGGGGACCATTTATTTCACAGGTTCCGCTGTTCGAGTGATTCATAATTGTGGAGACACGTGTGAACAGAATGCGTTCATTGCTAGGCACAATGATTGTTTTACTAGATTTTACATTGCAAATTCAAATGTTTAGTCTGCAAGTAGGCTTCAAGGACTCTTTTCTATGTCGGAGCGTACAAACACTTTATAGTGGTATCATTAAGGACGAGGTGCGCCAAATTACGATTACAGACCGATCAACGTTAAATATGACGCTGGCAGCTATCATTTCATTATTGTTCAACTTGTAAATAAATAAATAAAAAATAAATATAAGGGGACAATCTTATACAAATCGACCTAGTCCCATAGTAAGCTCAGTAAGGCTTGTGTTATGGGTACTAGACGACGATATATATAATAGATAAATAAACACTTAAATACATAGAAAACATCCATGACTCAGGAACAAATATTCGTGCTCATCACAAAAATAAATGCCCTTACCGGGATTCGAACCCAGGACCTCTTGCTTCGCAGGCAGGGTCACTACCAACTAGGCTAAAGCGGTCGTCAAACTTGTAAATATTTCCATACGTAGAGACTTCAATACGAGTATATACTCAGCAACAATGAAACAATTTATAGACAAATACCTGGACCTAAGCAAAAAATTGCGAGAGACGAATTAATGTAGTCAAAGGGTAATTAAATAATCACACAGTTATAAGTGTCCAAAACTTTAAGAAAGGGTATGTTCTGTCCCTTTTCCACATAAGGGTAAGGCCGTTATTTCATGTACCTGATAAAGCAGTTTAAAATGTCCACTTTTTAATCACTTCCAGTGTGTTAAGCTATATAAATATATGGCTAATTGGCGTAACACACCGGATTATTTCTTCCAGTGTGTTACGCCAATTAGCCATAAAGCAACTTCATATGAAACAATTGTCATTTACTATGACGCTCGCAGATTTCGACGTCACTAACTACGAGCTTTTTATCTCTCTAAAATGCAATATTAAAACGGTTGTAGCTTCGTAATTCTTTGAGATATCTGAATAGGATTTTTTATTCTCTGAACATATTTTTTGCTTTATTTCTATTGAAGTACTAATTATTTTCGAGTCTACACTCGATAATCCCTACCACTGTAAGTAACCTCGTTAATCAAACGGAAACTACACTAGCTAACTAACGATAAACAGAAGAAAGGAATCTATTCTCGTACCCGACACATGCATAAATGATGGATTATATTTCCGCTAAAGGCAAGTTTGTTCCATTTACGCTCACTTATCCGATGATTCGGGGAATCGTCAATTATGCAGTGAAACACGGAAACAGATTTTCCTTACCATTTCCTGATTTGGAAGCCAATAAACCCCCACAGATTTTTTCCTTGCCCAATGTAATATCCTTGTAATTTTCGGAAGATTTTTCTATTTCCGGTGTTTAAATTTTGCAAATAGAACGCCGGTAATAAATTTTGTCTATCGGTAGATAAATCACGATGGGACAGCGAGTCATGTGTCTCTTATTTTTACAGAGTAGTCTGCTTTCCCGGGCATCGGCCTATTAGCGTTGACATAGGAAAAGGCAAGAATACAAAAGTTATTTCTATTCCTGCTTATAAATTTTAAACAATACAGTCATCCAGTCCATCCTATGCTCATCAAACGCTTTTCTTATGTAGAAAATCACTTGTCCACTGTCCTGTTCAACCGTCGTTAAAATTTTACGTCTTCTAAAGTTATATGTGAAAATCTCTGTTGAATCAATAATTTCTAAGAAATACCATGACAATGTTGAGTTGTAAAATTTAAAATGTCTCACAAATTCGTAAACACAAGTTCCGATATCCGAACGTACGAAGAAACCGCTCGTATACATAATTTATACGGCGCGACGTATCGCGTAGCAATTGGTAGGTCTTGTATCTTGGAGCTCTTCCAGTCGAAGGCAGATGTCGCCGGATTCGAGTCCGTGGATTTGCCCAGAGATTTATTGGAAGAGCCGATAGTGTTCTATTAAAAATTCGATTTCGTTTCGGATCGACAATTTACGTATACTCGAACGCCACCGTGTAATTTGAAATTGAAAACTGGAACGTATTGAATCCGCAAAGAGGATTTTTGTAACACGTCTCGCGACATTTCGTGGAATTGCATTTGAATATGAAGCGCTTGCTCATTTCCACGTTATTTTGCAAACTTTTTTATTTCCGCACTGAATTGCTACATTTTTAACGTTTAAAAAGGATTATGTTATAATATTTCTAAAGTACGGAGACGTTGCAGTGTAAAAATACAACGCTTATGTTAATGAGAATACCTACTGGGGACTCTAAAAGTAAAATTCACATTTTACCTCGCTTTCGTATAGGGAAATTTTATTTTACCCGCGTCAAAATAAAAAGGTTTGTGAGCGTTTCACGGAAACGAATGTTAATCTGTCGTTTGAGAATGAGGATCAAAATCATCAACTAGCAAAGCATTTTCGAGATTTTCATCGTTGAGTTACATCTTAGTCATTATGAGTATTTTGGTTCGACTATATAGTCAAACCTGGCAAAAGTGCTCTGTTTTGATTCACTAAACAGTCGTTTTAAGAAAATAATATTTAGCCATCTTGAAACTTATACGGATACAAAATACTCAGAAAATCTTCATTACCTATCGCTAGCTAACAAAAGCTAACTACTCTATTGTCACAATATTTGCTAATCTAAGAAAGTATGAACAAAGCGGGGCATATTCAGCGACGTTGCCAAGAAACTGATGAGACAAAAAGAAACGAGATTGACACCAAATGGGGCGCAGTTTGTTTTACTAAAAGGCTAGATGCCTTGAACAACTGGTCCAGAATACTTGATATTTCACGGGCAGACAGGTCGTTGCGCACTTGACATTTAACTGCACATTTAAGTAGCGAAGTACTAGCGGAATATAAGCAACTTGCAATATAGACCTGGTGATACCTTATTTTGTTTAAAGCTGCTTATGATATTGACAAGTAGAGTCAGATAATTACGTTCTCAGACTAGTTTTGCCTGCCTGTTGTTGCCTAGTATTAATGTTTTATGTTTTGTTCATAGTTTTTTTCTCTTTGTGGTGCACAAAAAAGTAGGTACATTATCATTTTTATCATCGCTGGCGGAGTAAGACTTTTTTGACTTAATATTGACTAAATATCAATGTTTGAAATGTGTAGCTTGATGACGGCTGTCATGTCATACCTACTTGAAGTGCAACAAACAAAACATACAAAATTAAAGTATACTGTTTATTTACTTTATTTAATTTACAAATAGTTACAAAATTGAGGTGCACCATGATTTGACGGAAACAGTACAATTAGATTTAATTGGTCAATAAACTATTTCTGGTTGTTATTTTCCTTTACAACTTTCAACAATCGTATTATAACCAAAATAAAATATCCCAACTTTGCAAATAACATCGCAGGTTAACATCGCAACCAACTCCATTGTTACTCAAGCATCAGAACAGAATGTAGTTTGTTAGTAGGATGTTCAAACTGATCGATCCATCTAAAGCCTCGTACACATCAGCTCAACTTTATGGCCCTGCGTGTCACGTACCGAATACACACACACCAGATGTGCGATTCTAAAGAGTGGCATAAACGGGATATTTTACGTGTCATGTTCCTTTACTCTTGTAAGCCTCCCTGCGAGTTTCCTTCGATTTATACGCTTCAACAGAGTATCGCTCTAGAGAATGTCAGCTGGTTTATTGTAACGAGGAAACGCATGATGATCATTCTTTTTTCGATGTTGCCAGCTGAAGAGAAAGGCGACTGTACATACAAGTTTTTAATACATACTTCTTCGAGACTTATGTTGAAAATGCATAGTGTTCTTACGATAGTCAAGAATGAAAAAATATTTAATATATACGAGTATTGTAAGAAATCTATTACAATTTGCCTCATGATGATGTCTGCTGATAGTCCGTAGGATGGCAACATTTTATTATGAAATCGTTGTAGCAATGCCAGTAGTAAACAAATGATAAAAAAAACAAAAAAAAAACAACTAATCCTTAAATCAACAAAATCGGCAACGTACTTATGATACTTCTGGGACCAGTCGTATGCTTGTTTGCCACCATTATTGTTTTTTTATGGCAGCGTTTTACTACTAAAGCTGTAGCCGTGCCAGTCAACGCTACGTAGGAAACAACTCCTTTACATGTGGAACATTATAGGGGTTATTGACCCACTTTTATCACCCTTGCACGTGTATCGTGCACTAGATTCATAACTCGCTAAAATACACGTTGTATAGGACCTTGAACTTGCGTTGTGATTTGGCTTGAGCAAAGAGGAGACACAATTAAACCTCATCTCGCTCATGTGCAGGGGATCCTGTCACATGACCTACTAACTATTGCTCTAATGTTTCACTCAGCGAAAAATCCATAGCAGTCTAAGTAGCGGCGCAAAATGCGGCCACGGAATGGGTGCCCTTGCCATTATGCTGGTATAAGGGCGGGGTGTCAAACTAAACGGCATCGATTTCGAACATGCTCATACCAGGTTTAAGACACGTGTTTGGGTATAAATTTTCAAGGAGCTCGCATTGTATGGTTCTTTCGTTCCCTACTGGTTTCACTACACCGAATGCATTTTTCTTCAACACAGTGAACATCGGTTTTCTTTGAATATCATCAAATAGAAGTCATTAAATTATGTTATTTTGATTTGCAATAATCCTATAAAACTTACTAGTTTAGAAGAAATGCATTAGGTCTAATATAACGACGACCTCAGTATCCTTGTTGGTGATGACCCTGCATACGAATCAAGAGGTCCTTGCGGGTTTGAATCCCGGTAAGGGCATTTATTTGTGTGATGAATATTTGTTCCTGAGTCATGAATATATTCTATGTAAGTATTTATTTATCTATATATGTATGTTTACCGTCCTCTAGCATCCATAGGACAAGCTTTGCTTAGTTTGGGACTAGGTCGATTTGTGTAAGATTGTCCCCAAATATTTATTTTTTATTGTAACATTAGGTCAAATTAATTTAGGGCTAAAGTAGTTAGGTATAACTAGGGATAACCCATCTACAGCTACAAAAGACCACAGAGCCAAAACAACAAAACTACCTGCTTTGTAGGAATGAAGACTATGAAGTGTGTTGTTCCTGATGATGAGTAAAGGGTGCCAGAACTCTTGAGGATCCGCCATGTTGGAGAGAAGAACGTGATTTTCTTCAGCGAAGAGCTAAAGCTAAATATCAAATGATATTCCGTACGTAACTTTCGAAAAACTCATTGGAGCGAGCTACTTTGCCATGTCATCGTTTAGAAAGACGTACGCAATACCTTTTCACAATAACGTTGCCATCTTAATCCAGAATTGCGATTCGTGAAAAAAATATACAAAACTCCGTCGCTAACGGCACTTACACTTTGTTTTTACGCATCCACGCGGGATGGGGATAAAATCTCAAATAAATCGGGAACGATGGCCCAAAGACTTTGCAAATGAAAGTATACTGATATGATAACAGCAGTTCTATCTTGTTAGCATCAGGCATCGTATACATATCAAAATTATAAACATGTAGGGGCCTATATTTAATTTAGATATAACATTTAATTTGCGTGCTCAAAAAAGTCATAGACAAAGTTATACAAAAACAATAAATCTGATCAGAAATCATTACAAGAATTGAAATGAATACAGCAAAAACATAAATTATAATCGATCAAAACTCAGTTAAACCATAGATGAAATTGTAAATAATGATGTTACAATTAATTTCAGCAACTGAGATAGCGAAGTTAGGAATGGAAAAAAAAATATTTCCAAAATTTTTGTCCGTGTTGAAAGTTGTGAAGCATTACCGCCTTTTCCACAAAACTTAAAATGCCTCTGCTAACAAAAATGTGTCTTGTCCGTTTGAAACGATCACAAATTTAGTGTCAAAGTGACAGATAAAGACAAAATAATTTTAACGGAATTGTCACTAAAGTTTGCAGAACGTTTATGAATACTGCCATAAGGCTAAAAAAAGATAAAAAAGACAGCCTGTCTGGTCTTGAGCAGTACCTAAACTTATATTACGAGGCTTAGTCTGGTTTTAAGCAAACTGGAACAAATGCCTCAGTCTGAGGTTAAATGTCAAAATAGTGCAGGCTTAACTGGGAGTAAAGTCTTGTCTTGTTCAGTGGAAACGACATTAAGGGCAAAGCTTTTCGATTTACGTGCTTTAGTTTACTTCTAAAGCGATCCTAGTGTGGAGATAAGTTTGCAAGTTTAGACGATATCCGGTATTCAACCCCATTCGGCAGTAATGGGGGTAATATCGTAACTTGGAACGATCGTCCCTTGGCGGCGTGAATTAAATTATCGTTTCAGTCATTTTGGGGACAGACTGCCAAGTCCCAATTAAACCGTCATCGTAAATCCATTAACGTAATTATATAACCTTGAACGTAATTTTACAACATTTAACGTTATTAAGGCAAGTAAATAGATATAATAATAATATCAGTGTGTTAAAGTTTATTTTTACAAGTTGTTTTTAATCACCTGTATGATTTACCACAGGGGTAAAAACCACACGTAAAGTTTCCAACTGTCATTATTCCATATAAAAATTGACAGTTAGATCTATCTAACGCATGTACAATGCGTTACGTTATGGATATGCAGAAGTACGGTAAACATATAGATTTATGTTTTACACGTTAAAAGCCGCAATAAGTTAATTTTTTCGTATCATGCACATCATTTTCCTACTGCACTCAAATTTACTCTAGTTCTTGTGTTGTTACGATATTTAAATCATACTCTCTTTGCCGTCCACCATTTCGTCTCTACGTGCTCTGATCATAATCAAAATGAATCAATAATTATTTGATATATTAGATTAATTTATTTCAGGACATAAATTATTGTACAATATTTTCTTCGTCTTTATAAGAATTGTCATCGGAATAGTCTCCAAATAAAAATTAAAAATGCTTCTATCGACAATTAATGTTGATCTTCAAAACAGGGTAATCACAGATACGGTAAACAAATAGCCAGATGTAAAACTATCTCAATTTGGCTATATATGTATCTTCAAAGGTAATCTTTTTTCATATATTTCTAACCTCAAGATATTCAACTTTTCTACGCCGGCAATCGCGGAGCCACTGAATAAAAGCGCAGCCCAGTATTAATACACAATGAGACGGAAGGCCGGTCACGACCTCGTGGGAGTCGACGACCGGATCAGTTCACAGTCGGACCTAGAATTCAGACAACTTACCAACTTTATTCATCACAGGTAAACCAGGGGGCTAAATCAATATATACAGGCGGCGTCCAGACGTCATCGTAACCTCAAAAGCCCCTGCGTACTTGTACAAGTACAGATTCAAAACAAGTTTTGAACTGTATTAAAATTAACGAAGGTTCTAAATTCAAAATCGAAACATCAATCCGTAACTTAGGTAAGGGTAAGCATGAAATGAACATAACCACACTATACTATAACCATGGATACATAAATATAGAAAGGCCAAGCAGCAGGGAGCACGATGTGTTTTTACACAATGAAACACAGTCATATTTCAGATTCTATTGCAGCATAAAAACACATCGACCCCATAACAGCCCACATAAATACGGTGTTTTTATGTAGTACTTACCACCAATACGTGACAAGTGTGGGTGTTAAATATTTTAACACTCACTACCGCGAACCCGCCCAGCGTACCCTACACCGTAGCTTCGCTTTTCGCTACATACGGGGAAAACCACGAGATGGGCTACGAGCGTAGCACATAGCTATTCATGGCAGTGAATGAGTTAAGGCTCGGCCACATGTCCACGGCACGGCGTCGACACCATTAAACGGCGCGGCGTGGCACCGCAGAACCTCACGTTGCGGTGCCGCAAAAAGCCACGTCGCGGCGTCATGTATTTTCGCGGTGCGACGCGCACCGTTGAATCTCACGGGGCGGCGCCGTAGAAATCCACACGTGGTGCGCGCCGTAAAAACGCACGTTGCGGCGCCGAAAAACACAATGGGACTCGCCATATCTTGATCGAAAACTAGTTTCTGTTGCAATAAATAATACTAGATAAAAATTAAGCGTCTAAAAACGTATGAAAAACGTTCTACTCGCCGCTTTATTTAAATTTCTAGCAACAGGAAACCGACATAGGTATGGCGGAGATCTTGTTGGTTATTTAAAGTTTCATTGGGTCAGGCTCATAAAACCCACTTTTCCAAAATTCCACAAAATGTACACTCGCGTAAGATACCTACACTTTCCCAATTGGGGCACTTTCTCGAAAGGTGCACTATTTCAAAAAGTGACGTTTTCCATGAGGTCCACTTGCCCTATTGGGACACTTTCTCCAAACGTGCACTATTTCACAGGGTCGCACTGGCCACATAGTCAAGGTGGCGTTCAACAGCCGGGCCCCAGCCTGCGCGGGCCCCTCATGGGCCTGCCTTGCGAGGGTTTCATTTTGTTAAAATATCAATTTATATCTGAAAATGAGGTTTATTTGAGAAAGTGCACCAAAAGGGAAGTGCACTTTTCAAGACATAGCACATTCCGCGAAAGAGCTCCTTCTAAATAAGTGTACCTTTAGGGAAAGTGCACATTTCGGGAAAGTGTGTTTTATGAGCCTGACCCGTTTCATTCTATATAAAATGAGAACCAAAATAAGTTTGTATGGAGAGTCGAACGTCCTGGCGAACCTTAACACAGAGCAGTATGAGTATTACTGGCAACATATGATAAAGTTGCAGTCAACGGTTTTTTTTTAATAATAAATTTCGGACATGTATATATAGGGCCAGTGAAGTCTATCCGCAAAATTATACGGAGAGGATACAATAAATCCTCAACTAGATGTTTTTTTTTTTCAAATGGACAAGGACAAGAATGTAGGAACACGTCTCCGTTTCCTCCGTTCCCCAAATATCCCGAATCGAATACTATCCCTGAATCTACGTCTGTCCTATTTTCCGTTTGATCCCGAAACTGTTAAGTACCTATATAAAATATGAATTTTGCAATGAACGTCGTATTTCTGGGCCACCTCATAACATAAACACTAACAGCCGTATTCACAAACGTTCTAGAAGTCTATTTTAACTAAAATGGCTTTAAAATTTCTTTTGTTTTTATTATCTGCCACTTTGACTTTTGTGCTCGTCAGAAAGGGACAAAGCACATTTTATTTAGCAGAGCCATTTTAAGTTTTATGAATAAGGGGGTAAGAATACTAAGGATTCATAAATTACTGGTTTCCGAATAAATGTAGGCATGAATTTTCCTCCTTCAACTTTAACACTATCAGCCGAAAATCAAGCATAAAAAATAGCGTTGTGCCAAACGGAACAAACTTAGATAATATCTCGTACCCAGTCAGTACATTCTCAGAATCTCCGTTGAACGATGAGCGAGACACGATATTGTTGTATGTATAAGCGTACATCATAAAATGCTTAAGTGAAATATCTTTGACGTAATCTCGACCTTACATGGTACCGTGGCTTTTTGTGCAGACGGCATTGGAGGTTTGGAGGAACTATATGCAAAATATGTTGGAAATATTACGTTCGGAAGAGCATGGAAATAATGATAAGCTGCCGAGTTTTGATAAAACATTCCCTATCTAAAGGACCGTGTTGCTACCTGCCACTGACGGCCCTTATGGTAAATTGACCAAATTTACCAAAACGACATATGTTATTGGTCCTAACATATTATATAATACCATTTCTGACCCCCTAGCACACTAGGTTTTATGTCTGACGTAAAGCATTTGTCCCTCAAGCCTTGGCCACGACTTTGGTCTTAAGCGACCTGCGGTGCGACCGGCGGGGCGGAATTTAGAGCGGGGCGGCGTGCAGGCCACGTACTCCGCAGTAGCCGCGGCGACTTTGAGCGGATGGGACGTACTCGGGTGACTCAAAATGTCTTTGTCGAAAGTGGCCCTTCAGTGCCTCGAAAGCAGCTCCTCCGGAAAAATGTCCTCCATTTCACCCCACAGCCTTTTTACTACATGCCGCAACTTATATTGAGGATGCTTCGGCATCCATATTGCAGGCCTGTTTAATATTTCAGAAATAAACTTTTCTGTGTCTATGGACAATGTGGACAGATACGCGCGCGGATAATTCAATAAACTTTGTTCCTAATATTCCGCCCGATCCGTGCCGCCGCTAAGACCGGTCGCACCGCTCTGAATCGTGGCCGCGCGTTCGCGCGCCTTGTCTTTGTTCGTTCCGCCCGCCGCCCCGCTGCCCGCAGTCGCCGGTCGCTCGAGTAAATCCGCGCGCTTGGTCGCCGGTGCGGAAGTTCGTGGCATCTCTTCTTTTCCGCGCTGTTTTTGTATTATGCGCGATCCGCTAGTCGCTGCCGCCGAAGCAGGTCGCGCAAAGTCGTGGCCAGGCGGTCATGCACTCGCATATTTGCCAGAATGGGACGAATGCTTTATGTCCGATAAAACTTAGTGTGCTAGGGGATCTGATCGCATTAAAATCTTAAAAATGGCAGTTCTTTCTATAGCGAACTACATAAATGGCTGGTTAGAAACGCCAAAATATTGCTTTCCTGGATAAAGGAAGAAACGTAGACTTTTTCCGTTAACATTCTAATGTGATATGGAATAAGGTATACGAGTATTATAAGCCCTATACGAGTATAAGGCCCACAGCCCTACTGATAGGTTAGTGTTTTTAAAGGAATTTAAACCATTTACCATTGGCATATTGTATTTGTTCTGTCATCTTTTTTTTAAACAAAAGAAATTTAACTCTTTTTGTACACCAGTTGATTCAAATATCATTGCCATTTTAAGTCGTATGGTGAGTCTCAGGACATCTCGTTTTTGTCAAGTTTTTCACGATGATACACCGTTGGCCCCGATGTAATGGTCCAGGGAAAGTTCCAGTAATGGGCTCCAGGGCGAGTTACTTGCGCCGCAGTGCGACTTGCTTTATTAGATGAGACGATTGGTGTTTTTCCTTGTTGTTGAAACTTGCTGCTGAGATTAAACCATTAGGAGCGAAATGTAGTTTGTGACCATAATGGGGTTAGCTGCTGGAAAAGTAAAAAATATCTACCAGATATATGTGGATGTGTGTTTGTCTGACACCTAGCTGTCAAGCATGCGAGGTGTCTTATATATTATGAAAACACATCTTAGCACATCTTTGGTGAATAAATCGTCCTTACTTTCTTTTCTCGCTATACAGGCTAATAAATTGTAAAGGTAACCATTTGTCGTATTTTTTTGTCGATTTTAGGATTCCATACTGCTATCTGAAGACGGCACGCGCGATAGACTACCAATCTCTTTCTAATTATTTTTCTCATTTGCTTCCATATATATCCGTTGGCAACAGTACAAACTTTAAATAAGAGTAGCACGCCTATGCTTCGTAAAATCGTAATTTCCTCTCGGAGGTAGTCTGATTTCTCGCAGGGTGCAGTTTATCTGTTAGATTGACTACTCAACTACTCAAATCAAAAGAAAAAAAAATGTTCCGAGTATGTGTCGCCACTAACCAAATGAGCTATCGGAACAATCTGTCTCAGCCACTAAATTGTTTTAGTTCCCTCTTTACTCTTTACAATACCATAGGGAGAAGCAACTAGTTCTTAACTAGTTTATTTATTTCCCCGTACAATAGGCACCACGCCAACATTTCTTTGTTTGTAATCTCTTAATTCTGTTGCCTCCATAAAAATATAGCCCCCCCAAAGTTCAAGAAACCAAAGTATCTAAGTAAATAAAGTTATAGCACGTTAAGGTGATTGTAACTTAGCTACAAATTGAATCAAATGAACACTCGGGGGATACAAGTTTTGGATTAAGAAGTTCTTAGTTATTATATACCCAGACTTCAGGTACTCTCAGTGCTCATAGACACGTACAATCTAAAAAGCCAAGTTTGTAATCATTATGATTACGACTGTTTGCGTTTTAAAAAAGGTAGGCAGAGATCATGGATATCTGTTTGGAACGATTATGGCATACATTTTGCTCAGACAAAGGTAAGTTTCATTAATTAAGTATAAAATGAACATTTCGAGAAATTGTGAAATTAACGTCACTGGGTGGGTATCTATCTATTAAGTACAGTGAAACCAAACAGAGCGACAGTTGGTGAAGCGAAAATCATATAAAAAAGCTGGTTTGTATAAAAAGTTTATATATAAATTAATTTCTTTAAAGCTCTCTAGTTAACTACGAAACCGTAGTAACATTAATGTGACTACCTATTAATGCTGAATGTCCTTTGAACGTCAACTTACGGAATAAACTCGCTGCCTATTTAAAATGCAAGTTCACGCACCCACTTCAGAAAATCTCATACCTACTTAGTACGGGAATATCAGAAGACGTATTAAGAATTCAGTAGGTACACATAACTGTGTGTTCTATTCACAAGATTCTCTTTGATTTCCGGCTCCCTTCCATAACGCTGTATCAAAAATGACTGTACAGTCTACCAGCGAAATAATGAGTTTTATTTTTGGAAGAAAAGGCCGCTTGTATTTTTAACGGAGCTCACACAGAGTCATCATGTGAGCAGAATGAGAAGTTGTTTTATTTATTCTATTAATAAAGTAAAAGTTTAAATATTTTGGAAATAATAATCCTGTATAGGATGTGGCTTTCTGTTTGTGAATTTAAGATTTAGTGAAGTGACTTACATGACTTTTTTTAGATTTTCCGATGGTTGCCATGAAATGAAAAATTACCTTATATACATTTTTAATTTACCTTGTTGATAAAGTCAGGCGTAAGTAACACAAATAAAAGCAGTGAATTATATTTATAACTGTTTCCAAAAGTTTAAGGCAATATCATATAATATTTTGTATTAGGTGGGTAATATCTGCTCGGTCCATAATAAATGATGTAAAAAGAGATGTTCAAACTATCGTGGAATTGCTCTCCTACCGACTGCGTACAGGGTACCAGACTGGATCCGTTAGAGGAACCAATCATTAGTGTGGGTTCCGTCGCAATCGCAGCAGCGTAAATTTGATCCTCCATCTTAAGCAAATTATGGAGAAAATATGGGAATACACTCAGATCATCCACATACTATTTGTGGATTTCAAAAAAGCTTACGAAAGCATTGACCGGCGCACCCTGTATTCAATAATCAGAGATTTCAACATCCCTACAAAGCTAGTAGACTTGATCAAAGTAGCCACCAAAGATAGTAAACTGCGAGTAAGGGTCGATAACAAGTTAATAGATGAGTTTGTTGTAGTCACAGGATTGAAGCAATTAGATGTTCTGTGACCTATGCTTTTTAATTTGGTGCTAGAATATGCCCTTAGGAAAGTGCTTCCACTAGATATCGGGCTCCAATCAAATGGAAAACATAAGGTGACAGGGTATGCCGATGATCTAGCCTTGGTTGGAGAAACCAGGGAAGAAGTCGCAGCAACCGCAGCAGTCCTGGAAACCGAGGCAAAAACGGTCCAAGTATCTCCACATGAAACGCTATAAAAACGCACGCGTTAAGGATATCGTTTACAAAAAAGTGGCCAAATTCAAATACTTAGGCTGCATTGTATCTGACACCAACACTCGGGAGGAGGAAATTAACATCGGCATTCAAAACACCGTGCGATGCAGTGCTGCATTTCATAAAGTGTTAGCGTGCAAGCTCTTGAATAGAAACACCAAACTCCACATATATGCAAAACTGCCCTTATACCAATCCTCATGTATGGGCGTGAGACTTGGACGCTAACACTCAACGAAGAAAATAAGGTCATGGTGACGGAGAGATAAAATTCGAAAGCTTAAGAACGCCGAAATCGAAGATCTTGTTGCCGCTCCCAGCATCATCGGAGAAACGAAAGCTCACCGTCTCCACTGGCTCGGTCACATCGAAACGATGGAGGAAGATTGGGGCGTCAGACAGGCATATCTGGCCAGCCCTGCCGGGCGACGACCGGTTGGACGTCCCAGGTATCGTTGGAACGACGCCGTCGAATCAGACCTGCGTGGTGACGATCGCCACGAACTGGTGAGAAATAGCACAAATGGCGACAACTCGTGCCGGAGGCCAAAACTCGATTAGGGTCGCTGAAAAAAGCAACCAAAACGAATCAATAAATAATTGTAAATTCCGCCTCCATACTGTGTATCTTTATTTCTTTACGCACGGGTTACAAAGAGACATATAAAAGGGTCCATTATAACATGCAAATTAACACGAAGCAAATTCAATCCAAAATAACACTTCGCCGACTGTACTTCTAAAAGAAACTCAAGTCAAAGGGCAACGAGCAAACGTAGCGTCATTTAGGAATCACACTGCATTTTAGCCTTTTTTATTCATATGCCAGTTTTTCATTCGTGACGGGGGTCGCGACCAACCAGGGGATCGCGAAGCTTCTTTAAAGGGGTCGCATACCGTTGCATTTTTAAAGTTCGATGAAAAACTTCGTTAATTGTGAAAATATTTTCGTAGATTTTTATATTGAGAATTTATAGTTGAATTCATGTTTGTTTTTGTTTTTTTTTCAGATCTCTACCCATTTATTGTTGAACGAGCGAGGGAAGCGTCCGAAGTTCTCCGTTCCATGGGCCTAAATTCTTTACTATGTACGGATGTCCAGATTTCCGACCGTTCTTCTCTACAGGTCACATTTTTCCACCGATTCTCCTGATTTTTGTGGGCAGGTTTAATATTTTAAAGGCAGACTCGCGCATCCTACAGCTCATAGAACCCGTTACTAACGTGATAAAGCATCAACAACATGAGTGCGGAAACTTGCCTCATGTATGTGCCACGTCAGTATATTCCCAGAGCGCAATCCGCAAGACAGCGCCTCACCTACACCTGGTGGCACATAAATAAGCACGAACGGCTAAACTTGCGGTAACATCCGCGGATCTAGGCGAGGAAACGCCTTGCCGGCTCAAGATTATTGTGATGCCGTAATAGTAGTCTGCTCGGTATTGAACGAAGCGCTCCGATGTCGTTTCATTTGGTCAAAGAAACTAGTTCAGATTTCTAGTTCTCTTATATTTTATATTTCAGAGTGGCTACCGCGAAGCGAAAACAAAGTAACTTTCCCTTTCTGTTGCTCAAATTACCAAGGGTAACTGAGAAAACGATACACGAACGAACTTGGTTTTCGTTTCATGGTTACAGTGTCCGTGGTTCTGATACTTTCGATCGTCAACTCGCTCCATCTAGCTCGGATCCTGCTTAACTAAAGCCTAGTTCAGAAAACGTTAGTAATTTAGTCGATTTTCAAGTGTTTTAGTTACTATACTATTATAGTCAGTTGACCAACCGACGAAAAAGTGTTCGTACTGCGAAGATCTAAGCAAGTAGTTCGGTTCGGTCCTTGACTGGAATGAATTTCTAATAGTTCTTAGTTCTTCACTGAGTCGAGCCAACATGCCAGTCTAGTTCAAACGATCCCTCCAGCTAGGAGGGTCTATACGCGCAGAAGCGTTATCCGCGTCGGAAGGTTTTATACATATTTAGGTTGGTGTTGTAATATGCGTTTAGTTAATTAACGTCACACAACGTCCTTTTGGACTGTGAAATGCAGTCCTTCCGGCTCAGGCAAATACCACAATTCATCAGTTAGCGGCCCAGGGTCCCAAAATTAGGACACAAATATTGTGGGCTATTCATCAGAACTAGTGAGATTCGAGAAGAAGTTAGCTGCTGTTACACGCTCAAGTTTTGAATTACTCGTAAACCCATCGTTACTCGTATATCTGTATAGTAGAAGTGTGAAGGTATTACACGATACAATGCTGAAATTATTGTAATAGCTATCAAATTCTCCATAGTTGGCTGGCGTAAAATTAATTTTCCGTTTAATTGTATGCTTTAATCAATATTGGCTCTATAAACAGACCAGACAGCAATTTTATTGACCTCGATACAAAATCTGACTCAATTTCACAAAACAATAAACAGAATCACAAGAACAATTTAACTTGTAGAACAGATGTCATGACAGTCTGAAACAATTTCAATTTTGTGAACTAGCTCAAGTCTAACACAAGTTGATTCAATTTTCTTTGATAGGTATATTAGTTTTGCCGAGATGTAATCACAAATTTATTTTGTTTACAGGACACATTTTGAATTTTCTACATAAAAAGCTATTAAAATGGGTTGGGTACGATCTATATTTTAGTCTTAAATATATATAACATAATTCATTTCGTTGCAATGTTGTACACATACTCGTTACTAATGTTTATTCCTTATTTAATTCATATGAGGTATCTTTCTATTCAAGTGATGCTTCAATTATGAAATCTAGTTTAAGATTTTTTAATGTCAACTATCTACATTAAAGGAGATTTGTTTCAAACTTACGCAAGGTGATTAAAGCGGTAACAGTCATACTCAAAAAGAACTCCCGCCGTGTTCGAAATATAATAGAATCATAAAATGTTTATTGCGATAAGATTTATTTTCACATTGCATCTATAGTTCTATTTCATAATTCACGTTTCGTTTTATCTATCGCCCGTATTGATTAAATACGTTTAACCACATGATTGTACATACAATATTTCTTTCATTCATATGTGTTCTCTGTTATAGCCATAATTCACCGAAACAAAATAACGCCCAAAAATATCATCAAACCAAAACAAATAAGGCATTTTTTGAGGTCACAAAAGAAGAGCATAATTCTCCAAAGCCAAGAAAGCTGCCCCCGACAGAGTGCGAAGATTTACCGGGTTGACACCAAGCCCATAAGTAAGACACTTCACTCCCCATATTTTTGCTAAAGCCTAGGTTAGCTCATATGCGTCCAACATACGTAAATAATAGGGTTGTTGACACCAAATTACCGACCTCTGTAGACTAGTTGGTAGTGACCCTGCCCACGAAGCCGAAGGTCCCGGGTTCGAACCCCGGTAAGGCCATATATTTGTGTGATAAGCTCGAATATTTGTTCCTGAGTCACGGCTGTTTTCGATGTATTTAATTTTTTATGTATGAGAGCTTTGCTTAGTTTGGGACTAGGTCGATTTGATGTTGTTGACTTTTTATAAAACTATCATTGGAATTTGAATCTAATACCTTGGAGAGTAGAGTTGCTTTTCGAATGGGCTACTATGTGATGTTATTCGGTCAACTCAAATATGTAGGTACATATTTTTCAATTTGTCTTCGAGAGTACCTACAAAATAATGTCAAATCAGTTTTATGTTATTATTTACGTTGTTTTTGCATTATGTGATAAAACGTATACATTCGGAGCGATTTCCGGGGCTGACTGTACTTTTTCCTTATACATTTCAATATACTCGCCAAATTAAAGTACTTAATAAAACGGGAACAAAGTGAATTGCGAAGTAGATTAAAAGGCGTTTGTGAATTATTATTCGAGAGCTTTTCTTTTCTCGACGTTATCATTATCGAATTCAAAACTTTCGTGAGACGTTAAAATATTGCTAATAATCACACGTTTCAAATCACATTTTAAACTTTCGTTAAGAAAATACAGTATGTCACTACGGGTGACATGTTTCGAATTCTACGGGCGTTCTTATTTCCGCGGCGGTGTCGCTTGAATCACAAAATTTGGCGAAAACACTCATCCTGAAGAAGAATTCCCGAAGAGTTCGAAACATGTCGCCCTTAGTGACGTTTAATACGTGAGTTGAACCGTGTAATTAATAGCATTATCATCACCATCATCATTATCACCGTCAGCCTATAAACTTGATACCTAATAATGGCGTCACATGCCGTCTCCCAGTTTGAAAAAAAAATATTTGAAATGCTTTATCACGGAAACTATTGGGTTTCCATGAAAAGCTTTTCAAAATTCATAATTTTTCTACAGCGACAATTGTATTTTCATATTGTAGCAAATTTAGTATACTTACTTTAAAAACGCATTGAGAAAGTTTGCGCGGTATTTTAGATTTTTGACAAAGTTGCGTTGGGCGCTCGAGGTCACAAACTTGGATTATTCATTGGAACAACATTATAAAAAAGTCTGCAAAAATCAGGACTACCATATTCGACGCAAAGTACCCCTTATTTTCAGCGGCGAAAATGTTACTGGATTAAAAAGGAAACACACAGTATTCCGTATAGTAGTCGTGGAGTTATTTCTGCCATAAAAGTGCGCCGAAAATTCGAGAACACCAGTCGAAGTATTTATGGAAAAATATCTGCTATCAATTCGGAAATCTAAAATGACTGAAAGGTTAGGTATTACACATGAATGAAATATACTCGAACGAAATATGTGAATACTTATAAGGATTCTATGTGGTTAATTACTTTACGAGTACTAACAATATTCAATGCAATTTTTTTATTATTTCTATAGATACTGGAATTGAAATGTGTAGAAGTCATTCGTGACTCTCAGTTCTATTATTCAATCTGGTTCAATTTGCTTCTGCATTCATTGCTACCTATGACATTATACATAATTAACTTTTCCTTTACATAGCTCTTTATGAAAGTAATACTTAAGGGAAGCCAAAAAGGGGAGCCAAACTACTAAAACTATTAAATAGCATTTCCAGAATGGTCACAAAGTGGTGGTAAATAAATATTATAGCTGCATCTTCCCTATTAAAGCGAGAAAATGCTGCCAGCGTCCTCGGTACCTAGCCACTGGTACCAATTTTATATATAAAGTTTAAGTAACTTGTATTACTCGTAATTAATTTAAAGTCAGCGATATAATTACATTTACTTATTGATATATAGGTCTTATAATTTAAATAAAGTTTGCTTAATTTGGGACTAGGTCGATTTGTGTAAGATTGTCCCCAAAATTTTAATGTTACTCGTATTTGAAACTTAGTTACTAAATGCCTTTTGCAGGTATCACAAGTTCTTCTTTTGGGCTATAAAAATTTAATTCATTAATCTCTCACTTATAATAAATCTCTAAATTAAAAAAAGAATCAGCCAGTATCAAACTAACCATTTTTGTGTCCCCTGATGATTTCAGATTCCCATGAACGGAAAAATATGTAACTTTTTTCATAAGCACATTATTACTCTAGCCTCCGTTTAGGATAGTTTTTATCCGACTGTGACGATTAATTAATTTTCGGGAACATTTGACCTCATTAAATTATTAATTTCTTCTGCTTTGAAATCGTAGCCGCCATATCTGTCAAAGCTGTCAGTGAGAGTTACGTCAAAATGGCGGCCTTGCCTTAACTATCCAACAGTACCTAATAATTTCGATCCGGTGTTGTGATAGACCTTCACAATACGCATATTAAATTCTAAAGCATAAAAAATTAATCGATTCCGATATGGAAACTTATATGCGCTAAATTCGTATTGAGGCGTAATTTCAACAAATGTATCAACAAATTTCAACAAAATAAAGTCAAACGTCAAAAGTCTGACCGACTTCCTTTTTTTTTTAATGGCATGGAATATTTAGCACTATCACCGGCTCATCGCGTTCAGCCATGAAGTTTATTTGAGTTTCTGCAAGATTACACGCGGAGTATTTTGTCACGATACGATACTGCACGGCTATCACAAGACGGCGCGCGAGCTCTCTCGATTTTTCTCGCACTATACGTCTCTTTCTAAGTTGTCTAATAAGAGAGTGACGGATAGTTCGAGAAAAATCAAGAGAGCTTGCGCGCCGTCTTGTGATAGCCATGCTGATTTGTCAGTATTTATATTTATCAGCAATAAACGTATGTATTCAATCAGTGCAGAACGGGCCTTTTATAAACATTAATTATCAACCGCGTCAGTATTAAGGCGGTATTATAACTTCGTACTACGCGCCTTCAAGTTGACATGCAGCCAGAGACACAGAAATTGGCCAACATACAGGAAAATACTTTTATAATGAAGCGCAACACACATTTAATTAAGTTGGCAATAGCGGGAACATACATAAGATTTGGCAGAATGTGATCTGAAACATTGCAATAAGTATGAAAAAAAATAATATCGGAGTGACTCAAGATCATTTCGGTCATCACGTTTTTATTTATTTAATATTAAGTATAAAAAATATGTACAGAAGATCAATAAACATTTAATGCTGCAGCCTGTGTCTAAACTTTTCCCCCGGTATTCATAAAATTTAAAATACCTTTGTTAAATAAAACGAATTTTGTCCCTTTCCTACTAATTTAAAAATCAGAGTGACAGATAGAAGATAGAAGAGAACAGAGACAAACGAATTTTAACGGCATTTCAACTAAAATGGGTTTATTCCATGTTTTACTTGATAGGCTAAATGAGAACTGCTTGTGTCCTACGTATGTCCAAGAGAAGAAATGCGTTAACTCCCACCACATTACCATGCAAACGAAGTCGCAGGTACAGCTAGTAGATCAATAATTCTTTCTATTTTTTTCTCTTACTAAAATATAATTACTTTTAGTTTACCTCCTACCAATTTATATAGTGCTTTTATGTTAACTTTATTGCGTTTTTTGTTAGATATCTTCCTTAATTAAGTATAAAGAATCCCAAAAAAATATTTGACGTTGCTTAAAATTATAACAAATGAAAGTAAGAAGTAGAGTAAGTATACTTTGATTGATACAAACTTTTTTAGAAACTCTCTAAACGGTGCTCAGTACAACGGATCATCAACTCGCAACAACTAAGGCTCCAAATATTTCAACCGTATATATGTCACGCTCCTAAACCCACAACTGTCTATGGATGATTGGCGGAAGGAATAGCCCGTCAGCGCGGAGTTTAGTGTTTGACGCGGGAATTTCAAATAAACCCGACGGACAGCTGACGGGACGGGAGTGATGACTGACGCTTGACCGAGGAAGGTGGAGATTAGGAAACTGAAGTTGGTGGCTTCTATAAATGAAATGTTTCAGTTGTTCATGTATGAGCCAAAGAAGAAGAAGTGGCTTCGACATTAGGGATATATTTTAATGAAGTTAGTTTCTATAAGAATGCAATGCAACACATTTTGTTAGACACGGCATGATGGCTTTGACATTAAAGAAACCTATTGAGTACTCGGAAAAACACTTGGCTAAATTATTCGATTTATTTAATCTTTATTGCACTACTTATCGTAAAAAAGGCGGACTTCATGCCGTAAGCATTCTCTACCAGTCAACCTTTGGGCTAAGCAAATAAATTGTATTGTGTCGGATTTTAACGGTTTTTTTTACCAATATTACAAAATCAAAATCAGACTGTTATGCTTTAAATAGGTTATTTTGAACACTGTTTTATTTAGCGTTGAAAGATATTATAAAGGACATTATACCTTGTTCTTTTTTAATAATCGGTTTGAGGTATTTTCAATATGACCTGTGGAAATATATATTGCAAATATCTCGGCTCCGTTGCATTTTAGAGCGTTACATTTTTATAACAAAATATGTATGTTTTGAATAGATCTATCAAAAATCTAATAAATCTAACTGTACGGGAGGTGCGGGGTTGATTATAACTGAAGTGGATAGGTAGAAATTAAAAAGCGAAGTGAACTGATAAGACTCTAATACTTAATGGAAACACACAAACTAAAAGAACACAATGGGTAGATTAACAACTTAATAGCGAGAATATCATAATTTACGGCGCGAAAGTAAGATCAATTAGCAGTGCGGTTGCTAGGCGCAGACTAGCTCACTCTAGCGGCGGCGCGCATCAAGCGATTGCCCCCGCCGCCCTCGCCCCGCGCTCGCCTTACCGCGTCAACATTGCCTTGGGGCCGGCAAAGCGCGCGCGAGAACAGCATTATCAATTACAATTCAAAACAAATAAATCCTAGTAAAAATAACAATTAAAGAAACTTGGATAGTCGTGCCATCTAATTAACACTAACTCTTTTACGAGTGGCCGCTAACCTAAAAGAATGACAACACTTTTACCCGATATCCTTTCACACAGAATATTTATTAAATAAAATGTAAGAGAGATGTTTATACATGATGTACGAGTATGTATGTTTAAAAATACGCTGAAAAATAAGTTTATATTGTCTTCAATAACAGCTCATTTGAATATCATGTTCATGTTATTCCAGTTTCCAGTAAGCATGGGCCAACTTTATTTATAATCTCTTAAGCAAAAAGAACAACAAATCTTCTACCACGTTTTATAAAAAACAATATAAAAATATCGTTAGTCGAAATTTTAGTTCTTCTGGAAGAATCACAGACTCTCACAGTGTATTTTCCTTAAGTCACTTTCTTAAAAGGTATCTTAAATCGGTGTTTTGCTAAATCGTTCATTCTCTTCACCATTTTGGCTAGGCCTGATTCCTAAAATACTTGTTCTAAATGAGCAAGCAGCAATTTCAGCAGGAATACTAACAATGTTGTCATATATTTTCCAAGTTGGCAAGATATACATACCTCCAGTACTAGTTAGTGGATAACTGAAATTCCGTTCCACGTTACTGCAGAATTGCAACGAGCATTATGTAACTTTTGTGAGAATCTTGGATCCGTGGACGTTTAAGTGAGCAATTTGTGTTTGGACAAAAAGTGTCAAGAAAGCGAAGTTTGGGAAACGAATTAAGTCACGTGTATTGAGAGCTACAATACATTCTATTTATATTTAAATTCTTATATGTTGTTTTTTTCTAGTTTAGGATTGGACTTTTATTAAATAAATTTAAGGCTTCAGCTTAAGCCACAAAGTTTTACACAGAGACATGGCCCGTTGCTATCGCACTTTATTCGTGCGGTCATACACAATACATGTATAGACAGCTGGGTAGGTACGATACCTACTTACCTTAGGTATAAGAATAAAATACAATGAAGGTCTGCGTAAACAATTTATACATGAATGAATATTAATCCTAACAGTACAAACGGCAACTTGTTGAATGTAAAGTCTGGGGTACCTATTTACAGATATTTATGTATGTTCTTACTTACGTACGTATATGACGCTGACGCTATACAACGTATTTTGACACCCAAATTATTCTAAGACATTATAAAAACTACGAATGAAATCCTCAATAGGGTAATCAAAAACTGCATTGTTTTACAAAAGTATCGTAACCATTATTCGTCTCTCCGATTACCCAAGAGCATAATAAATTGCTTTTAGAGCCAGCCTATTTTTGACTTGCTGCGGGATCTTCGACTTTCATTACACCATGATGGATAAACATAGTTTCACCGCAGACATTTCACTTTTATATATCAGCCAATGTACGTGAGTAGCCATCGTAATCGCAATTCCCCGGTGGATCCTCCCGCACCATTAACCATGAAAGAAGCGATTGGCTGGAAGAGATTAACTTCCAACGCTGTATCCAGACGACGGTTTTGCACGCCTGCGATGTTAAAGCGGCGATGGAGACAGAAAGAAAGTAAAAAGTTAAAAATTGAATTGTATGTGGTGTCTGCGAGTAGCAGTCTGGCGTAGGGTGGTTTTTAATTTATTGCGGCGTGGTAGAAGATTTGTTGTTCTTTTTGCTTAAGAGATTATAAATAAAGTTGGCCCATGCTTACTGGAAACTGGAATAACATG
Organism: Epinotia demarniana; assembly: GCA_945867215.1. Taxonomy (NCBI): domain Eukaryota; kingdom Metazoa; phylum Arthropoda; class Insecta; order Lepidoptera; family Tortricidae; genus Epinotia; species Epinotia demarniana. The sequence goes on along the minus strand of OX244271.1, from coordinate 24,144,626 downwards.
AACATGATATTCAAATGAGCTGTTATTGAAGACAATATAAACTTATTTTTCAGCGTATTTTTAAACATACATACTCGTACATCATGTATAAACATCTCTCTTACATTTTATTTAATAAATATTCTGTGTGAAAGGATATCGGGTAAAAGTGTTGTCATTCTTTTAGGTTAGCGGCCACTCGTAAAAGAGTTAGTGTTAATTAGATGGCACGACTATCCAAGTTTCTTTAATTGTTATTTTTACTAGGATTTATTTGTTTTGAATTGTAATTGATAATGCTGTTCTCGCGCGCGCTTTGCCGGCCCCAAGGCAATGTTGACGCGGTAAGGCGAGCGCGGGGCGAGGGCGGCGGGGGCAATCGCTTGATGCGCGCCGCCGCTAGAGTGAGCTAGTCTGCGCCTAGCAACCGCACTGCTAATTGATCTTACTTTCGCGCCGTAAATTATGATATTCTCGCTATTAAGTTGTTAATCTACCCATTGTGTTCTTTTAGTTTGTGTGTTTCCATTAAGTATTAGAGTCTTATCAGTTCACTTCGCTTTTTAATTTCTACCTATCCACTTCAGTTATAATCAACCCCGCACCTCCCGTACAGTTAGATTTATTAGATTTTTGATAGATCTATTCAAAACATACATATTTTGTTATAAAAATGTAACGCTCTAAAATGCAACGGAGCCGAGATATTTGCAATATATATTTCCACAGGTCATATTGAAAATACCTCAAACCGATTATTAAAAAAGAACAAGGTATAATGTCCTTTATAATATCTTTCAACGCTAAATAAAACAGTGTTCAAAATAACCTATTTAAAGCATAACAGTCTGATTTTGATTTTGTAATATTGGTAAAAAAAACCGTTAAAATCCGACACAATACAATTTATTTGCTTAGCCCAAAGGTTGACTGGTAGAGAATGCTTACGGCATGAAGTCCGCCTTTTTTACGATAAGTAGTGCAATAAAGATTAAATAAATCGAATAATTTAGCCAAGTGTTTTTCCGAGTACTCAATAGGTTTCTTTAATGTCAAAGCCATCATGCCGTGTCTAACAAAATGTGTTGCATTGCATTCTTATAGAAACTAACTTCATTAAAATATATCCCTAATGTCGAAGCCACTTCTTCTTCTTTGGCTCATACATGAACAACTGAAACATTTCATTTATAGAAGCCACCAACTTCAGTTTCCTAATCTCCACCTTCCTCGGTCAAGCGTCAGTCATCACTCCCGTCCCGTCAGCTGTCCGTCGGGTTTATTTGAAATTCCCGCGTCAAACACTAAACTCCGCGCTGACGGGCTATTCCTTCCGCCAATCATCCATAGACAGTTCATCCATAGAAAATTTTAAATCTTATTTTGGACGTACGAACATCTATATCCTTTATAGATAAAAAAATAATGTAAGTCGGTACACGTGTAAAAGACCGAGTGAGGAGGAAATCTTTTCGCCCTCCTTAACCACATATTTTCGGGCGGATGTTTTGTGCGTAAATATTTTCTTGTCGGCCCGTCCTTGAGGCTTCACGAAAAACTGCTTGTTCTTGCCCCGTCCTAAATAAATGAACGAAGGATTTCTCTGAATATTTTGTCCAGCAGAATCCTGAAAAGAAAATAAGCTAGACTCCTAATATTGCATAGAATGGGTAAGTAATACGAGGTATAACAACTAATCATATAACGGTCATAATATATACGCTCACTGTGTATAAGTTTGTTTAGTATAACGTTCATTGCACATAACGAACGAAAGGTATAATGACAAAATATATAATTTCGTAAAGTATAACGTACTTTAGACATAATATCAATTGATATATCGATTAAAGCGTATAATATTCATAACACCTAAGGTTTATAACATATATTACTCAATTTATCTAACATCAAAAAGTATATTGCTCGTATATTATAATCGTCTTCAGTTATTTTAATAGCAATGCCGTATGAAGGAATATATATGAATTTGAATAAAAAAACATTAAACGTTTTTAAGACTGAAATTAAATTTATTTTTATATCAAACACGCCAATTATTTTAACCTAACCTTACCTAAACACCAGCGTGTCGACGCCACCCCGCTTCGCGGGGTGTCTATTTCCGCTCTAAGGGACACAAGGCAACCCTAACCTAACCTACAAGTAATACCATTGGTAAGAGTGCTTGTTGTTTTTTACAGCGGGGGGCTTCGCCCCCCGAGCCCCCTTTTACTTACAGCCCTAACCTAATTTTTTGTATTGTAATCCTCATACGAAAATATATTATATGTTATGATCGTTATACGAAATGAAATTATTCAATTTGAGTGTTATAGAAAAAAACGTTATATAATATGATTATTATGGCTATTGACCGTTATTCCTTATAAAAGTATTGGTATTGTTGTTATAGCTAACGTTCATTATATCTTGTGAACGTTATTAATATGAAATTATATATACTGTTGTTATATCTCGTGGGACGCACCCGCATAGAATCCAACATACAGCAAAGCAACGTTAGCAAACATTCGATTACCATTCCGCAATCGATTGGAATCTCGATAACCGTAAACTAAAATAACATACATGCAATTTTCTCCGACAACCAACAGTGCAAACTACGTCTAGAAAATGCACCAATCTCAAATAACAATGTTGGTCTTCCTACTCCCAATTGTTTCGTGTTCTATCGATATAACCAACAATTTGAAACCGCGTGTATCCAACTAACTTCATTGTCAAACAATGCTACTGCAATAGTTCCAATGGGGATGCAAAAAGGCAAAACAAAAGCTAGTATTAAAACACCGGGAGCGTGCGGTGCGCGAGTTCCTTTTTACTCGGATAACAAAATTCCCTCGCGCTGTGACATCCGAGCGTATAATACTTTTGTCAGGCCGCTTGCTACAGTTACGTCTTTAAATGTCATGCAATTCTGACCTTATGTCTCAAGATTTAGACTCTAAAATTGTGTGGACATTTTCAGGTTGGACTGTAAAATTTAAGTCGTTTTATAGGTTGTTTGGATATGGAAAAACTATTGGCCAAAAATAGAAGACACATTCTATGAACAATTCTATTGAAAAAAATGTGCAGTCTGCTCAACTTCGGGTAGATTGCTTGCTGTCAATATGAATATGCCAAAAATAAAACTGTCAGGAATAAGCTTGATAGGCGCCTATTAGTGACTGCAATACGGCCACATCTCATTTCAAATGTATTTTATCGCAGTGTGCAATAGAGCCACATCTCAAATGTATTTTATCGCAGTGTGCAGTATCAATAAAGCCACATCTCAAATGTATTTTATCGCAGTGTGCAATATCAATAGAGCCACATCTCAAATGTATTTTATTGCAGTGTGCAATAGAGCCAGATCTCAAATGTATTTTATCGCAATGTGCAATAGAGCCACATCTCAAATGTATTTTATCGCAGTGTGCAATATCAATAGAGCCACATCTGAAAAGTGTTTTAATTTTGAAATGTGGCCGTATTGTAGTCACTAGGATATTGGATGAATAGTGGCTGTAGTTTAATCTTAGAACTGCTTCTCTTGGCATGGAACTTTAAAATGCTATACAGTCATATATATGTATAATAAATGTTGAATATATATATTCTTCTCAGTCAGATTATACCAGACTGAGAGTCTGTCGGCATATCTGTCGCATAAAATACAGTCATATTGTATTGTTAAATAACATGATAAAGATCTGTAATGTTTGGCCTTAAGCGGCAAAAGGGCCGGCTAATGCAGTACGATAAGCATAGCAACTAAACCCTACTTAAATAAGTAGGATTTAGTCAGAAATATGTATAAATATATATATTTACCCACTTTTGTGTAGCTGTTATAATAAGTAAGCATTCTAAAAAGTTAATATTATATTTGACTCATATACTACACGCTGAATTAATTGGTAATAAATAAATTAACTTACATATATTTATTGTTATATATTCTCATGTAAGTGAATTTATTGTAATTCTTATGAGAATCGTTCTTTAAACCGAAACAGCACAATGCAAGCATTTTGTTAGATACATTAAATAAACCCCTTTCCATAGACAAATGCCCGCTTACATTTATCGAAGACGATAAAAACTGTGAACGCATAAATTGGTAAAAATATTGGTGAATTTTCAGTATCGCCACGTTTATCCACGGTGAAATTAATGGCGAAACCAACGGTGGGCATAAAACGTTGTCTATTTTCATTTTAGGGGGAATGCATGGATTTAGCAAACACTTTTATAAATACTGGTCGCAACTTTAAGGGAGGGTTTTATAAAGGTTTTGTTTTGGGAGTTAGAGAAGGAACTAATACTTCATCTGTAGTAAGGTTAAGTTAAGAGTAGTTCTGAAGATGAATTATATGGTTATTGGGTGCTTTTGAAGATGCTGGATGGAAATGTTGTCAGTTGGATTCCGCTGAGATTTTAAAGGAGGTACTGATCACTCGGATATACTTATGGGTGAGCGTTAAGTAGAGCTTATTTATTAATTTATTTATTTTATACGGGACACCAACAGAGTACATAAGAATAGTGAGTTGCATTTAAGTAGTTATGTAGTATTTAGGCACTACGTACCCCAATTATAGGTGAGCACAACATTCGCATTTTAACACGGTTCTTTTTTTATTGGGTGTTTCCTTATCGCTAAAGCGTAACAATCTTTGCTAAATTATGGTAATAAAGTGTAACAATAAAATTATTAATTTATCAATAAAATGAAAGATAAATTAGTTACTTAGGTAGTAATACTTTTTTTTATAAGTTTAAAGTAAGGTTCAAATAGTTAGTAGTTCATAGGTTCACTAGTTAATAAAATTGGTTAGAAATTGTGGATTTAGGAATGATAATTAATTTGATACAATTTCAAATTAGGCCCATCAAATGGACTGGATTGGTTGAGATAGCGACACAGCTTATTTTTATAATATCGAATGCAATCGTGATAAACATCCAGAACCGCTCCTGCGGCAATGCTATTATAATTAGTAGCTTAAAACAAGTTGCAGAATAGTGGGACAGCTATTGCTTGACAGCTCACGCTTCACCCGTATTTTTAATCTCTTTACTTACAGCTGTTCACATCCGCGCGCCGGCACCTACACTGCGTTTTATAGCCAACCCATGTATCAAAGTTTCGTGAGCGTACAGAATATCCACAGGAGCCTTGCACACCGTACAATAGCGACCCCGACTTTACGGCGAAAATTCGAAAACTTTGTTCGAAATTAGTTTGTATACTTGTTATACGGGACATTTACGTCTCTCGGATGGCTTTTGTTCTGGGTTATAATGTAGTGTTGAAATATAAGTGTATGATAACGTTGTGACGCTTTGCTAGTGTCTCGGTAGACAATTGTGCATTGTGCAGTCTTGTAGTGTCAATAAATCTTAAGACAAGTTGATGCTAATTTGGCGTACTTACTTCGTTTTCAATACTATAACATCATTGTATTAAACTAGGTAACCCGATATTAATATAGTTATATGGACGCTTCGACACTGTTATGCTCTAATTTTGGATTATTATAGTGGGTAACGTAATATTGTCCAAGTGCTTACTATTCTTGATGCAATACAAGTAGAGAAAAAATCAAGCGTCTGTTTGTCTGTCAGTCCGCCTAGGCCACCTTACAAAAAATTTGAATTTTATTGAGTTAAATCTTATCTTTTGGATGCTTTTGTAAAATTCACTCATATATGTATTACACACATACAGTGAAGAAAAAATGAATGAAATAACGATACTAAAATAAAGATCGCATGAAATCCGAGAAAAATAAATAAATATTAAAACAAAATGACTCCCACATTCTACTTTATTCCCACATAAAGTAAAGCACGCGTTAATAAAGAGCTGGATTCTGGCAAGCAAGAGTATACTTTCTAGCCAGAATTTCATTTGCCCGAATTTTATCTGCCATAATATATTATTCAACTACCATAAAGTTGTTTTCTATAATTTTGTATGCCATACTCATTGTTTACCATATTAATTATATGCCAGAATCTTTGTTTTCCATAAAATTAATATCAATTATCTCATTTTCCATAATCATTGTAATCCATAACTATCACATGCCATAATGTCATTTGCTGTCCATCTCAACATCCATAATATTCATATGTAATAACGTGGGACGTATTGCAGTCTAAAATGAATTTAAAAAATACCTCGAACCTATCTGCGATCCGGGTCGGTTTTGCCACTTAGTAAAAATAAACTTTTCTCTGAGATTACCCAATGCCAAGATAGTGGTGTATCATAGGTAGTAGGGAACAGGGGCTTAGTGGCAAAACTGACTCGGATCGCGGATAGGTTAGAAGACGGAAGCGGGAGCTTAGCTCCCGCTTTTGTCTTCGAGGTTATTTTTTTATTAAAAGAGCGGATATATTAACAAATTAACAAAGATGAATCCGAATGCATGTTTAGTATGGCGTTTATTGGAAACAATAATCTGGAAAACAATACCGTATGGCATTCGTATCATTATGACATCCAATATTCGGGTAAACAAGAGTATGTCAATTGACTATTATGGTAAATGAAACATTCGGGCAAATGAAATTCGGGCAAGCGAAGTTCGGGCAAATGGCTATTATAGTATGTGAATGTCGGGCAAACAATAGACAACCGTTAATAAATTGTAATAGTGGCATTTACAATAAAAACCGAAGCCTCACCGCGAACGGAACACTAAACGCTCTAACGAACGGGAAATCTAATCAGCGAAACAGCATCACCGATGTAACAACGACTGTGCCCCGTAAACCTATCGCTCGACCGCGAAATAAAATTAGGTAACAAACGCCACAGCACAAAACGAAAACGCAGTAACAAACATCAACCCCCACACATTTTCCTGTCTTCCTAATTCGGGTGCGCAGCGTTCCATCGTACACTTGGCAACACGCATATTGCTGGCCAGTTTTACGATTACGACCAACGTGATGGATGCACGCGAAAATGAACCATGAAGACATTAGGGTGAGCGCCAAATTTGAATGAATTGACGAGGCGCAAAGTTTTAAGCGGTGTGCTAAAATTTAGATACTCAAAGAAGCATGACTGGAAGTTGTAAAACGAATTTCAGTGGATATATGTGGCAAAATAGCTGAACATAAACAGCGTTTATATTTGGCATAATATTAATCTTTAATTTTAGCAATGCTTCTGGATATAAGTTTTTCAACACATTTACTCGTGACATAGGTACCTCTTATTATGTCGCTTTTAGGCTCATAATCCTGGGTATTAAAACATGCGTGTTGTATAACATTACGACACTCATGTGTTATGTTTTATGTTATATCCCGATTAAGTCACGTTGGCACCTTGCAAAAAGATGTATGCATGAATTGAACACGGTACATTCTTAAATTAACGGGGTTGTACAGAATGGACCGCTTTTTTTAAAATTCTTGGCAAATGGATTCTTACTCTACTAAACACATTAAATCCTTTTTGTTAATTAATTGACTATTTCTTTTTGATGATGATAATTACATCCTTGGTTCTCTTATCAGCTTATCACGCTCACCTGCGGCTTGCGTGAACAATCTAAAATAACACTTATTTTGTATCTCTATTGACGTAAAAGATCTAACATACGAAATCTACATATTTGGGTTCGTCTGTGACGTCCCTAAAAACTGGTCCAGGGTTTTCATTTTAAACCAATTAACACAAAATATATGGCCAGAAACCGGTTTTTTGGCCTAAAATTGTTCAACTTTGATGCCAAATATCTCGAAAACAATGAACTTTGAAGTAAATATGGTATTGCTTAAAGCCGTTGTTGTTAAACCTAAGAAAACTAAGAGATTCAGATCGAAGGTACGATCCCATACGCCAATTATGGGAGCCCCTTAATAGTGAGTTTATTCGATGAACGAGGTATGAACCGTTAAAAAAGGACCTTTTTAGGGCACGGACACTAAACTTTGTAATGTAAAAATGCACCTTTAAATCATCCTGCCTCAAGTTAGTCCAGAAATTTCCATCTAGTCCAAGTCAATAAATAATGAAATGCCTACGTGGGGTATTTTCTTTGTGCTAGAATCAATCCCGTATAAAAGGCCTCCCTTTGATCCTCTGTCGGACCAACAGCAACAATGTAAACTATTCCCTATAAAAGGGTTAAACTATAAATAGGTAACTCCCTGGCTCCCGAACTTTCATCGGTGGAATAAAGGCTACAACTTTAGGGGGGAAATAACGAGTTGTTTCTTTTGGATTCAGTTCAAGGTGGAAACAAGATTGTTAGGGAAGTTTACACAATTCGTAAGTTAGTGCAGAGAAACGGACGACGATATCTGTACATAATTGAATGCAGGTAACTTGAAACATTAACACGGGAAACACTGCACAGGAAACAAAGGAACTTCAGGTGAATTCTGGCTTCGTTGTGTTATGAATTGGAAAATGAAAGAAATGTAAACATCTGAGAAACGTAACTATATTGTATAGGAGTGTAGACACTAAATAAAATAAACAATAATGACTTTTAAAAAAAAAAAGCTTCATAATGAAGAAAAAAGTAACACAAGAGGTTAATTAATCACAAAGTTATGAGTGTCCTTTTCCGCAAAACGCACCTTCATATAAAACGATTGTCATTTACTACTCGAAGATCGTTACGTCACTATCTACTAGCGTTTTCTGTCTCTAACAAGCAACATTAAAACGTTTGTAACTTCGGGTTTTTTTATTACATATTTGAATGGGATTTTCGTCATAAGGCATATTTTTTGCTTTCTTTCTTGTGAAGTAATAATAAATTTTGAGTGTACACCGCTATTGGTTAATCGTGAATAACTATGAAGATTAAAAATACACCACTTTCATATACACTAATGTTGATTAAACACAACACTAATCTATTTGTCACAATAGTACATTACGTAACTAGGGCGGTGAATTCGTGAATGCCCCAGATCGCAGGTGTTTGTGGCCCGAACCGAAGGTGAGGGCCATAAATATGCGCTCTGGGGCTTTACGAATTACCGCCCGTGTTAAGTACAAAATTTTACGTCTTCACTTGGTCACAATGCGAGTTTTCCTGTACGTGCAGCGTGCAGTAAAACTCGCATTATTGGCCAGGTGTGACGTAAAATACTTTTATTTGATATACCGAATTGCGTTGCTATTTAACAAGTCGAGAAGTATATGTTATATCATATACTAGTATGTGTACGCAATGATTTGGTTAGTAGAGTTAGTATTGGCAGAAATTAGTAGGTAAGTCTTTTTCGCACCATGGTTGTTCTACTGGACTATAGTTAGGAGGGTTTACTCTATATAGTCTGAAATTATAATATATAAATATAAGTTCGGCCAGGTGTGCTTACCACCTACCCACAATGTGAGTAAATTGTCGCCGGTGCCCGCACTCGTAACATTTACCCTAGACTGAACAAATTTGCGCTACCAAAATTGGTGTTTGCTAAATCTTGTATACAGTTTAGCAACCGTTATTTGCGGGATTGAGTTTGTTGTGAATAACAAATTGATGTGACTTTGGTACTGAGAAGTTTGGTATTTGTGATAAACTAGTTGTGGGTTATAACTTTACTAACGTTTCTGTTACCACAGGGTTCATTTGTAAACTTGCTGTGGCATAGGTACATGTTAAACAATTGAATCGTAGAAAAACCAAAGGGCTGTGTTAATTTTGAGGAAAATTCTTCCCCTGCAAGTTCATACTCTAAAATACTAGCTTAAATCATTACTTTAGCTACTCGAAGGCCTTTTTAAAATACTAACTCTCTCTTTAATGGAGTTTATATCATTTAAAATTGGAAAAGAGTTGCACTTGTTTTGTATAGTTTGTAAAAAAAAAACTATATATCATTTTGTGTTGGAGTTGATACAAATGTCTGTTTATGTGGTGGGTGGGTAGCAAATCTTCTTTAATTCATAGTGTAAGGTTGTTTTTTTTTAAGAAACCTACTCAAAATTTTAATGTTGTATTGTGATTCTACTTATGTATATACCAATTAAACATTTCTTAGTTGATACCACAAATTGACTTTAACATGTAAGATTTAATTTTACACAGATAATGCAACAAGTAACATTAAATGAACTACCTAAACCACCTACTTCAAAGTATGTTCTTCCTTCTAAGTATAGCTAAAACTCACACAACGGAAACCATAATAAAATTGTAAAAGGCAACAACACACACAAACCAGCACTCTGTCGGTAACATAATTATAAACGTTTACACCACGAGTCAGTAGTTTCCCCCAGCCAAAAGCTAAAGTTACCTTAATAAGATTCCCCTAATGAAGGATTAAGGTGGTCGTGGCAACGGATTCCGAGTTCCCACTACTAATAACTAACCTACTTCAGACGAAGTCAGTTCCGGATCATTACCTGGAATAAGAGGGATAGGATTAATATTGGGCAAAAGTAATCAGATATAATAAGAAAGGATCGTAATATATCCATTAACGTCACTAGGTTTTGTTAAAGATGATAAAAAAATGTTTATTATTTTATAGAAAATGTATGTGATCAAAAAATGCTTTTATTTCGATTGCAAGTTTGACTGATTTGTCATTTACTATTATAATAAAACAAAATTATCATTTCGTTTTTATCAAAGAAAAACGAATTATTTTTCCTATCATGGGATTCTCAGTCTGGCGATACCCTGCCTCGTTTCTCTCTTAAATAATAATTGGTTCTTAATTTCAAAGACATTAACACCAGATAATATATAATAACGGTCTATTTCAGAATAAGAACACTTAGAAAGATACGGGTAGTTTATCTCGCCCGCAAGATAGTTGTCGGTCTTGCGATATCCGTGCTGTTACGGTAAGTATATAATTTGAAAAACTATACATGGCAGACGATAAATTGTCTCACGAGGTATACTTAGGATAAATTGAGTTGGCAGAATTAATTTAGTAATTCATATTCATCTAGCGTCAATGTCACATAGCATAAAAGAAGTAATTCAAAAATCAACTCTGCCTTCCAGAGCACAAGATTCAAATTCTAATGACAGCTTTGTAAAAAGACAGCCACATTAAATAATCTCAAACATAAAATATATCTGGCTTTCATGCGTAATGTATTGCCTCAAAACATACACGAAATGTAAATACGCTCTCTTTTGTAAGTCGCAAGTCATTTGACACATAATATTGCTAACAAATTGTAATATTGCTAAGTTACAGCACCTGTGTACACTAACGTGGTACCTAGCACGTTTGATTTGTGGAGCATATACAATATGAGAACCCGAATTGTTGAAACAGATGTTTTAACTTCAGTAGTTGTTCAAGATATCAAGGTGCTGGTATTTTCAGAGTCATTTACGAAACTATCAGATTTACGGGTGGCAGGTCAGTTAATCCTATCGAGCTACGGTAGCCTACTGGTTCAGGCATGCGGCTGTCAAGCGGCGATCGTGGGTTCGAATTCCGGCTCGTACCAATGAGTTTTTCGGAACTTATGTACGGAATATTTAGCGTTAGCTTTTCGGTGAAGGAAAACATCGCGAGGAAACCGGTCTAATCCCAATAAGGTCTAGTTTTCCCTCTGCGTTGGAAGGTCAGATGGCAGTCGCTTTCGTAAAAACTAGTGCCTATGCCAAATCTTGGGATTAGGTGTCAAAGCGGACCCCGAGCTCCTTAAGGGGCATTACCGGGAATAACGCTAGGAGGATGATGAGGTCAGTTAATCCTATCTCCTATTAAACGAGCAATATTTTTTTATGTACACATAAATATGTCCCATAACTCTTATGTCAGCGGATTAAAAATTTAGTACTTATTTATGAAAGGATGTTCTCGATACATATTTCAATAATAAACTTAAAGCATGGCTTGTTGGGCAGTCAAATGCTCCACAACTAAATTGCAGGTCCTAAAAAATCTGTCAACAACTTGTACGCTTCTATTTATTTTATAATACAGACCGAAAAACTGAGTTAAACCCGTGTTTAGCACGCAAGTGCTTGTCCGGTTCACTTTATTTAATTAACAAGAACAGTGCAATGGATATGAAAGTGCGAACAAATATGTAAAAGTACAGTTGTCACTTCACACCTGCACGGCTATCACGCGACGGCGCGCGAGCTCTCACGATTTGTCTCGCACTATGAGTCTCTATCTTATTAGAACACTTAGGACAAGAGGTATAGTGCGAGAAAAATCTAGTGTATGTGGCGGCCGAGGGTTACCTTTGTTTTACCAAAAAAAATTGACAAATTATCACTTCCCAAAACATTTTTCGTAGAATTTCATTTGCCAAATAATCGTTTGCCAAATTAACACTAGACAAATAATTCTTACGCAAACCTTATGTTTGGCATATTCATGTTTAGGCAATATCTCGTTTACCAACTAGTACTTTGAACAAATTTAATTCAGTCAAATATGTTAGTTGGCATAATATGTTTTAACCAAAACAAAATAAGGCAAATGATTGGTATCGTCAATATTTAATTGACCATTTCTATTCCGTCGGTTAATCAGCAGAGGAACTCTTCAATGACAAATCATTTGCATATTTATTCCAATGGTGTATACATGTACACAATAAAATAACAACTTTTTTTGTTATGTGGGTAGGGAAAATTAATTTGTGTAGAAGTCGCAATTCTGACCTAACCGCCAGCGTGTCGACGTCACCCCGCTTCGCGGGGTGCCTATTTCCTCTAGCTAGGTGCTCTAAGGGACACAAACTAACCCTAACCTAACCTACCAAATAATACCATTGTTACGATTGTTTGTTTTTACTGCTAGGAGGCTTCGCCCCCCGAGCCCCCCTTTTTTCGCTGCCCTAACCTAATTTAACGCCTTTGCCTACCGACCTACTTAACCGTGCATTTTTTTTATTTAAGGGACCGTGCGGTTTTATTAAATATTTTGGTAAAATGTCAAAACCCAAACAATTATGATGTTTGTCTATTTATAGTTTGCCATAAGATTCATTTGACGAAATGTTGATTGTCTAATGTTTTTTTGCCTTATTAAAGCATAGCAAAAGACCACATGCCATAATGTAATTTTTCGTAATAATATTTTGCTGAATGAAAATTTGACGTAATGAAAATATTCGTATTAAAATTGTGCCAAAGTTTGCTTTGGCAAACAAAATTGTTGCTAAAATTTGTTTGGGAAATGAAATTTGACCAAAATAAATTTGGTAAAACAACAGGATCCCGGCGGCCGACCCATGATAGACGTGCAGCATATGAGCAGTGAGGTTGTAAAATAACGAGGTTGTAATTTAGACGTCACAGTCCTACGAATATGATAAATGCGAAAGTTTGGATGTTTGGATTTTTAGATGTTTGGATATTTTGATGTTTGGATATTTTGATGTTTAGATGTTTGTTACTCAATCACGCTTAAACCGCTCTCCCGATTCGGATGAAATTTTGCACGAAGATAGTAAATAGCCAGGATTAAAATAAAGGATAGTTTTTATCTCGGGTCCACGCGGACGAAGTCGCGGGCGGAAGCTAGTCGGCCATAAAGTGGATATTATCGCCCATTCGCGTTTGGATTTCCCATATCCAAACCAAAGAGAAACGTAAAATTTTGTACTCACAACGTGCAGTGAAGAAAGCCTCAGATCGCACACTTGTCGCCCTTCCTTGGGCCCGGGCTTCAAATACCTGTGATTTGAGACATTCTATGCATTACCGCCATAGATGAATAATGTACTTTTTTGTACACCAAAGTAATGGCCTAGGAACGACCTGCTTGCAAAATATGCAGAAACTTTCAAGCTCCTGAGCTGAGTTTTTAAAATGTTTAACTTTGGAAGTAGAGGGCAATTAACTATTGTTTAATTCGTTTTAAGGCTGCGGAGAAAGATTTATAAGTCAAACAGATATTTAACGGTATTACTTACTTTAAACTTTCAACTTAGTCACGTATACGTCATTATCTCATAATGATATCTTTAATATAAGTTTACGTCACACCTGGCCATAATGCGAGTTTTACTGCACGCTGCGGGTACGGGAAAGCTCGCATTGTGGCCAGGTGAAGACGTAAAATTTTGTACTTAACACGGGCGGTAATTCGTAAAGGCCCAGAGCGCATATTTATGGCCCTCACCTTCGGCTCGGGCTACAAACACCTGCGATCACGAATTCACCGCCGTAGGCTCGTAATGTATTACAGTACATATGGTGCTACTTTCCCGCACTAGTGCGGAAAAGAGCACTTTTCGTGCATAATTATGTCGAAACTCTAAAGAGCCATATGTACAGTAAAACGATGTTCGATACACATGCGAATAGGTAATTCGCAACTCGTGTCGATTTAAAACACTCCCTTCGGTCGTGTTTTAATTTATCACCGCTCGTTGCGAATTTCCTATTTTCGGCACTTGTGTCGTAATAACTATTTTTATTTAACTAGTCTGATTATTGTATTTGTAGCACATCCGAAACGTCATATGACCTATAAGAAAAAACTGATAAAAATTTACTAATGCCATTAATTCCCTCTTTATCGAATTAGTGGAACAAATACTATTCCAAATATTTCAGACTAGCATCTGCCCGCGACTCCGTCCACGTGGAACTCGTACATCGCAGCTCCATAAAAACCCCCCATTTTACCCCTTTAGAGGATGATTTCCGAGATGAAATATATCCTCGAGACTCAAAATATCTCTATACCAATTTTCATTTAAATCGGTTCAATGGTTTAAGCGTGAAGAAGGAACAGACGGGCACACTTCCACAATTATAATATTAGTACGAATATGGATTGGTAATCGTTCTGCATAAAGGTCATAGCTCACTAGAGCCACCCGTCGCCCTACCATCATCGCCTCGCCTCGTAAATCAATAAGAATTTTTAATAAATTGCCAAACCACATAAAAAATGAACCCAACCAAACCAAGTTTACAAAAATCTTAAAACAATTTCTTGTGGACAAAACCTACTACACAGTTGAGGAATACCTACAAGACAAGACAATAACAACTCAGTAATTGAATTATAGTCCAAGCAGGCGATGGTTCCTAAATATAGTGCATAATAATGAAAATAAAACACAATGATCTCATGTAAGCTAGTATATGTACCTACAACTAATGTCTTATTATTATTATTGAAATGTTGTTACTAATTATTTCTGCTATATTATTATTAGTCTAGTTAGTTAATAAGCTAATTAAGAATGTAAATTGCAGTGCCCTTGCAGGGCTCATAGCTGATCTTGTTTTGATATACCACCTTTTGTTATGTACCTATGAAAGCAATAAATTACTGATTACTGATTACTAAATGTACTAACTACAGAGTTGATATGTAGTGAGTAGTGAGCGCATGCCCGTACAAATCCATATAAAGAATACCTAACCGCTCGAGGCGAGGCGGCGCGGGTCGGGCGACGGGTGGCTCTAGTGAGCTATGACTTTAATGGTACCAATTTGACGAAACAACTTGTTTACGAGGGTACGGTTTCGATGCTTATTTCAGTAGTTTGATTGTGCATGTTTATTACGGTTGTCCCCTTGTTTCTCACGCATTTCCGGGCCATGTATGGCCTTGTTCGACAGCGGCGAGTCGTGAAGTCGAACTCTAATTTGATTAACATTACACGACGTAGGCCCAATTATGCTAAACTAAAATATTATTCAACATGTCTTGATGACAGGCCGGCACATCGCAATTAATGATGGAGGCCATATCATGATATTAACCTTTCAATATATATTTTTTAAATTTAGACTTAAAACTAGAATCCTTGCAATATTTTTCAGCTCGCCACCAACATTTTCCTGTGCTTAAAAGGGGACACTTGACTCAGCTCGGTCGACTGAAGTCCACTCTCCATACAAACTTAGTTTGGTTCTCTTATTACATCGGTATACTGGAATAACATGTTTTTTTTATACACAATGAGATCCGCCATATCTAGGTCGCAAACTAGTTAATGTTCCTTTTAATGATAATAGAACATATTAATAAAAAATATGAAGTGTTCAGCGTTTAACTCGATCCATGTTTTTTCTATTTTGAGTTTTAGCAACAGAAACAATTTTTCGGCCTAGATTTGGCGTATCACATTGTGTATAAAAAATATCATGTTATTGATAAACAAATGAATCTGATATTAACAGCGACAGACCATATTCCATAAACAGGGTGTACTATAAATAAAATTATTTTCTTTCTTTCTTTAAATGGGATGTGAACCAATCAAGGGCATAACAGGTAGCTATCGTGTTCTGGTAAGAAAAAAACTAAGTTTTTTTTTTGACGCTACTAATTTTTTTACAATTGCATGGAGCAGATCGCCCCAGTCGGCCAACGCTCCGCACAAATGTAAAAAAATCGCTTAAAAAAATGTCTTACTTTTTTTATCAGAACACAATGCCTGTAAGGGCACTTAAACGGTTTCGCGTTATTTTTTTAACAAATTTAATATATTAAAGATGGCAGTATAGAGGCATAGGTTATACTTAGTATTGTTTGAGTTGGCCAAATTCCATTCAAAAAACAACTATACTGTCTTAGGTAGAAGATTCAAAATCCAATGACAGTTTTATAAAAAGAGTCAGCCATATGTGCTCAGAGCTCACATTAATTGGTTAGTTAAGCAATTAATGCATCTAAACAAGCCAGCTGCTCTTGTCAGAGTAATGTCACTATTGGATCACCCAGGCACTGTCACAGATCGTGCAAGTTATTAAGTATGTCCATCAAATACAATTAGTAAAACATTCAAATCACAAAGCCAATCTACCAACGTTCACTCCTACCCTGGACCTGTTCTACGCGGTTTGTCGCCCGATAGCTGCCTGGCTTAACGACCTCAAAGCTATATTGTGATTGCTCTTTCAAATTATGTTTTTCCATACGATTAAATAATTAATAAAACACACATAAGTCAGGATGATATATTATCAAAATTATAATTCAATTGTTTGGCGTGTTAAATAAATAGATTTTGCAGTGACATTTTCCAAACAATGAAACTACAGCGAATATTAATTAAACGGTTCCTAGCTGTATTAATTAAAGTCATGTAGTGTGAAATTCTGAATGCTTAAATTTCGATAGCTATACTTTTTTCCAACATATATTTACTTAACGAACATACTTAATTTGTTACAATGACAGTGTTTTTATGAAAAAGATATGCAGAATTATTCTATAATTTTTGAAATCTGTTGGTGAGGGTGACCATGAATCCAAAATGGCAATTTCAGCCTAAGAGGTACAAAGATAGTGAATTAAGAGTTCGCATTAGAAAAAAAGAGGCAAATCGCTACGTGCCAATGAATGGAATTCCTAGAAAATAGCACGACTAAGTTACAACTCGTTTATGAGATATATATGACTCATAATTTGGAAACATTATGTTTGAACGTTGGAAAAGGTGGAACTCTTTAACCTACTTAGCGGGTTACAAATTTCAAATTTGACTATTTGACTTTGATCTTTTACTGAATTGCTGCGACAGTACACGAAATTCTGAAATACGTGTGCCTACAGAACTTGCCGTTCGTCGACTGTTTATGTACCTAAGATCGGGGGTGTACAGCCCTGGGTTTTGCCAGATGGACACGTAGAAATCTAAGCAAAGTTATTTAATACAAGCCTTACGATTAATCAACCTCCTGCACTAAAGCGTACCCTGGGTCTCAGCTCAGGAGGTTGATTAATCGTAAGGCTTGTATTAAATACCTTTGCTTTGATTTCTACGTGTCCATCTGGCAAAACCCAGGGCTGTACACCCCCGATCTTAGGTACATAAACAGTCGACGAACGGCAAGTTCTGTAGGCACACGTATTTCAGAATTTCGTGTACTGTCGCAGCAATTCAGTTACGAACTGTACCTCCGTCCGGTGGATATTACAGGTGCACTGTGGTAATCTAATTTTTGCTAACTTTGTCGTAGCTGGAACTGGGTTAGGTTTAGCTAACAAATTGCATGCTCTTCTGGAGCAGTTTCTTTGAAATTTACAAACAGATTTCGGTTCGCGTCTATTCTACGTACATTGTCACAGTTAAGGGATACAAAGCCTAATTTTCGAATAGACTCTTAATCCGCATAAACGGCATCTCCTCTTATATATTACTAGCTTCTGCCCGCGACTCCGTACGCGTGGAACTCGTTTAGTCAAGAATCATATCTCTGAAAATCAGACCTTATTGTTTCTTAACCTTTTCACCGCCAGATGGTAAAGCAACTTGCCGTGCCACCTCACGCCACAAGGGTACAAAAATAATGGATAAAGAAATAATGCCAACATGAAATTGGGCTATTTCAGAGTAGGTTTTCATAAAAAAAAAAAAAAAAATGTCGGCAAATGCCGTCTTTGGCGTCGGTGTCACGAATCGTCGATGACATGATTTCACGTGTTAGGCGGTGAAAAGGTTAATCTAGTAAGAACGGCGATTCAAAGCACGCGATAATTTCCAATGCACCGCCTTAAGGACCGATTTCCATGGAAGAACTATGAGTCTGATCAATGCTAAGTGATATTGGTCACTCTGGGCCTGACAAAATACGGCCACGTGGCTTGTTATAAAAGACCTAACTTCTTCTGTTTATTTAAATGGCATCAAAAACCTCTTCATCGCCTTATTATACTTTTTCTCTTTAAGTCGTCCAAGACTCCTGTGGGAATGTTTTCGACGTGAACAATTAAAAGAAATGTATTCCTGTTTTTTTTTAATTCTCTAGCAATTTCTCCGCTAGGTAATTAAATATATTATTTTGTTTACCTTAACTCCTACTATTACCAAATTATTTACAAGGTATACCTACTATTAACTGCACCAGACAGACAAATCCTACATTATCCTTCAGACCACTCCAAAGTTAAAACTAACCAACAATGTTGAAGCCAGGCCCCAAAACTGGTAAAACATTTCGACAACCCAAATATGGAAGTTTGGTTGTGTGGATTAATTGAGTACGGGTTTACCCCATATATTTAAGTTAGTTGTTGTACAGCTGACCATATACACTGTTTCTAGTCTTCGATTAGTAAACAAACAAAAACGTTTCCGCGTTTTAGTTGTTTTGATATTTAAAACTTCAACGTTCGAAAAAGTTCGGTACGAGAAATAAAATATGGAAACGATGTGCCGCCGCACATTTAACTGGTGACCGAAGAGCTGGAAGGCTTTTTGTGCGACGCATCAGCATCAATCAATCAATTTATTGTGTATCACATTACATAATTAGATGGTAGGTAAATTAACAAGGTATTAATGTGACGCCCTGCAAGGGCACTACAATAGAGCATTGTAATTCAGCGAGGACATGCCGCCAGCAGCCTCGGTACAATATTAGACTTAACTTAGTTATAATGTTAGTTATCATCTTGTGTATACTTTCTAAAGAAAATAAACGCATTTAAATTCATATGAATTTGATCCTGCAATAAGCAGTTTAAACTAAAAACTTAGTAACGACAGATGAAGCTCAAGAGAGGGGGAGGTGACTCAACATTTTTTAAAACAACACAGTAGTTAAATAATGATGATAATTGTTATTGTATTGTGGGACCAGACGAATATATTTGTAAACAGCTACTAATTAATGTCTACAGATAAGTTTTAAGTCTGATCTCGCACTGTTTCGTCCGAACTATGTATTCTTTGCTTAACTTTATCAAAAAAGGTGTGAAGTCAAGTTTTCTTATTAATCCCTGACGGAGCGAGCAACTTCAGGAGAATAAGTCGTTATTTTGGGCCGGAAACTTTAAAAACTCGTTGCCGTTGTTACGAACAAGTTGTACTTTTCTGTTTTCAAATTTTGAACGCCAACTTTGAAGCTTAACATGCTGGTTTTATGGAAAGGAGTAAAATGTTTTGTTGGGCCAAGACTTCTTAACGAAACTTTTAATCAACAAACTAAATAATACGTTTTACCGTACTACAATCCAATTGGATTGTGTGCACTCTTTCCAAGCTTTGAAACTTCGTAAAATTGTGTCAAGTGTCATTTACTTTAAGTAGCATTGGAGGTATTCATGCTATACGGGGCTCTATTCGGGCACTTTTGAGATATGAGATTGGAGTTGCATGGATTGGGGCGCTACGTTTGCTGACCAGGCAACGTGCGAGATCGAGAACATTGAAGCAATATGATTCTATACGAATCATTTTAAACTTTTAAAGTTGACGATTAGAAATTACTTTGTTAAATATTAATAATACGTTGCAGTACCATAAAACGAAATGAATATTTTTTTTTACAGAAGTCCCACATACTAACTACGATATCTTCTTTTTTTTTATTTACCTGGCTGGTTGAGTAGTTTGTAGGGAAGAAAGAGTAATATTTTAAATTACTTACTTATTTTTACATTTCTGCGAAACACATTTGCAGTATATTTGTTGCAGGACTTATATTGTTTTCAGCGTTTAAGCCCTCAAAATTACTTGTGTAACTTGTAACGTCTATATAACCACATATTAAATGTCAATCAATTTGCAATCAACCCGAGAGCGAATAATTCCGGGGGACCTTTAGTTATTTAACGGTTTAGTGCAAGCCCTGTGCCGACATTTAATTTCGACGAGATTTCCTGACACAGTCTCGCTGTCAAAGCAGTACAACAACTCCAGCGTTTAACTAGAAATTATATTCCAATAGCAATGCGCCCCTTATATTAGGTATGTACACGCATTCTCTACTACACGGTTTTTAACCCTTCAAGTTCACTAGTATATCCAGGAGTATTTTAGTTACTTAAACCATTCTCATAAGATAACGTTCGTAAACATTTCTTCAATGTCAACTGTACCATTTTCATTCCCTTAATTCGTTATTTAGCAGGAAAACGTCTCCTGTTACCTTTACTACGAAAATCCCTGTAAATTGGTTCTACCTTACCTTACCAAATACTACGACAATATGCAAATAAACACTTCTCCGAGACTTTATCACACTGTTCTCTGGAATTACACAATCATTATCACTTAGAATGTTGTTATATACTTAAAGAAACTCACAAAGTATTGAAATTATCAAGTATCCACTGAAAAATATAATTTATAATAAGATTTTCTTCAAAAACGAAATAACGAACGAATGAACTCAAAAATATCTGACGTAACAATGTCTAGATTGTCTATGAATCACACTTCATGTGCCTATATTTTATTTTCGTTTTCAATCACTTGTCAATTGATGACCATATTTGAGGTTATGTTTGTTTACATGACAGGACACGTAAGAATGAATAGACTTTAGTGGCGGGCATTAACAAATGTAATGTCAAATGTGCGGGCGCTCTTAAAAGCGATGTCTCAGAAATACTGCACAACTGATACTCTACTATCCACTATGATAGTTTAAATTCGCAGGTGGCTCCGTACACCAATTAAGGCGAAAGAGGCTTTGCAGTTCAAAACGATATTAGTCTGCTGTAAGCGTGTCGTGATAGTGCGGTTGCTATGGCAACCATACATCGATCTAATTAGAAAATCATCGCTTGGGTTGCTGTAGGGAGGTGTTGAATGAGAGCTTCGGTTGACATGAATATTTTCAATTCAATTTGAAGGTAAATTGCTTTGAGTTTTCGTTTGACAAATCATATTAAAATGTCCTACTATTTGTTTTTTATAATACTAGCTATACTATTGTTATAAAAAGAAAATCTTTGTGGGATTGAAGCTTTGTAAGTCAGTAAGTAGGGGTTAATCTGTTGGTTTTTTTTTTCACCTGTGTATTGAATACCTGCGGGATAGACATACGACTTTGCCCTGATTTTTGTAAAACGCACGTAAAGTCGATCCTGACTGTACATTATTTTTTTTAGTTTTCTTTCGACTAATAAGTATAATCGGATGAAAATGATCTAATTGTTCTAAACACATTAAAATACCAAATACCATCATCAACCAGCAATAATCAAACTAAATGTAATTAGAAGCCAACTGCGTCAGCACTAAATGTCAATTCGTTAATTCAATTTGCCCCGTGTTCTAATTAATTTACCACAGGTTACCAATTTAATAACAATTTAGAGCTCGCGCGAAACTCAAATACGACACTCTTATGCTGGGTTGCACCAAACCGTCTGTAAACGTAAGCGGTTTTTTAGGGTTCCGTAGCCAAATGGCAAAAATCGGAACCCTTATAGATTCGTCATGTCTGTCTGTCTGTCTGTCTGTCTGTCTGTTTGTCTGTCCGTCAGTATGTCACAGGCATTTTACTCGAAAATCATAAGGTGTATTTAAGTAAAAACTTGAGGATAGGGTGTATTTTGTTAACCGCTACATAGTTTTGCAATGAAATTACTAAAAAAGATTTTTTTTAGGGGTGCACTCCATATTTTTTCATTGCAAGCCCACGTGTGGTACATCAATCGACAGGCCTTTCAAAATAAATATAAGGTTTCTAAGCAATTTATTGGATTAAGTGAATAGAGTCGGAGATAATCGCCCCGAAAGTCACTAAAATTGTGTCCCCCCCCCTCTAATTTTTTAACCGTGTACTTGAAAATTATGAAAAAAATCATGCTAATAGGGCTTATAAAATTCTTTCAGCGATATTTGTTTTGAACAAGATCGGTTCAAAGGTTTTCGAGATATTTATAAAAAACTGCCTTCCTTAAAGAAAAGGACGTAAGTGCCAGAAGTTTTCAGTAACGATATGACCTTTTTCATGTCAGACCCACCATACCTAGCAATACCACTGGGGGTAGGGTGGGACTGAACCATACCACCGTAGTGCTGTGCACTATATTATGCTTTATAATATTTATCTCAAATGTCCTGTTACCGTTATCAGTATCACGCAGTGTAGTTGAAAAAGTTAGACTACCGTTAGTATCTGTAGTAACCATTGATTTAGTATATAGAACTAGATGCACAATGTCAAGCAAATATGCCAAGAAATGTGCCCCAGAGCCCCAGAATGACAGCTCTAGTACATTTCAGTAGTTGGTAATAGCGTTAATTTATAACCTGCATCAAGGTATTTCATAAAAAAAGAACTCAGTGTTTTAGACCTTAAGCACCATATTAGCAAACCAACATCAAAAGATTAAATACTTTTTAGTTTATTGAGACATACAATGTGAATTGACTGCTCACGTCAAAACTTTAGTTAGCGTTTAGCGAATGAATGGATTCGCGTTATAAATTTTATTTATTTCAACAGAAAGCACAAATCAATCTGGTTTCTTTATTTTGCAAGTGGGGAATAAACAGTTTCAAATATTTGTACAAATATTATACACAAAACAATTGATGAGATTTCCGTAAGTACATATAGTATACAGCTGACAGAGTCCATAAAAAGAAGTCATTTTAGTTTCCTTGAAATAGATTCAGTTTGTTAAATAATTGTATTTTCGACCTGCCTTTACTTTTAATACTTTCTTTTTTGCGATGAAATGTTAGCGTACAGTCAAGTAGAGATCAGCTGTCGATTTTATTAAAACGATCCTATGGGTTTTGAACGTCACTCTCATGTGTGATAAGGTCAAAAATGAATGATGATGAAAATTGGCAACAATTTGCGCATTTCCAAATGATGTGTTGGGATTGTATTATAGAATTTTATTATAGTTCATTAATGCTATTAATTACCTTTTGCCAGAAGGCAGAAGATAAAGCTAAGTATATTGGAAGTAATTGAAATTAAAATATGTAATGGAAAGAAATGGGCTTAGGTACGTTCATGAGAGGTGTGGCAGTTTTAGTAAACCTGTTCTTCCATTTTTTGTCGTATAACCTATAATATATCCGAATCATTAAAATGAGCCGAACAAACGACACGCGAGTCGTTTGGTTTAAAAAAAACACCTCGACTGTCGCGTGCTATGACTGCAGCCCATTTTGCACGTCGCTAAGGATTTTTTTGGAAATCTTAAAATGAAAACCATAATTATGTAGGTAACGACATCATAAAAAAAGTATCTAAGTATACCGACTCCTTGGATTTATGTTCCGCGACTTTGTCATTTGAACTAACAAAAATAATTATTCGTTATGTTATGAAAATAAATTATTTAAAGAAATAAATCCCATCTTTTTTCAAGTTTTTTTTGTTGGTATTTATGCAGTTATTGACTGAACATTTCGACATAACTGACAACCAACAAGTCTCACGGTTGAAACCAGACTAAACCACAAAATAGATAATAGTACATGTACAGAAAGGACACTCCTTTGATCTTTACGAAATGCGCTTTTTTCTCAGTCAAAACATTAAGATTTATGGCTCTCTGACGTCCCCAACGTTGGGGCACCGGCATGTACTTGTAGCGATGAACGTAAATCGCGGAGTGTCCCGCGCCTTACTAAACGCAAAAGAACCGGCCGATGCGATTGGCGGGTGTTAGGTGTACTACGACCCTACAGCGCGCGATCCGAGCGAGCGAAGCGAGCGTGCCGCGGCAGCGGCCGGCGAAGCTCCAGAACCGACTACGGATATTTTTTTCGAATAAACTTAGGTCTGGAGCTTCGCCGGCCGCAGCCGCGGCACGCTCGATTCGCTCGCTCGGCTCGCGCGCTGTAGGGTCGCAGAGTCGCAGTACACCTAACACTCCTCCTCGCTTCATTCGTCGTCGTATCTACACCGGCCTGCCTTATAGTATAGGTTGGTTATGAACGTGGACGTATGGCAGTTACGATACAGGTATGAAGATAAGATAATACCCCGCGTGCCAAGGGGAAACTACTAAGGCCACTGTAGTGTCACAGGAAATTCTTTTTTACCCATGACACTACTGGCAGTGCCAAGCAGTAGTGCCTAAGGTAAAAAATGGCCAGAACGGCCTTCGTTTTTTTCAGTTTAATGAAATTAAATTTTTTGTACCTATTTCTTTTTCTATTTTTCCATCAAATCCCAGCACTACTAACGGCGGTAGTATGGTTCAGTCCACCCTACCCCCAGGGGTATGGCTAGGGGGTATGGTGGATCTGACATGACCTTTTTAATAGGGACGGAACCCTGGTTGTGCGTTGTCCGACACGCACTTGGCCGCTTTTTTATCGTTGGCTGTTGCTATAATAGGACGAACCCAATAGAACAGTTTGACAAGTTTCTATGAATTGACAGCTGCTGGCCCCATATTTAACGTTGATCGGTCTGTAATCGTAAGTTGTTGCAAGCCGCCTCTCGTCTATACTAATATTGTAAAGTGGAAAATCTGTGAAATTGTAGCTTTGTAAGTTTGTATGTAGAGGTCTGCAGAGCCACTTATAGGATATTAAAAAATAATTCACTTGTGTATAAAATTAGCTTTGGGGTTTGCTTGTGTTCTTAGCAATACGCAGCGGCGGGCAGCTAGTTACATTATAATGACGTAAAGTTTTTGAGTTTGTAGGTTTGTATGTAAAGCTACGGCAGCCTAGTGGTTCAGGCGTGCGGCTGTCAAGCGGTGGTCGTGGGTTTGAATCCCGGCTGGTACCAATGACTTTTGAAATGAAACCTGGCTAGATTTATTTCTCGCCCCTGTAAACCCTTTTATTCCCAATTTCATCAAAATCGTTAGAGCCGTTTCCCAGAACGTGATTGTAAATTTATATATACATACAAATATTGCTCCTTTAATAGTATAAAATAGGAGAATAATACAAATCGCACTAGCCCCATAGTAAGCTCAATAAGCCTTGTGTTACGGGTACTAGACGACGATATATATAATAGATATAAATATTTAAATACATAGAAAACATTCAAGACTCAGAAACAAATATTCGTGCTCATCATACAAATATTTGTCCTTACCGGGATCGGAACCCAGGACCTTCAGCTTCGTAGGCAGCGTCACTACCCACTAGGCTAACCGGTCGTCTAAAATTGACGATAATATTTTGTATTAAATAAAATGATTGAAATTCAATGAATGTAACAGAGGAAACTGTATTTAAAATATTGCATGCCTTAAAGGTGAATTAATTGAACCTAATGTTTATATTTCAGACCTTTCTGTATTATTATTTCAAGCAATAAATGAATTATGAAAAGAAATAAATACACAAGGACCTTACGCTATACAATGGCAGACAAAAGGCGTTCTTATCGCTAATAAGCGATCTCATCCAGAACCTTTGGAAAATTTACAAAACAAAAATACATTAATTGTACTACTCTGTCCATGTCCATGACTGTCGAGTTAAAGTGACAAAACGAGCGCCCAAAACGCTTTGTAATGTAATTGTTATGAACCATATCTAGGCTCTTGAACACTATTAGTAACCAATGTAGATATTTTACCTAAACTTCAGTTATACAAAGATTTAGGTTCGCATATTTGTGGACTGGCTACAGCTAGGCGCTACAAAGCCTTATTTTAGTGTGACTCAAAATCCGCATAACCGGCGTTCCCTATTGAAATATGAGTAAGTGGTTAAAAGATAACTAGGTGATGGGAGTTTGCTGAATATGGTTGGCGCTGTACCGGTCATTGTGGCATCCTTTGGGGTAGGCTTATGTCCAGCATTGGACGTCTTTCGGCCGATATAATGACTTTGATGAAAATACAACTTACATACACATAAACGGTTAAACTGACCATAATATAATCAACTTATTGCTTGTTCGTCATCATTACTGGCGATATCGTAAAACCCGCAAACTGGCCTATTATCC
Organism: Epinotia demarniana; assembly: GCA_945867215.1. Taxonomy (NCBI): domain Eukaryota; kingdom Metazoa; phylum Arthropoda; class Insecta; order Lepidoptera; family Tortricidae; genus Epinotia; species Epinotia demarniana. The sequence continues at coordinate 24,118,059 of OX244271.1, read as the reverse complement.
TTTAGTTACGTCGTCCAATGTCGTTATAGGATTGCCCAACGTGTATACCATTAGCATGTCGCTTTACACCCAATTCGTTTTGTAGCATTCTATTCAAAACATAGAACAAGAGAAGTCATTATTGTTTTTTTTTACATACCATGCCATGTAAAAAAGATAGTGGTAGCAATCTATTACGGTACGCTTTCAACTTGCCTGCTTTTGCCTTGCTTTTTTGCCTAATTCATGAGAGCACGCTCGTGCCTAGCAGTGGAACCTGTATAGGCTGATTTATTATTATACACCGTGGACGTTAATAACCCGAAAGATTTTAACCACGCATTCCTTAGGTCATTAGGAGCAAAAAATGTTATGTGAACCCCAGTCACTGCCGGCTTAGTTTTGAAGATATTATCAATTTTCATGTAAACTTTTTATTTTGATTACTAACGTGCATTTAGCTCTTTTGACTGCGACGTTGCTACCGATGTTGGCCAGTTTTGCGTCGCTATTGACAGATATCAAAGTGCCAGCTACCACTCACTAAATTTAACCTTTTTTGAAAAAATAATCGTTACCGTTTTATTAAAAGGGATAATTTCCATAGAAAAGCGGTAGTTATCCTAGTTTTATTTACAAAAACCGACAAAAAGCAAAAAAAAAACTTTTTTTTGCTGAATTTTTGTTGGGGTTCATATAACATTTCTTACTCCTAATGACCTCAGGAATGCGTGGTTAAAATCTTTCGGGTTCTTAACGTCCACGGTGTATTTAAAAACATTTATATCTCAAAACACCACACGTTTAAAAGAAAAAGGAAAATGAAATTACGTTGAATCCAAAATAAACATTTGCGGGTTACATTCTTCATTCACCTGTCTTATATGCCCACACTAACGCCTACACACATGCTGACACATCGACACATTTCGGACGCGGGTTTTTCACATTCCAACAAAGGGACTTAACCCGAACATTGATGCCATGCACATGGCGGATTCACACGCAATCCTCTATTCTATTTTATTCACGAATTTCCAAAATTAGACACGCCTCATAACTATTTCCGCTTTTCTGGGTTAATACGGCCATTGTAATGAAAATGGTTAATTTCTTTACACTTTTACTGACGCTATTTTTGTGTAGAAGGGGTTATATCCGCCGCATTTAACATGAAAATGCTTTAGATTTAATAAGAGATCACAGCTATATTTAGGTACAGAGTCGAGTTTCACCTATGTCTGTCTATTTACTTTTATCCCACAACCTTGGAACCCTTAAACTAGCGATATCTACAATAGTCAATAGTCAATATTGTTTATTTCGTAAAGGTACATCAATTAGAGGTGTCGAGTTAGTAATATTGTTCCACTATGTTTTGCCTTTTGGCATACAAAAACATGCTAGATACTATCTTAATATTACTGTACAATACAATTCTACAGAGGAGTTACACGCGTGCTACCATAACGGACGGAAAGGCTAGCTAAATTAAGAACTGATATTGAAATGCCTGACGGCTTTCCATACACAACATATTTAATTTAGACTGGTAATAGTTTATTTGCCTTGCCTAACTCAGTTGCGGCAAATAAGAATGTGGAACTTTGGCAAGGACAACGAATGATATCCCTTTCTGTCACACTTATTAATATTTGTATGCTACCATCTCGCTCCGTCGAGAGTGTAAAAGTAGCAAAAAACTTTATACTTAACTAGCAGCCCGTGCGGCTTCGCCCTCGTACGAAGAACGCAGACCAGCCCGCAGAATAAAACAGCTAATGAGTCGTTTATGACCATCTACACACAGATGAAAGAATTTTTGAAACTGGTCCTGTGGTTCCAGAGATTGCCCATTACAAACTTACAAAACTATAATCTCACAGTATTTTTCTCTTAGTCATCATCATTAATTAACATAATGATTTGTGTAGATATCAAAAACGTAAAAACAACTAATATACCCACACTGTCTAACTTAACACTACAAATCAGCAACTTATTAGTGTAAAGATTGCCATAAGTTTCTAATTGGAGTACTTAAGTAACTCCAAACGGAGCCATGGGCATACGCAGTGCACAGTGTATACCGCATTAACTTCTGACACTTATGAGTTTCAAAAGTCACAACTTTAGTGCCTGAGGTCGAGCCAGCATTTAGCGTGTCTTAGTTTTCACTTAATATTGCTTTCAAAGCGGCAGACTGTCAGTTAAGTTCTGTAACTAGGAGTAATATTACTTAGTACCAACTAATAACGTAAGCAATAAGTTTACTATGTTACCGTTACAACTTACAGTTAATTGTTTATCCAGGAAAATTATTGCAACAGTTTTATAATGACAGTAGGTATGCTGTAAAATTACGTTCGGTGTTGGGAGTCAGCTACAGAGTCACGGTTTATGGAGTATAAGTTTTGGTCCTTTGATTGAATGAGAAGTTTGAAGTTCTCTGTGAGATGACACGTGCCAATACCATTGTAATATGATACTCGTAATTGACTGATTTTGAATTAACAGTAACTGAATAGTTTACTGCACCATATACGCATAAAAATTGCTTGTATCAGCGCAACCAAAGGCAAAGGTGTATCAATATAAAAGCATTATATTCAAAAAAGAATTCCAAAAAGATACGCTTAGGTGAAGCTACTGGCCACATGCCATACCTGCCAACATATATTATTTGTTCTTTAGTACATAAGGATCCTAACTAGAAGAAAGAAATATAATTTTATTCCCAAACACACAGGATAACATATATAAATAAAGAACAACCAAACTGTACTAATAGTAGGTACACCATATTTAAGAGTGTTTTTGTTATTTGGTTTTTTTGAAGCGCAACAAAAAAAATCATATAATGCGAACTCCTTTTAAATTTCTACCCAAACACGTGTCTAAAACCCGGTATGCGCATGTTAGAACCAAAAGGCTGCCTGGCATCGTTTTGACACCTCGCCCCCAACCCCGCATAATGGCAATGGCACCCATTCTGTGGGTCCATTCTCCGGCGCTACATAGAATTGTATGGTTTTTTTGTTCGCTTAGCGCTACCTACTTGATACAGTATCGAGGTACAGGTGACCTGGCTAGTATAAAATATTGCGCGATAGTCACTCTGTTACGTTTTCCTCCAATTCATGTTTAATTGTATCGCTGCAAAAAATCACATTGTGTGTGTCTATCGTTTACCGGCCTGTAACCGCTCGGCCACGACTTTGGTCTTAAGCGACCTGCGACCAGCGTTTTATCTGTTCATTGCGCGGTCGAGATGCGCAACGCACTGTGTTTAGTTGGGATCACGCGCAATGAACAGATAAAACGCTGGTCGCAGGTCGCTTAAGACCAAAGTCGATCTTCGATGCAACCCGCCCTTAGAATGGATACAAATAGATATGCACAGCGGACGTAGCATGTTTGCTATTTTATCACTTACCGCTGTGGATAAGACATCTGTCACGTTCCGACATGTATGCGAGTCCGACAGTAACAGATGTCCTATCGACAACGATTAGTGGTAAAATGGCAACCATGCGACGCTCGCTGTACCGATGGTATTGTCCACTATTACTCATACACTTCTATCAAAGAACAGATGGAAGTCTCAACCTTCTCCTAGAATTTATCTCAAGTAAACTCTCTCTAAGTTGGTTTCAACCAATACCAATTAGGAGTTGGCTCCCCAGGTAACTGTCGGGAGAGAGCTCCGTTTGTGCTTCTCCTCGAAGTTTGGAAAGACGATTACGAATGCAAACTGACGTCTCCATATTGTGCGGAGAGTAGGTACACATTAGTGTTGAAGTGTTACAAAATGACATATGTATATATTAATAGTTCATCTGTATTATTGTGGTGTCTATACTATCTATATCTATGCCTACTTACTAATATTATGACGAGGAAAATTCTTTGAAATTGTTGTTATAAGTTTGTAGGTTTTGGATAATATCTAGAGCCGCTAATCCGATTTTCAAAAAACTTTGTCATGCGGCTTGTATCCTGCGGATTTGCCTGCATTCAAAGCGGAAGCGGCGCGGCCAGAAAGTTTGTTATGTATACTGAAACTACAAACTGTATCCTATTTATTTAGTACATATATGGTAGTAGAAGTATATATGGCTAATTGTCGTTCTACAATGCAACTAACTACACAATTTAATTATCTAACTATGTACAATGTTTCGCATTTCACCTTTAAACCAATTATGTACACGGACTATTTGTTTACACATGACTATTTAGTATTTCCTAACTTTAACTTAACAAGAAATAATGATTCATTGCCTTTACTCTCTTTATGCAGTAGTCAATCCTTAGCTAGTTATCTTTACGCAATATTCCGATATTCCACGAAACTTCAAATATTTTCGTTGTAATACAATTTCTACGTTCTTCTAATTAAATTGTGTCTCAAGGGACCAAAATTAAATATTTACAGCGAGGACGGTATACGTATTGAATCCTCAGTGAACTGAAATATTTTACAATAGAACCCTGACCGTAGTAAGGTTTCTAAGGTTGAATCTTGAGCGTAACGAGGGATTCAAGTGTTTACGCCCAAGGTGGAAATAATTTTGCTACCGAGTGGCACGTACTGTTTTTCACACCTTCTATGAGAAAGTGAAATCCCTCATTCGAGGTCAACAATTTTTTTTCTAAATAGCAAGATGAAAAAAAAAGAAAGATGAAAAAAAGTACAACGTTGATCCCTAATGTGAGGGCACCACTGATTCTTTTTGAATAGCAGATGTGAAAATAATAAAGAATCACACATGAAATGCATAATGAATCTGATTTAATGGAGTTGGCACGGTGCCCAAGACGACCCTTGACCCACTGAAGTCTTGGACAATTACTCAAGCGCCTTTGCTCGTGGCAGTTCCATTAAGTTGGACAATGTGACGTGTGTTTTGGTAGGTGTGGTATGTAATGCGCAACCATTTACGTGTCTCTACAATTTTTAATCTTCGATTTAGAAATATAAAATCTTTAAAAAAAATTATATATTACGGCGATAAGGCTTCGCTGTAAAATGTAATATCTTAACCCATTCAGGGCCCATGACGACACATATGCGTCAGGCCGCCGTAGTCGCTTTCCGCTACATACGAGGAAAACCACGGGATCGGCTACGAGCGTAGCGCGTAGCGATTCTGGGCAATGAATGTGTTAAGGGAAAAATAAGAATATAATTTAAGGTAAGGGCTAAGAAAAATAAACAATTACCTGTCACCAGCCTGGGTAACCGTTGACAATATTTAAGAAAAATATTGTAACAAAAAAGATGCTGTTTAGTTATGTCTAAAAACATGTCATTTTACAGTGATAAGCCTTAAATCTATATTAATTTGAGATTTTAGACTGCCTAATCGAAACTTATAATCAGTTAATTAGACCATATATATTACTGCACAATAAACTAAAGGTTAACTTAGGAGTGTGAGTTGATAATTAGGTAACATTTTTTATATCCTTACTATATGTTCATCAAACTTATTTTATGTGTTGAACACATATGTAGCCTTTGGTGCCGACTGTCAGGCTACATATTTGCAATAAATAAAAAAGTTTGTCAAATTCACGCTTAGCCGCGAGAATTTCTCAGATGTATAGATCGAAATTAAATAACATCACTCCTTAAAGTCGAACCCAGAGAGACTGCGGTGAACCTCTCACGGCTAGTGGCAAAGAGCTTCCGGTTCAAATTTAATTTAAACACACAAAGTTCGCGTCTGGCCCCAATGGGACCTGACAAGTCAAGACTGGTAAAATAGAAAGATGCCAAGAGCGGATGGCATTCGTAAAACTATCATAGTATAATAACCGTATACGCGAAAATATGTATTAAGGAAAACGTCGTTACTAACAAACACGTGTAAGAAGAAATGCAAAGATGTATGTGAAGTTTCCAATCCGCACTGAGCCAGCGTGGGGACTACTGCCCGTTTCCTTCCATTCGTGAGATGAGGCCTGTGACCAGCAGTTGAGCGTACCGATATAGGCTGATGATGATGATTATGATGATGTCCACAGAAGAGACACGTACCTAAACTTCTGTATGACGGAAACATGAAAACATTACAGAAATAGCAAAGGTAAACGTTCAATTACAAACATCAATCAGCAAATACCTCCAATAGGCGGTCAGAAATCCAACCATTTCAAATCCCATACCCGTCCACTCGCCGAGCATTAAAAAGAATCATTACCGTACGTGAAATCGCTTCAATATTTGAAAATGCCTCGTAACAATTATTTAGCTTTGCAATCGCTGTTATTGCGAATTAGGCTGTACTGATATGACTATAAGAGTGTTCACGGTGGCATAGGTAAAGTAGAAGGAGTAATGTTAGCAATGTTTGCGGGTCGAGTAAAAACGCAATCGCTCGCGACACACGTAACCATGCGCCATCGGGTTTTGAGCGCATCTGTTATAAAGGTTTGTCTATACGTAGGCAATCCAGCGCATTTTTAGCTTACTATTACTCATCACACTCTAACGTAGCAAATAGACCTTTTAAAAAAAGAAATATAACTACAAGTTTTTCTTTAAAACTTTCTTATAAATATCACTGAGAATTCACGAAGTCAACATGGACGCCACGTCTTGCTAGGCACGAAATTAAAACGTTTTACGGTAGTGTTTTCTCAACAAGAAAATATAGTAAGATGTTTAAAAGTATAATGTCATGCTTTACTTTTTTTGATTAACATACAAGGATGTAACTACTTTGAAATAACGATAAACTAGAAACGATTTTTTGAAAAAAAAAAATACTTTTGTGCTTTTTAATTATATATAAGAATATAAGATGATAGGTCACCTCATACGACATGACAAGTTCATACTCAATATAATTCAAGGAAAGATAGAAGGGAAGCGAGGAAGAGGAAGACCTAGAATAAACTGCATAGAGCAGCTCAGAAAAAGAGTTGAGATGTCAAGAGGTTGCCTGGGATCGGAGTAGATGGAGGGCCTACTTTAAGGTACACCGACAAGAGCTTATCTTGATAATAAGCAGAAGAGAGAGATACCTATACATATAATAATTAATCATTCTGGTAATGAAGGTAACAAAAACAATGTATCCTTATACATTACATTATACAAGCCATTACATAATCCATAAAATTCACAGAAATGAATTGACCATCTGTCAATGTAAATATTCAAAAGGTTTCGTAAGGTCAGAAACATAAAATTGGATTTATAGCCAAGGAATCATTTTTATCTGACGTTTAATTTACTTGAAATTCTTGACCTTTCTCATCGGCAAAATTAATTAAGGGGGATATATATTATATAAGATAGGTAATTAAAAACAATAGTGAAAAATTCTTCGACATAATTACTGTGCAATTTCATCATTTGGTTTTCGAATTAGTAATAACGATTTTCTAGAAATCATCTTCTGACTGGATTCTTTTTGTATAAATTATTACTTATCTATTTTAACTATTTTGGGTCTTCCGGGGTTGTAAGTTACAAGTTGGTACAGTAATGTTAAAGTACAAGTTACAAGTAATGTTATATAATTAGTGAACCAAATAATGCAATATCTAAAGACAATTTGTATTTGTGTCTCTAATATTTTCTATGTATTATTGTAGTGTATCGTTGCAAGCATAGTTTAGTTTGGAACTAGATCGATTCGTGTCATATTTGATTCTCCCCTTACATTTATCTTTATAATTGATTTTTTATACCACTTCAGTGTCGTCGGTGGCAAACAAGGTTACGGCCCGCCTGATGGTAAGTGGTCACCGTAGCCTATGGAGGCTTGCAACTGCAGAGGTGTCGCATGATCGCTGCTGACCCGTTAAAAACTTATACACTCATTTCTTGAAAAACCCCATAGCTGTAGTCCCTCAGGTAAACCACGGCATAGATCATTCCACAATAGTCCGTAAGCCCACCCCCAAAACAACAACGTCTCATGACAACACGATAAAATGCATGTCTGTCAGTCCTGCAATGGTTTCCTATAACCATTTGCCAACTCAGGGATTCGTGTTTTTATTGGAGTCATGTGTGTCTCCCCCCGTGCCGGCTAAATGGCTACTAATGAGATGTAATAGTAGACCAACTTAACTTGTACTTGGAAAGGCCAAATTTAGTACTAATTTAGCTGGCGCGTGCGTCTCGATGTAACAAAAACAGACAGGCAACCACGAAACCCTACACTGCGTGAGGCCCGACACGCACTTTGCCATTTTTTTTAATTAAATGCCTTGTCTGTCGATGTGGTTCTCAGCTATGGTTATTGTACGTACGAGTACATTACAACCTAGACCAGAAATCATCACCAGTGTGAGCGCACCTCTGTAATAAAGACAAGTAGAATGCCGGTTACTCAACAATCATTACAATATCGAGTCGTGGGAGTGCACTCGCGTGAATCATTGTTAATTATCCTCCATCTGCTGTGGCGCAATTACTTTAGAATCTGCGTGCTTATAGGAAGACGTCTAGGGGATTGTCCTAATACAACGCGACTACGCAATCATCCCAAGTTCGCGCGATTGTCAATTAGGACACCTATTCGAGGCCAATATGTTTTGATCGCGCGTTCGCGCAAGGATCGAAAGCGGTCACTATAAGGTGAATGTAATTCTCAAAATTTTGTTTCGCTCGCAGGTTGGTACGATTATCACTGCACGGCTATCACGCGACGGCGCGCGAGATCTCTCTCGATTTTTCTCGTAATCGGTCTCTCTCTCTCTTATTAGATAACTTAGAACAGAGGTATAGTGCGAGAAAAATCGAGTGTATGTCGAGGCCGTCCCATGATAGACGTGCTGGACTGCGCGCGAGCTGTGTCGCGACGAGACAGCCTATACATCTGACCGTCTCTTCCTAATTAGAATGTTTAAGTCGGGGTCCCGCCGCCTCGTTTCCCGCAGGCCAGGCCACGGCAGGCCGGACCGACGAGCCGTGGGAACCGTCGCATCCAATGAGCCTATCCTCGTCCGTCCATCTATCGGGAGTCGGAAAGTTCAAAGAAGCGGCGCGACGTCGCGGTCTTTAGGGTGCGCCTGCGTCAGTTCTAACTCATTAATTGAACACCAACGTAATGGCGTAGACGAACAATCTAGTAGGCGGTAACGACAGGCCAGTACAGACCGACACACGCCATCGGAACGGCTCGACGCGATCAGCCGCACTGACGTCCACAGGCATGGCAAGATCCTGCCGATCCGGCCTGTGATGACACGGGCCGTGGGATCCCGCCCTTAGTAAGACTCGTTTTAGTCTATGTCGCCGTAACATAGGTCCCGGGACGTACTTTGATAGCCACGTCCTGTATTTAGCTCGATATGCTGTGTTTGTCCGCGCACGACATTGGGATTTTAGATTAAAAAATCGTGGCGTCAGCGTCAAAACGAATTATTATATTGGAATAAGCTACGTTTAGATTAATAAATGACTAACAAATCTGTACATATAGAGAAGCATCAGACAAATACAAGTTAAAATTAGCTTTTTCATAGTGATTGACTAGAATTTGAAGCCCATAAGTGTTTATTTATTGAAAAAGACACGCCATAGGTACATAAACAATGCAATCAAAATCATGGTAGGTATTATAGACACCCACGATTTTTTTTTTTTTTTTATGCACGGGCGTGCAAACAGCATTCACAGTTTGAGGAATATGAAACTTTACAGTCAAAATCAACGATACATCAGCTTTTTATTTTCACTTAAAATAACAGCTTACAGATAAGTAAATAGTACATGAGCATCCCAACGCCAAGTGCTTTTAACATCCGGTCATTAACGACTCCGGCCAATCACACAGATTAAGTAGAACAGCTTAGACACTCGTAGTATTGAAGTAAAGGAGATTAGCTAAGAGCTTAATCATGATTTAATATCGGGTAGGTATTTTTATTGTTTCATTCCAAACGCATGCATTGGAAAATCATGAGATTTTTCAAATGTTGTCTGGTACAGTCACCGGCATCAATATCTGCCGAAACAAAGCCTGCAAAAATATCTGACACGTTCTTATGGCATTAGACATAGAGTCGTGTCAGATATTTATGCGTGCTATGTTGTGGCAGATCTTATTGCTGGTGACTGTACGTTCACGGAGCTCACTTTATAATGGACATTACAAAGCTTAACTATTAAGAAACCATAGTTGAAACCTTAGTAGTAGTTAGTTTAACAATTAAAGTCCTTGATGATAGGTACTTATAGCATTTGTTTTTTTTAGTTTAAGACTAAGTCTATTTGTGAAAGATTGTTCTCTAATATTTTATTGAAGGAGCGAGCGAAGCGACCTAAGTTCTCTGCTTCAGCGTGGATTAAAACTCTTTCGTATGTCTGGTTATCAAGCTGTTCTTCCCTACAGTTCACAAAATTATATATATTTTTAAAACGTTTTTTTCGAGTTCTACTGTTCACAGAGACACTAGATATATAGTTTATTATTATTAAGTGCACAGGCTGTGTTACACTGTGTCTTCGTAGTTGGCTCGGTAATCACAAACCTCAAAGCGGTCGTATAACTGGCCGTTAACATTATAAACGAAACAAAACGCATAAAACCCCATTTTAATAACAGTGACAGGAAATGGAAATGAAATAATAGGGCCATTACACGCTTGTACATTTTGATGTGCAAGCAAGAAATGGCTTTTATTGAGGAGACAAAATTATAGAATACAGCCATGTCATCGGTGTCTACGTGGATTTACTTACTGGGCTACAAATATTTTAACCGCCTTCAAAAAAGGAGGAGGTTCTAAATTCGACGAAGTTTTTTAATTTGTTATGTATCTTCCCCGATTACTCCTGACTTAAACCAATTGTTTTTTGTTTGATAGGGTGTCCTTCCCAGGTGGTCCAAGGTCATCAGGTTAGGATCTGATGATGGGATCCCTTAACAATAGAGGGCTTTTGAAGAAATGTGAAAATGTTCATGTATCTGGCGGAGTACTGTAAAACATTTTTTTACAGAAAATGATTGATGTCAAATTGTGAAAACGCGTACGCGTCATACTCGTCATCGGGCACTGTTTATGGAGTCCGGAATTGTTCATGCTGGGCAAGGGCATAACTATCTTAATACTGATATATTTTTTGTCTGTCATCATGAAATGATTATTGTTATAAATTGGTTGCCCCAATTAACGCAGGCACAGCTGCGGGGAAATATATAGGCTATAACTAGCCAGAAAATCCATTTTACAGGCAAGTGAAAATAATTTTGAAATCAGATTAGCGGTTGGATACTACCCAAAACATACAAACTTACAATTAGAGCTACAATCTCAGAGACACTTCCTCTTTATACTATTAGGTAACTAGTACATATTTACTGCTTAACTTGTAAAAGTGAATTAAAAAAAAATATTTTAATTCTGTTTTAAGTTGATTGTGGTACTGTCACTGTGTTTTGTGGTATTCCATGCGCACAGACAACCCTGTTACATTTTTGTGGGTAAGCATAACTCACACATTTCGTTATATACGGGCCCTGTAGTTGTTTTCCCATAAGCTAACCAATTTAAATAAAAAAATCTAAAACTACCTAAGCGTGTGACAGGAAATGGAAAGGTGGACTGATGACCTGGTAAATGTTGCGGGAGTCCGCTGGATGCGGGTGGCGCGGGATCGGTCACTTTGGCACTCTTTGGGGGAGGCCTATGTCCAGCAGTGGACGTCTTTCGGCTGATATGATGACGATGATGATGATGACCTAAGCGTGTTACATGATTAAATAATTTAATTTAGCTAAGTAAAATTGTATGTGTTATCGATAAGTATGAGAGACTTTGTTTCTTTATAATAAACTAGCGATCCCGCCCCGGCTTTGCACGGGTACTATATTATACATATAAACCTTCCTCTTGAATCACTATCTATTAAAAAAACCGCATTAAAATCCGTTGCGTAGTTTCGAAGATCTAAGTATACATAGGAACAGACAGCGCGAAGAGACTTTGTTTTATACTATGTAGATATTCATAAATACCTAAAGAAAATGCCGTTACATTTTATGTCACTAAAAATGTTCTTCAACGTAGCGTTATCCTGGCCTTTGCAGGGTCCGATTTCCTACAAATTTTGACGAACACTAATGCCAAAATTCGAGTCAACAGTCGGAGCAACAAATTTGTATAGATTGCGACCTTAAGCGTTCCAGATAATCCCGGCTTAGCTCCCGACACCGGCAATTATTCCCGTTTTCGGGCCGGGACCTTTGGATCTTTGCTTGACGATTAATTAGCAATTCTGAGGGACTTTTGGATCAGACATGGTTGTTATCAATTATATATTTGAAGACAAATTAAGAAATACGCGTTGCTATTACGAATAGCGGCGTCAAGATATAATCGTACTTGTGAGCGGTGCTTTGAGGTGAAAGCCGAAACAAGTTACGAATAACAAATCAATAAAGTACTGTATGATTTGTCACCAATAGCAACGACACACTGGTTCACTATATCATCGTGATCCTTGTTCAAATGTCAATTTGATTTACTATGATTTGTGTGACACACATTGATTATTATGATTTGTGTGACGGCCATAACATTAGTCCGATGATATTTATGGCAAGCGTGTCGGAACATACAATATAGTCACACGTGTGTTAATGTCTGGTAACCGGTTGTAAACGATTAATTCCATCAATTCGTTTCAAAACTAAAATCGAAAGGGCGAGGGAAGTAACTTTCACTTTTACACTAATTCATAATTCATTAATTGGATTATTATTCATTAAAGGAGTAACAAGCGCTGTTGTTTTTAGTTTAGCTGACTGCTAACAGACTTGCAAGTCCATCACTCACAAGACGTCCTTTGGATCTCTAGCGATCCCACTTTTTCTGACCACCAGTACGTAACATACGACAATGCACTTTAAATAATGACCTAATAGTTAATTAGCTGCTAGCTGTCCTAAGCAAAAAAAAAATATTAACTTCAAAAATATCGAAAGAAACGCAGATAAAATTTATTAAATCGTACCTACATATGGAGCATAGCATTGTACGGAAGTGAAACATGGACCTTGAGCTCGACCCAGAAATATGCGGAGATATTAGAAGCGTTCGAGATGTGGTGTTGGAGGAGAACCGAGAAAACTAGCTGCAGAGAGGGTTCCCAATGAAGAAGTCTGATAGAGTGAGGCAAACTAGGCAGTTAATGGAAAATAGAAGAGGGAAGAATAGGAGGGCATACGACATGACAACTTCATACTCAATATAATTGAAGGAACGATAGAGGAGAAGCAAGGAAGAGGAAGACCAAGAATAAACTACGTAGAGCAATTCAAAAAAAGATTCGAGAATATCGTATGTCAAAGAGGTTGCCTGGGATCGGAGTAGATGGACGGCCTACGTTGAGATACACCGACAAGAGCTTTAGCTTTTAAATAAGAAGAAGAATAGTTCATTAAAGTTCGCCGTAAACATAATACCACAAATCAATAATATCTTGTTTATATTCCATACATACATCAATCTACAACATATTACCGAACATCCTTCCTCAATATCGTAATGTACTATTAGTTCCGGCACAAAGAAGTGCGTAAATCACGGGCCTACATATTAATATTTAGTTGGACGTAACAACGAGCCCGTTGACCTATTTCTCTCGTATCGATTATTCCAAATGTGGTATTCCTTAACAAATGGCATAATTATGGCATATAGGTGTAGGTACAGAACGATGATCAGTTGCATCAGTTCATAGAAAGAAACAAAGAATGAAAGTATTTAGTGAGTGAGGCTAACCTGTTGTATTCGTGACTTTTGAACCTTAACGTATACGAGTAGAATAAGACCCCAAAATTGGGGCACCTCGCGAGCGAGAATAACGACTGACTCTGATTAGAACACTTGGAAAGTAAAGGGTATTTGGTCTTCCGCACGAGTTAATCATCCTAATCAATGTAGAGTTAAAAAACTAAGATGCCACAGCCGTTCTTCTCATCTGCGACTCACTATTGGTCGCCAGCCAAACTCCTCCGAATCCCGCAGTCGCGTCCTACAAAGTTATTGCGCTACATATTATTACGTTTCCGATATAAGTGGCATTAGCATAGCTAGCACGATCACGTTTATTGGATATAATTTGTCCCGTACTAGCAAGTATTTAAGTGCGAAGGGGACGAAAGCTTTACGTCCAGCGATCATGCTAGGCAGATAACTCGAAGCATGTGATCAGAGTGCAATTACCGACGCAAATGGCGATTATAATAGACGGACGAGCCATTTGTATTGGAAATGTGCTAATGGAACAAGCCATAAACGTACAGCCAGCCGGTTGATTTAATCTCGATATGGATTATCCAGCTTATTGGATCCTGTTTTAATAGAAACGTGGAAATTGTGGGAACGAAAATTGCTGTGTCATTGCGGTGTCGATGCCGGTGTAAAAGTCAGACTTGGAGGAAGGAATACTATAAACTGTTATTTTTAGACATTTACAGAGAGTACGGCAGAATGTCATCTTGCTTATATGTGTATTTGCCAGACTGGGAAAATACCTCCTCCTTACCCCTTACCTACTTAATGCTGTAGGTACTTATGTAATGTGAGGTATGTCGACACTCCTGCTGTCATGTATTTTTCTTTAAAATATTGAGCCCAATGCTCCATTATTTTGGTCACATCCTCAGTCTCAAATAAGAAAATCGACGGCTTATAATTCAAGAGATTAGCACGATCAAGGGTTTAGGACTTTAGGTACCCAACGGAACATGTAGGTATAATTCATAGATTCACGCCTTTATTTCCAAAAGGGATAGGCAGAGCACATGAAAAATATGTTCCAGTGCCACTCTTAACATAAATGTGGGTATAAAAGATCGACTAAATATCATATCGCAGTCATATGTTGCTAGCTCATCGCCCACAACACGCTTCTAGCCTTAATCGACTTTTACGACACCCACGAAAAGAAAGAGGATAGTGAAACTCTAACCCGGCACCACGCGGGGGAGGGGGGGGGGGGCTGTAGGGTATGACGTGATGAATTAAGACAAATCGAAACATCAGTAGTATTTCCTTAAGGCACTTCTTCAACAGGAAATGACGTGCAATTGGTCGTTAATAACCAGAACCTTCCAGACGCAAGGAATTTATAGATCGCGGTGAAAGCTCTGCCTCAAGTAACCCGTGACAGTACTTCAAGATTTTTTCCATCTGTGTGCCTTCAACTTTGAAGCCAACCATGACATGGAAGTAAAAATAGTGAATATCATCACACCGCAACGACTAAACTTCCAAGTAAGCTCAATAGAACTTTAACGAGCAGAAAATGATAAATTGAGATCGATTCCCGTATAGAATCCCAAATCGGCCGAGCGTGAAACCACAGTGGCAACATAAGGCGTGAAAGAAACTACGATATCTCGTGACCGGAATTTTAAGCGGTTCCAGACAGAACTCTCAATAACTACGGCCTTGTTGCAGAAGTCACTTACTCCGGGTTTTCATTCCACGTTTCGCTTCGACTTACATTGCTCGAAGCAGTGAACATTATTAATATAGCCTGCAGCAAAACTACATACAGGGTGACATTTTACTCGGTGTCCAATTTTTTTGTAGGCATTTGGTATTACTAATAGACTCCATTTTTGCAAAAAAACTGGTAGGTATTTTTTAATTATAAATTGTCTATCCCAAAAGAATTATCAGTACCGCGCGGAGCGGGACCCCACTGAGGTGCCCGCGCGGTAAGGTTTTTTTGGGATAACTTTAAGCAACAATATATTGATTTAAACTTTCACGATTCTCACACATTATTTATACTAACGCGGAATAAGGTGCCGTCTAGTGATGCGGAGGTGCTTAGACAGGATGTTTCGGTTATGCTACGGAAAGCCAGACTACCGAAGAGTAACGTGACCGCGGAAGAGCGATCAGCGCTTAAGGGCCTGAGGGCGAATGAGAATATCCTGGTTCTTAAGGCTGACAAGGGAAACGCCACCGTGGTCATAGACTCCAAAGATTACGATAGCAAAATACGACTTTTACTGGATGACGCGAGCGTATACAAGCCTGTCTCATATAACCCTACTGCCAGGGTAACGCGCCGTATTAGGGCTGTCATCAGAGACTTAGAGGGGTCATTCGAGGAGGACGTTTTTAACCGGCTATATAGGCCTAAAATAGTGCAACCACCGAAATTGTACGGATTGCCGAAAGTACACAAGGCGAACGTGCCGTTGCGGCCGATTGTAAGTCAAATCGCTTCTCCAACTTACGATCTTGCAAAGCATGTTGCATCGGTGTTGCAACCGCTTGTGGGTGGAACGTCGTCTTTTGTGAAGGACTCCCGTCATTTTGTAGATATTCTCAAGGGCATAACGTTGGAACCAGATGACATAATGGTGAGCTTTGATGTTGAGTCATTGTTTACTAATGTTCCCGTTAAAGAATGTCTGGAAGTCGTCAGAAAGAGACTGGCTGACAACGGGATGCCGGAGTCAGTCATGGTATTGCTGAGGAACTATTTGGAAGGTAGTTACTTTTTATATGGCGGAAAGCATTACCTTCAGATTGATGGTGTTGCTATGGGCAGCCCGGTGGCTCCGGTAATGGCAAATATCTGGATGGAGCACTTCGAATCCAATATAGATCTGCAACCATGGGCAGTGAAGTTATGGAAGCGATACGTCGATGATGTGTTTTGCATTATAAAAGGTGGCAAGCAGGAAGTTGAGCAATTACTCCAGCATCTGAATTCCGTTCACGCAAAAATAAAGTTCACATATGAATTGGAATCAGAACGCAGTCTGCCTTTTCTGGATATTAAAGTGATAGGTCGGATGGATGGGTCCTTAACGCACACTGTTTACAGAAAACCGACACACACAGACAAGTATCTCAACGCTCTGTCTCATCATCACCCCCGCCACCTACAGTCTGTGGTTAACTCTCTGCGGAACAGGGCACAGGACCTTTGTGATCCTTAATTTTTAGAGAGCGAGATGTTGCACATTGAGAAGGTCCTTAGGTGGAATGGGTATAAGTTAGACGGACGGCAACCCAGACGGAAGTCTAGAGGAAAACATCCTGATGTTCCAAGGCATCCAGCTTTTATGCCCTACGTTAAGGGGGTAACGGACAAAGTTGGTACAATACTGCGAAGGTATTCCATTAAAACCGTATACATGCCGTTATCCAAGGTCGTGGGACATCTAAGATCACCGAAGGATGTTATCCCCTTTCAATCACCAGGAGTTTATAAGATTGACTGCAGTTGTGGAAGTTCCTACATTGGTGAGACCAAGCGAACCATCGCGGAAAGGGTCAAGGAACATATTGCGGCTGTAAAAAATCGGCAGGTGAATAAGTCTGCGATAGCCGAGCATTTGTTGGAGTCAGGACCAAACCACTGGATTGAGCTCCATAAACCGAAAGTCCTGTCTACGGAACGTCATTTCTATAGTAGAAAAATACGTGAAGCCGTTGAAATCAGGAAACATCGTAATTTCAATCGGGATGACGGTTTTAAGATTTCATCTTCGTGGAATCCTATCATAAGTAAATGCCAGCGTCAGAGAACATCGTCCGTTATATCACCGGACATTGTTAGTGTCGTGTGTCGGCCGGGTGACAACCCTAGTGTACAAGTGGTTCAAAAAGACCAAATGCGGGTAGTTCGGAAAACCCGCGCAGCAAGAAGATGTTGATACCCGCACAAGCCAGTTGTCCCGTGACCATGGATGTTGCAACACATCCGAAACGTCGGGAGACCTCAGTGAGGTAAATAAATAAGTTAATACGCGATTAAGTCCCGTTTAGTATAAATAATGTTTAAGCAACAATTACAAAAAAAAATGTACTAAATATGAAACAAAAAAAACACGTATTTTTTAATTTTTGCTGAAGAATCTCATACTTGAATTTGGACACTGATTAAAATGTCACCCTGTATTAAGTACCTACAACATTTAGAATTAATACAATTGGGGATTCCATTTTAGTGTTAGTCTGCAAACTCGAGCACTCAGAGCAGACCAAACACAAATAACTTCATTAAAAAATTTAAAATCCCACATTTTATCGGAGGCTAATAAAGACTTCAACTGAGGATAAACGACAAAAATTAACATACTAATCTTAGAATAAACTCTATTCTTGTTTGAACAAATTGACACTCGGAAATGTGAATCGGCAGTAGTGAAATGTGTACGGCTCATCCTGGAAGCCGCATTTAAGCCGCAAGACACTAAAATAGTATGGAAAAAAGACAATCGGCCACGTCATTCACCGAGCCTTTCCAACAAATGGAACTAGAATTAGATTTTGTACCTATGTCATTTACGTTCGGAAATAACTTAGTTTAAGTGGTTCACTATTTATGTTTTCATTCAAATATACGTAACTGACGATTGATTTCGTTTAGTGCGGAGTGTACCTGCCAAGCTGAATCCTGGGTTCAAATCTCGGTATGGGGAAGTATTTGGGTGATAAGCATGAGTATTTATCGGTCTTGAGTAAATTTCAATTAACGGAATTTCAATTTGTCCTTTAATTTAAATTTTATAATTTCGTTAGCAGCGTTACTGCTTAATACAAAAAATATTTAGTCTTTAGAGTTTTTTTTTATATCTATTTATAATATCGTTGTCTTATTATCCATAACATTTAACGCTTCTTGGCTTGGAGGAGAGGAACCTAGGATAGGATAACCGACAACTATACATATACATAATATATTGTTTACAGTAACGATAATTAATGTTTACGAATCTGAGCAAAGGTTATAATTATGGAAATATCCCGTTGCCATGCCTAAGTCAATTATTTATTTTCACGTGTCGCCCACACTGTGTAGGTTTGTAAAGTCTTATATTTTTAGTCCAATACAACACCTATTTTTAATTCGGTCCAGTAACATTTGGAGTTTGGTGGAATAGAAGAAAATGAACCCTTTTAAGAGTCCGCAGTAAGCTCTATTCTCCATACAAACTTAGTTACGCTCTCATTTTAAAACTACTTGTTGGATTGTAACGAAACTGCATGTTCAATGATATGAGGTATATCTATGTCTGTAACTAGTTTATGTAGCTTCAGATACCATAATAAAAAAAATACAGCGAATTTAAGTTTTTCATACAAAACTAGTTTTTGCTGTATTTAGTTTGTTTTATAAATTGGAACCATATAAACTAATTACAGACATAGATATACCTCATGTCATTGTATATGCAAAGTTTCGTCACAATCCAACACGTAGTTTTGAAATGAGAGCGTAACTACGTTTGTATGGGAAGGTGAAATTCGGCCGAGCTTACTGCGGCCTTTTAACGAGTCGAACCATTTACGCGATTCCTTCTCCTCTTCCACACGACCCAACCTAACAACACATTTCATTTTTTCGCCCAAACAAGACCTCTAGTACTACACATTCATTCCACCTTCATCGGGTCGCGGTGAAATTGGTTCCTAAGGCTTGTAAGTAAATTTGCCCTTTGTAAACACCCGGCTCGTTTACTTCTGAATGTTCTGCTCGGTTTACCCGAAGCCTTTGAATTTTTAGGTCAAGCCGTGTACAACGTGTTTTGGGTGGGGCGAGTGCGATTTTGAGGAACGTGACAAGGAGGTATATTTTTGTTTGTCGCTTCACATCGCAATCGTGTTTCAATTCCGCACTTGCGCGTACACGCGCTGAGCCAACGTTTCAATAATTGACTTAGGAACAAAGTTTTAACCGACCTCAATTCAGTGTTTTTTCAGTCCAGGCGTCTTCGAGTAATTGAGGAATATAAATAAAAAAAAAAGATTGTCGGAATCTTGTTGAGAACGTCTTCCTTGGCACTCTTGTCGGTGTAACAATCCATCTGCCATTTTAATAGCTGTACTGAAAGTGACTTGGTCCGCAACCAACGAGCTGCTTGTATGAGATGTTTCGATGTAATCAAAGCGAAGCAAGTATATAAGGGCAATAGCATTTGTTATTCTTTGGTATCTGCTGACACCAATGTGTATGTATTTATGTGTATTTTGATCTATTTCATACTTTTATTAGTGGAATTTATTTATTTTTGTGTTCGTAATTTAGAAGATGATGAAAATAAAGTGGATGGTCCGGAAACTAAAAACGAAGAACATATAAATCAGACACTAATTAACTAAAAATATTTATTGACGTCGTTTTAAGTATAATCATCCAGAAGACAAGAATTAAACGTAGAAGGCCAATTCATAAAACGAAATACTACTAAATGAAAAAGTTTTATTCGATCATTACGTAAATTCAAAAAACGTATGATGTTTGTCAGTCTCGTTCACATTTGTCTTTGTGATAAAGGGACCAACCACGTTTTTGTAAGTTAGTTATATTTGGTAAGATTCAATGATGTAATATAAAAATTAGGTAGATATGTTACAAGCGCTCCAAAAGTGGCACACTAAAACTCATGCAATTGGCAGACCTCGCCTCAGTATCGCGCCGTCAATGGCTACGTGCAAACGTGTCGCGCAGTTGTCAGAATTGCAGCGCAAAAAATAAAAGATGCCGTCGTGTGTGATGCGATTTTGCACTAACTATACTAAAAAAGCCAGGGGATAACGTATCATTCGTAAGTAATCTACTTTTATCTTCATTCTTATCAATACATTTTACGTATTCAATAATTACGTGAATAAAAGAAATTTCCAGATCATGTTGAGTGCAACAAAAATATACCCGAAGCGTGAGTGCGATAGAGACGCAATATCTTTGCCGATCAAAGAATAACACATAAACAGAGGGGTCTTGATAAGATCGTAGGCATAAGATTCGTGATTGATTATTGATCAAGTTTAATGGTTTTGAAATTATTATAATAATATATGTATCTCTATTATCCTTATTTAGTTTCATCCTATGCTAACTTTATATAATAAATCCCTTCTTTATAAAACTTAAAATGCCGAGCATCTTAAATCGAGACGTATAAATGTACAATAGTACGTAACGAGAATATGGTAAGAGGCAGTGTCTAGTCTGATTTATTAATACTCTTTGTCCATGTAAGCGAGACGGCATGACAGAGACAAGTATAGTTTCTCTGCATCGTACGTCACAACACATTTACTTGTCTCTTTTTCGCTCCCGGAAATAAGGCATGCTTATTCCTGCTCTCATTTAATACCCATTAGTGTGTAGCTACAATATTCGCAGCTCTTTCATGTGTGCGTAAGCCTGGCCATTTTTAAACACGGTCTTTCGTATAGACAACGTATCTACCTCATTATTATATCACATCATTGGTAAGATTTATGAATAAAGAGGCAAGTAAACAATACCTATTAAAAAATAAGTGATCTTTAGCATAATTTATAGTAAAACAGTGTTTGTTGTGAAATAAATACAACTTAGATTTGATAAAAAATAGAACACATTGCCACAATCAAATTAACCGTGTATACAGTTAAAACCACAAATACGCATACACAAACACACAAGTCAATATAATACCAACGTACAAAATAATATTTGGTTTACAAAAACTGTATCAATACCCAATCCATGTATACATTCAATATCAAACCCGTATTTTCAGGAAGAATCGTTATCTACTAATATTATGAATGTGAAAGTGACTTTGTGTACCGTACCTTCACACCAAAAGTATTGACTGTGTTGATGAAATTTGACAAGTAAAAAGCAAAAACTCTGATTCCTTTACTTTTTGGAAATCAACTGGGGCCCAGGAATCCCGGCTATATTATTGTTCAGAAACAATTTTGCATTAATCATTTATTTCATTTTCAGTAAAGACATTCTTACCGATTTAACGCCGTAATCCAGTTCTTCGACTAAAACTGGTGATATACCTGTACAGAAAAAAGATAGTTATCGATTTAATCATAATTTTATAACAATCACACAAAACGGGGTCAATTTACATTCAAACATTCATTCTGAATCAAAACTCTATTACGATAACAAGCCGATCAAGTCTTTAGCTTCGCTTAATCTTTGTGCTCCGTAGTTAATAACTAACCAAGTCAACCATTACACCCTATTCCACATAAGATAAGACAACTTTTGCATTCTTTTTTGGTCATGCGATTTCAAGGAAAACGAAAAATTCGTAAGCAAAAATTGTGAAAAAAATGTAAGAAAAATTAAAGAAGTAGATGTGAAAGCCGACGCTGGGCTCATATTTTATGAACTGATTTCCTGGGCGAGTTTTCATCCCTCATAAAATATTAACCTGTTAGCCCAGTTAAATTTGCATCAATCCAATCGATACTCATATCAAATTTAGCGCCCGCAAAGCGGAAACGTGCAAATGTTTGATGTTTTTATGTTCCTATGATGAAAATAAAGTGTTTAAATTTGATTGTAAAACTAATAGCTATATATTAATGTAAGAGGAGGCCTGTCACCAGCAGTGCAAGGCATATGGACTGATAATGATGATGAAGTTGATGATAGTGTTTACCTAATAATGTTAGTTAATAGATTAAAGATATGAAAGATTCGTGAGTAACGGCCAGCCGGAAGACGCAGCGTAAAAAGACACTCTTCTGTTAGGGAACTATAGGTAGACCGACGGTTGTAGTGAAAGACCTTGGGAATAAGATACGATGGTAAATATCAAGCCCATGGTCATTCCTGTTGCAAAGGATGTCTATTGCAATTCAACGCGGCGGCAATGCGGCGACTGTGATGGGCACATTTGCGGCCGGAATGACACAGGGCGGAATATTTGACTAAGTGTGTTTTTATTGGCATGTAAAAGTTCCCGTATCGTTTATTCACATAAAGTAAATTAGCGTCTTGTTCTTTTGCTTTCAAAAGTTGGACCCCAAAACCGATTAAATTTTAACCAGCCATGATCAGTTTATCTAAACGCCCACTACGCGCGATAATTACGCCGGTCGAGTTACAACTGAAACAAAACGCTGTGCCAATAGCTGTCTGCGGAAATTAGGGGATGGTGTATTAAAATCAATGCCGTGTTGTGCTAATGAAAACATCAACACTTGATAAAAGCATGGCACAATTAAAGGGGTAATGGGGAATAACAAATCGTTGTAGAGAATCGAGAATATGCGTTTCATCGTTTATCTACGATATTATAAAGAAAAATTATAGTGCTGTTGTTTATAAGCAATAATTTATCAAAAGACAAGGTCTAGAACGACATACATAAATTCGAAATTGTAGCTAGTGAATGACGTACATTTTACAAGGCGTACTGCGGGATCTCACTTTATTGTCATCAGCATCTAGTTAAGCTTGATTAAATAGATTATTTTCTTGTTCAGGAACAGTTTCTGAATAATCCGTTTCTTAAAAATACATGTTCTATAGTTCTTTCTTTCAACCTTGTGGTTTGATACATTATAGCTTATCAGCAACTACTAAGATTTGGGTCTCATCTACGGAAATTTAGTTTAACGACTTTCTTGTTGAGATTCCCTAAAATAAGCTACAGGTCAAATTTTTGGTGAACGATCCGCTTAAATCGTCTCCTCTTTTCGAACCCGCTGCCCCGATGTCACGATGTCCAGCTGTTTTCCTGAACCGATTATCGAGAAATATTGTGAGCAGGCTAGTTATTTCACTTTGTCGTTTTTTTAAGGCACGCTTGCGAGTTTTTTGCTCACTCAAATCAATTAATTCATCAGCTCACAGAAATTGGTCATACACAGCGCATCAGTACCCAATCGTATTGCAATCAGTCGTATCGAATGCACGACAACAGCTCGATTGATAGGATCAGATCGGATTACGGTCAGATCGACGCAACATCAATCACACGAAATCGATGCTAAACTCCTTATCCCACTTCTGATGTTCGAGCCCGTTGATATAATACTCTGAAAGGGATTGCGGTGAATCATTCGAGACGTCTATTGACGAAATTTACCCTGAATTGTTTTAGGAGAGGCTTACCATATCAAATATTAATAATGTTAACTTCCCATTTAAATGTAATCCTATTTCAACCTCCTTAGTATTTCCGGGATTGAATAGTTCATGTGATTATTAACAAAGCGTGTGTAAAGTCAATACAATACGCTTTTCAGCAATAATTCAAACAATACAATTCACACGCCTGTGCTCTAGATGTGACATAATAGTCGCCATAGTGAGGTATAAGCACGACGGCACACAATACCTAATTCACAGCTAACACCATTAGAACCAATCACATGCACGCTTATTGAATATAGCGAGATGTTCTATTGTTGTGATAAGACAGGAATTCCTAATTTGAATGGTATAACCGACCTAAATTACGAGGTGAGCACACATTTAAATATTGCACGAGGAGTGCATGCCATCCAAATTAAGCAGCTAAGAAGGTACCACAGAAGCAAATTGCGGCGTTACCGTGCTCACACTAAGTAATATAAATAACGCTCTCTAGTAAAAACTGGTATGTACTTTACGAACTGTTCCATCCATACGTAGCTCGCCGAATATTTCATCATACATCGTTTGTTTCTCGAACACAACACGACTATTCAAAAGCGAGTCCGGTATTTCCAATTTGAGCCGATGAAAAAACTTCATAAATTAAAGCTGTGCGCGAAAATACTCCGACTTGGAGTCTATCAGCGTGAGGCACTCCATAATTCCACGGAAGAGTATCAATATTTCCGATATCGACGCAGACTCTCGACTGTAACAAAGCGGGTCGCTGACAAAACAAATTTACATAAATCCCGAGGAATCCGTAAAAATGACGCGCGACAGCCGAGCCGATAAGCTTTGGATATCATTAGCCGGGGACAGAGCGGCCCGATCCCTCACTTGTTCGGCCTCCTCGACGGCCCGAGCAGGAAAAATCCCAAATATCAATCTTCCCTTCCTCATTCCTTACGCTCATTCTAAATTGAAAAGCAATCACTACGGGAGAGATTTTTTTCTTGGGAATTTCGCACACAAAATGGCCCTGCCGATATATTTGGAATGATTTTCGAGCTTGGGAACCCGATTCTGGTTATTAAATTAATTCGGAACCTTGTCTGCACGGTGAAAGTTTCATAACGGTCATTTTGAGTGCGCGCCACTTACGCTGTATTCTTTCATTTCATGGGACACAATCAAACTGAATTCCTGAGGGGATTTTCCAGCAATTCTCTCCGCTTGCGCTGCAGAATTCAAACGTACGGAAAATTCTCATGATAACATTGTTCTGAGAGTAAGTGAACGCCAATTTCGAACTTCATAACAATTTTTCTTGACTATGAGTTTTTCACCAGTCAGACAGGAATTGCGACAATCTCACCAAAATGTAAGTGATGTTGAATTATGGAACCTATTTACTCTTGTTTTAAAAACACAAAAAAGTACTCGTAAAAGGCTGCCCGAAATTTCACTTTACCGGTCTCAATTTATATTCAAAAACATAGTGAATTATACTGTCTGAAATAATTTGCAAAACAGCGTTTGTCGGCAAGTATTGCATTTTTTCTTGTCTCTTAGTCGCCATCAGATATATGGGAGCGACCAAAGTGCTCACAAATATCTGAGCACTTTGGCCGGTCCGATATATCTAACGGCGACAGTATTGCGCCGTTAGTAGATGAGCATTTCTTTAAAAAAGTGCTGAAACTATTTTTATGAGATTTTCTGCAACTATTATGTAATTTTTCTGCTTAGTATCTCGATCTCTTTCCATCGCGATAGGAAAAAAAAGGGGTCCCGAATTTCCATAAATTTTTGAACACTATCCTACATGGGATATCGAATTGTTATGTGACATTTGTTTCTCCTATTAGGATCGAAATAGCTCGTGATTCCCAGTGGAAATAAATACTCGTAGAAAATTTTACAATGAATAATAAAGGAACTTTATTTGAGAAACGCTTAGCTATCTTTGTAGTAGACATTATGGTAGCATAATCCGAAATCCATCATTAAACCAACCGTGAATCCGGTTCCTCATCACGTTCCTCATCTCCGACCGGCGATAAATCAAACAAGCTTGCTTAATAGCTCCCAGAAGCGCAATGGGCTTTATTCTCCAAATAAACTTTACTTCATATTTTCTCCGACGAAATAATAAATAACGCAAACATCTCCGCTTTTATGGGCCTATTTCAAGGCTATAAATATTTACTTTTTCACTTTACTTCATCTTTTGCAAAAAATCTACAGTAAATTTGGCTAAGTAATTAGAAAGACAACTGAGATTATTTTATTTTATAGCTAAGCAAAAGCATTTGCTATCTCAACTGATGGTAATTGGTAATGAGGTTGACGAGGGTGCTACCTGCATACTTGGATACTGCATATTCGCTATCGTCTTCAAAAGATCCAAGTTATAAGTAGCTGGGAATAGGTTTGCCGGAAATGAGTTCGACACTTTAGCTAACGTCCCAAGAAAACTGATTACTGATCATTTATTAGTTTGAGAGTTCCTAATATTATTATCATTTCTTACAAAGGGGACTTTTGAGTATCTACAGCGACAGATGGATCAACTTTCATTTCCGGATTTAGCTATGTATATAAGATAGATTATAATTTCAATTTCGGATATGAGGCTCCGTTGTAAGTAGCCGTTCGACCTTTACCTCTATAGCGGTCAATTTCGCGGCCGATTTCACGGGTCTCCAATTTGCATTCTCATCCTGACCTTCCGCTAATATATTATCATTGTTCTACAGGTCGCATTTCTTTTTTCTTTTTTTTTTGAACATGGTTCTTGTCGAAGCCCGAAGGCTGTATCGTCTAATCCTATCTGGCTTGTGGATAGGCGCCACTATGGGGCTATCCGAGACCCGAGTTTTAATAAATAAAAAAATTAAAAGGTACAGTCGCGAGCTCGAGAATATTATGAGGGATATTATGTGAATTTTGGGAATGAATTAACAACAGGACAATGGCGTACTTAATTTTTAGACGGACGTCCATTCGCTTGTATGGCGTTTGGTCTATATTACGCCTTGAGTCAAAAAATCAACGTCGGTTGGCGACCGATGCCGTCAGTTTCCGTAATAGCCCTGCAATCGCATGTTTGTAGTGTAGTCATAATCATCATCATTACTATGTGTAAGCATTATTAGAAGAGTGTTTTATTACACGGCAAGTCAATTAAAATTACTAAGACATTGCCCAGAGGTGAATCATGAATAGGGGCGCTATAAATGCGTAGCGAGTTTCCATATAAAGTTCAATTGCCTGCCCGTATATAAAGAGCTGCATTCTTTATCTTGTTTCATAGGTACTTTGTATCATCTCCAGTATTTATATCTGTCATAACAACGTGGGCAACGGGCAACAATATCTGCTACGTCCTAAGGTCCCTTGAAATAGAGCCTGGTCACATGTTTTTTTTTGTGCGCGCTTAGTTGTTGAAGATATTAATGTTGGTGACTGTACACTTGAGTTCGGTATTCAAATGTATCTCAAGAAAATCGATAGATTTAGATCTAGCTGGAAATGGTAAATTAGACCCATAGCCCATTCTGATCTGAGGCACATTTTTAGAGTATTATTTGGAAACTTAATTCCAGTTTAATGTGCTTCGTTGGTGCTTAGCTAACCAACTTTGCTAGCAAACAATAACACATACTTACATGTTTACATCGCAAGTGTTTTGATGTGTCATCGTAGTAATTCTCATCATCATTTTCAGCATATTATTGTCTACTGCAGAACACATTTCCTTTCAAAAACGCTACATGTTTCAGTGCATTATATTGTCCCTAAATAAAAAGTCTTTCAAACCGTCAACATTTACTTTCCGCACTCGGGGGGCAAATTGCGTTACTTTAATGACCATGTGCGCCAGAGTGTATTATTAAACAACGGTTCAGATAGCGGTAAGCGTTCCTTGCCCGCCTAAAATTAGTACACGCGACGTAAGCGTTGCCGATCGTTAGGCCCATGTGCAGGAAAGCTGTATTAATGGTAATAATTGGTTGTAAAGAAGGATTTATGCTTTCTTTGAACCTGGCACTTTATCTTTACCAGCTACGCTCTAAATGTATGATTCTCACCGAACAGGCCAAAGCGCGCATGAGCGCATTTTACAAGTTGCCAAAGGAATTTTACTTAATACAGACGTTACATTTCATATTTGAATAGATTTGCGCCCGGTCGGCTACTGTCGGGCGTGGACTGCTGCGCTCGGCTGTTGTCGCATCTTACCGGCTCCGTCCGGCATTTGCCTAAAGCGCTCTATTAAAACGCAGTCGGCAGGGCAGCTACCGGGTGTTCGCGTTCGGTTAAAATCGTACATTAATAGGAACTAGGTGAATTGATTTATCAGTTAAGGGCCGCATGCAGGCCGTATGGCCGATATAGTTGGTGGATGGTATGGCGTTCTTTGAGGAAAGATTTGGACCAACAGTGGGCGTCTTTTGGCTGAGGATGATAATTATGTATTTTACAGTTGTAACCAAAAACAAAATAGACTAATTTGCAACTTATCACATTGAACATAAGGTACAAAGAAGTGCATGTTTTAGACAGAAATAAAAGATCAATCAATACAAAACGACTCAATGTGATAATAACAACAACATTTATTAATGGCAAACGATTAAATGATGCAGATAGTGAGAAAAAAAAATAATTTGCCTAAGATAAGATAAGATAAGATTCTTTATTGTCAAAGCTGTGTCGGTACATAGGTCTTGTAAATATCACAAAAGTTCATCAGCTTGCCCATTTCGGGCGTACAATATTAAACTATACTAATAGATGCAGATTGCAGAGTCTATAGCTACCACATGACGGGCGACGCAGACGGGGCCGACCTTAGACGGAGATGGCGGGACGACCTGGATGTATTACCTCAGCAATTGGGCGGAAAAGGCACCTAGTAGGGACACGGGAAGACGCCTTAGCCCAGTAGTGGGACTCTCAATAGGCTCAAAAAAAAGGCCTTGTCACTTAATGGACCCAGTATGCATGATGCCAGCTATACAGCTAGTAAACTGTTCATCAAACTTGGTTTCAATCGTCCAAGAAATTGGGAATATCAATTTTTGTTGATTCCAGGGGACAGTTTTGTTTAAAAGTTATTGAGTGAAGTTACTTAACCCTTCAAGTGGCAGTCGCCGGCTAGCCGGCGGTTGTCATTATTTAAATATATCCGAAAATGAATTATTAAAAATTCAATAAAAAAGCCTTTTATTTCTCGATCACAGATAAATAAAAAGGAAACATAAAAAATATACCTAAAGCTAATGATTACAAACAGAAAGTAACGAATAAACACGGAACAACGTAAGAAATGCTTTTGAATAGGGTCACAGAATAAATTATAAGTAGTATACTACGAGTACATAGGACATTTATAAATATAAGCGCTCAAAGTTACGATTTCGAGACCTAGTCTCAAAATATAAAACGAGACCCCAACAGCAGACCTAACAAAGCATGAGCTCAGGTAAACGGTTTTATTTGCGAAGAAATGCGGGCGAAAAGCGTGTTCTAGAAAGCAAATGTCTTTAAAATGCGTTTAATTAAATTTTCCAGCCCATTTGCCTGATTCGCTTCAACGTAACTCGTCAATGTCGAGACGGTTGTAAACTTAGATTTATAGTGTAGGTTGTGCAATGTGCAATAAGGATTTTAAAAAGTTGGTTATTTGTAAGTATTCTATTACACGTATGATTATATCAAACTCGTAAATTTCAAAGTCTCTCTTATTTGATGAACGTTTTTAGCATAGCTGTAAATATCTGTGTTAGGTTATTTTCGAGACAAAACTCCTTTACATTCGGAGATGAAAATTCGTCAGACAAATTCGTATTTTTTTTAATGATGTTCTTTAACCCAAGTCCACTCGTATTTTATAAATTTGACCGAGTGATCATACGATTGTTTATAACCTATCATGGATCTGAAAGAGTGTACGCCGTTTATATGATGAAGTGTTGTTTTAATCGGCTCAGCCCCAGCTGGCAGTTCGCGTTGCACAGGGCGGTTCCACAACACTGCAGAAGCTCAAATACCGCGAGCCATCCGGTTGCCTCTTGGACACTGCAACCACGCGTCATAGTGAATATAAGGGCATTAATGAATAACACAATTATAAACAATCGTATGAACACAGCGATGATGATTGAATTTTACTTACGTGTGTATCTTCTTCCGTTTTACTGCAGTAATAATCAATGTAACGTAACGATCAATCCGAAGAATATCTACACGCAAAGATCCCGTATTGTTTCAAATTTCACAATCTTAAGCAGAATAATGTGCCAGCTTATCAACATGCTTCTCATCAAGAGCCGAATTAACAATTTCCAATATTATAACATTAAAAATCACTACAATAATAGCAAGGGAAGTAGGCAATTGCTGGCTGAGTATTAATTTTAAACGGCCCACCTAAATATTATAAACGACAACACAAAATTACCTCAGTCTAAGTCTAACTTTAACCCCTAGCCGTTCTCGGTGCAAAAGTCCCCATTTTACACTGGCAGCATTTCCACGCTGGATAGCCATGGAAAGCCTTTGCACCAGACACGACTCAGACCGGACTCAGGAACTAAAACTGAATGTAAACTTCAACATTTCACGACAATGAGCGACATAATTAACGACCCAACTAACAACTTACTAAAAGACAATGTTTTTAGATTCCATTTTATGTGAAAAGCAAACAAGATCGCAATGCTGGAAAACGTTGTCTACCGAGTCAATTACTATTTCTGTGACGTATTTAAGGAACGATTACGACATTCCATTAGTTGATGTTATAGAGAATCAATGTCAAATCTAGTTCGAGATATTTCAACGGACCAAAGATGTACAGAAAACAAACTCAATTTTGGCTAACAGTGGCAAACATGACTGCATAAATTGTCGCCTAGAGCCACTTACGCAGTCTTCACTCAAGAGCTGACACAATCACAAAGGGTGTAGATAACCCTCTAATTGATACAGACCGGATTAAAGTTGCTGTAGATGCTTCACTTCACGCAATCATAAGGAAGGCGACTGTCAGTAAGGTATGTTGTGAAGGTACCAACACCTAAAATTATAACCATAACCACAGTGTCAAGAGTGAAAACAACGAAGAGGAAACAATAAATAACATTAAAAACTTAAATATTTAAAGTAAAAAATCCGTCGTAAAAATCTCGCATACTTTTCTCAGCGCAAATCTGGTCAACTAGGACATTAGTATTAAACAATGGCTCGTTTGCCGCTCTAGACAAGTTTGTGCTTCAAAACGACCGCCTTTTTAAAATTAACACTGTCGAGCGCAAGACTAACTGAACCTAAAACTAAATGTTGAGGTCAAATGTCGATGCGATGGCATTTAGACAAGTCACTTCAAGTTAGCACAAACTAATGATGAAACATGATGCAAGAAGAGGTGAAAGAGTAGATGAATCACAGACATACTCGTCGACGACCGCTTTAGCCTAGTTGGTAGTGACCCTGCTAACGAAGCTAGAGGTCCTGAGTTCGAATTCCTGTAAGGGCATTTAATTGTGTGATAAGCACGAATATTTGTTCTTGATTCTGTATTTGTGAGAGATTTTCCCAGAATATTTATTTATTATTTCTTTGAGTAAGTATTTATTTATCCATTTAAGTATCTTCTATTTTTTTTAGGCGTGACCTTAATTACTTATCGCTGTCCCAAACAAACTACTACCATTTTCAGGAATGGTTTTCGAGATAAAAACTATCCTAAATCCTTCCAAGGGTCTCAATTTATCATATAATATATGCTTATAATTCATCTATGCCTATGTTCATGTAATTCCGTTCTGGGTTTAGGCGTAAAAGGTTTAAATTGCTAAAATGCTTAATTTAAATGCCAGTTTTTTTTAATATACACTCATTTGTAACTACTTAAATTGTTTGTTTTTCATAATGTATTGAAGGTTTTTTCTTATGTCTACTAAGCTACATTACCTACTGATTTTTTTTTGCCAAAATGCGTTTAGTAGTTTCAATTACGTTTGTCCGGGGTGCCTGTAAAGTTTTGAAAGTAAAATTATCATACGGCAAAAGACGTAGAGCTTCCCATCTCTATCCCCAGTCCCCATTTAACGGTGATATAGAAAATATATTATTTTGATTAGCCAAAATAAACTTTTCAAAATAAATAAAATGATCCGCAGTTTCAATCTAACATTACCTTTTTTTCGGTTTGTGAGCAAAACCTAACCTAACCTAACCTACTTTTCTGGTAGCTGTTCGGTTCTGTAAGGGTCGCAGTTCTAACTTAACCTACTTTTCTGCTAGCAGTAGGATTATGTATTCTGAATTAATGGCTTACCAATACCAATTAATATATATGTCTGACTCCCTTACTTCAAAAAATACTTGTTCCCCATACTTTCAACCCCTTGAACCTCCAACCTTAAAGGAAGAGTATAAAAACGCAGTACTTAATTTGTAGAAAACAAATTAAGTATTGCGTTTCCTTGACCGAACTGACAATACCCTTATTTTAAAATTGTCTTGCTCCCCGTATAAATTTTCAACTCTTTTCTGCCCCTTTAGGGGGGGGGGGGAATCTCTTTTAACTCTCTTTAAGACAAGAAAATATTGGTATTTTCTTGTCTTCAAGGAAACAGTCTAAAACCGAAGTAACAAATCCCTTACTTTAAAAATGTCTTGCTCATCATAAAGACTTATAACCCCTTAAGGAATTGATTAAAAAAAAAACACTGAAATCAGTTTTCCAGCTTTCAAACAAACAGTCTAAAACCGATGTGGCAAATCTCTTACCTTAAAAATTTTCTTGCTTCAATACAAACTTTTCACCCTTTGGGGTGAATTGTGCTTTTTTGTAATTTATTAAGTAATCTTTCTACAAAGTTTCAAGTCTCTAGTTCAAAAAATAATGTTTCCCCCATACAAACATTGCACCCATGGTTATCCCGCTTAGGGGTGGGTTTTTTCAATACCCTGAAATTATTTCTCTCGTATTATTATAAGCAGTCCATACACAGAGTTTCAAGACTCTCGCTTAAAATAGGTAATAACATGTTTGTACGGAACCCTCGGTGCGCGAGTCCGTCTCGCACTTTGAAGGTTTTTTTGTATTCAAATAAGTAATCTGTCTATACAGTTTCAAGTCTCAAGCTCATAAGGAAAAGTTTCCCTCATACAATCTTTGCACCCCTATTTAAACCCCTTTGGGGTGGAATTTTCTAAAACGCTGACAGATTTTTTTAGGTATTCTAATAAGTAATCTTTCTACAAAGTTTCAAGTTCATAGCTCAAAAAAGAAAGTTCCCTTCATACAAACTTTGCACCCCTATTTAACCCCTCTAGGGGTAGAATTTTCGCAAACGCTGAAAGTGCTTTTTTTGTATCTTAATGAGTAACGTTTCTACAAAGTTTCAAGTCTCTAGTTCCTAAAATAATATTTTCCCCATACAAACATTGCACCCCTAGTTAACCCGCTTAGGGGTAGGTTTTTTCAAAACCCTTAAATTACTTTTCTTGTATTGTAATAAGGAGTCTATACACAAAGTTTCAAGTCTCTCACTTAAAATTTAACTCCATCCCCATACAAACTTTCAACCCCCTTTTGACCCCCTAAAGGGTGGAATTTTCGAAAATCCCTTCTTAGTGGGTACTTTCGTTATATAACCTACCTGTTCTGATAAAATCAGCTTTCTAGGTTCAACGGTTTGGGCTGGGCGTTGATTTAAGTGAGTGAGTGAGTGAGTGAGTGAGTGAGTGAGTCAGTCAGTCAGGACTTTTACGTTTATATATTTAGATTATAGCTCGTCACTGTCTTTTTAACCCACAGTCAATTTAAAGCGCAATAAAAACTTCCATTTAGACGATTTAAGTCAACACTTGTCATTCAAAGATAATTTATGTTGAGTATAATTAAATTAATAGTGGTGTATCGTTGTAATTGCTTTCACCTTTACTACTTTCTCGTATCATTCAATACCTACAGTAATGTACACTGTTCTAAACATTAACCATCTGCTTAATCGTATAACATTTATTATACCAACTAGCGAAAAAATTCTGCTCAACCGACTAAAAACTTAAATGCTGTTAAAAAACGGTTGAGATCGAAATTGGAATTCGGAATCATCCCATCAAAAAGTAAAGACAAAACAGCATTTTAGAATTAATCATGGTGATATAGGGTGGAATTTAGAATGCAGCGCGTTTCAGGTTGAATGAAACAACTGAATGTTTACCCCGTTGGTTACATAAACGAATATGGCAATTAAATTTTGATATAATTAAACGATAAAAGGTTTCAGAGCAGATAATTACAGTGAAATTGAGCAAAGACGAGCTGAAAATTAACTACATTAAGGTTTAATCATGCGTTATTTAGATTTTACAATAAAATACAAGTCTACCCGCGCATTGTAAAGAACCCAGGCAAATCTGCAGGATAAAATAGAGCCATTGTCCATCCAGAAAGTATGTTCTATAAATAGGTGTAATTTATTTTTCTATCGGTTATACGGGTCTGGAGAAAACCCCCATAATATTTAGACAAAAAGGTTTCAGACGAACATACAACCTTTTCCTCTAAACATTTTGGTAAAGATATGGACTAGCTCCGACTTAAAGTCTATTTATATCCTTATCACGTAAACAAAGATGACGTCAAATATGATCAAAGACAATGACTAGTGATTGGAAATGACGATAAAATATACTTACATCACGTGTGATTCATAGAGAATCTAGACATCGTTGTCAGATATTTTTGAAGTCATTCGTTCGTTACTTCGATAATTGAAGAAAATCATATTATAAATTACGAGTATATTTTTATTGGTTAATTGGTGTATTTTATAATATTTTGGAATACATTAACATTTTAGTGATGATCTCATTGTTATGATTAAGTATTATGTTTATTACTTTATATCTTCGGCTTTAGGCTTTTATTCGTATCATTTTCAGTAGGTACGTAATTTAAAGTTAAAACATAGTTAGATTGTTATTTCGGTATTATATACAACGTGTTGCGTTGTATTGTAACACGTTGTATATATTATATATCTAAATAACAATCTAACTATGTATTAACTTTAAATTACGTACTTAAACTGGTAGGAATAAAAGCCTAGAACAGCATCACTCTGGTCATTCTTATTGTGCTTGAAACCCACGATACAGGCGTTCCCTAGTGTGGGTATCACTGTAATTTTTGTATGTGCATGGTTGTATCTTTTGGTTAATAAACATTTTTTTTTTATTTGATTTGGCAATATAAGGTAAGATTATTATTTGTATTCGTATAGCAAAGAAGACGGTCAAATGACCAAGTTAATCATTCAGTTTCCTATTCTTCCGATTCTGCCGCGTCAGCCATGTTAAACCGATACGTTTCCTGCAGTTATGGCCGAGCATGTCAAAAGTAGGTCGTTGCAAATTGACCTTACGGTACCTGACTACTGGGTGTCCGACGCTCGGCTCGACCCACTATTATTAGAGGTCAGGGGTTAGTCAGACCTAGATTTGTTCTGGCCTAAAAGCCAGTAGTAGTAGTGTAGTAAATAAGTCTACTTTAGAATCGGTACCAAGGCTAAGAAGCTCGCCCTATTTCTTTCTTGAGTATTCACTGATATATTTAAAATACAAACACACACGGTTTTATACACACACAAACTCTTGTGTTCGTGTTAATAATACCAACATCAAAAAGTCAAAGATAAACATAGAAGTCAAATGTCAAAGTTGAACAACAATTCAAAAGTAATGAATCACATTTTAAACACAGTTGAGCAATTAAACTAAAATACATTTACTCGGTTATAAAATGTTTGTCAACGCAGTAAAATATTACATCAATGACAGATGGCATGTAATCCGTTATTCACGATGCCATGTTGCATATCCTTTTCAAATTTAGAATAATCTGTTGCATCAAAGAGAGTAAAAGGTCGTCGAACATTAAGTTCATAAGTTCACGATGATCGGGACAAAATACCGGTGGCACAGAATAAAAGCGATTGTTCAATGGTCTATCTCAGTATGTGATACCGTAGGCACATGTCTTAGACCAGCATTGAGGATATCACTAACGAGCATTTCACAACATTGTTGTTTTGTTGTATGAAATAGTCACGATACGGAAATACTTACATTTATAGTTAATGGAAGTTAATATAAATCACTTTAGTCTTTCGCTTCGGAAGGTGAAGTCCAATCAAATGTTTGAATGTCATTTTTTGACGACAAATTATATTAGTGACTAAGTATCCTTCGAAAACGTGACTAGACACAAATATAATTAACGGTTACCTGCTCTCAAAATTTCACGAGAATTGGTTGAGAAATGGGACCTGTGTAGTGGACAAAGGATTCTCGGCCCAAGCTGAAGCGAACTTCGTTCGCTTCGCTCGCTTGTTCCAAAATAAATAGCAACACATTTTTGGAGACACGTAATATTTATTTATTCACTTTAACTTAATTGCATAAGTATTATTATGCCAGTAATACAAAAGGTATACTGTCAGCATTTAGTTCGCGAGATCGTGAGCCACCGGGTGACCTTTTCCCTCCGTGCTCACGTCGGCACGCGAGTTGCGTCTGCCCTCGCTCGCGGATGCCACGGTGACTATTAAAACCTATCGAATTTTTTCATCATCATGCTCCTAGCGTTTTTACCGGTAGTGCTCAAAAGAGCCCGGGGTTCGCTTTGGCACCTAATCCCAAAATTTGGCAAACGCACTCGATTAACGAAAGCGACAGACCTTCCAACCCAGAGGGAAAGCTTAACCTTTTTGGGATTAGACCGACAATGGAGCATTGGTTGGCTGTTACCAGTTAGTCAGATCGTGACCAACTTGGTGACCTTCCTGCAAGCGGGGCCTTCTCGCGGGTGTGCCACGGTAATTACCAAAGATGACGCAGATGACATTTTTGTGCCATTTGCGGACACGGACATTTGGGGCACACATCCACGGATGCGGATTTTAAGATGAAACAATAAAACATGTAAATAAACGTCAATTTCACGATATTACGCAATTATCAAACACGTCTTGCTCTTCGTCACATAGAAACGAAATTAAGTTTTTGAAGTGAAAACTTCTTTAGCGGCGCTGAGCACTTTTTGGGATAGGCAAAACTTGTTAAACTCGCGACAGATTTTGTGAGATCTCAGGTCAGGTGACCGTAGAATTGGGAGAGATTCGGGACGAAGCTCGGGGGCGGGGGGGGAAAACGGGGGTTTGACTACCATACCCATAATACCTACCGGGCACATAATTCTAATTTGTACTTTATTGTTAACAGTATAAGGTCGTAACACATTTTCCGTAAATGCAAATTCCATTTTGTTTTATCAAACTTTTAATATTTATTGTTAGCCGATTCGACTGAATTCAAAACTAAACACTATTCGTAAGAGTATAAAGCCGTTAAACACTTTTTGCAATTGCATATTCTGCAATTTTGTCCACGCGTCCTTTACCGTTTTGCTATTGAGAAAATTCGAATAGTTCGAATTCGGACGTTATTCCTAAAGAGATAAAGCTTCTTTTTTACTAACGGCGAAAATATCTAAAACACGCGCGGTAAGCGTGGGCTCCTTTCTTATTGTGAAATGCACTACATCCGCATTCGCAATAAACTAATCGAATTTGTCCATAAACCTAACTATCTGTAAATTGCAAGTTCAGCAGCGCAATATCCCAACAATGCAGTGGTGTACTGTTACCAGCTATCCTGTGAGATCGTGAGCAATGGGGTGACATTCCCCTCCCGCGCGTGACCGGCTTGTGTATTTACCAAGGTGCTACTCGACTATCGAATTTGTCCATTAAATAAAATATTCAGTCGCGACACTATCCCAACAATGCAGTGGTCCACTGTTACCAGCTAGTCTGTGAGATCGTGAATAAACGGGTGACCTTTCCCCCCGCGCGGGGCCGGCTCGCGGATGTTCCACGATAACTACGAAACCCTATCGAATACCGTCGAGGTGCGGAAAGGTATCTTCTGCTGGTTTCAAATATGTATATTGATTTATAGTTCGTGCAATGGAACTTAGAAACGCCCTCTCCTTATTATGTACATTAGTAAACTACCCTGGCTATACACGAACTATCGTTTTTGGATTGTTGAATTAGTAGGAATTTGCATGTGCGTAAATTAAACTTTTTACATTTCCACACATTTGTGAAAACAGAGGATAATAAGTGAATGAATCAAATCGTAGTGTTCAAGAAAATAAATGCAAGTATTGAATATTTGAAGTCCCCAATCCGCACTGGGCCAGCGTGGGGACTACTGCCCGTTCCCTCTCGTACATGATAGGAGGCCTGTGCCCAGCAGTGGGACGTATATAGGCTGATGATGTGATGATGTGATTGAATATTTTGGTACCTTCGAGTACCTATGCTTCAAGAGAGCTTGGGAGAGCGACCCGACCTCTTTGGTGCAGTTTTTAAAGATAGCTTGGGTCCGTTCTCCGTTGTACTTAGTGTTGATAGAAAATTACACGCTGACGATTTTATTAAGTTTTTTATTTAGGGGTAACTATAGGTACCAAATAAAACTGACAACACACGGGTTTGACACGGGTGAAAGGGTCTAAACGGAGTACTACCTGCCGAAGTTAAATTTGACAAAGCAACTCAAGAATAAAGGTACGTATTCTACACAACAAAAATAACAAAATATTGACAGTATTGTTAAGCTATATGATGACTTAAGCTGTATAATGTCAGTAATATTTAATAAACCAGTATGCTTTCGATTCACGATTGCTCAATTAAGAATGCACGAAATAATAATACTAACCATGAACTCTGATTGGTACTTGAAATCGATCTAATATTGATTATCCAATAAAGACCAGCAAAGGTCGATGACTTTATGGAAAATTTAAAACACGTGTATCTCAATTTAAACAACGCAATTACTCCTCAAATAAACGTGATATTACAGTACCGGATCAAAAAGGACCTAAATTGCAATCAATTAAATTAACATTGCGCACATCAACAATGAACAAGCATTATTGTTCTACGATAGATGTAGTTACCTAATTAATACTAATTTTGCTACTATTATTATTTCATTCATTTAAAATCCTAATCATATTGTCATTGAAATACGATCTGTTAATCGCACTCGCAGTAGGCCAAGATACAGGCTCAGCCTAGTTTGGTCACTGATGGACAGCCTCGATTTAATGTAATATTTGTTTTTGTGAAATAAACTATTTCGTATTTGTTTTGTTTATTTTAATACACTCAAACGCATACTTTATTGATAATAAAAATTACATGACAACATTATACATACATGTTAAACTAAGCTTAGGAAACGTTTTTTTCTGTTAAGAAATGTTGAAACTAAACAGATAATTGAGTGTTATGATGAAAAAAATTATGAAAATAATTATTAGGATATGAGAAATTTATGATTATTGTCATTATAACTTTGAGTGGTTAGGACTTACGATCGTTAGAAATAAGAATTATTAGGACTAACGATTATTATGGCATAAAATTTTATGAAGAACATTTTCGGACTTCCAATAATAGGACTTAAAAAATTAGGTGATTAAAAGCGCCCCCCAGATAATTCTCAAAATACATGTTCGCGTAGTCTGAAAACATATATTTTTATGGTGTGCAAGAAAACAAGTATAATTCACGCCGAAGAACTTTTTTGTTTTTTTTTTTTCAATCCTATACGTTTGCTAACACAGACCTCCTTCTGTGTGGCGCAGTAACTGGGACTAGATTCTATGGTAATTTCAGATTCCGTTGGATAAGTAGTGGTCTCAAGATGCCACCGCGCAACTTGTAATCCTACTAACCACAGGGTACCTTGAGATTGAAGCCTTAGGCTGTTTTTATTACCCTGTACTAGTTGGGAAGAAAGTAAAAAAAAAACTTGTAAAGCAAAATTGCTACTAAGCCCTATTTTACTTTAAACGCATTCGAATAGCTTTATTTTATTTATTGATTTAAGTAGGATCACCAACAGACAAATACATCATTCAATTAAATAAGTAGCTAAGGTAACTTCGCGGTTGATGTTTATCTAATGATAGGTAATCACAGCTTATTTAACTTTGAAATAATCTTGTCGTAGCGACTTAATAGTTACATCGAATGATTAATATTATTTAACAAATATTAAACCTACGACCAAACATGAAGGCGCTGTTTTGCTTGTTTGTTAAAATTTATATCACTATATGGATAGAAAACTATCAAGTTATTACAAAAATAAAAAGATATATGAGCCTCAAAAACTCTATAAAAATAG
The DNA here is from genome assembly GCA_945867215.1 of Epinotia demarniana. Lineage (NCBI taxonomy): Eukaryota > Metazoa > Arthropoda > Insecta > Lepidoptera > Tortricidae > Epinotia > Epinotia demarniana. Next base: position 24,077,939 of record OX244271.1, on the reverse strand, counting down.
AAAGCAAACACTCCGTAAAAATATGTAACGTTCAAAGTAAAGGTCAGAGGGATTAAGCAATAAAGAACGTAAAAATGAAAGAAATCGACGCGTCAAAATATTAGGAAACCAAAACTTATAAAGGCACAAATGTAACAAAACGAAGAAAAGCATCTGAGGAACAGTATCCACGCCAGTCAATAAATATAAACAAATCCAATAAGACTCGTTTTGGAAGAAATTTTCCTCCGTTCCTTGTTTATATTTTTTAAATAACAAAGTACCTTTCTACCTTATTTATCAATTTATGTTAACAGTCTTTTTTACTCAGATTATGAAGAAGTAAAGTTAGTGAGTTCGTAAGTTTATAGCTTTGTTTCTTTTTAATGTGTAGCATTGTTCTACTCATTTAGTTTCAGAAATACTTTCAAACTCGGAATCATTTTTTTAGCTAGTCGTCCCATAAAGCATTATGGTAATAAGAGGGTGAAGCTGCGCGGACAGCTAGTCTTTACTAATATTATAAATCCGTGAGGCTGCATCATTGTAAGTTTGTATATAGGGGTAATCTCCGGAAGAGCGGGCAGCTAGTTTCACAAAGAAGTTAACTGAAGCATCTCAAATATAATCGTAGAAGAATTCCACGCGGACGTGGAGCCTGCACAGACAAGAGTCTTGAGTCACGAGTTTTATTGAAGCACATCTTCACATCCGACTCGCATGCGGTCACTGTTATTACACAAGTATTGCGTAATACCTTTCACCTTTTATCTAGTTTAGAAATAGTTCTAGATCTAAAGTAATTGTTTGTATCATAGATACATGATCAAGCCAGTCTTTACATTGTCAAGGTTTGAAATGAAGTTAGTACCTACTCTTCGATACAGCATTACATTTGTTGAGTCTTATGACCCTTACAAAAAACATTACAAAACTCTGTCAGAATATAATTTGTCCCTTTATCTCGAGTGACAAAGCAACAGATGAAAACAAACAAATTGTAACGGCATTTAAGCCAAAATAGTTTTGATGAAGATTTATCAATAAGGCCACAAGAATTGAAGCGTCAGAGATAATACGATCATCAATAAGTCCCGATCTCGATTTAAACATAGAAATTCAATAATCATTATCTCACATCTACATGTAAACTGAACTATCACTGTCTGATTTTCTTTGATAAAGAATGACGGCATGATGCTTTAGGCGGCAATATATTTCACAGATCTTTATGCGATGTACCAACAACACTAGTGGTCAATTTAAAATTATAGTGTTGATACACTTAGATCGTGTTATAATAAAATAAATAAATAAGCCTATATACGTCCCACTGCCGGGCACAGGCCTCCTCTCCTGGATGAAAGGGATCAGGCAGTATGCCTCACGCTAGCCCAGGGGACACGGGTTGGGGACTTTTCACCTTGGAATTTCTTCGTGGATGTATTCGGGTTTCCTCATGATGTTTTTCCTTCACCGTAAAGCTAACGGTAAAATATTAAATGATATTCCGTACTAGTTCCGAAAAACTCATTGCCACGAGCCGGCATTCGAACCCACGACCGCCGTTTGACAGCCGCATGCCTGAACCGCTAGGCTACCTTAGCTTCGATGGTGTTATTAATACCTAAAATTTATTAATAACAAATTGTTTCAACGGCCATTAAGGGTACTCCTTACCTGTTATTTACTCGGCACAAATAAAACCATTGTTGTAAAGCTACCTGTAACAGAAAGAAAACACATTTCTGAGGATAATTAAATCAAAATAGGTCAGCATACGAGTACAGCAACTAAGTAAATGTTAAATCGTTAACACAACGAATTAGTTCTTAAACTATATAACGTTTGAAATATACTAAAGTTATTTTATAAAAACATATAGCGTATTAATAAGGTTCACATTATGAGTAAAAGCAATCTTGGGCATAATTTCAAAACGCTCGAAGCTAAATCAAACAAAGATCGCGCAAAGCGATCGGATAAACATGAAAATATTGTTTCAACTGGAACTATGCTCCACACCGCTGCTTATTAAATTTTGTTTACAGAAGATTAAAATTGTAATTAAATGTTTTCATTCCATGTTTTATGCATACGAAAATTTACATTGAATTTCTGGCATGTAATGTATTGAAGTTAGATCAACATGAGAAATCATACAAACTCGACTACGCACAAAATGATTGCACCTTTATCTCACTCAACACTACTGCACTTTAACTTAAATACAATAATCATCAACATCATTACACCGTACAAAGACATCGCAAAAATTTCATTAAGTATTTCTCGATCTATTACGAAATAAACCAGAAAAAACTGTCGGGCTATCAGCACGAGCATATAAGTAAAACCAAGATTATTTTAGATAGTCAAATGGCACAGTATGGGTATTAATATGGTTGTTCTTTTCCTCATCAGAGATTCAAATTTAAAATTTCTGACATTACTCCTTAATTAAAAGTTGATTCAATTGCAGCAGTGCCTTAAGTCAAAACGTTCCGAATTTTAATTATACACACGAACGTGAGGTATCAAAACAAACGCCAACGTAAATTCATCAGATCGAAAGTTAATTAGACTCACTTCCCTCTGGAGGTACGGAGGAATTAATAGCAGTCGGAATTGACGAAGAACAAAGGAAATTTTACGATTAGGACGATTACTCCGTCGGTCGAAAGGTATGAGTAAATTTGAGAGTTTATTTATAGAAATATGAAATCAATTATGTAAAGGCAGCTAGCTCTGTTTTGCAGAAGTTTAAAGGTTAATAATTGATTCCAGTAGCGACAAATGTCTCATACTTGATGTTTATTAATCTTCCCATGTATTCATTTTAAAGCTTAGGGAGCTTGAAAAGTTCTGCTAACATTTCAATCTATACTTTTGTTATGATCAAAAGTAATTTACACTAGTGTCCGTGAAGACAAAAGTATGGTGAGTTAATCAATTATGGCATTTAAAACATAAACATCGAAGTCAATAAAAAATCTATAAAGGCAATTCAGCACTTGAGCAACAACATATTCAATAATATCTACATTCGCGCAACATCAGAAGAAAAGTAAATCACTAAACAAACTATAACTTTCCCAGATTGCTAACTCGTAATTGTACGTACACGTTGGGTAGTGAAAACATGTCCGGTAGATGCTCTCGTCATATGGCGGTGTATAGGTACAACGAAAGCGAGTATCTACTGACCGGGGATCGAATGACCCGCGGCGAGGCTACCGCGATCTCGGCTAGATAGAAATAGAAGTGGAAAATGTATACATATTAATTATATTGCTTGTGAGAGGCAGAAAAGGAAGGCCGAAATTATGGATGAGATCAAAATCCAATTTGTGCACTTTTAACCTCGACATTAATTGGTTAGTATTCTTTTATTTGTGTTACATGAAAATTCTGTTCAGTTCTTACTTTTTTTCTTTTTGGTAGTATGTTCTTCAATGACCCGAGTTCAAACCGGATTGAAAGGTCTTAACTCTTGGTTTGGATTATCTTACCGATATGGTGTTGAGATCAGGCAGTCGGTAGATGGTTATTTATACCACCAGCCCTCTGATACACCAGCGTTTTAACCTTTTTTTAAGAACACGATAATCCTTCGTGAAGCCAAACCATACCATGTTAAATTTAAAATATGATATAAAAATTTAAACTGTGTTTAACTGTGGAGTGAATCTTTCGTCCTAAACTCCTTAATTTGTGTGCTAACTCTACCTAGGCTTGAAACTTATCACCATCAGTGTTTCGCGTGTTATCGGCTGCAAGCACATTGCTACGACCTCAGTGATTGTATAAATAAGAAGCGGTCAACTCTAGCACTTCCTTACACAGTTTGACTGCAATCAAATTACAAGTACATACACGGCAGCCACCGGCCGCTGCAGGGCTTTATTTGATCAGTTCACCGCCATTGTTGCTCTTTGTTAGCTCCTCTGTGCAGTAATGACGTTGGCTTCCATTTTCTTGACTGACGGATTGATACGCTTTTATGTTTCCATTGACTCTTTACACAGATAATTGAGATCTTGTAGGTGTAATGAAAATAGAACCTACTACTTATATAATGTTAGCTATTTTTCTTACAGCTTGTATAAAAGTCAAATAAGATTGTCAATCAAGCTCCTGGGAGTTATTTGGTTTGACGCAGCTCCAGCTACAACATATTAACATGTAAGAATATACGAGTACACTTGGATAAATAACTAACTGCTAACCAGTTAACACTTGACAACTTAATCGAAACAAAACAAACATCAGAAACAAAAGTTATTAATCAAACCATAGAACGTAGACCAACGAACAAAGAAGAAATTTAAATTTCGATATCGGCAGAAACATTCAAAGCTTTGAAAGAAATAATAAGTGGAATTTGGAAAAATAGAATCAAAGAAAAGTCGCTATCGACAGCGAAATCTTCCTTAAACATATTTAAGTCGTTATCAATGAAAAGTTCTCAAAGCGACGTCTGAGACCCGAGAGTCAGTTTGGACGTGATCGCCTTGATAAAAAGTCAGAGATATCATCGCTGTTCAAACGCCGGTTGAAACTGTTGGTTAATTAGGTAGCTACCGACTTAAGACTGAGTCTTTCTACGTCTTTACACAGGTCGATTTTGATTTTAATCAGCATTTTTGCACTTCATAAAAATACAAGTCTCCATAAGAAAAAATAATACTCCCCGACATAACAAATATAGCTTTGAACTATCTTGACTGACAAGAATTTCCATTCAACAAAATACCGGACTCAAGTCGGTCCACCTGACGGAAAGTACATTGCCACAAACAAACACACAGATACTACAGAAATACATGCTTAACATATAACTCTCACTACTTTTTAATGCAGATTAAAAATCAAATATCCATGCTTATTGCTTATTACTAATCCGAAACTATGAGAAACGGAACCAACTTGTGCAATGTCTGTTTGATGGAGATGGCGGTTTGAAAAGCCAAGTTTAAAGTTATACCGGGGAAGAATATGAATATCGGGTTCCCTTTATCTGGCATAATATCGATTGTCCGAAATACACCCCGCATAACAGTTATCGCAGAAACATTTTTAACCGAATGATACTTTAGCATAATTATATACTTAGCATAACTATCATGTCGCATAACACTCATTTGGCAGAATTTTGAATTGCAGAATAGTCATATGGCCGAATTTACTTAGAAGGGAACAGGGACTTAGTGGCAAAACCGACTCGGATCACGGATAGGTTAGAAGACGGAAGCGGCAGCTTTGCTGCCGCTTTCGTCTTCGAGGTTATTTTTTTTATAAAAGATCAATTATTACAATCGTCAATATGCCAATGTACTATTCTGCCAAAGGAAGTTATGCGAAATGACTATATTATGCAATGAGATTTATGCGAAAAGTAATTCGGCGAAATGATGATTCTGCCATGGGCTGTTATGCAAAATAAAATTATGACAAACAATTTTATGCAACACATTAGTAACCCATGAATATCAACTCACAAACATTTTAATTTTTCGTAAAATTCCGAGCTGAGTATCTTGAGCGCGGTCAAGTGGAACGTAATTAGGGCAATAGCCTAAGTAGATATAAAGAGTCAGTTTTGCTCTGCTCTGACTATATACATAACAAACAAAAAAATAATCTCGTTTTTTTAAAGGCCTCTAGCAAACGGGGTATTTGTTTTAGTAAGCAGACACCAAAGCCTATGAACGCTTGCGATTCCAGAGGAGTCACACTTTAATGCTGACTCTTTATTGATTGGATGATTCGTTGTTGACAACTAGAGACCACTGCAGGTCAATCCCAACAAAGAAAATCCTCCGGAACTCTGGCGAACACTTTGACTTTTCACCACCGGGAACGCAACACCGCGTATTTTCAGAGCAAAAATATCATCATCATTATCATATCAGCCAAAAGACGTCCACTGCTGGACATAGGCCTCCCCCAAAGAGTGCCAAAGTGACCGGTCCTGCGCCACCCGTATGCCGAGCACTCCCGCAACCTTTACCAGGTCATCAGTCCGCCTTGTGCCCAGACAGAACCACTACCCACGCCGCGCTTAGAAGCAAGAATATATAATAACACTATTATTTATTTATTTATTTATTTATTTATTTATTTATTGTAAATATATTACACAGCATTACAGACTTAACCTAATACACTGTGAAACTAAATTAAAACAAGGTAACAATCAGGTAGGGACACTAGTCATTCTATTATCCATCAACTCACAATACTTCAGGCACGCACAACACACAGCCATCCATCGCCATGCAAAAATATCACATTCTGGTGTTGACGCCAGAAGCGCATTAAGCAGCGTCAGGGCGCGGAGAAGTGGAGAGTTCCTGTGTGACACGGTACGAGCTGCTGGCACAGCCAACAACACGCGCGTACGGGGTCTAAGGGTTATTCGAGGAACATCTGGAACGTGCAACCTTACTACATTTTGTACCAGTCCTAGGCAATCTGACTCTCCCCGCAGCACACGGCAGACAGTAGTCAGCAGACTGAAGTTGCGCCTTACTTCTAGGGAATGGAAGCCCAGACATCCAAGGAGAAACTTTGTGGGGTATAAGTAGGGATAAAATCCGTAAACTTTCTTGTATAAAAACCTCAAAAATGTTTTTTGGACTTTTTCCAAGAGCAAACAGTAAGATACCTCGCAAGGGTTCCAAATGATAGCCGATGTCTCCAATTTACTTCTCACCAGAGCGTTATATAGCAGCTTTATAGCCCCAAAGTCATTAAAATCTCTCGCGTTACGCATAACAAAACCTAACCTACGGTAAGTATCGGCCACCAGAGCCCTAATATGCCCGTGGAAGGTTAACCGCGGATCGAAAACTACTCCCAAGTCCTTAATAGAGTAAACCCTGTTAATTTGCTCCAGACCAAGCAAATATTGTGCATATAAAGGGACACATGCGCGACTAAAAGTGCACACATAGCACTTAGACACGTTGAAAGTTAACCTGTTTTCAGTGCTCCACCGGAACACTGCTGCAATGTCCCCTTGAAGCTGCTCGCAATCAGTGACATTCTTTATTCCGTAAACTAGTTTCAAATCATCAGCGTAGAGAAGACACTTTGCGTTCACAACCACAGATTCCAGGTCGTTAACCATGACCCCAAATAGCAAAGGCCCGAGTATCGAGCCCTGACTAACACCAGATCGGGTCTGATAGGGAGGTGACACAAAGTGACCATGCTGAACGTATTGTTGTCGATCGCGTAGATAACTAGCAAAGAATTTGAGCAAATTTGGACCAAGACCAATGTTGCCAAGCTTAAGGAGAAGAACATCATTATCTACACGATCGAACGCCTTTTGAAAGTCGAAATAGACGACATCGACCTGGACACCTTTGTCGAGATATTCAGAGATGGTGTCAGTCAGAATCAGCAGGTTAGTATCAACTGAGCGATGTTTTCTAAACCCATGCTGAGAGTCACACAAAAAAGGTTTTAAGTGCGCGGATAGTGTCCGGTGAAGAATTGATTCGAACAGCTTAGCAAGAGTAGAAAGTACTGCTATTGGCCTATAACTTTCAACATTGTCTCTATCCCTAGACTTCGGTATCGGCCTTACCCGCGAAATCTTCCATTGCTTGGGATATGTGCCAGTAGAGAGCGACAAATTAAATAAGTAAAGAATAGACGCCAAAAGGTACTCACTACAGCCTTTCACAATATATGCAGGCAGATTATCAGGCCCTATCGCACTATGGGATTTTAAGGACTTGATAGCCGTTTCGACCTCTTGCGTTGATATTGCACTGATATAGCTATCATTAGCTAATGATTCCTGGTTGCTATCGCAATCTAAAAGGGAGGCATCAGATAAGAAAACGCTAGAGAAAAACCTAGCAAATGCATTTGCTGTATCTGGTCCTTCATACTGATTGCCCTCGAAAGCCACCTTCGACAAGAATCCGCCCTTTGATTTCAGACTGTCTACATGTTGCCAAAAAGCGCGAGGATTACTCCTAACTCTAGTCTGTATTTGACTTATGTAGATATCATATGCAGCGGCAATTCTTTTTTTTACATCTGCTCTCAATTTCGAAAAGCTGCTATATATGCTACTGTTTTTCGTGACCTTCCATTCCCGGTGAAGATCGGCTTTAAATTTAATGTCCTCTATCAAATCGGCAGTAAACCATACGGGATAGCGACGCACTGGCTTTTTAGGCCGATGTTTTTTCGGAATGGATTGGTCAAAAATGCTATAAATTACTTTATAAAACGCGTCTACTGCTACGTCAATATTCTGGGACTCCAGAACATCATGCCAGTTTTCTTGCGAGATAAGAGAGTAGAGTAATTCGTAGTTACCTTTACCGAAGTTCCAGTCCAGAATCGCATTAATGTTACTAGGGTCAATTTTTTCAGTGGATTGACGCACGGCTGACTGCAGTGGAATAGAGATCTCTAATGGCGGGTGGTAATTATCTCTCCGCGGAACGAGGCCACCGCCCTCTATCTCATCGACACTGACGCCACGTATGAACTCTGACACCAACACCACATCTAGTTTTCCACCATGCGCATTAGTCACATCATTCGTCTCTGTCAAGCCACATAGCGATAGAAAATAGCCATAATAATATATATCATTTTGAGAGGTATAGCAAGGATTTAAGTTTAAGTCTCCGACTATAACTACAGGACCATCTATATTTAACAGTGTTGACTCTACAGCCTGAAACCACCGCATGTACACGTGACATTGACAATTGACATTGACATTATGACTTTGGTCTTGGTACGGTGGTGGTCTTATCGCATGGATTGCTCCGAATATGAGCGAGATGGCTGAACTTGGTTATTAAATGTTCTGTTTATTGCAGTATGACAATTCCAGTTGTCTGTGATACTACTTTCAAAAAGTCACTTTTCTATTTAGAACGTGAAACGATGCCCTTTGTTGCCCGTGTTGGGTATTTCATTGTGATGCCAAGTTAGATGCACGTCGGTTTCAATGTAACACATTTGTATTAGGCTAGTTACAAATCTGAGCTGTGAAATGATTTCTTCAAGAGTTTGTATGTAAAACAATATTTATCTGTTTCCGTTTCTGTTTAAATCAAAGTACCTATTTGATCACGTAAACCTTAATATTAATATATGATATTGTAAAACCTAAAAATGTTATTCATTAAAAATTCGCATGATGAGAATAAATTTACCAATTAGGATGTAAGGTATAATTGTTAATATTCATTGAAAATTTGCTAAAAATAAGAAGGTACTTGATAAATTTTTCGGCAACGAAGTACCTACTGCGGAACAAAATATTCATGGTCATGTTTCCCATTTTGGCTTCAAAATTCATCAATTACTTGAAGATAACTTCCGTATATTTCTCTAAACTAGGTTAACCACAAAACGAAGATGGGCACAAATTTTGCTACATCACATTTATTTTTAAATGAATAATGTTTAAAATTGATATTCACTGCACTAAAACGGATGTCCTAAATGCAGCACACCAATCAACCGCTAAAATATAATCGTAATTTTAAACACATTCACAAATTGCACAGGGAACTAGGATGTTCCAGTAAATATGCAAATGAAAGCAATAAATCGATTAGAACTGTTGCCGGATGCAAATAATTTAAATCACTATAGTTACAACAATAACAATTATATTTGAGATTTATTGAGTTAGCCGAACTGCATGAAAGTAGTCCATTCAGAATGCAACTCTACTGACGACGGTTGAAGATATCAATTGTAATGACAATTTTATAAAACGCCGGCCACATGAAATAATCTCATGCATACGTTAAAGATGTTTACAATTTAGCACCTTATTCCAATGGAATACGGCGAAAACGTTATACGTATGTTCGACAGGGATGCACATACACGTTGCACCAAACAAATGACTTTTCGGTATCTTATTACGATTGGAAATGATGTGCTAATCTAAACCTTAATGTCTGTCGTAATCAATTTGGATTATAGCTTTAGATTGATTCATTTGGATTAGACACCGATTAGCACGCACTTACTTCTTCTCCAAACGTGTAGTTTTTTGCAAGTCCAGCATGTCACGTTATTGCTTAATTCTCTAGTCTTATTAGAATAATATCGATACATATAATTTATATCAGCTGCTCACGCGGCTCCACCTGCGTAATGCTAAGAACCCGGAGGCAAATCCGCGGGATACAATACAGCCTATCAGCCTATGTGCATATAGATAGTTTCATCTTTATAGACAGGAGAAGAAATTTTAAGATCGAATAGTTCGTTCCTGCGATTCCCGCTTGATTCAACAAAGCTATATATATTTTGACAACCAATTTAGCCCAGTTGAAGGGTCCACGGAAAAAACATGTCTAGTCACTTTTTTAGAAAAATGAGATTTTAATCTCAAAATGTAGAGCTCTTAACGAACTATTGCCTACACCTTCTGCTATAATTGTAAACATTAATATAAATCCACTTTTACTTCACTTGAAAAGCATCCAATCGCGAAGATCGTAATGGTTAATTGAATCATTCAAAACTTAAAAACCGCAATATCTCGAAATGTTGTCAATGTGACTAGACATGGTTTTTCCGTGGACCCTTCAGTTGTGTTTTGGCTACGAAGCTAGAGGTCCTGGGTTCGAATCCCGGTAAGGGCATTTATTTGTGTAATGAGCACGAGTATTATGTTCCTGAGTCATGAATGTTTACATTGTTCTGTTTTCATCTATTTATGTATGTTTATCGTCGTCTAGTACCCATAGAACAAGCTTTGCTAACTTTATTTGTGTAAGATTGTCTGCAAATATTAATTAATTAATATTATTCCGAGAAGTTGTCGCCACAGTTAACTTATTGTTATAATTTTTTGTAGTCGTTCGTAAAACAATTACATAAATATGGAAAAGAAATTAGTAAACGTCATCATGATCCAACATTCAAAAAGAGAACGTGATACGGACCAATTAGCTTAATAGGTGCGACAAGAAATTATACAAATTAATCACTTTGCTAGTTACCGCTCGTTAGAGTGCTGAGGCCTCTAGCTACGCCCTAGGAGTCGATCAGATACTTATGTTTCGCGTTCTGAATCGTTGGCTCGGTACAAGCGACCGGAACATATACATATTGAATTAGAATATGAAAACACGCAACGTATCTAAACAATTGGGCACACTTTTATAATGTATCCGAATTAATCCTATGACTAAACGATAGTTAAAATGTATAAATAAACCGTCCTTGCATTGCCTGTCCAAGTCGTAAAAGTTGAAAGGCATGCTGTTTTGGGTTTCTCTAACCTCTGCACTCTGACCCTCCGATCGTCTTGCCATGTGGCCAGCGAAGGTCAAAATCACGATAAAATTATACAAAGAGCTTTATAATTAACGTTGCAACCACAAAAGCCCGTCATGTATAAAGCTGTGTTATTTTTTTTTATATTTTAGCTAAAAGCCACTAAAAGGCTTCAAAACGTGTTTTTTTTTTATAAAAATCTCTTTTTTTTAACTCTTTTTTTATTACATGTTTGCTAGTTGCGAGGCCATTGTTGCGTATCTAATGTGTCCGATTCTATTATTAAATTCAATAATAATTAATAAAAGCTCAAATTCACTCCTAATCTAATTGAACAAAAACTAAACAAACAAGGTTAGTAAACTCCCGCCAATAAACATTTTATGAGAACTAAATTGTATTACAATGTATCCCTTAGAAGATGACTGTGCATTAATGTCCAAAGATAAAGCGTGCTTGAAGAGGAGCGCCAAAATCTTATTAAGGTAGTCCGTCTCTCTCTACCGTGACGGGAAGGATAAGAACGTGAATAAATGTCCACTCACGACGAAAAATCCTCGCTCGTTTATAAAGCTGTGTCTACATCGTGCAACGATGTTAACCATAAACTTAAATAATACAAAAACAGCGTTCAAACCTCAGTCGCTCCGGTGAACAAAACGGAAAACGTGGACACCCGTTGGATTTAATCACTAACCAAACCGTCGAGACCACTTAAATCATACCACTGAGTCAACGCCTCGTCTAATATTTTGTAACAGATCTAATTGTATGTACAATAGGCATGATGATTGATGACTCATGTTCCAATTGATAACGTAGTAATGCTAAATGGATAGTAAACCATCAAATTATCGTTATAAATTATAAAATATAATTAAAATCGTAAAATAAAAAGTTTAGAAAATGCATTTTTTTATAGTCCAAGAGTAAATTTAAATGTACCAATAGAATCCTTACGCTTTTATAGAAACAAAATTATAACACAATTATGTACTTCGCGACAAATACAAAAATTTACCTGATTTTCCATACAACGATACATGTACTTAGTACTGACAAATGTCGGTTGTGACGTGATGCCTGTCTGCCTTTCAGTATTAAGCGTTTTGCAATGCCGCCAGAAAGGCCAATCTTTGTCTCAATTTTTTAGGTATTTATGTCTACTCCCATACAAACATTTGTGCCTGTCTAAAAACTGGTTATTTAATTATAATTATCTTTCTTACAGCACGCATTATCCAACTATTGAATATATTGTTTTCCCATCATTTAAATTTTAATCGAGTGTCAAAGTGACTACCGCAAACAATAAACAAGCCCAGCTACCTGTTAAAGTAATTTAAATAATTCAGTCAATAAGTACACCACACCGAGTGAAAAAGGGGCGTTTTAATAGATAAAAAAATCATAACTATGCGAAAACCGCAACAATCTAAATTATAAATTAAACGTTCCATCACGATAATTCATAGCGACGCATATAGTCACCCATCATTAGTTAGGCCTGGTTCACACATGCACAGGTTGACCGTTAGCTGATTCACAAAGTGGCGGTTGCGAGAGCCAAAGGTCGTGGGTTGCGGTGAAAGTGGCGATGTTTTCGCTAGACCCGTCTCCGCGATTATGTGCTCAGCTTTGGTAAAAGCGGCGCAGAAATTCTCAATTTGAAAATGGAATTAATTATACTATTGTTTATGGTTTTCGTTATTTGATTTTAAAATGTTTGTGTTCTTTTTTAACACAGTATGTAGTAAGATCGTGGAATTACTGTGACGACAGTATTAATTTCTTTAAATTAGTTTCTATTTTTTACTGGAGTGCATGTTTATTTGCAAGTAACAAACATGTACAGTAAACTAAACATAAACTAAACGAAATAAAATATTGAAATAATGTCTCAAGTTCAAAATCCGGGGACCCTGCCCCCTAAATTAGTTTAGAAATATTTTTTGCGAGAAAATCCGTTTAACAAACAGCTCGTAAACTGAAGTTAAACTAGGCATAAACTGAGGAAACGACACCAAACTAAAGTTTACAAACGCCAAGGCGTTCACGTAGAAGCAATTTGAAATTCGAATTTCAAAATACGAAATGGCCAGTTTCTAAATGGAAATTCGCTCATTTCTAAACAGTGTGCGGGTATTCCCAAATAGGTCGACTGCAGACGAATGCGCATAGGATTTGGCCGGTTTCCAAGAGGCGGGTTGAAGGTCAGCAATACAAAGCATTCACAACGCTTGTCTACAACTAGCTTTAGTTTTCACCAGTACAAGCCTGACCTACGATTCGAGGTAGTTGTTATGGATGTTGCTATCGACTTAAGAGTGGTGCGATGAGAATACTAGTGAATTGCATAACAAGTGAGAATCGGGTGTTTTATGTTTTTCGCTAACTTTATGCCATCTGCTCGGCCGGCTTTCATGAGCGAAAAGAGATTCGTAATACTCATACTACCCATTTGAAGTTGGAGAGAGTCATTCAAAAGTTATAATGTAGGTTTTATTCAGGGGTCTTGATTTAATAAAACATTATATTCATCCGTCGAAAGTTTTTTTTGAGTACTACGACGGTGGTAAACAAGCATACGTCCTGTCTAAGCAGACATCGTAGCCTGTCGACGCTTACGACTTCTAAGTAGACTCCGCGTTGCCGACCCTTAATTGATTTGAGGGTTCGTGAGTGATAGGGATAAAATTTATGGTTTCGCGCAAATTAAACGATCTATTTAAAGGTATAGTTTGTAGGTTTGTGAGTTTGTGATTTATTTATAGTTTAGCTAGTTTGTAAATAAAGGTCCGGATATATGTATGTAAAACTGGCACGGGTTTCGCGTCACCGAGTTTAGAGTTATTTTTCGCAAAACCAATTCCCCTTTGGCTTTACACTTGACATTATGTGAGTTGGCAAAATTGCATCAGCAGTCCATTCTAAAAGCAACTTTAACGTCGAAGATAGAAGCTTTCAATTCCAATGACAGCTTTACAAAAAGCCGGCCACATGAATAAACTCAACGTTACCTTCACATAAATTTATTGAACATTTCCGCAAAAGGCAAGTATCAGTCGGCACGCTCTCGTGCAACATCCGAGAAGAAACACATCTTCTTAATTTCAAAAGAGCTTAACTACGCTCAAAATCAATGCTTCATACCACCTTTCTAAAATAAAGTTCTACGCGGAAGATGCACAATATTCGGATTACAAGTTTATTAATATCTATATTGGAACTTATGTATGTGTGATAAGGTTCATATTGCAAAGGTTTCTTCATTCAGTGATATAGCGCCTTTGATGAAGCTATGCGCAAAGGCAAAGGTCATGCGAGAAGTAAAGTAGAAATCGAATGACTTGCAACCGGGTTGGACTGCGGATGTGCAATGGAAATGCGGAGGAACAACATAAATAAATAAATATTAAGGAACAATCTTACACAAATCGAACTAGTCTCATAGTAAGCTTAATAAGGCCTGTGTTACGCTTACTAGTCAAGTACTTTAAATGATAAGTATACATTTTTGAATAAATTCATGCTCATCACACAAATATTCCGAATGTAGATATATCGAATCGCTAAACTTAAGTGGCAGCCATCGTTTGTACGTCCATTGTGCCCCGCCTGCACATTGCACGTAGAACCGATGGCCGTTGGGGCGGAAAGGTTCTTGAGGTGGTGCAGGACCTGTCATTGTGGCACTCATTGGGGGAGATCTCTTAAATTCAGCAGTGGATGTATTACGGCTGATATGATGATGATGACACAAATTTTTGCCCGTAACTAAGATGACTTCAGTTGACGTGGTGAGTATAGCAAATGTTAGCGGACGTCAGGACGCTAGACTCTCCATACAAACGTAGTTTTGAGCTTTGTATATATAATGGGATCCGTCATATCGGTTCCCGGTAAAACAGAAGAAAAATAGAGCGCGAAGAACGTTTTTCATACGAAGTCTCTAATCGCTTCATTGTATTATATATGATCACTAACTAAATTGAATTAAAACTAAGTTAAATCTAAAAAAAAAAATGTTATTTAATTAAAAAACGATGTAGCGGTCAAGAAAATACAGCTATTCTCAAAATTTAATTCAAATAAATTTCAGCGAGAAAATGCTGGCGGCATTTTCTCGCTGAATTGCAATGCGTTGCGCGAGAAACCCGACCAGCTCTTCGGTCACCAGGTACAAGTATACGTCAACCAACACGTTTCGCGATTTCCGCAAATGCGCTCTGGGGACCCCACGGAGCGAGGGTATCGACGCCAACTGGTACAAAGTTGTACTGTCTGCCGAGACCTTTATATTCAATGCGTTTCAGATTTTCGGCATTTTCATGTTATTATGTTTTTATTAGAATGTATAGCAACGTAAACTAGTTTGCGACCTAGATATGGAAGATCCATTGTGTATAAAACGTTTCATGTATGCCGTTGTAAAATGAGAACTAAAAATCACTAGTGTATTTGTAATTAAAACATATTTAGAATGGGCCTGCTATGTTTTATCCGGCTTTGCTTGCTTTCTGTGTAAAGCGCGAGTGAAGCCTCGCGAGCAAAAATAAAAACCTAACCAAACACATTTATATATTGCTGACGTTAACAACCCTACCGTCGTCGTTTGCGTAAGCAATATCGAGATTACCAACTACATTCGAATTGGAAAAACAAAAGGCGCCGGCCATTGTTTCAATTAAAACATTGTATACGCTAAAATACGACAATGGCCTTACATAATTCAATAACCGTCGAAACAAAAGGGATCGTAATTCATTATTCGAACGTATTAAACGTGATGATGACACAATTGTTCTTGTAACGGCTATATTGATATATTACTTCCGAATATGAGCAATTATGTAATGTAATGTCCACAAAAACTGCATGATATAACAACTGCATAGACTCTTCAGCGAATATTTACCGTTAGCTTTTCGGTGAAGGAAAACATCGTGAGGAAACCGGTCTAATCCCAATAAGGTCTGGTTTTCCCTCTGGGTTGGAAGGTCAGATAGCAGTCGCTTTCGTGAAACTAGTGCATATGTCAAATCTTGGGATTAGGTGTCAAAGCGGACCCCGGGCTCCTTTAGGGCATAACCTGGAACAACGCTATTAACTCTTCAGCCATTATGGACGGAACTATGGCCTAGTGTCTGCGATACGATAAAGTTAAAACACATTGTAGATTTGGCTCTACTGCACACTACAAGACGATCACATCACGAAAGTAAATCACATTTGAGATATGGCCGTATTGAGGTGGCGCGAAAACTTCTTTAAAACCACCATGGAAGGATAGATAGAAGAAATGAGAAGCAGGGAAAGGCCACGGCGCAGTTATATGGACGAAATTAAGGAAAACGCTGGTGTCGTATCTGGAAATCGAAAGGATGGCTGACGACAGAGGGAAATGGAAAATACTACACGGACAATTACACTCAAATGATGGCGTTGAGTTGGTCCATATACTCGTACTACATATTAAATTGTGTGAACATTTAATTCATATTTTGATACCAAAACAATAAGTAGCACAAGGCTTAGTCCGAATCTGTAACTACCATAATAAACGGGTTTAAGTATAGACTTGAAACTCGTCCGTCAGAAGGATAACACAATGACAATGGTAGCGTTAACTAGTAGACATTCAGGGCAGTGTCAAACGTCATCCGAGACGATTGTCGGCGGCCCTGACCCAAGTGCGATATACAGTAACACCACTATAAGAAAACAGTCTGTAATTATGTAACGAGCTACTGAAATGACATTTGCTAAGCTAATTTTCGATTTTTGGAAAATATGTAAGCATGTAGATTGCCACTGAATGGCAGCCCGACATCTCAAAACGGAGACGCGGCAGATCTCGCCGGCGATGGCGGTACGAGATAGACTCCTTTTTAAACGAGGCTATAGGCTGCTCGGGATGCCTAGAAAAGGATAGAGGCCTTTGCCCAGCAGTGGGACACCATAGGCTCCTAATAATGTATACAAACAAGAAATAATAATAAAGACGAATACCTAAATACCTGTTATAATTAACCATTTTGAAGAGTCGTAGCAGAAGTAAGGCGGGTGTGCATGTGTGTGTGGGCGTGAATGGTGTTTCACTGTTATTCACGACCAAATAGGTCATAATACCGAAATAAATATAGCAAAATACCGTCAGTAAAACACACCGCACATGTGTACCGCAAAAATAGCCTAAGCCTTAATCCACAATGTGCCTTAACTGCTTACTTTCTAGTTCTGCAGTTCCCGTCACTTTTATCTATATGGAACAAACTGCGCCGAGCCGTATTCCTTGCTTTTTCATGCAACATGGCGGCACAAGGCACAACACAGAGGCTCTAGTATAAGTTTTACCGAAACAAAACTTTACGATCGCGTTTGCGTTTTACCCTCAATTTGTATGGGATTTGACCGCTAAACGCGAACGCGGTCGTAACGTTTTGGTTCGGTAAAACTTATACTAGAGCCTCTGGGTGGGTGACACGGTTAGAGACTGCTTAACGTTCACGGAAATACTCAGACCAAGAAAAAAAGACAGACGGAGCGTTACGAACAGTCAAGTGAAGCCAAACCACATACAAACAAAACCAAGCTACATCAAGTTTAGCACACGCTCACGCACACATTATACAAACAAAATTGCACAAAACTCTTCAGCACGTGTCACAATGCTGTCAAGATCATTTATTTCGAGTTTTGTGCGATTTAATTTGTTTAGCGTGTGCTAAACTTATGGGGCTTGGTTGAAAACCGGTTGGCTTCACTAGACTGTTCGTAACGATCCGTCTGTATATTTTCTTGGTCTGAGCGGAAATAATGCCTAACGTTTTTTGCAGAATAAATATTTTGATTTTGATAGTGCCCTTTGGTTTAAATTCGACTGTTATAATCCAATCTATAGACGATTTCGGAATGGAATTTGAGAAAGACCGAAACAAAAGAATATGTGGCAGCGGACCACCTACAAAAAAAAGGATAAAGTTCAATTTAGATTACCGCAAAAGCATTACTTAGAAAGACCTACCTATGCTGCTCCTCTGGTTTGTACTTTGTGACCTGTTCAAGGAGACAACACATCCTTTAATTTGGCAAGCGCAATTGACACATGTAATATATTGCATGCAAGTTTCATTGCATTGCGGGATACCGAGGTATTTATACTGCGTTAATTGTATCTGTCAAACCCCGCAACGGAGTTAAACTAGCATGTGTAATTTGCGCTTAGCACTGACAAAACAAATGCCTAGATCAGTCCACAACTGACACGTGACCCGGCCCTAAGGTTCTATAGTAATATTTTTCCTCAACAGATTGTGACGTTTGGAATAAACTCATTCATTGAATAGTCTCCGACCAAGGCTAACTTAACGAACAAAATATCATATCAAATTCTGAAAAGCCCTTTGAACCGCTGTATTCAATACTGAGCCAAGATTAACAAATAATTTTCACGTAACGTTACAGACGAAATTCAGACACATTCGAATACAAAGCTCTTATATGGCCCAAAGCACATAATACGACCGCAATAGTGCTAGACAAAGCATTTTCTCCACGCACGGTTACTGGCCGTCGGGCAGTCTGGAACACGGCAATAACTCCACTCCGGCTGGATCCCTTTACGAAATACGGTGTTTCTAAACGCTTTGTAGCTTTAATAACCGAAATTAAATCGCTGTATACTAGATTTTACAGCGCTTTGGAGCAATTTCTGTTTAATTAAGACTGTTAGTAAATTATGGCATTCTGTACTGCATTTTCCATAGTCTCATAATTATGCAATTTAAAGCTTAAATTAGTTTCATTGTCGAAAGAGTGTCTTGTGAGTTATTATATAATAAGTTTCTAATTTTTTTTTGTGCTTTTATCTTTTTACAAATAGTCGTAGGTACCTACCTAATAATGGTCAAACGCATACGTGTACGTAAAAATATATATATAATCTATTAGAATAATTGTAAAATTGCACTGTTTGCAAAACCCTCAATAACTTTGTAATAATTTAACCTCTTGCGTTGCATTTTTCTCCATTTGACTACATTCTTAATCCTTTTTCAAGAAAATTCCTTTTTTTAAATTATGTTATTTATTTGCGCAATAATCCCCTATTGCGCAATAATCCAGGCATTAAGCTGGATCCCACTCACATTATCTAACGTTAGGAAAGTGTGAAGATTGCAATTATTGCTACTGCCGGCACCGCCTCGCTTCTAAAAACAACACACAGTCAGCACACATATCCATCTATTTTCATCCTTAACACACAGGAAATAGAGTAGTATTTCGTCTAAATTGTTCTATTGATGGTGCGGTAAGGCAGAACAATGAACACTTCTTCTGCATCTGGTAACGTGCACGTAATTAATGATTAATAAGTGATCAGTTCGCACGATCCGATTACAACAGTTTGATGAAAAGTGATCCTTATGTTAAACGGACTTGTGTCGATTTTGCAATGGAGGCGTGGATTTTTATACGAGATGATGAAATTAATCAGTTGATATGCGGTATTACAGCGTTTTATGTTGTACAGACTTTATAGCAGCATTATTTTTAGGCATCAAATATAATGACCACCAAAAAATGCTTTGATACCCTAAGATCTTTTACCAAAAAAATATACTGAACACCAAAAATAATAATTCTACCATTACAATAGTACTAGCTGTTTTAATAAAAAGTGCACATAAAATTTTATTCGAACACCAAATTTACTAAATGATCACCAAATCTTTGCGACCAAATTAATACAATACTTCTACCTAAATAACCCACTATGATTGCCATAAAATATATGAGTATTACCAAATAAAGTATAATGATGCCAAAACAAGTGATACCAAAACCCGAATCAGCACACCCTACTTCCACGTGGACTTGTCTGTCCTACCCCTAGAGTGTATATGTCGTCGGCCGATCGTAAAATCCGCCAGATCACAAAATTCCTAGGCATATCGTGAAACGCCGCCATTTCATGATATGCCTAAAAGTTGGCCAGGCTTATCACGATGTGCCTGATAAACAATACGGCAGATCGATTAGAGCAACGCATTTGTCGATATTCCTAGCTCTATACCGGACACATTGTAAAATAGTTTCTTTCTTGGCCACTGGTGGCGCTGCGTATGCGATGGCGGCCGTGTTTATTGGGAGCCAATAATCAGGGCGGACAAAAATGGCTTGTCATGAGCGAACTTTGTCTTAGGTCGGTTAGGTTAGGGTTCACTTGTACCCCTCAGACCAGAAATAGACACCCCGCGCAGCGGGGTGGCGTCTACTCGCTGGAGATTATCAGTAGAGAGCGAAGCGTAGGTCTGAGTCCTAGAAACGAAAGCGGGGATCCGTCGAATTTAGGAAATTATTTTACTATTTTTAATTTAGCAATGATTTATTCCGATATCATTTTCTTTAATAGGATAGTAAGATGTTATAATTTGGGTTATGTTTTCATATCAATAGGAGATACAATTTTGGGGATCACTTACTATTTTTGGGTTAGCAATGATTTATTAGGATAGCGTTTTTTTAAATAGGATAGTAAGATGTTATAATTTGGGTTATTATTTCACATTAATAGGAGATAAAAATTTGGTGATCACTTAACCATTTTTAGATTAGCAATGATTTATTTGGATAGCATTTTCTTTAATAGGGTAGTAAGATGTTATAATTTGGGTTACCATTTCATATTAAAATGGAGATAAAATTTTGGTGATCATTTAGTATTTTTGGCAGTAAAAAGTATTTTTTGGCGTTATATTTTACTATATCTGGTGGTCCGTTAAACATATGCCTTATTTATAACTTAACTACCCGTACCCGTGTGGTGTTGGGTTAGAATTTCACCACCCCCTTTCTTCCCATGGGTGTCGTAAAAGTCGACTAAGGGACCAGGGTTGAAGTGTGTTTTGGGCGATAGGCTAGCAACCTATCACTGCAATATCACATTATATGCTAAGTGGCGCTGGAACATAAGTTTCATGTGCTCTGCCTACCCCTTTTGGGAATAAAGGCGTGAATGTATGTATGTATGTTTAACTTTGAATTTTTAATACTATCCTCTGTCCATCCATTTAGGAACATCAAACAACCTTCTGAAACAATACTTAACCAGTTATTTCGAAAACCGTGTGAGTTTGAGTAGGTACTGCTGTTTCTGTTACAAGAGGAAGGACTTATTTTGCTGTTCTTGGATATAGGCTACATCGCCAATAACTGGCCACGCTATACTAATCAGAATTCTGTTTGTAAGGGAAATAAATTCATTTTTAGCACGAAGGAGACAGTTATTGGCGATTTACCCTACACAAAAAATAGACTTGTCGCTCTGTAATGTAGGTACTAAAATTACTGAGCCTACTACCCTACCTACCCTTACTGAGCTTACTATGGGACTAGGTCGATTTGTGTAAGATTGTCCCCTTATATATTTATTTATTTATTTATTTATTATAAAATTTCGTAAATCTGAACCGACAATCATCATTATCATCGTCATATCAGCCGAAAGACGTCCACTGCTGGACATAGGCCTCCCCCAAAGAGTGCCAAAGTGACCAGTCCTGCGCCACCCGCATTCAGCGGACTCCCGCAACCTTTACCAGGATGACCTGATGACAGTCCACCATGGGACTACCCACGCCGCGCCTTCCGGTACCGGAACCGATAATTAAAACTATATAGGTATCTATCTAATATAATAAACCTGCACACAAAATTTCGCGAAAATCGTCATGGGGGAGGCTTATCTCCAGCAGTAGCCGTTTTTCGGCTGATATGATGACGATGAATGAGGGGATTTTTTCCGGAATACAAACTATCTTATGTCCTTTCCCGGGACTCGAACTGTCTCTGCGAAATTTCATCTGAATCGGTTCAGCGGTTAAAACGTGAGGGAGTTATAAAAAGACAGACAGACATACCTACAGATAGACAGACATACACACTTTCGCGTTTATAATATTTGTATGGATAGTTATACACTAAAGGCCTCCACCCACCGGACGCGTGTGCTGCGCGGCGCGTGTGCTGCGCGGCACACGCGCAAGTTGTAAAGCATTGAAACTACACTTCAAACACACATCGAACGCGGCACACGCGCAGCACCCGCGCAGCTGCAGCGCAGCACACGCCCAAGTTGTAAAGCATTGAAACTACACTTCAAACACAAATCGAACGCGGCACACGCGCAGCACCCGCGCAGCTGCAGCGCAGCACACGCCCAAGTTGTAAAGATTGAAACTACACTTCAAACACACATCGAACGCGGCACACGCGCAGCACCCGCGCAGCTGCAGCGCAGCACACGCCCAAGTTGTAAAGATTGAAACTACACTTCAAACACACATCGAACGCGGCACACGCGCAGCACCCGCGCAGCTGCAGCGCAGCACACGCGCAGCACACGCGTCCGGTGGGTGGAGGCCTTAACAATTTGTTGAAATCGGATTAGCATTTTTTTTATACAACGACGGTGGCAAACAAGCGTACGGCACGCCTGATGGTAAGCGGACATCTCAGTCTATAGACGTTGTAGCATGGGCGTTGTCGACCCTTGATATGTTTGAGGATTCACCGTGTTGACAGCTGAATCGGCAAATTCCATTGTTCTCAAAACAACGCATCCTCGCATTTCCGGAAGTTATATCAATCTTACAGACTTTTCCCTCTTTATTATATTAAGTATAGATTTACCTAGTTTAAGAACCCGAATGACGCATAAGTCATCGGCCTGGCTAATCCAATAAAGCGGGCATCATAATGATGGTAGCACGTGCATTTAGCACAACATCTACAGTAGGCCACGTTAAACATTATTTATAACTAGCTTCCGCCCGCGACTTCGCATCCATGGACCCGAGATAAAAACCATCCTATATTTTAATCCAGGCTGCAAACTATCTTCGTCTAAAATTTCTTCTAAATTGGTTGAGCCGTTTAAGTGTAATTGAGTAACAAACATCCAAACTTTTGCGTTTCTAATATTAGTAGGATTAGTAGGATGTTGGAACTACTCCCACTATTAACACATTTTTTAGGGTTCCGTAGCCAAAAGCCAAAAAACGGAACCCTCATACATTCGTCATGTCTGTCCGTCCGTATGTCACAGGCATTTTGCTCGAAAACTGTAAGGTGTATTTGAATAAAATTTTGAGGATAGGTGTATTTTGTTAACCACTGCATAGTTATGTAATGAAATTACAAACAAAATTTTTTTAGGGTTGCACTCCATAAGTAAACTGAAAGTTAAAAAAAAGTATATTGCATGCCCACGTGTGGCACATCAATCTATAGGCCAGGCCTATCAAAATAAATATAAGGTTTCTCAGCAATTTTTTTGATTAGGTGAATAGAGTCGGAGATAATCGCCCCGAAAGTCACTGAAATTGTGTCCCCCGCCTCTAATTTATGAACCGTGTATTTAAAAAATATGAGAAAAATCATGTAAATAGTGCTTATTAAATTCTATCAGCGAAAATTGTTTTGAACAAGATCGGTTCAAAGGTTTTCGAGATATTTCTAAAAAACCGCCTTCCTAAAATAAAAGGACGTAAGTGCCATAAGATTTCAGTAACGATACGACCTTTTTAATAGGCACGGAACCCTTGTTGTGCGTGGTCCGACACGCGCATGGCCGCTTTTATTTATTGGAGTAACTGTGAAATGATTTCTGTGTACCTACTAAGAAATTATGTAAAGCATTGTACGATTTGAGCACTAAAATGATGAAACACGTTTTCTAAAAAGTACAAGAATGACAATTAAGGCTAAATTTTAGCCCAAATTGGCTATCGAAGTTTTATTTCAATATGCTGCATGTTCGGTATTTTAATAAGTTATATATAAACCAAATATTCTTTATCTTAATCGTATCAACTTTCCCATATTATATCATACTTTAATTTTATCCGAACCCAGATAAACTTCAAAAGCCATAAGACATTTTACCACTAACCAGAATGTAATTACTTAGGCTAATAAAAGCTTATAATTAATATAATTTATTTTGAGATAAGTCCATACAATTTGATGTTTAATCTGAAATTAAATTCTAGATATTTACTTAAACAAATTCGTCCTACATAGACAAACGCTAGAAAATCAATTCCTCTTTTTTACACGTATTCTTTTTGTCCATCACACAGATTACTCGAAACGATTACGTAATTGATCTCAACAAGGTAATAGACTCATTTTTTATAACAATGTATCACAGTAGCTTCGTTCCCTTAATAGTTTTGATTGCGTTAAATTTGTCCGTCTCACAGACTCCTTGATTGAACTAATTGGACACAATAAATTGTGATATGAGGCAACTGTTGAAAACGCAACGGGAGACATGCGATGTACTTGTAGTATTGAAAAAAATCATGCATACAAACATTCACACCTTCATTCCCAAATAAGCAAAAAAAGTGATAGTACTTTTTTTGGACCGGGTCGTTTGCAGCAGCCTGGAGGGCTGTGGCTGCTGGTCTTGGCTGGTCTGTGGGTAGTCTCCACTACCGACTGCCGAATATCGTGATAGTGCTAAATCGTAACGTGCCATTTATTAGTATACTCGCCATCAGACATATGGGAGCGGCCAAAGTGCTCATAAATATCTGAACACGGCTCAATGCCTCGACAGTAGAGACGTGTTGACGTGTTCATATTTTTTGAGCACTTTGGCCGCTCCGATATATCCGATGGCGGCTATACGATTAGCCGGTATTTGAACCCACGACTGCCGCATACTTACCACTGCCTACCATAGATTGCTATTACAACAGCAGGTACAGTTGGCAGCAAAAGTAGCTAAGCGGGCCAAATGCTCTAAATTACCCATTGTCATTTTATCCAAATAATCGAACCTACCCGTGAATAATTAGTTCTTGGATTCTTTTTTGTAGGTCCCTCGGGGGGAGTCACAGGGAGTGTACATTAATAATGTAGACCGAATCGGGCAACTGCGTATATTCGAAAAAAGGTTTTTCTTGAATAACTCGGCCATTTTTGATTTTACAGTAAAATCGTGAGGACAAAAATTGTAGGAAATTTGATTCTCTACAAGTTTGGTCCCCACAATTTTTCTTCTAGAATCGATTTTGGGGGAAAAAAGGTGGGAACCAAAATTGTTCAGAATTTGATTCTCTACAACTTTGTTTCTCTTCATTCATGCCGTAAAACGTGGAACATAGGAGGTAATGATAACATTTTGAATTTGTCGCGTTTTTCAGGTTTAATTTCCAAAATATCGATGACCCCGAGGGACCTATGAAAAATAAAATCCAAGAACTAATTATTCACGGGTCAAAATCTATAATGCCTGGCCTACTACCACGACTCTAATGCCAAGAGGTTAACAAATGTTTAGATAAATTTGAGCGTGTTATTTTGCGTACCTAGCTACTTCCGTTGCTGACTGGTCCTATGTATAATGAATAAGAGGGTACGGTTGGCCCCGTATCAAAGCGAAAAAAGTTTTGACTTTAATATTAGATCGGATTTCACCTGGCGAGTGGAATAGATTTTTTCACTTCACCCGTAGACTAGCTTATTTATACATCACACGTGAAGCGTATTTGATTTTAACAAACATAGGTACCCGTAGTTACAAATTCATGCAGCGAGCTTTGAGGGAGTGGAATGGAATGAAAAACTAATATTACCGTTGCAGCATAAACTCATACACCACGATATTTGGTGTTTGTTCAGGATATAACAGGAAAAATACCGGCCAAGTGCGTGTCGGACCACACACATAGACGTGTCATCACAGAAATCTTACGGCACTTACATCATTTTCTAAAAGAGAAGGCAGTTTTTCTTTAATATCTCCGTGTTTAATAGCCACCAAATCTGACAGCATACGTTTCCATTGACGATGTGAAACTGAGGCAAATTGGTACAATTGACTCAGTTTTAGTGTGCCTACTAGCTTCCGACCGCGACTTCGTCTGCGTGGGTCCGGGATAGAAACTATTCCATATTTTTAATCCATGCTATAAACTATCTTCGTTTAAAATTTCATCCAAATCGGTTGAGCCGTTTAAGCGTGATTGAGTAAAAAATAAATTTTCGCATTCATAATATGAGTAGGATTAGTAGGATCCCTAACTTTTTTTATTACATCATTGGACTAGGTATACAAGAACATAAAACAACCGATAATAGACAAACGGAAAAGACAATAGAGTTATAAAAAGTATAGATGTAACTAATGAGAATTAAAACCTCGACAATAACCCACCCTCGTTAGCTTCGAAGAATAAAAAGACGACACCTAACTTCACGATGTCAAAGATGTTACCAAATGAAACTGGCGCACTGTGCCTCGCCACACTAGCCTGCGTAACGGTAAGGTATATTTAACAGGTTTCCTAATACGGCCAACGCCATTTTAAGTGGAAAAGAAACGTGCTAATTCTATATTCATTAGGTGTACGTTCTAATCTTAGAGTAGGTATATCAACAGACGAGCTACCGTTGCCACCATAAGGGACGGAAAGGCTCTTATGTAGCTAAATTAAGGACTGGTCTTAAAATGGCTGACAACTTACCATAAAAGACCTACTTAATTTGGACGGGTATTGGTATATTTGCCACAACCTCATACTAACTCATTAAATCTAGTGAATCTGTGAGCTGTCGAAAA
Organism: Epinotia demarniana; assembly: GCA_945867215.1. Taxonomy (NCBI): domain Eukaryota; kingdom Metazoa; phylum Arthropoda; class Insecta; order Lepidoptera; family Tortricidae; genus Epinotia; species Epinotia demarniana. The sequence continues at coordinate 24,051,031 of OX244271.1, read as the reverse complement.
AGTAAGCCGGCTAAAAAGTTCTATATAATGAACGAATTTGCTCACAAAAATTCACGAGAACCAATCGACTGAGAAATGCGACTTATAGAGGAGAACAGCCGGGCAGCCCCCCAATTCTGTAACTTGTTTGAAGCTCATCTGCACGCTCACCCACAAATATATCTTGACACCGCAATGCTTAGTAACTGAGCGTAGGTAGAGGTCTAGTTCCGTGACGGGTGACCGGCGGGGTGAGCCGCATTAGCGCGTAGCGAATAACAACCCAGACCGACAAACGATTTTCGGCTCAAGCTTAAGCATAGAACTACGACGTTCGCTTCGCTCCCTCGTGCAAAAAGTTGAACTATGACAAGGACAACGAATATATCCCTATCTGTCACACTTATTGAGATTCGTGTTATACACCATCTCGCTCGGTCGTGGTATTATTTTTGTTACACCTAGCTCCTCTGTATAAATCTATACTCTAAGGTCTAATAGGATAACAATATACCGGTACTATATCGTTCAGTTCGGCGAATTCGCGTTCATTTGTTGTGTGTAAATAATAATAATGGTATTCATTCGCCTGTCTATCAATAGTCGATATCGAATTGACTTGTATGAACGCTCGGTCAATTGTGCGAGCTTTAGTTTGGAGTCGAAGCCCGCGCTAATATTTAACGTTAATGGGCTCCACGCACTTTTTGATGAGTTTTGACGAGATTTGAGTTGATACTACTCCGGCACAAATGCTTATAAATTGGTTCTTCAAACCTTTATATACATTTCCACGGGGAAATTTTGAAAATAAAGAGTATTTTTGTTTTATGATTTATTCAAAAAAGGTCCATAAAAGCTCAGTTGTCGACATTAGTATGTTGTTTATGCACTTTTAATGTATGAATACTACATATAACTGTTCCTTATTGGCGTCTCTAACAATGCAAGAGAGATTTATTTTAAACACATTTACACATTACAACGGTTTTTTGGCCTAAAATTGCAAATTTCGTTTAAAATAGCGCTATCGAATGGGCGAAACTTAGTGCGAAAAAGAAAACACTATAAGTCATATAACGTTATTTAAAGTTATTATATCGCTGCGAGTATCGACGTATATAGGTACTATTGATTTAGATTTATAACGTTATAATGTATACCGCTACACAGCGCATAAAATATCGCTGTGTACCTATATAACGCTTTTTAGGGAAAATAACGTTATAAACGATATCGCTATACGAAAATAGCGGTATTTATATAATATGCTTCCCCTGTCTGGTCAGTTAACTATGCTGTCCACAAAAATCGCTTAGAAAACATACAGAAAAAAATTGTAAAGCACCTAAATTTTAAATTTAATAATTCTTCGTCCACTTATCGCGATAACTGCCATAAGTATAACCTTCTAACGCTTGAGAATAGACGTAAATTGTCAGATATGAGCCTACTGTTTGACAAAATTGATAATCGTCTTGATTGCCCTGAATTATTATCCAGCTTAATGTTTCGTGTTCCTAAACGTCGCACCAGAAAAACCACTCTCTTTCAAGTTCCACTACATTCTACTAACTAGGGTGCTAACGCTGTATTATCCCGTATCCCCCATCTGTATAATCAGGAATTTGATACAACAGACCCATTTAGCGGATCAAAAACTAAATTTAAAAATGAGGTATGTGCGGTTTTACAAAACAAACAAGTATAACGTCTGGTAAACTACTAACAACGTAGCAACATAAATAATAAGATGTTTTGTCCATAAATAGTAGGGAAAAATAATAATAATAATAATCAAAAAAAAGGTCTTCAATGTACAATGAGGTTTGATTAACTCAGACACCTGAGTTTTCTGTGTATTTTTTCTTTAAATAGTGTCATTTTCCGTTCTACTGAGCACCTATTTCTACTAAATGTGCTGTTTCTGCATATAACCTTTCTAGTATCCAATTTCATTGATAATTATCTGAGGTGTAGTTGGTTTTGTTTGAGACGACGAAATCGCATCTTTGTCCAATAGTAATACAACCTCACTTATGAGATGAATAGATTAACTGAGATTAACAATGAATGTCTCACAAAATGTCGGTCAGCTCAAATAATCTTAACTATACCATGTTGTCAGTTTTTTGTAGCATGCTTCCACATTAATTATCACAGTTATAACTACTTACGTAACTCTGTTTTTCTTTTTATCGATGTAATTAACGGATAACTATTATTGGCCTCTTACTTTGTAAGGAAACATTATGTAAACTGTATATTTACGGCTGTTGTTATCCTGAATACCAATAAATAAATAAATAAATACAATTTAAAGGTCTGAAGACAGATAACACAAGCTCCCGCATATGGATTGCGCGCTCTATACACCAATGTAAATTAGCAACGCGGCGCCCTATGCGCAAAAGTATCCCTTATTCTAATTCTCCATCAATATTAGATAAGTAAAGTGCTAAAATATGCTTTTAAAGTGTTAAAATATGTATGAAATCGTGAAAGTTTTAGGTAAAACTGTTGATAAAACGCCTGTATACAGGAGCCCGCATAGGTACTACTTGTATATTAATGCTGCTGGGAAAGTCTAGTATGTGTCACGCCTGTATTGCGATTAAGTTGAGACACAAGACACAATAAAAACAAGAAAAAGTTGATTGGCCCAGTTAACTTATCTTATCTACCTTATGACAGGGTTAAATCACTGTATTTTTTTTGCAAAGTATCCCGGTCCCACGACCCATTATAATTTTAGCAAAATGAACCTCAAAGCGTACAACCGAAGGTAGCTATTTGTGCATTATTTTTTTAGGCCCTTCTTTTAATTTTGAACTAAGTAGAGATCGATAACTTAAATCTTAAAACTTAAATGCCTCATTTGAATACATCTTTAACTTTATTTTTATACAAGGGTAGGGTGTGTATAAAGATCACCATATCATTATAAAAACGGCACATTCGGACAACGGGATTATAAATTTATAAAATTATGCAACAAAAACTTGATATAGTATCACGGCCATCCCAGGAGGGCCCGCGTGCTCGAGGCGACATAGACTATCCGTCTCTTTCTAAGCGTTCCAATTAGAAAGAGACTTATTGTAAGATTTCGACAGGTGGTCTGGCTAGTGTCGCGTGACTATCGTGTGTTTGTAACGCTGCGAAAAGCTGTAACATCTGGAAGCGTCAGTCAAAAGCCAGCCTCAAATCAAGTCAAAATTGCCCCAATTTCCGTATCAAATAAATCCGAAATTTGATTGTCGTTTCAGCCGGCCAGCATTAAAAACAACAAGCGGAAAATAAAGAAAACGGTAATTTGACATATTCATAAGGTTGAAGATATGGATGTCTGTGCCGGTTCCGGCGCCCAGGATGGCTTTCCCCTTACAAAGGAATAAAGACTTTATATAGAAGAGTTAAGAATTAAAATCATTTACCCAACTTCGAACAAATCATGCTGGCAACTTTATATAGGAATAACGACTTTATTGAAATGGTTTAGAACTTAAATTTGTTTACCCCAGTCTATTTAAAATATACTAAGCGACTGCTCGCTTACACAAACTCATAACCCACGGTTGTTGTTATAAAATGTGTTCTATTTCCCAAATAACTAAGTTGATTTAGCAGTAGCTCATTTCATCATATACGAAATTGTGAAAATAACATTTTTGCCCACAATTTTAGAGTACTACTTTCAATTTTGTTGCACTTAGTAACCTAAGCGACACTTACTCTACCTGTCTTTAAACCGAAAACTACTGGAAATCGCAATAAAAAGTAATTTTTCTGAATGTGAAGTCCATATTTCCCAATATTGAAATACACTAAAGCCACGCCTGCCGTACTTTCCTCTGTAACTCCAGAGATCAGGTTCTGCTAAAGGTTGACGTCAAAAATGCATTCAACTCTGTCAGCAGAGTAGCAATGCTGACAGAAATCCAAAAAGAGATTCCAAACTTATACCCTTATCTCTGGCAGTGCTACAGCTCGCCATCAAATTTAATGTACAACAACCATAGCATATTTTCGGCAGTTGGCTGTCAGCAAGGCGACCCCCTGGGCCCAGCCATCTTTAGCCTTGCTGTTCACCCAATCATTTCAGCCCTAAAGTCAAAATTTAACATCTGGTACCTGGACGGCGGCAGCCTCGGAGGTGAAGCGAGCTGCGTACTAGACGACCTGTCTTTTCTAATAACAAAATTTCATGAAATCGGTTTGGACCTAAACTTGAGCAAATGCGAGCTGTATGTAAGCCAGGAAAATACAAACAAAACCAAAATTATTGACGACTTTCGAAGCATTTGCCCAGGTATCAAAGTAGTGACTAAAAACTCACTTCACCTCCTTGGAGCCCCAATATTTGAAGATTCAATCCCAGATTTTATTGACAGCCAAATCAACCGTTTCTCCGAATACTCCGACCGCCTACTCAAAATTAACTCACACATGGCCCTTTCTATCCTCCGTTTTTGTCTTTTTGCCCCCAAGTTCACCTATCTGATGCGCTGCAGTCCATTATGGAAATTTCCCGTATCTTGTGAAAAAATTGATTCCATCCTACACTCCCAAATCGAAAAAACACTAAACATCCAACTGAACGACAGGCAATTCCTACATGCCACCCTCCCAATCAGATACGGCGGCCTGGGTATCCGGCAAATTTCGAGCGTCGTTCTTCCAGCCTTCCTCTCCTCGGTCCACAGTACGATATCCCTCATTGGAAAAATCCTCGCTCCATCACTCCGTGATATTGAGGTATCGTGCTTGACCGAGGCAGAGAACGCATGGAAAACGGCCTGTCCCGGTAAAGAGCTGCCAATCAGCAAAGTTGTCCAGAGAATCTGGGATGAACCACTCTGCCGCCAGGTCCACGACTGGCTACTGGACTCCGCCTCGTCAGCCTCCGAAAAGGCCCGGCTCCTGGCATCTTCAGAAAAAGAGTCCGGATACTGGCTCCACGCCTACCCTTCGGCCCATTGCGCGACACTACTGGACAACAACTCCCTGAGATTAGCTGTCGGCCTCCGCCTGGGCTCCAACATAGTGGTCCCCCATCGCTGCCCCTGCGGCGTGGAAGTAGACCGTCTGGGCCACCACGGCCTTTCCTGCCAAAAAAGCGCAGGCCGCTTCGCCCGCCACACGTGCTTGAACGACATAATCCGTCGGGCCCTTGCCAGCATAAACGTTCCAGCCGTCCTAGAGCCACCTGGCCTCGCACGCGACGATGGCAAGAGGCCCGACGGTATGACGCTCGTTCCGTGGCAAGTGGGACGACCCCTAGTCTGGGACGCCACCTGCGTCGACACATTGGCTCCGTCCCACCTACCCACCACTTCACAGAGGGCGGGCGCAGCGGCAGCTTCGGCAGAGGCTGCCAAACGCCGCAAATACACGGGCCTCACCGGCAACCATGTGTTAGCGGCTTTCGGAGTTGAGACGCTTGGGCCGTGGGGCCCAGACGCCCAGAAATTATACCAGGTACTAAAAAAACGGCTCTTCGAGCACACGGCTGACCATAGGGCTGGCTTGTTCCTCGGTCAAAGAATTGGCATCGCCATTCAGCGAGGAAACGTAGCCAGCCTTATGGGCACCCTACCGCAGAGCGCCGACCTAGGGGAATATATCGTAGGCAATTTGTAAATATGTATGTAGTTTTTAGTTCTAACTTTATTTCTGTTATAATATTACTAGTCCAACCTATAAATTAAATAATTTACCTAAACAGTCAGAAACTTTTAAGAAAGTTAAACTTTCATTTGAATAATAATTATGAATGAAAATATGTTGTGAATAAAATTACCACAATACCCTTCCCATTAACATTTTATCATTCACCTGTCATAACAATTTTCTAGATGTTTCTATTTCTAGATAATAGTTACGACAGGCGAATTATAGTTTTATCTTAGTCACGTCTTTGGTCTTTGGGTACCTAATTAGTAAACTTTGAAAGTGTACTTAGACATAATATTTTAGTAGATGATTTTGACTTGGACTTAGCAAATAAATAAATAACTAAAACTTAGAAAAGTTGGAAATCCCCCGACATTTTCATTTCAAAGTCCAATATCTCAAAAACGGCAGAGCAGATTTTGATGAAACATGGCTATGAACACTCGGGATAAAATTATCTATGACAGAAAAAAAACCGCATTCAAATCGGTAGATCCGTTTGGGAGCTACGATATCACAGACAGATGCATCTGTGTACACATCTATAAAATCCAGTCTTTATCTGCGCGCGTTATACACAGATACACAGACAGACACGTTAAACTTATAACACCCCTCTTTTTTCGTTGGGGGTGAAAAATTGTTATCAAGTATTTCTTATGTGACAGTTTTATAACATTGCACCTCATTTCAGTCTAACAAAGCATAAAATGTGTAAAATCAGACTTCAACTGTTTTAGCATGACATAACACGCAAATCTTAATGACCCACCACAAAAGTATATAATCTTCAACCATACAAAGATATTCTCAGTCTCCGATCGTTTATCTACCACAAGCTCAGACCAGACGCATTTCCAATGACTCAGACCGGTCCGAGTAATTCTAGGTTATGAGAGGAAAATCTTTATTAATGAGCTGGTTTGTAGGCGCGGTAGCCGATGGCAATGACCTTGCTCAGGGCTGTTATTCGCTACGCGCTAAAGCGGCTTACCCCGCCGGTCACCCATTACGAAACTAGACCTCTGCCTACGCTTAGTATTGCGTAGTAAGCATCGTGGTGTCAAGATATAATTGTAGGTGAGCGTTGAAGTGAGCTTAAAACAAGTTACAGAATAGGGGGTTAATGCTAATAGGGTCTTAAGCGACAGTTACTTACACGAAAGCCGCCTCAATCGACTTGTGAAACCAGAATCTCGAGCTTCAGCTGCGCAAGTGTCAAATGTTTATCATCTCCTTCTTCTAAGGCTGTGCGAGGGAGCCGACTAGTTGTGGTGCAAGTGGAGTTCATTAAAATTGAAAGAATCAGTTTATGGATACGCGTGAAGTGTCTAAGTCATACGTTTGTGTTGCACTATATGAGAGCAACTCCATACACACCACATAGCGCGTCTGCCCCGTTGATGACTCCACTTGTCCATGAACACGATCGTAAATCATTTTACCCCGCATCTGGCAATAAAGTGGTAATTACCACCTGCTACGCATGCAACAATCCCGCTTTCGGGCCGGCCAGGCTATTACGAGTCGGTACGCGGCGACAAAGACCATCCGTCTCTTTCTAGGTGTTCTGATTAGAAAGAGACGGTTAGTCTATCTCGCCGCAACACATCTAGCATGCCGTCCTGTTATAGCCATGTTGCGCGTGAAATTGTATACTCACCACCATTAAAAGAAGCCTCAAAATTCATATTTGCGGTATGATACCATTCTTTGTTTGAGTGCCCTATGTGAACAGTGTAATTATCCTGCTATTCCTGGTCGTGCCTTAAAGGAGCCCGGGGTCCGCTTGACACGTAATCAAGATTTGGCATAGCCATTAGTTTTACGAAAGCGACTGCCATATAACTAACCTTCCACCCCAGAGGGAAAATTAGACCTTATTAGGATTGATGGTGGTAATGGTTGGTGGTTGGAAGAACGAATAAAGAGGTTTTGGATTTAGTCGGAGAGAAGAGGTCCTTACTAAGGACGATTGAAAATAGAAGAGGAAACATGTTGGGGCACCTGTTACGACATCACATTTACATAAAAACTATAATCGAAGGGAAAATAGAGGGAAGAAGAGGCAGAGGAAGGCCGCGACGTGCTTTTATGGACCAGGTCAAGGAGAAGGTCAATGTAGTGTCGTACCAGGAGCTCAAAGCAGTGGCAGAGCGTAGAGCTGAATGGCGGTTACTCCACCGACAAGAGCAGAGCTCTTAAGTTGAAGAAGAGAAGAAGAGGATTGGTCCGGTTTCCTCACGATGTGTTCCTTCGCCGAAAGGCTGCTGTTATATAAACAGCGAACGAAAAACCCATAGAATGCGCTCCTTATAAATTTCTACCCAAACATGTGCCTAAAACCCGGGTGTTTTGACACTCCGCCCCCATTTCCGCATAATGGCAATGGCACACATTCTGTGGGGCCATTATGCGGCGCTACCATAGACTTCTATGGTTCTTTCGCTCGCTGCTGTTACATATCAAATGATAATACGTAGGTCCATATTTATACAAAATCCCAGTGATACGAGTCGAGTTTAGAACCCAAGATCTTCAGCACGGCTATCACAAGACAGATTCGAAACTCGGTCCGTATCACTGGATTTTTCTGGGAGCTCTCTCGACTATTCTCGCACTATAGAGAGAGACTCTTGCTAGAAGAAGAAAAGAGACTTATAGTGCGAGTAAAATCGAGAGAGCTCGCGCACTGTCCTGTGACAGCCGTGAAGGTTGCACGTCACATAGTGAATAATGTACTAACATTCCTAAGTATATAGATCAGGTGTCTAATGTATAAATTAGAGATTCAGACTCTCATGTTGATATCAGTCTAAAGTCCTTTGAGGATAGCTCTCAAAGAGCCCAGAGCTGAAAGGTAAATTTCAGAAGTGGCCTCTAGAAACTCCCGGCAGATGGCAGGCTAATTTGAATAAATTAATTTCGTCTGATAGCGAAATGACTTGAAAGTAACCCTGTGTGTTCTGAGGCTTATCTTATTTAGAGGCGGTACACGCAAATTCGCCAGCCGAGCTGAATTTTTAAAACATGTTTTTTCCTTAACGATTGGAAAGGTTGCCCTTGGTAGCGCAGAACAATTTTATAACAAGCATAAATATAAAGCTTGAATGAAAAGAGTTTTATGTACCTACCTATATTTATAATAGACAAAAAATGTTTTCAGCTATCCTAGTTTATAAATATTTAGGAGTTTGTCTCCAAAATTATTCATCCAAAGACAACTGGTTGATTCTAGTTGGTATTGAATCTACGAAGCTAGAGGTCCCAGGTTCGAATCCCGCTAAGGACATTTATTTGTGTGATGAGCACGAATATGTTCCTGAGTCATGACTGTTTTCTATGTATTTAAGTATTTATTTATCTATGTAAGTAGGTATGTTCATCGGCGTCTAGTACCCATAGCTAAAAGCTTTGCTCAGTTTGGGACTAGGTCGATTTGTGTAAGATTGTCCGCAAAAAACAAAAAATACAGAAACGTTTTCACCTATGCCTTAAATGGGTTTTAGGATGGACATTTCCTTAATTAATCCTGCATTATTTTTAACGTCACACAAACAAACATGCAGTAGTACATTACTATACCACAGTCCATAAAATTCTTTTTACGGACAATTCTCGAGGTTCTTCATTTGTCTACGACAGGATATCAAAAGGGAATATTGTACTAGTTTTACATAATTCGACCATTAAGTGCTTTCCAAGTAATCACAACAATGGAAATGTTTTTGCGTATTATGGTTTTCCTTGAAATCGCATGCCGATTACTCACGATTTTTCTAATCTAATATGGAATAGGGTATATAATAACTAGCAAGTTGAATGCAGCCTATATTAAAATAACGATCTTATAAAACTGCTAACCTAGTCTTGACATAGATAAGCAGTACGCTTACCATGAGTTTGACAATGACGGCTTACGCTAACGAGTATCGAGTTTTCTATCTGTGCATCCCGCTCGTACTGTCAAAGTGCAATAGAGATGCACAGATAGAAAACTCGATACTCGTTAGCGTAAGCCGTCATTGTCAAACTCATGGTAAGCGTACTGATTTATAAATGAAATGAATTGTCATTAATTAACGTTTGACATCAAAAGCAATACTTTCTTCAACATTACAAACGGTTATTATCATCATCAATCTACCGCCATCAAATTCGAATCAAGACCAAAGATCTTATTCAATATTCTGTCTACAATATGGAAGGGGACAATAAATCAGGCACTTATCAACGACTACGGTCTTTAATAGCTATCGTAAAGGAATAAATAGGCCATTATTTTTAGGGTCCAGTACCGCGAAACGAAAAAAACTGAACTTTATAGGTATGTATGGGATCACATTGTCATCCGTCTGTCTGTTCGTCAAGACCCTTTATCTCGGGAACGGGATGAGGTGTCGACTTGAAATTAGAACAATGTACCTACTCAATCTAGTCTCTTGAAGCTGTGAAAAATTCAAAGTTCTAAGTTCACGTAAAAAAAAGATACGGCCGTTTATGTCGAAAAAAACTTATATTTCGACACTCTCAAGGGAATCAAAATTTGGGTATAGGGTACTTTCCGTTGACCTAGTCTAGTACTACTATGATATTAGGCAACTACTAATATCGTCTTATACTTATGGATACTTTGTAATTAAGTACGGTACCCTCAGTGGGCGAATCACACTTGTCCGGTTTTTTTCAGTATGATGCCTGTGGTAATCAGGGACCCGCCCGGTATCCCCTTCGAGGATTTTTGAAAGGGTTTTTCGTAATCCTTTGCTTACCAAGGCCGATGCTCCTCAAAACCCATTCATTTGGCTATTAAAGCGCTCCAATAGGGTATCCCCTTCAAAGGGGTTTTGAAAGGGTTTGCTTACCAAAGCCGATGCTCCTCAATACCCATTCATTTGGCTTTTAAAGCACAATGAATGGGTATTCAACACGAGGAAGCACTTCAACCCTTTAAAAAGCGCTTAAAAAAAGCCTTTCGAAAGGGTTTTTCTATCAGTAGCGGTAGCGCCCCGTAAGGGAAACCCCTTCATACAGCTAAGTGAGTTTTCAATCAATAAAGGACAGCAAGTAATTTGGGCTATTAAACGAACGACTAACCCGCTCAAAAGCTTTTTTCTGGGAAGGGGTGGGCGGGTCCCTGGTGGTAATTGCCGTGTAATCGATTGTTTTGAAATCATTCGATTCGAGCGTAATTCGATTTTACGATTATACAGAGTGTAACATAAATGGGATGTGAACCGATCAAGGCCATAACAGTATCGTATTCTAATAAGAAAAAAGTAAGAGATTTTTTTTTTGAAGCGTTTTTTTTTTAACTTTTGTATGGAGCGTTGGCTGACTGGGGCGACCTGCTCCATACGAAACTAAAAAAAATCGCGTGATTGTTTTTTCTCTTACTTTTGTTCTTATTAGAACACGATACCTGTTATGCCCTTGATCGGTTAACACCCCATTTATGTTACACCGTGTATAGAGAAGGTTTTTTGTAGCATAACACTGCGGCTGCCACATGGGCTTCATTGTCCGCTAATTGAGTGAGCTAAGCGAACGTAGTTCTCCGTTTTAAATTGATCAAAAAGTTTTCGTCGGTATGTCTGTCCGGCTGCTCTCTTCTGCAGGGCGCATTTCTCAACCGATTTTCGTGAAGATTCACGAGCAAGTTCGATAATAATTATGGATTTTGATATAAAAATGAAAAGAAAACCTGTAGTATATATTTATTAATGAATTTATTAATTAACCGCTAATTTACATAAAATTCCGTTGAAATTCATTTGTTTTATCTGCGATATTGAATACGCATTTTAGTTAGCAGATACTTAATTACGTCTCACAGTTTATACTAAACTAGGTAAAAATAATAACAATAATGATAATAAATAAATAAGCCTATATACGTCCCACTGCTGGGGTTTTTTTATGGAAAACCCCTTCGCCACCAAACGAAAGTTAAGAAAAGTGTAAGATGGATCTGGCTCAGTCATTTTTTGATACACTCAAGAGCAAAAGTTTTGGGTGCACTTTGTATAGAATTTCAGTACAAACTGTATCCGAAACTTTTGCTCATGACTGTAGTTTATATGCTGATGGCGTTGTAAAAACCTTCAAAGTACGTAGGCATATACAATTTAATAATTGTAATTAATTTCATGCCTTCAATCAATATAAATTCGTGCGGTCAAAGAGTTGGTGGTGGTAATGACCAGTCATATCCCATCGCTATCGCGGGCCGATGTCTCTGCATACTTTCCTCTTGGCAAATTAGATGGGCTTGTAGGCCGGACTGGGTCTGCGGGCGACCCTTGTTAGGTATAGATAAAAGCAAGGAAATGTATAAGATCTAGAATCCACAAACTGAACTATATAACAACCCCACACACATATGATAACCCATTCTGAGTACTCATAAACCTCCCGTTGACTGTGAACTGTTGTTAGTCTAACGTTTAATCGTCGGTACCAAAGTCGACGTATCGAAAGCGCGAATTGAAACTGGCGTCTACCCTATTTAGATAAAACGGCATAAGTTCGTGGAAAACTCATGGCATATACTTTTATTTCACCAGGCATATGCAGACTACATTATTAAGACTGTATAAATTCAGCCAGCCAACGTCTCGAGGGTTTTTGCATCTGAAGGATAGTAACATGTATGAGATGTGGACGGTTTTAATGCGTTTTGCTTTTGAGTGTCTGATAGCACTGCACTGATGGCTACACTTGCAGCTGAAGTTTATCCAAGTTGGTTTGTTGGGGTTTTGCTGTGTATTCAATATCCGCGTGTGAATTTCTGACGATTTTAAAAAGCAAAATAAACAAGGCAGACCCGCTGGTGCTTCAATTTTTAGGGATTATTAATATAAATATAAATAAAGTGCTCGATACTGCCCCCCATAGTTAGCACATTCAATCTTACCAGCTTACAAACAAACTCACTGTTACAACCTCGAAGACTTTTCCTTTTTAGTATCCGCCCGCGTTTTTCAAAGACAACAGGCTAACCTGCAGGATAAATCTAACCTATTACCCTTCAAAAAGTCTATTCTACACCCTGGTAAACGATTTTTGATACGGATAAGCGGTTCCGGAGATTATAAAAAATATACAAACATTATTTTACAAATCTTCAAGCTCACGGACTTTTCCTCTTTATATTAGTATAGATAGAGGAAACTACATACGTTTAAAATTTAAAACATCCGCTACACACTATTCTTGGCTAAAAACCTTTTTGCACTTGATAGTAAGCGATGATTTTAAGAGCTCATATTCATTCCTCAAAAAAGCTTATTATTTTGATTGTTTACAACCGAGACGGTTTAACAATAATGTGGAACTATGTGGCATTCTTCCCAATCTCAAACAAGGTTGGCTTTTGGGGTTCCGCGCTAAGTGAGCTCGTGACTCCATTACTGAACCACGGCTAAGACTAAGCTAAGCTGCGTATCCACAAAAGTATTACAAAGTTTAGAATGAAGATAAAATAAAAATAAATAATTCCAGACAAGAGTCCATGGGCATTTTCGAAAATGAGTTTACCCAATTAGAGTAAGTAGGTAATAAAAAAACAGTGTAAACTGAAAAAATACACAGGCGAGTGATGGTAAAATGTTAAAGACATAAATATGAATTATTTACAACAAAATGTAATTTGATTTTTAACACAGAAGTCATAAGCCATCAAAAAATTTGTTATTTCTTTTTCCGTTATTCTTGGTTTCTCTGCAAAAAAATTATTGGTGACAACAACGATGTAGAAAGTTTTACGACATTAATGAGCAGAATCTTCTCATCTAGATCTACACGACTCCCGGATCAATGCTTCTTGCAAATTACAACTATAGTATAAAAGTATCAAAAATATTTTTCTAAAACCGACTTGCACTTGGCTGGCTATGTAAACAATACCTTCTTATGGCGGTTATGATTTATGCTCAGCAGACCGTGTTAGAACCTTACGCTAGTTCACTCTTTGATTAACAGTTTTGGGTTACATTATATGTATTCGGTTAGAATGAACCCGTTATAATACATATATCATATACGTAAACTCATACATATATTTCCAAAAATGGAGCTCCGGCAATTAAGTTTTTAGTGTCACGTCGGACTATTATATGTATGTACATGAATGAAAGCACTTTCTTGTACACACTAAAAGATTAAAGTATATGTATGTCACACAATAGATCAAAGTACAAAGGCGAACCCTTCCAGCTAACCTTTGAGCAATTGAGAGGAAAGTAATTCTAGGGTTAAAAATGGTAGAATGTGATATAATAGTTAAAGGTATCCTATAACCAGCTTCAACCCTATAAACATACTCGACTCCCATGGAAAGAAATGGTGTTACTACTCAAACCCAACATAAGCCGGGGATATATCACTATAGGACATATTTAATGGGTTCATAACAAATATATTTAGGATTTGAATGAATGATGTTATATTTATACATAATAATGAGGTGACAAAGCTAACCCCGTAAACAAGCACGGGGTCGGCTTTGTCACCTCAGTTTTGTCGTCCTAGCGTTTTTCCTGGTGCTTGAGCACAAAAAGGAAAAACGCTAGGATGGATGTTTATTTGTTTATACATGTCTAGTGATTTTTTTTTGTAAATATCGACTTAGCTTTACGAGAAATCATGCTCCTTCTCACGGTCTAGCAGCAAAGATTGGAATGTTTGATGAGATAATTGTTTCACATCACCATTTTGCAAAACAAAAAGCTAGAACTGGACCCTATAAGTGTGTTCCAAAATCATCATCCTCCTGTTATTCCCGGTAATACCCCTAAAGGAGCCCGGGTCTGCTTTGACACCTAATCCCAGGATTTGGCATAGGCTCTAGTTTTACGAAAGCGACTGCACTCTGACCTTCCAACCCAGAGGGAAACCTAGACCTTATTATTCGGTAATCCCAATGAGGTCTAGGTTTCCCGGTTTCCCCGGTGTGACCGGTTTCCTCACGATGTTTTCCTTCACCGAAAAGCTAACGGTAAATATTCCGTACATAAGTTCCGAAAAACTCATTTATGTGAGTCGGGATTCGAACCCACGACCGCCGCTTGACAGCCGCATGCCTGAACCACTAGGCTACCGTAGCTCTACATGTATGTATAAGTGTGTTCTAACATATCAACGCAAATTTAAAATAGAACATCTGATGTCTGTAAAATTGATATTCCAATATACGAACACGAACATTATTAAGTATGTCCAACACGAGCTCAAGTTTCCGTAATCAAAACTTAACGTCAATATGATGATAGCCTGTCATGTAGTACGTACGGTCCACCATAATCAACACCAGAAAATGTAAAAGGTCTTAACAGACATAAACACAATCAGCTCGAATGACACGGTAAAGGGCGGTAGTCATTACGTGAATTATTATGACGAAATATCACAGACATAACAGTATAAAGTTGGTTATGCCCTTTTATATATCGACTGGTGCAATGTATGAAGAACAATACGATACGAATGGTCAGCGCATAACGGTCTGCCTCGGTCAAAGACGGTGGGATTCTACATAATTCTGTGAAGCCATAACGGTACAAGACAATTTTTTCTTACACACGATGAATCTTACGTATGAATTTGGCATACGATCGTCGTACAGTTATTTGTGACGTTGTAATACATAAGTGTTACTTACATGTTAGAATGAGTATAAGTAATTATTGATCACCTTTTCTAGTGGCCAAATTAAATCTTATGTTGGGGTAGGCAGAGCACATGAAACATACATTTCACATACATCTCATGTCAGGGCCATAAAGACTAACAGCAGGAAAAAAACTAATTTTATCTGTACTTGTTATGATGGTTCCTTCATCCTTAATTCCATGTCATTAACTGTAGTGTGATTATTGCAATAAATGTTTTTGAATTTGGTTGAATTAGTTTACAATTTTAAATCTAGTATTCGTTACCAAGAAATTACCTGTGTTATTCCAAGGGTTTTAATAAGAACGATTTAGTCTATTTCTAGTTTTCTGCTACCTGAGCTGTATATATGTATATAATATTAATAAATCAAACAGCCATAAAAAAACAAGAGTTATGTAAGTACAAAACGTACACAAAACGTGTAAACAAAATCACTTACCCGTGTAAAACTGACACTTCCAACAAAAACACCTAATAAACAACCGAGCGTGTTACACATTTACACGAACGACTGAACACAAGTCACTCCGCACGCAGGCCTATAAAATTTTCCTTTCAATAATTCCATCTCGATTCGGCAACGGCATACAAAAGAGGCCTACGAAAAACGCCTCACTGAAGGGACCGGTAAACACCATTATCTATAAATCGACACTCGATTTTAACAAAGAATGTGAATCTCTACCGTACATAAAGGAAAGAATGAACATTATGTCCATTTATCAATTGTAGGCGTCTGAAGGAAAAAATGTACTTTATAATGCCTGTGAATGGAGGTTGGGTGACTGTCATATTTGAGATTAACATAATGAGACTAAGGTAAAATATTGTTTATGGAGAATCGAATCGATTTAGAACGTAAATGAAATAACTTTAAAATTGTACTCTTTGTTCAAATTATTGGCATTAATTCGGTCATATCAAATAATGGCTCATTTTAAACCACAGCTTAAACGGTGTAGCAATTTAGCCTAAAATTTTATTACACACACTTAATTTCACAACAATTGATTTCACTTGCATTATTATTTTCACATGTCATCAATAATTGGTACCGTACTACGAATCTGTGAATAGAGGCATAAATGAGGTGCCATAAGCAGCCAACAAGAAAATAAAAGCAAATGACAAACATTAGTCCACTAAGAAAACACTGACAAGCAGCACTTGAACATATGTTAGTGTTGTGATTGCGGTCGTTCAGAAATACCGTTTTAATTTGTTAGCAATAACAACAAAGCAACGTAGGTTCCGTTTTTATGACGTTTACAGTCACATTCCATTAAAAAAACATACGAACACTAATCAGAATTTGAAGCGTCAAACCGGTAATTTGACGTTTCAAATTCAATTGAACTGCAATAATTGGAAGCGTTATCAATGCGTGTTTCATAATGGTAAAAAATACTAAGGACTTAGAATGTATTTGACAATATAAGTTATTACAACGAACACGGCGGGTCGAGACTAACTCTAAACAATGAATAATAACTACTTCTCTAGCCAGAACTGACGTGAGCCATTGTTGGGACTTCGGTATGACTTTTGAACTTTATAAACCAATCACAATTCGAAAGTAAATGACAGATGAAAGTTTCGATGATTGGTTACACAATTTTGATAACCATCTTTGCAATGATGAAAAACTCAATATTGCTGAAAACGCAGATATAACGGTAGAAAGTGTGAATGTATATTGTATATCTCCCTAAATTGGTATGAGAGAGGAAACACAGCTAGTCCTTGAATTGCTTGTAATTCGTGTCTACAACCATAATCATCAATCAATAGGTAACGGTTAGTTTTATAGAGGTTATAAAGCATCAGGCAGTAGCATTTGTCAGAGGCATTGTAAGAATGGGCGCAAGGATAAAGATAGATGAACTAGGGTGTATAAAAAAGTACTGCAAGGGAATTCACATTTTCAATTTCTAACCTGCTCCTTATTAGGAGACCTAGAAAGGTTTAAAATACGAAAATTATTAATAATACCTCATACCGATGCAGACAGTTGGGGTACAATGTAATAAAAAAGTTTTAATACAGATTCATGGCACTATCATTTCTGTTTCAATAAGATAAATTATCTAATTTTATCACCAATATTTTTTTCTTCTTATACATGCAGTGATAAAATGTGGGTAATAATGCGTATTGTGACACCAACTTAAGCATTATCGACAGTTTTCCTCGTGTAAATATAACAGTATAAATAAGGCAACCGTTATGAAAACAAAGTTGTTGCAATGATCATACAAACCACAATGTGTACTGCGTCATAATATTCTTATTCATATATCCCTCTCGCAGAATCGCGTTACCTTATATACATAAACATGACTTATTCTTATTCGAGCAAAAGTTTCTGCTTATTTTAAATTAATTAATTCATTAGCTAACTTGAAAACCGATTATTTTACTAAGTGTCATTAAAACTGCTAGTAACTCTGTATTTAGCCTTCTTTGTGTGTACTGTTTTTATATTCGCCAAATCATAGTGACTAATTTACTATGGAAGAGCGGGACTTACTGACACAGGTATTGCATACGTACTAGGAAATCTCAACGTTTATATTATTGGTGTAACTTTTATTGGTGAATAAATGCTTTTATTTTTATTTTATTTAATAGTATCATCATGACCCGTACTTTTCGTGCTGATGACGTAAAAATGATATAATATTGCATACATGATGATAAGATAAATAAAATAAGTTTAATGAAGCTTATTACTCGATCTCCAATAACGGAAAATCTTTACAATAAGTTACTAAAATACTGGGTAAGAATGTACTAAGAATGAGAAACGATAGTAGACGTTAACTTGGAAGAAATTATTGTTACAAAGAGAGAGTATTATGTTACCTACTCAGAAAGTTAAGAAGTAAATATGCACGGCACCTCAATGCAAACGCTTAGTTATCAAAACACATTTAGCATGACTGAATCCGGTTCGGATTTGAACAAATATTGTGACTTCCTCGACGAGACTCAGAAAGTGAGCATCGCTTATGAATATTCACTAATGAGTTATTAAATTTTTACTTAATTTAGTTTAGTGCATGTTATTTTGAATAGAACGTGTATAATCTTCAGTGAGACAGGAAACTCCTTCACATTGATTTTTAAAGTTTTACATTCCATCGCAGAACTGCAAACTCTGTGAACTTAGGGACATTTTGAATTCATAGTCATAGTCATAGTAGTTTATTCGTGAACAACATACATCGTGTTTGAATATTCCTTACATTATATATCCTAGGCATAATTTTGATAACTTACAAAAACTATTTAAGTCACAAGGTCATAACCATAACGAATTCCAACGAGTAAAGAAACAATTATAACATGTAACATCAATTAATCCATATTTCATTTTTCATTTCTCATGTGAACACTTGCTATAATTTATAATACTTTCTCCTAAAAACTACCTGTATCAAGTTTTTTATATGAACACCTGGACTAATTTCAAAGGACTTCTTATTTGTAAAAGACTGATTTAGTTGTTTCGCTTTACATTATATTTAAAAAAACTATACGGAAGAACTCAAAGATCAACCGATGTTCAATTTGAAAAGCATCATAATATTAAATCCACAATTTGCTCTGCCCCGACCTCAATCGTAACGCCATATCCTAAATGGTCCGAGATGGCTTATCGACGGCTAAAACGGGGCACTAATGGCCTTTTAGGGCCAATATTTCAGAGTACCCCAGATCCCTACGGTAGTGGGGACAGAGAACATAGTACCGTCAGTAATTGGTCCCCTAACGCTGTCTCTGACCCCCCCAACGCTACTTTAGAGAGACAGACGTCTGTTAACGTAATAGTGCTGTTAAATTTTATTACGCACATCAAGGACTACGGGGTTCCCTTTAAAATCCCTTAACGAACGCGTGCCTAATTGAAATTGTTTTGGTCTCCGTCGAACGAAGGTCTCCGTCATTGTAACTTAACCATTTATTGTTACGCTTAATTCCTTGACGGTTTATTTTAGGAGATGTGTAAAAGTCGAATAAAGAAGTTAAACAATGCAATTACGTTAAGTAAGTAAGTATTAACAGCGAAACAAACTTTGTAATAAAGGTAGAGAGAATTGAAATGGGAAGTTTAAACCTGACCCCGTATCGTGGTCGGCATTATCACACGATAAGTGACAAGATAGGAGCGTCATCTCGTTCTATCGAACGGTGTCAGCAAGTGATGGACGCTCAATCCTTTCACGTATCGTGTGATAAGGCTGACCATGATTCGGGGTCAGAGATCATGTTGCAAAGAATTTTAAAACAATCTCAAACTTTATAAGGAGACAGACTTGTGTAATACAACAAAATAAAATACCAAATCCGTATCGATGAAAATCTCGGGTAGCCAACAAAATAAAAAGAACATAAAACTTTTGAGCTTCATTGAAAACAAACAAATAACTGATGATATTTAAATTAAAGTTATGGATTAGTAAAATTATCCCTTAATTTATAAATTTAAATAACATTTAATAACTACCCGCTCATCTTCGGTAACGACCACTGCCAACCACTCCTTGTTAACTTAACTGCACATCTACCTTACTTTTTCAACCTCGAGTCTAATCCATTGTACATTGCAAAAGCAACCGTACTCAATCTACCATGGAGTAACATTTTAAGAAAAACATAACCGTAAGATCAGAAGTTGTCAAAGTAAACAATCAACTTACGTCATTAAACTGCGTGAAATGTGCGTAGAAATTGCCGTGACATAGGTACCTGCAATAAAAAAGAAAATGGCGTTTATTAAGCAAATGGAAATTTAGACGGTTATAAATTATTATGGGAAAGTTATGGGCGGAAAATAGGGTCATTGTTCAAACGAGAGATCCCTGAGATACTATAGGTAAATTAGTTAGTCGTTAATATGCAATTAGTGTGACGCTTTCATGTAATTAATTAACCAAATTACAGGAGGAATGTGTGGAATGTAACTAAACATAAAACATCTATAACACGACATAACAAACTTATTGAAATACTCTTAGTGGATTATGATGTATGTATGTACTAAGTTTTCGAAAAGAATCAGACAATTTCAGACATTACATAGATGAATACACACACGTTAGAATGAGTAATTACTAACCTACCTTACCCTAAGCACAGCACAATTGAATCTAGGCGTAATGATGACAAATGTTACATTTCAGTGATGTTTAGCCCGTCATCCACTACTACAAACCCCTGTCACACCCGGCATCAAGTAATTTTTAAATTAGCGTTGAAACAACTTTCGAATAATAATTCTGGCCCAGCAGATTAATCTCACAACGAGTATGACAAATGTTAGCAAAACACGTCCACGTCTCACGGGACTATCTACTAATTCGCCTCCCGCAACTATGTCCATTGTTCTTTACTATATGATTCCGGATCCCAGAGGAAATTAATTGCTTTAGAGTATTTGACTTGGACAGGGATATGATATATTTGATATATGATAGCGATGTTGGGGAGTCATTATAATTCCGTTTTGTAATTCAATTCTGTTTTGTAATTCAGCATTAAACAAGAGATTTTTTTTAGTAACGCTTCGATTCCTCTTTTTAATGTCCTGAAAACCCCAAATATAATGTCATGTTTATATTTTAAATGATTACTGAAGTTATTTAATAGGTATGTACGGACTCGGGGAATACTGCAGTGTTTGCAATAAACAGAACAATGTCAATGTAGCATTATTGTCATTAACTGTTAAACAGAACAGAAGCGATAAAATTTAACATGAAAAGTGCATTGTAAAAACGTATTACAAAATAACAATCGTTTTACCAGGAACGCGACAAAGTAAAATGGAAATATTGAAAATGAATACAAACTGGAAATTCGAATCAAATTCGCAATGCGCGTACAATAAACGAAAACGTATAATACACAGGAGCCGATAAGAACGTTATTGTTCTTACAAAACACATTACTTGCACGATAACCAGAGTCTACGCTGTATATGGAATTTGCTAACCGTTTTATTGAATACACATTTCACCTACACGCAGAGCCTTGTCGGTTTTTATACACGTGTAATTTTGTAATCCAATGGTGCTAAAATTAAGATAATCACTAATATCTATAGATAATGTAAGCAGTAGTTGACATCTAGACATCTTTTCGGGTATACCGAATAAAACAGAAATGTACTATTTGAGGAAACCATTTTGACTAAATATACCCGAAAGCGCCAACAAATAAAAGATACTAGGAAGAAACTTTACAAAGAAACCTTATCGATTTGTAACAACAACGGAACACATTTTAAATTTCAATCCATCACATTACTAAACAAGATTCTCATCTGACAAACTGACATTGTTGACGATATGAATCTAACTTCTACAACATTCCCTTTTATATCTAAAACGTTGCTGTTCGTATTTTAAATTTCTATCGTGATTGATATCACACATTTATCACGATGTTATATTACAAATGGTAGGTATTATAGTGATAAATCCATACCATCCAAGCAATATTTGGAACATTTTGAATGGTTACGATTTAATCAATTGTCAGAACGATAGTGTATTAAATGATGTCATTTATATCATTGCTGCTTATGCAACCAGACAATATTGTATTGAAAATTGTTCAAATATTATTACGAGGATTTTGTTTGTGTCATTAAAGTCGGCCATTATTATACACCTTCAACGCAAACGAGTTCAGGTTGATAATTTTTACTTCCTAGTTTTGTTACCATTTGAGAACATAATAGGAACAATTGAATATAATTCTTGTATAAATTGTTTCTATGAATAAGATTTGTGTAACCCTCTCCTTATTAAATTTGTGTACATGTTGCAAAGATCCTACAAATAGACATTATTCACTGATATTTGTTTCTCGTTTCTCCAGTGATATTTGTTTCTCGTATTTTACTTGTTTGTAAAAATAGCATGTCATGCCAACGAAACAAAGTAGTATTAAAAGCGACGTTGCAAATACAGTATCGAACAGGCTAAAGAGGTCTCGACCACTCGGCCGCATCGTGCAACATTCGATAAATTTAAATTCCAGTCAAATACGAGTATAAACCGAGTTGCGTGTGGAGCGAGCCGTTACTTTAACCTAATGCTATACGACCTGACACTGTCAGAGAAAAATGCGCATTAACATGTTTATTTTACGATAAGTTGGGATACATTTAACAGAAGATTTAGGATTATAACCTTTTTAACGTTATCTCTTACTTAAACACGAGTATAGTAGAGTAAAAGCTTGCTTGAGCGCATCTTCAATTTGATGAGAGCTCCTAAATAAATAAAGTAACTCTGGCCACGTTTGTAACGTTTTTTCGTCCAAATTAGTTGTTTATTTCAAAGTGAATTTTATAACAGCATACGCAACCATTACCTCCGAGACAATCCTAATCACACGGTCCTAAACAATAGTCTAATTACGTACACAGTTAAAAACTCACTTTCTCACGTTTATCAAGATTGACCGTTAGCCGGCTAGGCTTCTATCCGCCTACAGCGCAATCGTTAACAGCACCACAGACGGCATCGGCATTACGCGGTTGAACATGTACACTTGACCGACGAATGGCCTCCGGTGACACCACAATCCGCATTGAATACATCTCCCTGTACCACGAGACGCAATCCGATAAATCACCAATAAAAATTCCCTACAAACACGCACCTTCGTGCGAAAGGAACGGACGTAGCCACGGAGCGTGGTAACGGCCATCGGAACCTGTTTAATGCGAGTCTTGGCAAACTACTCATTTTCTTACCAGCCTACTAATATCTCGATTATAATCTCTGGAGTTTTATGTGCATTGATGTGCAGGTTTAAGCGAGTACTGAATACCAATCCTTTTAAAACATTTATAAGGAATGACTGCAATTTGTACGTGTGGAGATGTGTCAAGATAATATCAAACCAAATTAACGTACCGTAAATAATATTCTTTGTTACTGACTCTTCAAATATAAAATTTTATATTTACAAACATTTAGTGCCGATGGGAATATCACTGACTTAAATTTTGAAAATTATATAACTTAAATTGAATCTATAATAATTGCCAAGTAAAAAAAATGTAGGTATTAGGTTACAGAATTACCCCCTTATTCATAAAACTTAAAATGCCTATGCTAAATAAAATGTGCTTTGTCCCTTTCGTACGAACACAAATGTCAAAGTGACAGGTAAGGACAAACGAATTTAAACGCCATTTTAGTTAAAACAGGCGTGTAGGACGTTTATGAATACGGCCGTTACAGAATACGTAGAATTTGGCCATGACACATTCAGTTTAACGAATTCCAATACGTATCTGCCGAAATACACGTTATTTGAGAGAAAAAAAAGTAATTGATTTTGTCATATATTTATGTATAAAATTTAAAAAGCTTCACTAGACCCTTTTGTCGGAAAACAAAAGGAGCAAAAACTTACAAACATAGGAAACTTATGATGGGCATAATGATAATGTATAAGCCTAAAAGTCATAACGTTTACAAAACATTTACGCAACTATAGCGAAACATCTTTAACGCAATGGACCGCGACAGTAGGCCCAGTAATTGAAAGACCACAACATGTTGCAATGTAACCTTTAACAGTTTCCGCAGATGCCGATTTGTTGACCTACATAGCTTTATTATCATCATCTATTCTAAAGTTTTTATATCAACTTGGATGGTGAAAATTGTTTTTTTTTTTAAACTTATAGGTACCGTGTGTTCAGTTGCTCTAAACCCCAAGATGAAAAAGAGGGCTATTATATTTTTAACATGCGTACATGTATCTGTATATTATTATTAATTATCAGTGATCGTGACTTTTGTAGCATTTTTGGTGCAGCCTAGTGTTGTTAACGGAATTGGTATAACGAATTTCAATCCTAATGCTTACATAAATAGCGTTAATAACGTTAATATAATATAACCTTAATTAAAAAAAAAATGATCTACATATACCAGGGAAAACATTTTAAAAACGCAATAAATCAATACAACTAGGACGCTGTAATAAAGCTGTCTAGAAACATTCCTTTAACATTTAACGACAAAGTTTATAGCTCCCGTCCTTATTAGCTACGTTCCTGGTAGATAACAACATTGCGACTACTATAATGGTCACTTTTAAAACAAAAACCATTTCTTTCTCGGCAACACCTTACTTATCAGTCGCTTTTATTTGACTACTACTTCTTGAAAGTTTCTATTACTAAAGATGCAGGTATCCAAGTAAAAATAATAAACTCTTTTGAATACAGCTCCATCGTAAAACAAATGCCTTTACGATGTGATAAGTATTGTGTATTTTAAGAGGTTTTATTTGTGGTAACAACTAATTTCAAATTCCTGTGGTGATTGTTTTAGTATCAGAAATAGACACAAATGATTGTTACTCGTTATAAAACGACACATTTACCAACAGTGGCCTGACGACAAGCATATCCTTAAGGGAATCAAAATCGACTTTCGAATATCTCTTCTTCAAAAGCTGTAAGGTTCTCAACATCTCGTACAGTCGACTACAAAGAGATGTATACACTTTTGGACCTAATCGAATGCGGTCGCCTAGGTTCAAAAGTGTATACATCTCTTTGTAGTCGACTGTACTTCGCAACTCGGGGAGAGTGGCCACTGACCTAAAACAAGGCTACAATGTCTGCTTACCCATTAATCCAAAATAATCCTCCATTCAACAAAAAACATCACTTTGACACAAATTACCGCCCAACTTTCACAATCCCTAAAGACTACAAATTAAATAGTTTACCCATCACACGGGGGTAATTTCCTTTTCGCAACACATCCACATTAATCTACATCGGAAGTGTTGGTTCCCATCGCGATTACATTCGATGACAATGCCGACAATTGCCTTACGAACTCTTTAAACATGTATACAATTTTTCCCTTATCACAATGGAATAAAGTGCAAAACAGTTTACATATATTTGATGTCGTGCGTACACGGAAAATGTAGGTAACAAACCAGTCGAGTTTGTAATTCGCTTGCACATCGGGATTATAAAATGCATAATGAATGTTGATGTTATCATTTAGCTAAATAGTCCGTAAGTGGAGGATATAATTTGCACAATTTATATTTATATTACTTCGTTTCCTCTGTGGGCGTTACAGAATTTAAGGAATTAAATTTTATTGATGCGGATTCGTGTGGCGCAGGTCAGGTCACTTTGGCACTCTTTGGGGAGGCCCATGTCAAGCAGTGGCACGGTTTGCCACTTTATCCGCAAAAAAGGCTTCTCCTCTTTCATATTTAGGTAAATGTGCTTTAAAATGATTTTATATCCGCACATAAGACCACAGGAAAGACTAGTAGACCCAAATTCCGCATATATTTTTCAAATAAGCAGTTTTTTATGTCTTCAATCAGTTGCTCATGCGTTTTAACGCTTTTAGGTAGGTACCTAGCTGCCACTAAAGCGGCGTTGAAATAAAAATAGATACTCACCTATCCTTAGCTACAACGTAAACAAACGAATTATCATCACACTAAAACATCTTCCAAAAACAAAGCTACGGTAGCCTTGCGGTTCAGGCATGAGGCTGTCAAACGGCGGTCGTGGGTTTGTATCCCGGCTAGTACCAATGAGTTTTTCGGAACTTATGTACGGAATATCATTTGATATTTACCGTTAGCTTTTCGGTGAAGGAAAAATATTGTGAGGAAACCTGCAAACATCCACGAAGAAATTCAAAGGTGCATGTGAAGCCCCCAACCCGCAATGGGCCAGCGTGGGGGCTACTGCCCGTTCCCTATCATCCATGAGAGGAGGCCTGTGCCCAGCAGTGGGACGTATATGGGCTGTTTTTTTATTATTATTTAAACATCCTCCATATGTCGCCCATCTCTTGTTCTTTCAATAGATTTAGTAATTTCTGTTTGAATTCAAAATGCGGTGACACACAGCTGATGCAGTAATACAAACGCGATGCAGTATCGATACAGTCGATCTTTTGCTAGTGTCGCGCGACAATCGCGCGTTCTTGAAACGCGCGTTTTTCTATCGCTTAAAAAAGTCGTCATGTAGACTGTAGTTTGTAGTGAGAGTTCCAATTCCAACCGAAAATCTATTCTGTCGACCTTCCACTACGACAAGATTTTGGCCGAAGGGAGTCAAGTTCCGACGTTTTCGCAGTCGGTTACCTGACACCACGTTGTGTAACACACGGCAGTTATCTAAGTATGTTTTGTTGATGTTGTTATAGGTATGTTCATTTTTAAGGTTTATATAATTGACAATATTTCAAAATATGTAATGACGCCTAAATCGAAAAGCATTTCGGTAAATATGTTATCTGAACGTAATAAAGTAGTTTTCTGTGTTTTTTTCCTGCTCGCTTTTAAGAAAATCGCGAAAACGTATAAAAATGGTTTTCACCGTGTGTGACGTCAGTATTATGGCTGCCATATGAAAGGTGTCCAAACTGCCATACAGAGTCGTAGATTTGACGTCATAAGTTACTTACAACCTTCTGGAATTCGCTACTTTTCAATTTGATAGTTTTGAATGAAAATTAAAATTAAGGGAGAAATAAAAAAACACGTGTCGCTTAAAAAAACATTTTCTAGCGAACTAAATCATAAAATGGCCTACATGAAAATATGAAATGTTGTCAATCATGGGGCTTTGTTGCCGAATTCAAATAATTAAATAATCGCTCATTGACACGTTATAATAATATATTACGGGTGTATACTTGTCCAATATTTTCACTACTCGCAACATGAATTTCCTTATCACGTTCATTGCTAGTGTTATCAGCATGATAACATTTTCTCCAATAATTCGATTAATTGGATTTATTACGAGCGTTCGTTTGGCTCAAATGAGCAGCGATATTCCATGTTATATCTTTTGGTAGTTATAGAACGAGATAACACTTTGATAATACTTCCTGCAACTCACGAAGGCGAAAGAATTTGCCAAATTAGACTTTAATCTCATTAGAATAGGAACGCGTCCTCGACTTCGTAAAATGCATTTAGATACATGATACACATAAATATAACTAATTTGAATAATTTGAATGAATAAAATGGTTGCCCTTAAATCTCACAACTTTATTTCAATGCCATTAGTCCAAAGTGGCGACACTCTTCATTCCACGTCTAGGTACTATATCGGTTAAAAGAAGACAGGGGGATATTCCACGCTCTATATGATGGTGACACCGAAGACCAAAGCATGGAAGACATTATACGAAACTGACTGACTTTAGAGCCAAATATCTCGCAAACGAATCACTAAGTTGAAAAATGGTTTCAAGAAACCCATTATATGTTTGAATAAGCTATCCAACCATACCCCACACCATGGGTTTAACGAGAATAAGAAATTACATCCCCACTTGAGGTGTAGGGCAGACACCGTAAAAAAATTATCGGCGTGATTGATTTATACACCCATGCCGATTTACAGTTTTCTAGTTATAAGGGTTACTGAGCTAAGCCGAAGACGGACGGACGGATATATTATTTGAGTAGATAATATTAAAAAACTGACTAACATTTGTTGAATTTGACATTTCATACAGCCTTGATTTAAAAACAGACTTTTTTTACATGGTCACTAAATTATTGCATTGTTTTATCTTCAATTAATTCGCCCATGGGAACCTAAATTTATTGGAGCTATACAGTGTAGTCGGGATATGAGAAGGAATTAATAGACTGAAGTCTTAGTAAGAGTTTGAACCTTACATGTCTACAATTTGGAAGAAATCTAGTCAAAAAAAATGTATCACAGATGGGATTCAGACGTGTAAGGTTTAAACTCTTCCTAAAGTCAAGTCTATCACTTCCCTAAATTCCTACATCGTTATTCCGACCACCATGTGTATCCCTGCGCGTTATGACGCCCTTTACAAGATAGTGTGATGAAAATATTAACAAAATCTCGCTGTCACTACTCGGGCATGAATGCCTTAAAAAAGGAAACGTGGACGTATTTTATCAGTGTAACTGATTACGTGTTTCCTGCAAATACACGGGGCGGTTTTGATAACAATTACATAGTTCATCATCATCAGTCGTTCCCTCAATGCTGAGGATCATGTCCTGTTCTTGTTGACCAGACTTCTCCAAAGGCTCCTATCACCCGCTTTATGCCTATGGAGCCTCTGGAGTATTATGTATGTATGGAGTTTAAGAGTGCAATGATTCGTGTGATACTATATGTGATACTATACTACATGTGATAATGATGTGAGTAGTGACAGCAAGATTTTATTATTATTTGCATCACACTATCTTGTAAAGGGCGTCGTAACGCGCAGGGATATACAGTGTTCGGATAACGATGTGGGATGGAAGTTATAGACTGAAGTATTAGGTAGAGTTTTATATGATATTACTATATATTTATATTAGGGGACAATCTTACACAAATCGACCTAGTCCCAAACGAAGCGAAGCTTGTACTATGGGTACTAGACGACGATAATTACATACTTATATAGATAAATAAATACTTAAATACATAGAAAACATCCATGACTCAGGTACAAATATTCGTGCTCATCACACAAATGAATGCCCTTACAGGGATTCGAACCCAGGACCTCTTGCTTCGTAGGCAGGGTCACTACCAACTACGCTAAAGCGGTCGTCGCCGTAGTTTGAACCTTACATGTCTTAAATTTGAAAACATTTTAAGTATTCTGCTTATTTGATTGTTGAAGAAACAAAATGCTTGCAAATGTGATTAAAAGCATAGTGAGACACGGGCGGTAAGAACTTTACAAATTCGCCTCAACAAAGTTCGGAGTCAGGCTTTTATCTATTAAACTTAGAGCATTAAACCAACAGGAGCGGCCATGAGTCATTTGCTATACATAAAAAGTCTGCCGATTTTTGCGGGAGAGGGGAACGCCAAATGAATGCGTAACGTGAAAATAGCTACGTCAGATAAACGTCAGTCCATACAATGTGTATGACCACTGGTCATATATTTTTGGGAGAAGGGAACGCCTGTCAATAGCCGCTCCGGTTGGTTTAATGCTCTAAGCTATTAAAAGCCCGACTCTTTGAAATTGCGTAATAAGCCTACAAATTCGTATTATGTTTACATAAATACATATATTACATGAGACGTTTTAGTACCCACGTACTGACCTTATGAATAAATGTCAACGCTCGATCTAGACTCTAATAGATTACTAGGTTTTACCAATATTAATCATTCGAATTATGACTCAGATCAGAACTCAAATCAATTTCTAGATTAAATGTAATTTAGTTAATTAAGTATTGACTGGAGATATATCCCTAAAATAGATTAAGCACACTCTAGGCTACACCCGGAAGGTATTATAAAATCAATGTTTTAATGTTACTACTTTGACATGAAAATCCATGGTTACACTAAAGATACAAACATAGCGTGCATCTGTCTCTCAGAAATAAACCGGTACAGTCCGGCCAGTGGAACATAACAGCTGAAGTAAACACGTACGAATTTAAATTAAAAAATCAGTGTTTCACTATAATAAAAAAAACGAAAACATACTACTGTCTAGTGTACGATTGAGACAATTACATCTAAGGACTTGTTTCTAACCTACAATATGATGCTTTCTGGCATTTTCAGCTTATTAACGGCTTTTGTATAGTATGTATTTATGTTCGTCTTTAAGGTATTTGTAACTATGGGCCTTAGTGATTGAAATAAATGATAAGTATATTCCAGACATATCCAGTAACCAATATGAAGGCGAAACACAATCTAAAACCGCAGAGTAGCAAACATGGGGTGGAAAACATGAATTTCTACAAACAACACGTTCCTGCTAAAAACTGACCGCAAATAGCAAACTTGTTTCACAGTACACGAAGAACAGTAAGTTAAAGAGATGATGATAATTTATGTAAGAACTACAAAAAAAATATATAATTATGAAGGAGTAGCTGTATTAACAACTAAAATAAGAATTTAATCAATGGCTGCAAAAATAGGAATCAATACTTGAACTCATAGCTTCAATCACACAGATACATCCTTATCCTTTCAAACATTTTGTGTGACCAGAGTTTTGGTTAATTTGCCACGTCTTTAAAAAGAAAGAATAAAGAGGCGTCCGACGATGGGTGCCTGTCGTATTGCATAATGTTGATCGTCCTAAAATTTTTTGGCCGAGAATGTTTGGCATAATGTTGAGTGGCATACTACTTATTTAGCCTATTCATTTTTGCGCATACACATTTAAAAGTTCTAAAGTATGTTTATCCTAATATTGATTACTCGAACATCGAACTATCTAAAAAGCAATAGTCCTAATTTTCATTGTCATAGTATATTTTTGGACTATTATTAAATTAGCTAAACCACCTTTACTATTTTTTTCCTAAATTTTATACTATTTTAAACTCTGAGCAGACCCGACCTACATCTAGATAAATAAGATAGGTTCGTTAGTTGCCTTTTGTCCCTCAGAGCAGAAATAGGGGCCCGGCGAAGCGGGTCTCCGTCAACATGAGGGCGGGTCATAGGTTATTTAAGTATTAGGCAATTCTCAGTAGAGCCAACCTTCATTTAGATCAATTAGATAGGTTCGTTAGTTGCCTTTTGTCCCTCAGAGCAGAAATAGGGGCCCCGCGAAGCGGGGCTCCGTCGACATGAGGGCGGGTCATAAGTAATTTAAGTAATAGGCAATCCTGACAGATCCAACCTGCATTTAGATTATGCACAACATTTTTAGAACATTAAATATTAGGAACATCAAAGTTATGCACATCAATCATTCTAAAAAAAAAACTTCGACACAATAAACATTCGGACCTTAAATATTTAGGACAATCGATATTAGGAATAACAATTTCGGCAAATAAAAAATATGCACAACAATGTTTATGCCATACGTTATTCGGCATAAAGTTGGTATGCGACAAAATAGTAGGACCAACAATTTTATGCCACCCGATATAGACCCTCCGACGATACTTAACATGAAAGAGCAAAACCAAACATAGTACAGTAGCTTATTAAAATTCGTAACATAACCAAAATAACTATGAAGAAATGTGTATGCACATGGTTTGAAGCGACACTGTTCATTATTAGAAATTTTATTTCTGGTTGAAAAAAGAAATCAGGATTGAGATTAGTGGAATGTAAACAACGATCACACCCATACAACTAGAAGTGCCCCGACTGTCAATAACTAAAGCTAAAGATCGTTCTCGTTGTAGAAATGAAAAACACTGTATTCGTGACAAAATAAACATGTCTCGCAATGATCCCAACCCCAACTCATCATCTCAATTTTATTGTCATGCATTTATCAATACAAGTAGGTACTTAAAGTTCAATGTGTACACTATTCATAGGCTTTTCATTTATAGGCATTATAGAATTTAGAAATATATTATACACTAATCAGCATAAAACGACAACGGAGTTGAAGAATTATGCAAATTACTCTTTCAAAGTTAAACCATATGGTTTGAAAATTGTTAATACAATTGGTGTGACAGCTGTCGTTGAAAGCGAAATTCTTAACGACAAACTTGACGTTAAAACAGGCAGCTCGCATAATTTCATGTGTTTTAAAGTACTTTGTGTTTCTGAGAAGTTAGGCATTTTAATATCCATGTGTGGCTCAAGTGCAACTGAACTTAGATGAACTTAAAGTCATCATCCTCCTAGCGTTATTCCCGGTTAGATGAACTTAAAGTATTTCGCTTAATTTAAGAAAAATGGCGAAATGTAAATGAATAATCAAAAATATTGTAGTCAGGAAAAATACAAAAGCCAGCAAAAGACATTGTATAATACTTTGTGTTTATTATTGAAAAAATAACTGCAATAACAGAAATGTAAGAAAGTTTAAGGATGAACTTTAAATGTCTCATGATCTGTTATCAGTTTCAGAAAGTGTTGTTGATTATTAAGCAAAGTTCACCAATTCGCCATTAACAGTGGTAATGGCGAATTGGTGAACCTTGCTTAATAATGTTAGAAGTCCGTGTTGATTCGTGACTAAATCCTGTTTTGAAGTTAGTATACAAACATTATCGTTAAAAAGAGCGAGGTTTTAAATTAAAACGCAATACATAATATATCAACTGACTGAAACTATAACTTCAAACTTCTTAGTGCGCTGTTTATATAAATGAAACAAACGAAACGCTAAGCCACCCGTAGCCACAAGTAAATTAAGTTTACCAAAGTTGTCGAACGAGAAATTGAAACGGGTAGTTTACGGTAAAACCTCTGGAACCCAGAAGAGTTAAGGTAAGTCATTAGTAAAGATGACTTTGCCCATTGAGAATTCGTGTAATGCCTAAAAATACATATTGTTGACAGGAGGGTTTAAATAGGCAAGATGACTCATGTTCAAATTGACAACGTAATGATGCTAAATGGATAGTAAACCATCAAATTATCGTAATAAAGTACAAATTATAAAATATTATATTAAAATCGTAAAAAATATGAACCTTGAAAGTTAAAAAAAAGTAAAAAAATTTATCGTCCCAGAGTAAATTTATACTAACCAATATAATCCTTACGCTTTTATAGAAACAAAATTTTATGACAACTATGTACTTACGCAGTATTTCGCGACCGAAACAACAATTTACCTGATTTTCTATACAACGATACATGTACTTTGTACTAACAAATATTATTGTGACGTCATAATCATAATTAACTGTCTTTCAGTACGCTCCATGCGTTTTGCGCTGCCGCCAGCGAGGTCAATCTTTGTCGTATTTTTTTGGGTATTTATGTTCTTTAATTGTAGTTACTCCCATACAAACATTAAAATTTGTTCCTCTCCAAAAACTGGTACGAATGACATCATAAAAAAATCTTAGGCATCATCCCTATATATTGCTGTTAAATCATAAATGAAAAAACTATTTCATTAAAAGGTTCATTCATTCGGATTTTTACAGTTATTTGATACGAAAAATTCCAAACTAAATTCAAGAATATTATCACTCGCAATTTATTTTTAAGTAATCCTCTGGTCTTCGTTAGGGTCATTGTTAACACCAGTATTTATTTCATCTCTTTTCTGTCTTTATGAACTAACGACATAATATTTTAAAAACTACGAATAAATACATACCTACTAAAGATTATATTTGAGAGTAATTTTAACAACAATATATTTTTCTATACTAAGTAAATAGAGGATATTTTTCATTAATTTTGTGGCAAATTTCATATAATATAAGGAAGCTCTAATAGAAGAAGCTTTAAAAAGAGCTACGTTAGTTATTTTTAATAACGTAAGTTATTAAATGTCTTCAACCTTCAGAGGATAGTAGCTTGGCAAAGGAGTAATTTCATTAGTAGGTTCTGGGATGGTTGGTCTTGTTTCCTTAGTAAACACTGAGAGACAACTTGATGCATGAAAAAGCATTATTGCGGCCTTTAAAAATGTGTTTATCTGAAACAAACCACGTCAATAATAGGCTGAACTCTATTAAAACGCGGTCGGCTACCACCGGGTCCTGGCGCATCCGTTGCGATGCGGCGCCACGCGCTCCGGGCCGGCCCGTTCGGTGGGAATCGTAAAAAAGGCGAAAGTTGAAATACCTACACACGACTCTAAGATCAAGAACCTGTGACTTGTGCTCATCGTTTTAAGAATATTACTTTGCATGACTAATACTATAAATTGACAAAGGATCCAAATTTTGGAGCTTATTGTACTAATAATAATGAGAATCATCGTGATCCATGTATAGGTAGTGTAGACAAAAAGCCAAGTACATATCTGTGAGCGCGGCGGACTGTTGATGAGATTATGTCAAAACCAAATTGTAGTGAAATGGCGTTTACCAGTCAAAGTCAACGTCCAAAACATGTAAACATTCTTCGGCTTCTTATCCTACAAATAATATAAATGCTAAAGTTTCGAAGTTTGTTACTCAATCACGCTGAAACGGTTCAAGGCGCAAAAGAGTGAACATAATCTTTAACGTCAACCGCGCCTTTTTAATGATATCATTACAATACTTTTCCCTAACAACACGAAATATATAAGTAATGCGAGCGCAATTTCATCGTCGAACGCGTCAACATTTGTATTAAATACTTGGACTTTTTGTGAACAATACGCGTCATCATCGCAGCAACGATTACGAGTATTACTCTGTCCTTGATTACAGTTGAACTAACAGACTAATGATTAACAATTACCCGCCATATCCGACGAATGGCACAGATGCGCCAAAATGTCGCCTTGACATGTACCAGTAGCTCGACCTCCTGCTTGCAAGTTGCAACATAGCTGGAACGGCAAGTAGGTGGCTCAAACAATGCGTGCTTGGGTACCTAATTTACTGGTTTTCTTCGCGTTCGTTTAGAATTCGACGGTTGAAAGTCGGGCTTGGTTTCAATTGAATCGAATTTTAGCATAAAATTAACCAATTATTTTGCTCTTGAATTTATTTTTGGTCTAAATATATTGTGTTTTTCGGGCTATACTACTGCATCCATTAGGTTCGACTGAAAAATTCTTGTTTTTTCCTGGACCGTCGCGAAATTCGGTCTCGTTTTGACCCTATGTGTAAGGAAAGAAAGTAAATTTTGCCTTGAACCTTCCATTAACTTTGTGTCACATGGGATCGTTCAGTATCAAGGCCTCAAATCGTGATCATATTCGTATTGCTAACTCTAGAAGTATCTTTATACGCTACGCTGTCTTACATGTGTGTTGTCTCCTATGATCTAAAGTTATGTCACTGACTGTAGATATCATTCCATCAACTGCCAAACAAACGCGACAGGGTAAGTAGCAGCTGATGACAACTAATGGCCAGTCATATTTGAGTCTGAAACTAGATTCAAATGGTGTAACACGTTTTCTTGTAGAACATCACATTATATGTATTTTTTTGTCTTTGTATTCATATTTAGGTTCAAGTACTGACGTTATAATAACCAGTGATTGTAACTTTTCTAGCATTTTTGGTGCACCGTAGTGTTGGTGTTGTTATCGGAATTGGTATAAAGAATTTAAATCCTAATGCTTAATTAGCGTTAATGACGTTCATAATAACCTTAATAAATAATTTTGATTGATGCACCAGAAATGCTACAAAAGTTATGATCACTGGTAAAAACCTTTCTTTCTAGGCAATAAATGACAGACTTTTGTATTTATTGCGGCGTTTATTCTTGACATTGTTTTTCTTTTTCTGAAACGCTGGTAGAATTTTGACTTGTAAATTGCGGTCTACTTTCAGATTTTTTATTTCATTTATTAATCTATCTATCTATTTAGCCCGTATCCACCCACTGTTGAGTATAGGCCTCTTCTTTATTACGCTACTCTCTTCGGTTCTGTGCTAATCTCATCCAATGTTTGCCTCCCGCTCGGCAGATATCATCGGTCCACCGAGCTGGTGGTCTGCCCACTGACCGTTTCGATGACCTTGGCCACATTCAGTAACTCGTTTTGTCCATCTCCCATCGTTCCTCCTAGCCAAGTGCCCCGCCCACCTCCACTTTAACTATGTTATACGTTTGCCGACGTCCGCTACTTTCGTTCGACGCCGGATCTCAGTGTTTCGGACGGTATCCTGCTGTTTCGGCAAAATATTTTATGCCAAATTTCACTTCCCACAAAACTTATGGCAGTAGTTTCATTTCCCAAACGAACAAATAGCACATTTTTGTTTCGCATTTTGTTCATTTGGTCAAAATATCATCTGGCATAATTTTGCTTTGTCAAGTGTTATTAAGACAAAAGTTTATTAAGCAAACACTTTGTTCGGGCTAATATTGTTTTCCAAACGAAACATTTGTTCAAATTTTCATTTTGCACATTAGGTATCAGGGTAGAAAAAATGGCTTGTCATAAGCGAACTCTGTTTTGGGTCGGTTAGGTTAGGGTTCACTTGTGTCCCTCAGACTAGAAATAGACACCCCGCGCAGCGGGGTGGCGTCGATTCGCTGGACACTCTCGATGAAAAGGGCGAAACCGACTCGGGGCTTGCTTGCATGCATGCTGCTTATTTGCATTATAATATATTGTTACCTGAGTACCTATAGTACTAAAGAACATATAAACTTACCTGTAAATTATTTACTTTTGTTTTTTACAAACTACCCGCTTAGAAAAATTATGTAATCTCACGCAAATAGATTTTATATGTACTACACAATTAGGATCTAAATCGTATGTCATGCAATAATTTGGAAAACGAATGTTATGCTAAATAATACGTTTGACCAAATAAAACTTGACTATGTAAAACTTTGCCAAACAATAATTTGCGAAGTAATATTTTGCCATAGGAGATATTGCCAAGTGATATAATGCGAAACAATAATTTGACTAGTGATTTTTTGCCAAATGATAATTTGGGAAACATTTTTTGGGAAGTGACAGTTTGGGAAATGATTTTTGCCCATACAATAGAGAACCGTTTCGGACACGGTCTACAAGGGAGATGCCTAACATGGCCCGCTCCATGGCTCTCTGCGCCACATTCATTTTGTGCAGTACTCCTTTGGTGAGTACCCAAGATTCCGTCCCGTAAGTAAGGGTAGGCAAAGCACATTGGTTAAATACCTTTGTCTTAAGGCACTGTGGGATTTTGGACTTTAGGACATCTGCTAGGTTACTAAACGCAGCCCCATCTAACTGGATTCGCTTAGTGACCACTTTCCTCTGGGTCTCTTGGCCAAAAGATAAACACTGTCCAAGATATATGTATTCATCCACAAGTTCCACTAGAGAACCACCAACAGCAACATTAGGTATGTTGAGTGGATGACTTACCATGATCTTGGTCTTGGAGATAGACCCACCTTTAGAGATGCTACACGAAGCTCGTCAAGCATATCTCTTAAGTTGCAAACGCACAGGGAGCGGTGGTGGGGCGGCGCGGCGCGGTGCGGAGGCGGTACCGGTTGTAATGTTCGAGCTAATACGAAAGGGCCCGCACAGAAAACCGCGCCGCGCCGCGCCGCTCTGTGCGGATCATATCATATCAGCTCGAACATTACAACCGGTACCGCCTCCGCGCCGCTCCGCCACCGCTGTCAGTGCGTTTCGGCCTTTAGGTGAGAAACGTTATCAGCTAGGAGGATAAGATCATCTGCGAACCTCAAGTGCGATAATTTCGTGCCATTGATATTGATAGTAATTATAATATCATTTATTAATAGTAATTTAAATAGAGAAAAAGGAAACTAAAAATGGGAACCAAACTATATTTGTATGGAAAGTCGAGTTTCCTGGGGTATCTTAAGCAGCAACGTCTGTTAACGTTCACCTAAGCATGAAGGACGCAGGTTCGAATCCTGCGGCCGTACCTAGTCTTGTTGCCATTTCATCACTTGTCGCCGAGTATAAGATATCCTTCCCTCTCGCACTCGCACACTTGTCAGAACGTGACGGATGTATATCCACAGTGATAAATGATAAAATGGCAACCATGTTACGACCGCTGCTCGAACCAACTAATTTTTAAATGGGTTTAGTTAATTATCTATTTATTTATTATACAAGTGAAAACCTCACAAAGTATGGATTGGCTGAGGATGAAAAAGGAAGTGAATTATGTTATGTTAGAACGCACAACAACACTCGTTTGATAGGCACCTATCAAATTAATCCTCAGCCATTAGTGAAGGTCACAAACAAACGTCTGCCGCGGGAAATTAGAGGCATTGTTTTTTTTTCAAAAGTAAGTACGTTCTAAGAATTGATGCCAGTGGGTACTACTATATTTTGTCAACTAAGTACTACTACCTCGGATAAATTTATCGCATAAAAGAAAAAGTACACTAAAGGGTTTAGAATATTTGCGATTTTAGCACTAATTAGGTATTGGGCAATAGTTTTTAATGATACCTACTAATAAGTAGGTAATACACTAAAGCACAAAACAGTGTATAAGCACCTAGGTATATAACAGAACATACAATTATGATTATGATATTTTGTGATAGCATTCCAATAAGTAATGTTGATGGTGAAGTGATGCGAGTAGCGCAGGACCGGTAATTGTGGCACTCTTTGGGGGAGGCATAGCGATGGGTATAACAAAAATGCCTGTGATATACGAACAGACTGATACAGAGACAGAGTGATTCAGATATATATAAATAAATAAAATAAATAAATATTAGGGGACAATCTTACACAAATCGACCTAGTCCCAAACTAAGCAAAGCTTGTACTATGGGTACTAGACGACGATAAACATACTTATATAGATAAATAAATACTTAAATACATAGAAAACATCCATGACTCAGGAACAAATTTTCGTGCTCATCACACAAATAAATGCCCTTACCGGGATTCGAACCCAGGACCTCTTGCTTCGTAGGCAGGGTCACTACCAACTAGGCTAAAGCGGTCGTCGCGTAATCATTGCGAGTAAATATGAGTAATCATTGCGAGGATAATTAGATAATTCCATGCAAAGGAATTACAAATTTTGTTACAAACCACTAAAAATTGCTTGTACTTATCTACGTATTTAAGTTGGTAGACTAGATACGCATTCGTATACTTCGTACTTAATTCATTTTCGCTTTCACGTTTTTTAAAGTATGCAAAACTTGAGCTACATTTCATCTGTACACACCTGCAATGAATTAATTATTTATAAGGTGTGTAATTTACCTTATTCGTTTTTACCGTTTTAGAAAACATAACCTTTATTGTTGGGTATCTCGTGAGATTTCACATTATTATTATCGTTATTAAAAACATTTTAATGTTTTTTTGTCTATTATAATGAACATTCAGCTATTTAAAGTTCTCGTTACAGTCATTAACTTGACTAGTGTGGTCACAACAAGTGAACGACCGTAAGTGTATAACATCTTGCCATTAAAAACAATCCTGCTCATCAAAGGACCGGACAAGTCACATTCCGTTTCGCATAAAATTCGCACAAACCTCAATTGGCGACGTTTCTTAAATCCAGTAGTGAAATTCCACACACAGTTATAGTATTTACCACATCACATAATCAAATCCACAGGTTCGCAAACACGAAACCTCGCGTGGTGTTCAACGGGAGCGGCGTACGTCCGTTCGCAGCGCTCGAGTCCGAGTGACTGAGGAACTGAGGAAGTGAGGAAGGACCGAGGCATTGAGGTTCGCCGGTCGTAGGTCGGAGCCGATTGGAGGATGGGTGCGCAGCCAGCTTCCGTTTGATAAAATTCGCCTGCGGGCTAAAGGCGGGTTTACACGGGCTTAGTGGTTGTCAGTCAGAACAGCTTTGACAAGTAAATCGGTTTGATTTTAATAAAAATAGACTGTTACGAGGTATAGTTTGCTATTGCAGATTGAGAATGATCCTTAAAAGTAGGTAGCGTTTTTATAGTTTTCTAGTTAAACGAGCGAGCGAGGCGAACGAAGTTCTTCGTTTCAGCTTGGGCAAAAATTCTTTCGTTGGTAGTTCCGGTCGGTCCAGGCTGTTTTCCTCTTTTTCAACCGCATTTCTCAACTGATTGTCGTGAAATTCTGTAAGCAGTATTTTTTTTGCCGATTCAATTTTTTGCTATAATAAAGAGACAGGGTCCAGATTTTTACAGCTCACGGAGCCACTACTTAATACAAATTTGAGAATACCATAGGTTTATGACAAAAAACTAACGCTATTCAAAGTCAACCAACTTTTTAAGGCCTACCTATTTACTATCTAATATTGTCTGTTTAGGTATGTACCTATAGTCGCCGACAAAGATATGATTAGGAATACTTTTTCGCCTTATTCCAGCATTGTCATAAGGCGAAAAATACAGAGATTTTCCTGGACATCGACTGTACGAGGTTATCTAGAAAGCGACAGCTACAGGCTTGTATAGGTACCTACTTATCAGTAATTTCATGCTCGATTTGGTATATTATTGGTGTGTGCAGCGCCGTAATCAACGGAAATCAGATTAAGAAATGAGTATGATAATTATATGTTGCATTCTTAAAACCTTAAAATATCGGATGTCATTTAAAATAGGGGCTTGTAAACTGCATTACCCAAAAATTGTGTATCCGGTACCAAAATTGTTAAACCCAAATTACGATTGAGGTT
The DNA here is from genome assembly GCA_945867215.1 of Epinotia demarniana. Classification (NCBI taxonomy): domain Eukaryota; kingdom Metazoa; phylum Arthropoda; class Insecta; order Lepidoptera; family Tortricidae; genus Epinotia; species Epinotia demarniana. The sequence continues at coordinate 24,010,657 of OX244271.1, read as the reverse complement.
TTCTACCATGTGAGAATTTCATACTAGTAATATTTTATTTTATTTATTATTATTAGACTCGCACAACAAATTACTGTCATTCATTCAGTAACACAAAGAGCTTACTGACTAGATCTGGACTACAATTCTAAACAGTGTGTGCACAGAAAGATTCATAACTTAAAAGACAAACTATTCACTAGATGGATAGTTACATACGTACAACATTTTATTTTACATTCAATAAATAACATGATATTTACCTGAATATTGCGTTAAATATCTATCTAATAATATCCGTCTAACTCTAGCTTTTAATACCTAATGTGAATGCATCTTTAACTTTCTTTTTAAACGAAGGTACAGGGTGTGTTTAAAGATGTCCAAAGAAAGATGTCCAGTCACCACATCATTATACAAACGGCACATTCGGACAACGGGATTATAAAGTGATGTGTTATTTTTGTAAATTTCGAGTTGAAATAATCTGTGGAGTTTCATGTTTTTGTAACTCTTGAGTACATAGTGGCACGTTTGCTATCGCCATGCATAAAAATAGCAGTTTGACACGTAATTCAACGTTTATTGTATTAATCAATGATGTAATATATAAAAAAAGAGGTAGATGGGTTGTCAAGCGCTCCAGAAGGTACACTGAGTCAACTACACCAACTTGACTCAGCTTCGCTTGTACTAGTATCTATTCTGTGGCTTCGCGTCGTCAATGGACGTATGCTGTCAGATTTGGTGGACATTTTTAAAAAAGGAATTGCGTATAGACAACGTATTTACCTCTGTTTTATATCACATCATTGGTAGTAATCATACAATCACATTTACCACGTGTATAAATTTGTTTAGGTCTAACCTCGTGGACAAAGTTTGTTCCACTTCAGCTGATCCGATCCACTTAAAGTTTATGTGCACGCGTTATACCCATTACAAAGCTACGAATAATGTAGTATTTACCCATCGCCTTTTGTCAACATTATTTTCACTAAACAGGAATAGTTATAGTTTACCTCGACGTTTCGGATGTGCTGCAACATTCTTGACCGCGAGAAAGCTTCTAATCTTCTAACTTTAGTAGGCAATTTAGTAAAAATTATGTAGGAAAACCTCAAGTTAATGAAAGTTACTTATGTTGCATAAGAATCATTAAAACAATCTTTTTGACATGACATTCATGCATCTGATCGAATCTAATAATATTTATTTTCACGCATGTGTAGGAAGAGCGCATGAAATTAATATTTCTGGTTTCTCTAGCAATCTCAAGTTCTAAGATGAAGAAAATTAACGTGATATTGCAGTAGGTATATTTGCAGTGCTAGGCTTATAGCTTCTTGCGACAGGGAGAGAAACAAGGTAGTGCTATTCTAACTCGACACCACACGGGGCAATGATTGATATCATTTAAATTAGATATTCCATCACTTGCCAATTTTATGGATTAATAGATCGAAAATAGGGAATATGGTATGGCTGCGTAAAATGATTTTGTAGAAGTGAAACTCAAACGCCAATTTTTTATAAATGGAAGTGAATAATGAATTACGGTATATCCTTTGCTGTGTTCCATTAGAATTCAGATGATACAGCCACGAGGAAACCTGTGTGTATCGGCAATACAGTACGCTTACCATGAGTTTGACAATGACGGCTTACGCTAGCGAGTATCGAGTTTTCTATCTGTGCATCTCTATTACACTTTGTCAGTACGAGCGGGATGCACAGATAGAAAACTCGATACTCGTTAGCGTAAGCCGTCATTGTCAAACTCATGGTAAGCGTACAGAATACCAAATTGGCCAGTCTATCTCGGATTCGATCAAGAAGTCTATTCGACATTTTTAGAACAGACACTGATATGCTTCGCAATCGCTCGACAGAAATACATATCGATCATCCGATCTGTGAAATCGGGCAGGTTGTATTCTAAATTAAATTTGAGATTTAACTCAAATATATTCCAATTGCGTATAGGAAGTGGATACGATTGTAAACTCGTTTATAAATGCATTTTGCAAAACGTTTGTGTATTTGCGTGCAGTAATTTATCATCAATGAATAAAGGCAACAAAACAAGCGTTGTTATTCATAATGCTACTTACACTACACTTGACATTAGATGACCAGTGTATAAGAATAAGTATTCTTTATTTTACATAAGAAGTTACCAAACTACATAGACATACAATACATAAATATGTACCTACTAGTATACATACCGGTAATCTTTACACTGGTTCCTACACTAGGCGTAGCCTGTGTCGTAGGTAACCAAAACAATTATTCAAGTGTAAATAAAGTACAAATAATCATTCGAAACGTTAATACAGATGACAGTTTAATATTCCTCTAACTAGGTCTCTGATATTAAATATTATCTAGTTATATTTACATATTTTATGTCATTTCTAAATATGGTAAGATTAGATTACATTTTTATGGTAAGTGAGTGATTGTCTGTGTAATTGTGTGTGAGTGTGGATGTGTGTGCCGCATTTCTTGAGCGGAACCTTGGCGCATATTTTATTATATAAGAAAGGATGGAGAAATGAGCAGAATCTTTTGGCAAAAACTGACTGAGTGGGGGCCACAGAGGAATATGAAACGTTATTTTTTGCGCCAGCGTTTCGTAACTTGAAGACCTTAATGTTTCTTTGTGCATTTTTAGAGCAACTCGCAAAATAAAAATACCTCTTACACTCAAAACGTCACTATCCCTGTACACCACAGCTGTCGGGCACCTAATAGCATGTTTAAGTATTATTTTAAGCACCGCTCTTTGTGCTCTTTCTAGGAGTTATCATTATATGTCTTTGCAGATCCGCCCCAAGCTGTTATGCAGTAAGATATGACTGATTGAAATTAAAAGTTTGTCAGCGGAGTTGCGCTGATGTTTAAAAACATATAAAAGTTTACGAGTGCGGTTGGCTGTGACTTGTAAATGTTGGCTAAAATCCAGTTTCTGGTCAAATACAACGCTTATGTGTGGGCACGAACAGACTACCTAATGACGACTTTCCTTGAAAATCACACTTATGAAGAGCCAAATCAGGAAAACTGAGGACTCAGGTTCAGAGGCTTTGGTCTTATGGAAACAGATACATTTTGTCTTGGACACGTTCAAAGTCAAGAAAGTGTAAGATAGACCTTCGAATATCGTTGTTATTATGAATACCGGCGTCTAAATACATTTAGGGGTGTGAGAAGTAAGGTGTAGTGTAGGAGGATTTCCACAATAAGCGGCTATTTCAGTTGAAAAATTTGTCAGAAACAGCATCATGACCGTACAAAATGACGGCTCGCAGCACGTCCTGCGAGGCGCATCGCTTACGTTATCCGAAATAGGCATCGTGTGGGCATTGCAAGTTTAACCGACCTGTTTTTCCATGAGGGAAGGGAATACCTACTAAACCCTCTGGGGCGTCAGCCCTAGCCACCATGTAGGGGAGCACCATGGGATCGCTTGCATACCACGATGCCTCCCCGAAGCTGAACAGACCTACACGTGCATCGCGTGGCGCAAGGTCAGGCAGTGGGCAACCTAACAGTACCGTGTCTAAGTGTAAAGGTCATAGCTCACTAGAGCCACCCGTCGCCCGACCCGCGCCGCCTCGCCTCGAGCGGTTTGGTATTGTTTATATGGATTTGTACGGACGTGCGCTCACTACATCAACTCCGTATCAACCACAGTTAGTACATTTACGAGGCGAGGCGGTGAGGGTCGGGCGACGGGTGGCTCAAGTGAGCTATGACCTTAAGGCCTGAGTGGACGCCGCGCTCAGAGCGGAGCGTGCATCGTCCATATAATATAAATGCAATTTATGTGGACGCTCCACACCCCGCTCTGAGCGGAGCGGGGCGTCCCCTCAGGCCTTACACTAATGCAATGCGACATTTTGCAACACCACAAACGACATACAGTATCGATACAGGTGATTTTGACAGGTGAACGATGGCTATTGTCGCGCGACAGTCGCGCGTTCGTGATAAACGCGTTTGTATCGCGCAGCAAAAACTCGTGTGTTAGCGTTAGCGCTCATAAAGTTATATAGTTGTCTTGGTTAATCGTTTTTGCACTTATTCGGTCAGCCCATGTCCCAGATATCAAGCCCGTAAGTACATGCCTTCTTAAGGCGCCGTAGGTTCAGCGAAGTTAAGCAAACAGAGTTTTTGAAACAATATAATGCGTCTGTTTATAATAATATGGTTTAAAAAAAAAGGAATAGTAATCTTGAGTTTTTTCTGCAGGGAAATCAGTGTTTAGAAACATGATTAGGCAATTTTCGCTTGATAGAAAAAAATCACGAACGCAGGTCTAAAAGGGTCTAAAACACACTTAAAATATTTGTTACAAATTATGCACAAAAGCTAAAAATATTAAAATGGCTTCTAAAAATCGGCAATATCATGTTTGAGAGAACTCAGTGTTTACTTTTTTATTTATTTAAACGGCCAAAAAATTAAAATTAAAAAACATGATTTCCGCGCTTCCGAGCACGCACTTCCATCTCGCTGGCGCTTATGAGAGGGACAGAAGACCATGAACCTACGGCGCCTTAAATGTAATGTGTTAATTTCTGCGAATGCTTAACCTTAATCTTAAGTCCAAAATAGCAGGAAAATACAATAAATAAGAATATCCTTCTTTAAGCGATTGTCATAAGATTGGAAATCGCCTGAGTGAATGTTTTTCGCTGTACCTGTACTGGTGAAAACCAAATAAGGTTAAGCCACTTAAATTTGTATCTAAATCTGTCGTACAGAACCTGAGGATCGATATTCGTGGACAAAACGGATCAATCAATCAATCAATCAATCAAAAAGTTTATTTGTACAAGCAAGAGTACAAAATGATGTTACATAAAAACAAAACCAATCTTACTTTACCATAAAATGGCGTACAAATCTTTTAGAATATGTAATGCGATATGCGATACGACATGTAGTTAAAATAATAGTAAACATAAGCACATTAAAAACAAAAAAAGCAAATCAAATTATAGAAAAGTATACAAATTTCATGTCTGAATAATAGGAAGTACCATTCGGTATTTCCGTCACGATTCCCGTTCGTTGATTCTTGATTTAGTTATTTGTGACGGTACTATTTCACGACCGATATTATTATTCGGGAAATAAATATTTTAGAATAACGTTATAAAATGGTAGACACAAAAAGAACGCTATTATTAATCGATGTTTTTCAAAACCGTATTTTTCCTGGAGTATAAGCCCCAATGAAATTTGAAGGAAACATTCGACGAGTATAACGGGTGTTGTCGATTTTTTTTATTCTGGTTAAAAAAATTCCGTTGTGGTGATCGAAAGCTTAATGAATGACTTTGTGGCGCGTTATTCATTTAATTGGAGGCTACAGTGTTCGTGTTATAAAATATCTACAGAAAGTAACTGGGATCAAATGACATTCTTATTGAACATTAAAGTACTTGATAAGATATATACTTATATTTGTTACTGTTTCATCCTGTTAGCCATACGATTCAATGAATGCATTCGTCTACTTTTCACAAGCTTTGTATATCAAGGTACTAAGTCGGTTGAGCCGTTTCTTGCGTGATTTCAGGTACCTTAGTACCCTAAATCACGCAATAAACGGCTCAACCGATTCGGATGAAATTTTCTAGAAGGTAGCAAATAGGCTGGTTTGAAATATAAGATATTTTTTATCCCGGGTACACACAGACAAAGCCGCGGGCGGAAGCTAGTATGTGTGTAAAAATGTCCATACAAATGATAAAAAGCTAATCTAGCGTACCGCCGGCAGCAAGGTATCAATATAATCAAGTCTTGTAACAATCTACTCAATTTTTATATATATGAAACTGCTAACATGTTTACTACAATATAAATGCGCATTCAATTAAAGTTTATTTGATGAAGCCTCATGGTTCTCTTTAACGGCCAAAAATAATCAGCGAACGAAAAAAAACATAGTCTAAGTAGCGCCACGTATTGGCCCCACAGAATAGGTACCGTTGCCATCATGCGGGGATGGGGGCGGGGTCTCAAAACGAGCGAGCCAGGCAGCGGTTTAGTTCGAACATGCGCATACCGGGATTTAAGGCCTCCACCCACCGAACGCGTGTCGTGCGCGGCGCGTGACGTGCGTGAAAATGAAAAAATGAAAATGAAATGAAAAAAGTATTTATTGACTCCACCACAAAGTATACATTGTGTAGGTACATTAGTTTTCTTAAAGTAAATAAAATACAATAAGTGCATAACTTGTGCGGCGGAGACTGGTGCCCGAACTAGGTTGAACCTGTATGTCAGGTCGCCAGGTCTCCAAACCTCAGATGTATATAGCAATGGAAGTAACAGTGCAGTCACTTTTATTCTTTATTTTGAAATGGAGTTTGCAACTAGGTAGTAGATAAGTATTAAAACAATTTATTCATAAAAACTAAATACTACTCAGCTTATACACTATTTATCTAATCTAACGCCAGTGTGTGTGTGTGTGTGTGTGTGTGTGTGTGTGTGTGTGTGTGTGTGTGTGTGTGTGTGTGTGTGTGTGTGTGAGTGTGGATATGTGTGTGTGTGTTTATTACTTTACAGGTTTCATAACATTTTCAGTACCAGCGTAGTCTAAGGTAAGAAGCCAGTTCATAATGCACCTTTTACAGGCTGTTTTTGTGAGGGAGTAAATAGAAAATTCTGCATTAACTTGTTTGTAAAGGAAACCACCAAGGAAACAGAAGAAACGGTGAGCAAAACATGTGTTAAATTTCTTTGTGGGGCAAATATGATCCATGCGACGTCTGTTTAATATTTTTGAGGGGTCAAATGACAAATACGAGTGCTGTTTTTGTAAGATATGGAGAAGAAAAAGTTTGCGAACTGAAAGGACATTAAAGATCTTGTACAGATCATTAGTGGGATATGTAAAGGGTAGGAAGGAGCTGACTTTCAGGATAGCTCTTTGGGCCCGCTCTAATTTTAACATATGGGATTTGTGTGCTCCACCCCAAGAACCAATACAGTAGGATAGGACTGATTGGACTAAAGCAAAATAAACTGTTTTTAAAATATTTATATCTGCAACATGTCGAAGATTTCGAAAGATATATATAAGTTTTCTTGTTCTAGATGTAAGTACATTAATGTGTGGTTGAAAGTTAAGTTTTCCATCTATGATGACGCCCAAATATTTAATCGTGTCTGTTTTATCAAAATTGTTTTGTAGGTTTAGCTTTTCTCTTATGTGTGCATGTTTGCTAGTTGTTTCTATGCACATATTGTTTTTTATTTCGTGTGTATTCCATACCGCGTCCGTTATCGGGGCCCAACTTTAGAAGCTGTGACAGTCTTTTAAAAGTCGGAACCCTAAACAGCGGAGCTCCGTATAAACAAACATATCGCTGTCTTACAGAATTCTGAACAACTTTACCCCGACTGGCCATTCCTAAGAGAGCTGCAAGCAAACAGATAGTGGCTTGATAAGTTAATTTACCGCATGCAACGGCAAGCGCTGATATGCTCAGCCACAATACAGTTTGTGCAACTCCCTGTTGTGCTAGCAATGAATTTAGATGAACCCATTGAAGACAATACATGAATGGAACAGTGATTTGATTCGGAGACTTGTCAAGTAGATTCAGGATTTAATAGATGGCGTCCTAGCGAATGCCCGAAAGGGACAATGGTAAATTGTCCTTACTAAAATGAGAAGTATCAGAAGACTAATACATTCTTGACGTCTATGTCATGTATAATTTAGTCGTGTTATATCAGTAAAGTGAATGGTGAGGTAGGGCACAGGGAAATGACATCCCGCTCGAATGTGGAGCAGCCCAACTGGGGAATTACCTCCGCCTTGCAGAAGACCACAGCCATAGTAACACTACTACTTGCTCTGTAGAAGTGTTGTGTTCCTGGAGGTGAGCGAGGGAATTTTTTCCTTAAGCTGTCAACATGCCGAATCCTCAAACATATCAAGGATCGGCAACGCCCATGTTACTCTTTTGGAGTTGCATGCGTATAGAACCAGACCAGACCAGACCAGACCATAGGATCTGCGGTGTCCGATTGCCATCGGGCGGGCCGTACGCTGGTTTGCGACCGTCGTTGTATAAAAAAATGACAGTTTCTGTGTAATAGTTTGACAGTAATAAAAAGCCTATACCCGCTGAGGGACAGGAGATTTGACATTGTATCTCGGTCCCACTTGTGGTATAGTATATGCTTACATCCTTGTCGCTCCTGTGTATGAGTGTGCGACTCCCTATTTTCTATTCTTACCCAATGTTGTACATATTATATCATTGCTTGCGCTAGTAGCATTAAACATTGTATGTCCCACATCAATAGCAAACTGTTGTGGTCGTCCCATTAATTTAATTATTATTTATTATTGATTATAACATATTATGATGTAATGTTTTAATAGGCAGATATTAGATAATAAGTTAAATATTGTGTGCCCTAACAGGGTGTCATGAATTGACTAAATGAACTGAAACACCTTATCATATAATTATGTTCATGACTATGCAATAAATGAAATGAAATGAAATGAAATGAAATTTCCTGAAGGTGGGTTACGCTACTACTACTACTTTTACTAGATAATTCTTTTAAATATCTTTACGTCACACCTGGACATAATGCGAGTTTTACTGCACGCTGCGCGTACGGGAAATCTCCCATTGTGGCCAGGTGAAAACGTAAAATTTTGTACTCAACACGGGCGGTAATTCGTAAAGCCCCAGAGCGCATATTTAAGGCCCTCACCTTCGGTTCGGGCCACAAACACCTGCAATCTGGGGCATTCACGAATTCACGTACTATATAAGACGGCCATAATATTGCTGTCCTTACCAAATGTGGCCTACTTATTTCGCTATACTTATATTATTTAATCGCATAGAGTAACTTCAGGTGCTCAACATATTATGTGCGTCTTTACCTACTAATATTATAAATAGGAAAATTATGTGATATTATAGCTTAGTAAGTTTGTATGGTGTTGGGTAATCTATGGAACCGCTTATCGGATTACAAAAAATCTTTCACATATTTATAGAATGGACTTTCTAGATGGTTATATTGTGTCCCGCGGGTTTACCTGCGTTTGTTTTTATCACTACGTGGGCGAAGCCGCGCGCTATTATATTTATAAATATTTTTCACCCAATAGCAAACAAAATCGGTTACTTTTAGGCCAGCATTGTATGAAAAACTGAGAATCTCAGCTATCGCGATAGTTGGTTTCCATATTTTATAGATTTTTTGATTAAAATACGCTCTAAATGCCTATATATTATTCTCAAACGCACACGCAATCAAATTATAAAGGCAATTCCGATTGAATCTTTCGTCATTTTCATCAAATCATGCGTAACTGAAGCGTTGCTCAAATCAATTCCGATGAGCATTGCAGTACGAACAACAACACCAGTACATTCATTCATTCATTTCTTGATAAAATACTTGAGGTGGTTCGATCACCATACAAAACGTCTTTTGACATTCGCAGGCTAACGGCGTGATATTTTAAGAAACTTATGTAACAATCTTTTATAAATTGGCTTCTCATTTGCGCGAAATACCCTATTTCTTAGAATAAAGTTGTATTAACCAGAATAATTTGAGAATAATCGTTTTCGCAAAGTATCACGTGACAAACTAATTTCTCAAATGATTCTAGTTTATACAAGTTTATTTTAGAAAAAGGGGAATTTCGCGCAAATGGGAAGCCAAATAATGAACGTATGTTACATAAGTTTCTTAAAATATGACGCCGTTAGCCTGCGAATATCAAAAGACGTTTTGTATGGTGATTGAACCCCCTTAACGCGTTTTACTAATAATACTAATTAAATAACAATCACCTAGATTTTATCCGTCAGCAACCCTTCCGACCAACTCTTCGATGCTACAATGTGCTCGGTCAATTAATAGCGTTTTAAGTTTATTTGCAAACAATTTATCTCTAGTGACTTTGAGCTGCAGAAATCGCGACCCGTCTTTTCTTCAAAATCATATTTTTTAATTCCAAAAAACCGAATCGACATGATAATTTCGGGGTTTCTTTACTAACGAACAACTAATCGGTTGGGAAAATAAATGCGACCTGCAGAAACACAGCCGAACAGCGGGGGAGCGGGACGGTGAGACATCCGGACATACTAAAGAATTCTAGTCCAAGCTGAAACGGAAATCTTTGTTCGCGTCGCTAGCTCGTTGAATAATGTATCCGAAACTCCGAAGACCGCTGCCGCTATCAATGCACCACAATTACTCACACGCCAATATGACTCGCATTCACTATGTTCCACAAACAGGGCTACACTCATTCTGAACCTTAGCACGTCGGTTTAAGGTGTAGTTTGGTGTGTAGTGTAGTCTGCAGTGCACTGGGTACGTTATCAAGTGGGCACTTCCCTTATCATCGGCAACATCTGTGTCGTGGGTGCGATATTGTTTGTGTCCATTGGTGCTAGTTTGTTTCATATTTAATCATTAACACTATACATCAGGGTTTTTGCTCGCATTGTGTTTATGTTAATGAAATAAATAGTTATTTAGGTTTTCTGTCCAGACCCACTTTAGTAATGGGAGACTACTAATCGGATGCGATTATGATGCAATTCGGCATAGGTAAGTTATGTAAATTCGATGACATGACAAGCATTGTCATGCATGACATGTCATCGATGATGTGATCAATGGCTAAACTAATGTGGCAATGGGCGGGGCATATTGCATCCAGAACTAATAGCCGTTGGGGTAGAAAGGTTATCGAGTGACGACCCCACAAGGTGGACTGATGATGACCTGGTAAAGGTCGCGGGAGTCCGCTGGATTCGGGTGGCGCAGGATCGGTCCTTGTCGCACTCTTTGGGGGAGGCCTATGTCCAGCGCCTTTCAGTTGATATAATGATGATGATGATGACAATGAAATATTATTGTACAATTTGTTGTATCGATAAGTCACGCTCGTGCCCATAGATGAAGAGTTGATCCCGACCCTAAATAAAGTTTGTCAGGATGTCTCCGTCGACTGATAAACGAATCTAGTAATGGAGGTAGAACGTAGCCAAAAGAACTCTTCAATAAAAAAATCAGGATAAACCAGTAGTGTCAGGAATCGTCAGAATTGTCTTAATAAGAAGTTCTTCTTCATGTGCCATCTCCATCTCGGAGTTTGGCGACCATTTGCCCATAATTATTATATCGTACATATACATTCTTCGTCAATCAATCAATCAATATCATTTATTTGCCAGAATACAGTAGGTATATAATACAGATGTCAATAAGATTTCACAGCACAGTGTATTATTATTTCAGCCCACACGCAGGCATGCAAATGTCTGGAGTCTTTAAATAGGTAATGGTGAATCTATAAAATAATGATATATCTAAAGCTCGTGTCTAAAATTTCTAAAGTTGTAGTTAGAATCGTCGTTATATTTGCAGCACGGTTATATCACAAGACGGTGAGCGAACTTTGTCGCGGCGAGATAGAATAAACTACAAATAGCAGCTTAAAAAAGAGTTGATGTTAGGTCGTATCGAGATGTCAAAGAGGTTGCCTAGAATCGGAGTAGATGGAGGGCCTACTTTGAGCTACACCGACAAGAGCTTAGCTCATAAATAAGCAGAAGAGAAGTCTACGCGTGTCGGTCCCTGCGTGGCGAGTCTGATTGTCCTGAACTGGTGAGTTGACCTGTGCGATTGTTTGTTCCAGATGTCCCCAGGAACGCCCTCAAGGCACAACGATGAGACTTGCTGGCCGTGCCGCTAGCCGGCACCGTGTCGCGCAGAAACTGGCCGTGCTCTCTCACAACTACGAGTAAATGCCCTCTTGGCATCACTACCTGAGAGCAATTTGTCTGCGTGGCGATGGGAGGCTGTGTTATGAATGCCTGAGATACTGTGAGGCGATGGATGCTTGTCTGTCCACGGCACCGATGTAATGGATTGTTTTAGGTTTTATTGGTCTAGTTTTGTTTTCATGACGCTTTGAATGTTCTATACTGTCATGTTAAATATTTTAATTAATAAATAATATTGACTTCTTGTAAGAATAAGGGAGTGTTATGAAATATTTCGACGACCGCTTTAGCCTTGTTGGTAGTGACCCTGCTTACGAAGCAAGAGGTCCTGCGTTCGAATCCCGGTAAGGGCATTTATTTGTGTGATGAGAACGAATATTTGTTCCTGAGTCATGGATGTTTTCTATGTATTTAAGTATTTATTTATCTTCATAAGTATGTTTAACGTCGTCGTCGTCTACAAACTTTGCTTAGTTTGGGACTAGGTCGATTTGTGTAAGATTGTCCCCTAATATTTATTTATTTATTTCGCTACTCTGGCTGCTACTAACTATTTGACGCTGACTGTACCAGAATACTCGTCATTTAATTAGGATATTTAATTCGAAACCAAAGTTATTAACAGGAAAGTTAAGCTGAACATTTGTAGTCAAAGCTATAATTATATAAAAGGAAATGTATAAATTATTTCCAACTCGGTGGGAAACAGCCTGTATGGTGTTGTTTCACTAATAATTGATATTTATTGCTCCATATCGTGAACATAGATAATAACCTAACATGCCGATGCAAATCGATAAAGCTGTGTCTATTTATAAAGATATTGTGAGCTAGGCATTTATTAATAAAACTCACTTCACTTTTTCGTTACAATAATCCTCCAAATAGTCCAGCCTTACACCAATGTACTACAATGTACCTACATGCTAGTTAAAGACATATATTTGCTAGGCAATGACTAGGCAGAGATACATATCAACGCAGAAATCAAATACAATAAATTACTTTCGCAAACACGATTAGGCAGCTTGGTTTTATCACATTTGCTTACCTATATTATTCCACTGCCTACAGTAATCCAAGTTCTCTTCATTAAGGAGGGAAAGGCCTGACTATATCCTGCAGTGGACGACTTTGGGCTGATATATGATGATGATTATAAAAATACTGGCCACTCATAAGTGCAATAAAATATAATATTGAATAGAAACACTTCCTTTCTTCCCTTGGGTTAGTTAGTAAGTATCACCTTACCTAGGTACAGTTAGAGTAAAAGCGGATTGAGGGTGATGGGCTTCCAACCTATCACTGCAATGTTACATATTCTCCACCTTGACTCTTACGACTGCGAGAAGTAACACTGAAATAGTAGATTGTGTAAATTTGTGTCTCAAGGGAGCAAAATGATGTATTTACGGCGAGGGCGGTATATTGAAAATCGAAATGTGATTGAAGCGAAAGCGAAAGATTCATTACGATGGATTCGCTACAGGCAAAATTTTAGTACCGTGTGCCACATGCTGCTTTTCACACCTTGTATTCATCAGGACAATTGAAATTCTCATTCGAAAGCCATTAGCTAAACCAAGGACGAAAAGTACAACTTTGATCTCTTATTTGAAGGCAACAATGACCCTTTTCTGACCAGCGGGTGTGAATAATTAAATGTGCTCTGTTTAGTCCTTTAGAGAGCCCGTAAGGGCGTGAATTTATGCAAAATTGCAGTCGCAACAAAAAAATCCAGGCCATACAATTTCTGAAAGGATTCAAATCGTTCCGGGATTCTACTAAAAATTTACCTAACAATACATTGCTCCAAAATTCGTTTTACAAACCAACTTTTCCCGTCGTATTTATGATTCCGTTTACCAAAGGCGCTAAATGCCTCAATAATGCAACGACATAAACCCTTTTTGTATTGAGGGAGTAGATTTATCAGTTGCAAGTTGCACATGTCAGCCTTTCCGATTATATAGCTCGTTGCATTGTGTAGATACGTTATCTCCAGGTCAGCGGTTTGAACGTTCATTACCTCCTATTTACATTTAAGAGGCGCATCGTTGACTTAGGTCAGGCTTGGTAAAAAATGGTGTTTGTTGAGGATCTCGGTCTTTGTGGATTACCTTTTGAGGTAGAATAAATATTGGGGCTTTTGAAGTCACTTCATCGTACGGTAATAAAAGTTGGCATAGGTACTTTTGTACTAAAGTGTTTGATTTTTCAGCTATTAAAATCGTCTTCATGGTTTTAGTTCTTTAACTTAAAATTTGAGTGTATGTATACCCATATTAAATTGGAATAGGTTGTGGTGCGTCCATTTTACAGGGAACTCTGTCAGGATGACGAGTGGGCCATTAAAGCCAGCATCATGATGAGCCGGGTTCATTTCGCGACACGACCTAGGCCGATTTTTTAAGTCTTTGTCATATCACCGCCAATATACAGAAATGAACTTTGTGAGTAAACTGAGAAATCTTTAGTTTTGTGTACTGTGTTCATGAGTCAATGGAAATAATGTTTTAAGTAATTATTAGATGTATCGATACCTGATCTGATATTATTACTTCTGTAACATTTCTATTGTATTTTCCACTTTGAAATCGTAATACGTAAATTGGCATTGTTTATTTTCGTTAATGACTACTTACGTATTGACATTCTGAATATTATTTAATTTTAATTTCTTATTATTGATGATCGTGATAAGGATTCTTATTGTTTTGACATAGTAGTTTTTATTAAGTGGCAAACAAGCGTACGGCCCGACCGATGGTAAGCGGACACTGCAGCCTATAGACGCATGCAACTCCAAGGCGTAACATGGGCGTTGCCGACCCTTGATATTTTTGAGGATTCGCCGTGTTGACAGCTGAAGGGACAAGTTCCCTCGCTCTCAACACAACGCGCAGCCTCGGGAGCTTTGGCGACCTTGCTCACCTCCCGGAACACAACACTACTACAGAGCAAGTAGTAGTGTTATTATGGCTGTGGTCTCCTGCAAGGCGGAGGTACTTCCCCAGTTGGGCTGCTCCAAATTCAAGCAGGATGACCGGGGTGCAGTACCTATGCGAATCTATATTGTAATTTATATCTTGAAATAAATAAATCTAAATCTAAAACGTGTGTTTCTGATATGAATTAATTGCGCTGACTCGAATACATGTTATGAATTTTATAATATAGAAAAAAACTCCCGTGAGAATCAGTCATATTGAAATATAATGAAAACGGGTCAGGGTCACCCGTGTATTTTAATCGAGAAACGCTGACAAATTTCGAACCGATTCGCGATTCCTAGTCACACGCGTTGACTCGGTTTCATTATAATTTAATATATAAGAATACATGTTATGAATTTGAATTAGAAGTGTTCCTTGTCAAAATTAGTCCAACGAAACACATTTTCGATCAGGCTGGGATGACACCGGTCCGTCTGTCACAGGCAGTTTTTAGGGTTCCGCACCCAAACGGTAAAAACAGGACGCTATTACTAAAAGACTCCGCTATACGTCCATCCGTCTTTCACGAGGCTGTATCTCATGAACCGCGATAGTTAGACGGTTGAAATTTTCACAGATGATGTATTTCTGTTGCCGCTATTACAAAAATACTAAAAAACAAAATAAAATAAATATTTTCCATATTTTTCCGTTTTTATACATAATGGTACAGAACCCTTCGTGCGCGACTCCGACTCTTACTTGGCTCGTTTTTTTTTTTGAAACAGCGACTCATTCATAATGCCATTTGTCATAAACTATAACCAATAACCATATCTATTTGTTCGGGCGGAGAGACGGTGAGAACTTAATTAGTAAGTATGCAAAAATACGCGAGTAGGTAAATTCCATTATTGCTTAGATCTGCACAAGTTTAGCAGAATAACCAAAGAATATTGTTCTAGTAACTAGAAACTGGTATTACTAATTAGACACTTAGTGCTTCGTGCTCTCACTTAAATCTAATAATGACAATGCTAGTAAGCAATTAGCCATTCCGTTTCCATTTTATTATAGTGCGACGTAACTAGTAAACCTACTAATTACGTCGCGTTCCTAGTATTAACATCATAACATTACGAGTACGTGAGTTATTATTAAACTAATATTTGTTCAAAGATTTACTGATAAAAACTTGCTTGAGTTCATCTCACAAGTCAGGGCTGACATCTAGTAGTACATTACGTAACTAGGGCGGTGAATTCGTGAATGCCCCAGATTGCAGGTGTTTGGTGCCCGAACCGTAGGTGAGGGCCATAAATATTCGCTCTGGGGCTTTACGAATTACCGTCCGTGTTGAGTACAAAATTATACGTCTTCACCTGTCCACAATGCGAGTTTTCCCGTACGCGCAGCGTGCAGTAAAACTCGCATTATGGCCAAGTCTGACGTAATATATAAAAAAACTAGAGATTATTTGAGTCGGCTGAATTGTATCAAATGAACCATTCAAGATGATCATGTCCAAGACCAAGATCATGGCAAATCATCCACTCAACATACCAAATGTTACTGTTGGTGGTTCTCACGTGGAAGTTGTCGATTATTTATATACTTATATCTTGGACAATGTTTATCTTTTGGCCAAGAGACCCAGGGGAAGGAGATCGCTTGACAAATCCAGTTAGAATGAGCTATATTTAATAACCTAGCGGATGTCCTCAAGTCCAAAATCGCACAGTGCCTTAAGGCGCCGTAGGTTCATGGTCTTCTCTCCCTCTCACTGAGCTTAAGCGTGAGCGAGATGGAAGTGCGTGCTCGGAAGCGCGGAAATCATGTTTTTTAATTATTTTTTTTTTGATGGTATGGCGTTTAAAAAAATAAAAAAGTAAACACTGATTTCTCTCAAACAAAAATCGGCAATATCACGATTTTTAGAAGCCATTTTAATATTTCTAGCTTTTGTGCATAAATTGTAAGAAATATTTTAAGTGTATTTTAGACCCTTTTAGACCTTTGTTCGTGATTTTTTTCTATCGAGCGAAAATTGGTTAATCATGTTTCTAAACACTGATTTCCCTGCAGAAAAGCCTCAAGATTACTATTCGTATTTTTTTTAAACCATATTATTATAAACAGACGCATTATATTGTTTCAAAAACTCTGTTCGCTTAACTTCGCTGAACCTACGGGGCCTTAAGACAAAGGTATTTAACCAATGTGTCTTCCCTACCCTTACTTACGGAACGGAATCTTCGGCACTCACCAAGGGAGCACAAAATCAGCTATGTAGCGAGCCATGTTAGGCGTCTACCTTGTAGACCGTGTCCGTAACACTGAAATCTGGCGCCGAACGAAAGTAGCGGACGTGGGCAAACGAATAACACAGTTAAAAGTGGAGGTGGGCGGGACACTTGGCGAGGAAGAACGATGGGAGAGAGAGGAGACAAAACGGGTTACTGAATGGTGGCCAAGGTCATCGAATCGGTCAGCGGGCAGACCACCACCGATGGACCGATGATGGGTGAGGACCAAATTCTTGGCCAGTAGTTAGCCTAATTAATTGATAGTAGTTAAAAAGTTACGTTGTGACACGAAAATTAGCCATACATTTTCTATGGTTTATTTTCGTGTCACAACGGAACTTTTTAACTACTACCAATTAACGACGCTAACTACTGGCCAAGAATTTGGTCCTCACTCATATATCTGCCCAACAGGAGGCAAACAGTGGACGAGATTAGCACAGGACCGAGGAGAGTGGCGTTATAAAGAAGCGGCCTTTACTCAACAGTGGATGGATACGGACTGAATAGATAGATAAATAGCTACCGTCCAAGGTAGAAGATTCCAATTCTTTCATAAAATGCTTATCAACCCTAGTGGAAACGAAATACGTTTCTCCCAAGATGTTAACTACGAGCAATACTCGTAACTATTTATAGGATTACTTCTTCGATTTATTGCGTGGTCAATATATTTATAGTAATTACACGTTTGTGTGTTTGGATGTTCGAGGCTATTTAAAACTGCTTATCGTCGTGAATATAGTGACTGCATGCTAAAAGCCCTCCATTCAATTTGGTTTTTTGTCAGATGAACTGCATTGCATTACACCGCCCTCTAAATTGTACCAGTCCAGCGCTCTAGAATCCTTCCTACCGCGTTTGCCTTCCACAAATCCGAAAATTAGGTCTTCTTCTTCGTCGCATCCTCATGACTGACTACACGAGGTCATTGCTTTCGCACGAATGCTCCCGGCCAGTCTGTTTTCGGCCATCCGGATAGACGTCTGCAAGTTTTCTTAGCAGATTTAATTCATTGCGTCAGTCCAAGGGGTTAGTGATCTTCCAAGGCTTCATATTACTTCCACAATAGACAAACTATACTGGTCTAATCAGTCTAGTTTATTTTGGTAACGGTGCTGTGTGTGTTTGTGTGTGTGTGTTTTATAATAGAACAATCTACAACAAATCTTAAATCTCAAATTTAGTTTAGTTATTGATCCCATAACGGATCTGTTGAGAAGTATCGTTTGCCTCACTACTTTAGTGTTATTTCAAGAGTAAAAATAAATAGAGAAAGGTGTTAAATTCTAAAAAAACATTGACGCCAGCAACCGAGCAACTAGAGTACGGAAAACTTTGTCGGAGCGACAAAAAGTGAATTGCTTTGCGCTTTTAAAAGTATGGCGAAGACAAGTAACAAATTAATGTTATCGACAGTTTGCTGTGCGCTCATAATGGTACTTGTTTATTTCTTTCTGATACTGTAGTTCTGTGTCGTAGAAAGAAATATGTACTAGAAAAGAAGGGAAGGGAGAAGCAAGCTACGTCGGTTGATGATCGTTTTTGAAACGCTAAGGTTCTTAACCCCTCGTGTGACTTAGCACTAGCACGGATTAGTGCTTTGGAAAACCTGGAAACGAAAAATTTTAAATCCTTCAGCACTGTCAGTGTCGTAGCATACGAAAGGTTAAATTACCAGCATTGACTTGGGGGGGGGCATGTCCAGCAGTGGACGTCTTTCGGCTGATATGATGATTGTGATGATGATCAATCATAAGATGATCTTTCGTGGTCAGCACATGTTACAGAGGTCAGCAGGAGACTTTTTGCTTCTATGCACTCCCTTAAACGTTTGCAAAATTTCCTCCCTTTCCAAACTAAGATCATTCTTGCCCGATCCCTTTTACTCCCACTTTTGGACTACGGGGACATTGCGTACTTGGACCTCAACAAGGAACTGCTTGACAAGCTTGAGCGATTGCAGAACGTCTGTATTAAGTATATTTTTGGTTTGCGTAAATTTGATCACGTGTCATCCTTCCGCTCTCAGCTCAAAAGGTTGCCCATCCGCCGTCGTCGGGATTTGCATACAATATCGCTCCTCTTCAATGTCCTGTTTATTTCTTCTTCCTCCCTCTACCTTTCAGAGAGGTTCAAGTTTATGGCGGAAGGAAGCGACCATCGGCTCCGATCTCGTGGTAATCTTACTTTACTTATAGCCATACCTCCTCATAAATCCCGTTCCTTCGATAAATCCTTCACGGTACGCGCGGTCAAATTATGGAACTCGTTGCCTCCGACACTCAGGCAGTGTCAGTCTGTAGCCTCGCTGAAGGGGCAGTTGAAGAAATTGTGATTGACTATTGACATACGAATGCTCCTTGACTATATATTAGTAGCATTTTAAGTCTTTTACTGATATATATTTAAGTTTATCGATGTATATATAATATTTATTATCTATTTAATGGTATATATTTATTAGTATGTATATTAATCAATTATCAATTAATGCAAATGATGTAGTGTACGCATAAGTGTTAGTAATATACAATAAAGTCTTAATCTATGGTTAGTGACTAAAACTTATCAATTAATTTTGTTTATCTTTTTAATAGTTTTGTACATGTGTCTCGGTTTTGGCTACATCAAATTTCCACTCATTTGCTCAAAGGTGAGCTGGAAGAAATCCCTCTCAGGGATAAGCTCGCCTTTGTACATGTATCTTCTGCTCCTGTAATAATTGTATTGTTGTTCTGTTCTGTTGTGAACGAAAACGAATGTACACTAAAGAATTTTACATACATACATACATAACTCCAGATTTTTTTTACAATATTAATTTCTTATGTCTGCGAAGTTGCGACTCGCAATGGGCAAGCGTGAGTACTTCTGCCCTTAAGCCCGTCACAGACGTAGCTATAATAAATATTAATATACTGTAAGATACCGAAATATATATTATATCTGCGTATATAGTATAAATAAATCGTAAAATGCCTAGCTATAATATATATATATATCTGCGTGTGTGGACTCTATCAACTAGTACGGAAAATATATCGTAAGATTGGTATATTAATATATATTATAGCTACGTCTGTGACGGGCTTTACTCTCTCATCTATGAAAGGAGGCATGGCAGCAGCGAAACGTAGGGGCTGATTTATTTAATTTATGACAAAAAATCTTGATACAAGGCTCTTTTAACTGAAAATTTGGTAAGTATCGCTTTTAATGCACAAGTGGTATTTCTGAAAATCAGAACTTCGTTCGTTTCGCTGGCTCGTGCTAATACTGGTATTAAAGTGCCTGCTTTATTCATAGTTTCATAATATCAAACCGATCTATGTTTGCTATCGTGTTATTTGGTAATAAATCACTATACTGAGGTAGTTGACCTTGGTGCCAAGTAACCTTCAGTGCATTACCTATTTACTACCTAAAGTTTTATAGCGACAGAAATGCTAGTCATTAATTGTAAGAAAAGTTGTAGACGCATTCATGTCGAATACTTCTGTACCTTTAAAAAGGTACTTAGATCAAATCACTGCTTCGAATCCTTGCGCTTGACTAACCAGAGAATACTTAATGCTAACACAACACAGATGTTCCGTATTCCGTTCACTAGAAAAATATGATTGGTCAACTCTGAAGCTGTTATTTCCACGGACCTCTGTACTGCGACACGTATATGCTTTAATCCGTTATTGTGTACAATAAAGTGCTCACATACATACGATTTATAGTATAGATATGGCAATGGCGATGATGGGAGAAAATTGTGAAGAAACATTAAGAAATTCTTCTCGATTATAATACACTTCCAGAATGACTAAATTAGTTACAAGGCGTTTAGTAGTTTCGGTAGATTTATACTCGCATAGATATATACGTATAATACAACCCCTTTCTTTGCGTCGGGGGTTAAAAATGGGAACTAATGAATGAATGAATGAATGAATAAGATTTATTTTGAAACAACTAATATTAAACAGTGTACAGAATTCTTATATCCAAATGTATTAGTTGTCTCAAAAAAGGAACCCACTCAGCATGAATCGAGGCAGATTTTCAGTGGGTCCTGTAATGAGTACCTAACCTAAAATTAAGGAATCGCGTTTAATGAACAGGCTTACTTAATTGCTAAGATTGTACATTTCAGGTTATTTACCTTAGCGATAACCAATGAACCCTGAGGAAGTGGTAAAGATCGCGGGAGTCCGCTGGATGCGGATGGCGCAGAACCGGTCACTTTGGCACTCTTTGGGGGATGCCTTTGTCAAGCAGGGGACGTCTTTCGGCTGATATGATGATGATGATATGGAGCAAATGAGACTCCCTACCGAACACCTACTGAAAATGGATCCAAAAAATATAATCAGAATCAGAAAAATCAAAATCTGAATAAAAAAAACATATATATACATATAGATATATATATATTTAGTCCCATAATAAGCTCAGTAAGGCGTGTGTTATAGGTACTAGACGTCGATACATATAATTGATATAAATACTTAAATACATAGAAAATATCCAAGACTCGGAAACAAATTATACAATCAAAATTAAATATTTTTATTTTATTTTGAATAATGCGCAGTAGACAGTTTTATACGGTATAAATATGTATTATCGAATGCCTATTCATTTTGTCCCCATCCACTTCGACGCCACTCATATCCGCAGTAAATCCGCACCAAAACCGCTCGACTAAACGGATTATGGGAAACGCGAACGGATTATATGAAAATACGGCACCTTCAACAATACGCAACGAGTTAAGTACGCCGATGGTGCCATTTGAATGGGGTAGGCTTCATTAATTTTGTGCAACTTCTGCATTATTTACTGTGACTGAGCGCTCGCTGAGCTATCGGAACGTCGTTCCTCGGTTCAACGAATTTTTCTTGTAATTCCCTGTTATTATGTCTCATAGAGGCGTGTAGCGACATCTTTAGTTGAGATTATTAATGTTGACCGAATAGCATCAATGTTCTCCATTCAAAAAGCAACTCTACCGACCTAGGTTAAATGTTCAAATTCCAAAGACAATTCTTTACAAATAATTTCAACTAAACTGCGAAGACTCAGGCTTCTCAGACTTCAAAAACGGCGTAATAAGGGTCCGCTTTGGCACCTTATCCCCAGATTTGGGGTAGGCACTAATTATACGAAACCGACTGTCATCTGAGGTTCCAACCCATAGGGAACACTAGACCTTATTGGGATTGAACCGGTTTCCTAACGATGTTTTCCTTCACCGAAAAGCCACTGTTAAAATATCAAATGATATTTCTTTCATAGGTGAGGTAAGGTACAGTGAAATGTCATCTCGCTCGAATTTGGAGCAGCCCAACTGGAGAAGTACCTCCCGCCTTGCCATAATAACACTACTACCTACTTGCTCTGTAGTAGTGTTGTGTTCCTGGAGGTGAGCAAGGTCGCCAGAGTTCCCGAGGATACGTTGTGTCGAGAGCGAGGATTTGTTCTTTCAGCTTTCAACACGGCGAACCCTGAAACATCAAGGGTCGGCAACGCCCATGTTACTCCTTTGGAGTTGCATGCGTCTATAGGTTGCGGTGTCCGCTAACCTACAGGTGGGCCGTATGCTTGTTTGCCACCGTCATTGTATAAAAAAAGGTTTTTAAAAATCCCTCCGGGATTTAAACCAAGACCTTCCAAATTAAAAGTAGAGTTCCTTACCGTTAGGCTGCAGTGGCTTCCACAGATGCTAGAAATATAATAAGTATCGTCTTTAATTTTAATCCCAATGCAACTCATCTAGTCAAACGCTAAAGCAATAGACGATATGTATGTCATGTATGTAAAGGTCAAAACAAGAATCATGATCATTTATTTAAGAGCTTGGATCTTGTCGGTGGAGTAATTTCCATTATGTTCTATTCTCTGCCTTTTCCTCCAACTCTCTATAAGATTAAACTTCAATGTTTTCCTTTAGCTGCTCCATGTAAGCTCTTCGGGTCTTCCTCTTTTTCTTCTTCCTTCTATCTTTCCCTCTATTATAACTTTAATGAAGTCATCGTGACGAAGATGATGTCCTATCATTTTTCCTCTTCTGTTTTCAATAACTTTTAATAAAGTTCTTTTTTCACTGACTATACGCAAAACCTCTTCATTAGTCTTTTTCCCCGTCTAACTGATCTTTCTAATCTCCGCAAACACCACATCTCAAAGGCTTGCAAACTTTCCCTGTCCCGTTGAGTCATGGTTTTTAAAACAAGAATAGTAAGTTGAATATTTTTATAAGAGACGCGTCAAACAAAAGTTGAAACTGCCTGTTTCAAATACATAAGTAATTTCATTAATTAATCTCCAAGGTCCAACAAATAAACTTTAAACAAAGGAACTTTATTTCAAAGTTATGGCCTTTAAACTTGTAGTCAGCGCAACAGAAGGCAAAATTAAATTTAATTCTAGTATCTTGTTTAAATATTTGTTAGTATTCTATATTTCGAGACACCTATGCTCTATCCAAAATGATGATTTTATTATGTTAAGTGTGTTAACATTTTATGAATATCGTATAAGGTACTCGACTATGGGCGTATGTATAAGTGTAGTGTTTAAGTGTGCTGTGGGCGACGAGCAATTTTTTTTTTTAAATTTCTGCTTAAGAATGCTAACATTCATACTATGTAGGTACCTACTTAGAAAGGTATTTCATGCACTGTCATTTTGGGGTATATAGGCGTAATTTGAAAGCCCACCGAATTGCTAAACTTAAGTGGCTGTAGGCGGGGCACATTGCACGTAGAATCGATGGCCGTAGGGGAGAAAAGGTTCTCAAGTGCGTAGCGTGGGTAGACCACCCACAAGGTGTGGATGTCTGATCTGTTAAAGTATCGAGACTATTTTGAGTATAAATATATTATTTAGTGTCCTACTAGAAATTTAAACGTTCCGATTCATAAATAAGTATTAAATAATTAAGAGTAGTATATTTTTCCGATTTTTTTTCAGGTCATTTAAGATTGCTTCAAACCATAATTTTGCATTTCTACACTGCTAATAAAACACGTTTTACAGAAAGCTAGATACAGCCACAATACAGATGCCTACAAATAAAAGCGAGCAATTATAACGCGACCAATTTCCAAAGCAAAAGAAAAATATGAGAATACGAAATCAATCCAATAAGCGGCAGAAAGGAAAAGCCTTTGGGCAAGCAATCACACGCCGAACAAAGACGTAAGGCGTGCCAGCAACGCGCTGGAACGGGACAAAAGAAACAATTGCGTCGAGTTTACAAAGAGTGGTGTATACAGTAAAAGTTTTTGAAGAAGTTCGCCGAATAAGCACGAAAGGGTTCCAGGGCAATGAATAAAACAGATAAATTATTCACAAGGCAATCGCATTATATTCAGTTGGTTATGAAATTTTATGGAGGCGTCCGTAAATTTTCACCTCACCAATTTATGGGCTAAATGAATAAATAATTAAGTTTCACAATACCGAAACAATTATGGCGGGAAATTAATAAACCAGACAAAACGATTAAACTCGCTTCAATTATCTTTGAGAATATTTAAACTGCAAGCCTATGGAACCGACCGATTTTCAACAGCCCTATAAGTATTTCTCAACTTCTTTGTTCAACCGTTATTTTTATTTAATCGTTGCCTTGTATTCTGTAACACAGTTTCGGACATATTTGCATGTCGCATTATGTTTTTTTACTTTTTATTAATATTTTATTCAGGTTTACTTATTTTAAGTAGGTTAAGTGCTATATTTGTAATAAGCTTTTTTTGACATAAAATACCCGACTGTTGATTTTGTTTCGGCGTTTCTTCTTAACAGCGGTCTTCTTTTTCAGAAATGCTGGTAGAATTTTTACTTGTAAAAGCGCCATTGGCCTACTTGCATTCATTTATTTCATTTATTACGAGCTCATTATTTTGCTCCCTTTTCTCATGCAACTCGCTATCGTGAATACCGTGTTTTCTTTCTCTCTCATATTTACGAACGTAGCGATGCGAACGAAGTTCTCAATTTTAGTTTGGGCAAAAATTATTTCGTATATCCGAAGTCTGTCCGGCTGATGTTTTCCCCTATCATCTCCTGAAATTTTGTAAGCAGGTTCCATAGGATACATAGATTCCTTTTGTACATAGTATTATACGAAAAAAAAAAGATCGTGAGTTCTACAGCTCCCAAGGCTACTAGTTATTATTACTACGAGTATAATGTAGATAATTATGTAGTTTCTACTTCCCTTAAAACAAACAATATGTAACTAAACAAGGCAAAACACAATCAGTCATAACATAAGTCAACAAACTTAACCTCTCCACCTACGTCTTAATCTGAAGGGACCCTATTGTTTGCGATGGGCTATCCCTTTAAATCAAGGACCATATTGTCTCCCGCCGTTCGCACCTTCGACGGCGTGCGTTTGGCATCTTTACGTCTGACCTTTGTATTAAAGGGAGGTAAGGGTGTCTCCGTTGCTGGGTGGGTGAGCGTGAGTAAGTTACGTTTCGGTTTCGACTGAATTTAATGTTTTGGGGCGTCTGTAACACTCTAAAATAGTCTCTGGCAAATCCTAATGCAGAAATTACTAACATTAGTTATCTCGATATGCTGCACTGTACGCCCGCGGATCAACTTGTGTTTGAACAAAAACTCATCTATCAGAAAGCTACTCGTATGTTCAGATCCCACTAATATTATAAACACAAAAGTTTGGATGTTTAGATGTTTGTTACTCAATCACCCTAAAACGATTCAACCGATTTAGAAATTTTGCAATCAGATAGTTTGTAGACTGGACTAAAATATAAGATAATTGAGCAAATCGTTTACATGTATACTTCAGCATGTACATGTACATATCAGCCGAAAGATGTCCACTGCTGGACATATGGTTTATATGTACTTAGTATAAGTACAGCCGAGTTCTCCAATATCTATACAGACAAAACCCTTCAAAAATATATGAGTAGATATTTTTGAAAGGTTTTGTCTGTCAGTGTCTTATGTCCAGTGATCGGAATAGGCAGAGTATAAATACCTAAACTTAGTAGCACAAAGACAAAAAGTGGAGACTTCCTTACGACTATATTTTTGCGTGACGAAAATCCCGGGAACTTAGTAAGTAACTAATATTTTATAAATGGGATAAAAAACCACGTTTTTCGGGTTCAATTGAATCAATAGGCACAAAATAAAACAACCAATAATATAAACGGATTCTTTATAGATGTTACGTCATAATACACATGAAATATCATAGAAACACAGTATAAACCCGTCTGTACTCGATAAAGGATGGTATGAAACTGTATTGTCAACTTATTATTAATGCATAAAAAGGATAGCAGGTAGCAGCAACAAGTGATAACGACATCTGGTTCCCTTTTACACGATAACAAAACGAACCACGAGAAATATAATAGATAAGACTACTATTTTGTCTATCTCTTTCACTTAAACACGAAATGTGAACGAGGATAAAAGAGACAGATTAATTTTAAAAATAGAATAAAATTGTTGTTTCTTCTGTAGTCCACAGAAATACTGACGACCGCTTTAGCCTAGTTGGTAGTGACCCTGCCTACGAAGCAAGAGGTCCTGGGTTCGAATCCCGGTAAGGGCATTTATTTGTGTGATGAGCACGAATATTTGTTCCTGAGTCATGGATGTTTTCTATGTATTTAAGTATTTATTTATCTATATAAGTATGTTTATCGTCGTCTAGTACCCATAGTACAAGCTTTGCTTAGTTTGGGACTAGGTCGATTTGTGTAGGATTGTTCCCTAATATTTATTTATATAGAAGTAACAACAATTTTCTCATCGGTGATTTCATGTAAAGTAAAAAAAAATAGTGTTGCTGTTACTACTGAATTACTGATACATCCAAGATTCAGTTATAGGATTTACTTTTAATAAATAAATAAAATAAAAAAGCCTTTTATTTCTTTGCAGTGAATTTACAAAAATTATTAGAAAGTCTTAAAATCTATGTTAGTTTATATTTATTGTATTTTGTTAGTAATTAGTTTAATTATTATTACAAAAAGATTTATCTTATATACTATTATTGTTTATTTAGTTATCTGCAAGAACCCCTCTACAGGTAAAGGCCTCCTCCAAAGATAGCCAGTCTTCTCTTGATTGAGCTCTTTGGATCCAATCAGGGCCAGTTATTTTTATTTTTTTTGGATTTACTTTTATATAACTTTATTTTTTAATCCGGGAAGTCCCGGAAAAAGTGTTATCGCAAGGAAGTCTCCAATTCATGACTTTGTTCTACTAAGTTTAGGTATTTATACTCTGCCTATTCCGATCACTGCAGTTATGTCAGTAACAATAAAGTCTCTGTAAGTATAGATATTTTTGAAAGGTTGTCTGTGTGGATATTGGAGAACTCGATTGTACCGGAACCTGCACTAGACTTTACCTATATCGCGAGAGATCAAATTACTTAATATAATGAGAGATCAATATTTTATAAGAAAATAATGATACTTTTTTGGAAATTACTTCGAAAAATCACTCGTGGTTTTTAATCGGTACCAAATCTTAAGTTGAAAATAGCCACCTTTTAGAAATTATTTCGACACCCTATTAAGTATCGCTTTAAAAATTAAAACGTTCAAACAAATAATGGAATATTGAGCAAGTACTTATATACATTTTTAAGACGTCTCATTCATGCGCCTACGCGCTTCAAAAAGCCACATTCTGCATAACCACCCGCCTTTAATAACGGGCACATAATTTTACATTAAGATTCCTAAATTGGTACGGTGCAATTAAAAGTTTAAAATAAACTCCAGCTGTGACGCATGTGTTTTACTAAATTTATTTTTAGTAAAACACTCACGCTTTCGTTACGTTAGTAGAAGCGTTATGTAATTAAAAATAAGGGTGGGTCGCATCGACGGCACTTTACCAGGCCGATCATCAAATGCCTTTTAGTCTCTTATGACAGTTATTGGCTATACAAGCCGATACTTGAGCGGCACGCACGACCGCAAGTCTGGCAAGTGAAACAAGCCCGTCCGCAATAGGGTTCTATATATATTACCTACATTTTACAAAAGAAAAATCTTTTTTATTAAGGCGCACTAAAAAGGAAACCTAAAAAACCCTGAAATATTTTTTTTAAGAGCTAAAATAGGAACTAATCGTTCATCATCGTATTTTTTGGTACCCAAGCGGTTAAATTTTCAAGTAACTAACTGAGTTTTACAGAACTAAGAGTTTTGATGTATACTGTTAATATAATTATACTAGCTTCCGCCCGCGACTTCGTCTGCGTGGACAAGGTATAAAAACTATCCTATATTTTAATCCAGACTATAAACTATCTTCGTGCAAAATTTCATCCAAATCGGTTGAGCCGTTGAAGCGTGATTGAGTAACAAACATCCAAACATCTAAACATCCAAATTTTCGCATTTATAATATTAGTTGGATTGTACATAATTATGTGACGGAAAATAGTGCACTGTGTACATTTTATTTATTACATAGAAATATTTGGATAACTTTTCGAATGACCGTCCCATTTTCCCAAACAAAAAAAATACATTTAGGTAGATACCTACTTTCAGAATGTTATTACTTTTAGATCCAGAAATGTACGGGAAATGTAAATTGTAGGTGAAAATTGACAATTATAGTGAAACCGAATGATTATATGCCTGATCTCATCATCCCCCCTCCTATATTTTGCCGTTGTCAAAATGGGCTTCTCGGTATCAATTCGCATAATACGATAGGTATTCTGCAATTTAAAGACCAAAGTCTTTCATCTGAACTCATTCATTGTTTCATAATTCCATGAATATAGTTCACAATTGACATTGATTCCTTGAAAGCCGTTTACAGTAATAATTTGAAGCGCCATCATTTTCATTCGGTTACGCAAAAGACTAAGAAGTTCATCTGACTCGACATTTTCTATCTGATATGATATAAATTACGATCTCAATCTTGTACTTAAACCACACCCTGGATTATATTATACATGTTTATATACGGACTTGCTGTCGTTGCGTGACTGAAAAGAGGCATTTAGGAAAATGCATAATTGCAGTCGTGTGAAAATTTTCTTTATTTGACAATTGTATAGTGGCTCTTTTAGCTGTAGAAATCGCGGGCTGACTTTTTTTTAAATTAGAGTCGACATAAAACTATATAACTAAGAAACCTGCTCACAAAATTTCACGAGAATCGGTTGAGAAATGCGACCTGGGGGGCTAGCACAACTGACGCCGCGACGCGACGCGAGTCGAGAAGGATCTACCCTCCTCGTTCTAATTTGCACGGTGCGAGTGAGACAGGGGACGCTCAGTCGCGCGACAAGCGGCTTGTCAGCAAGTTGTGTAGAGGAGAATATGAGTAGCTGGACAGTGTGGAAGCATGACAGACACCGGACACCGGACATACGAACGATTTTCGGTCCAAGCTGAAGCATAGAACTTCGTTCGCATCGCTCGCGCGTTCGAATAATTATCGCGACATGCTTGAAAACCAGCGAGCACACAATGTCAATGTATCGGCATGCGAATTTCAAAGTCAAATGGATCTCTTGTAGGTAGTTGATAACGGAGACTAATCCATTTTACTCTCTCAGGTTGAGCGAAAAATAGCTTATCGGGCATTAAATCGAAACAAGAAATATGCAACGGATATCGCCCTGAAAACTAGTTTCCAGCTAATGGAGATTTGTTGATAAAAATTGAGTTGGACTAGTTCCTTCAAGTTTTTCTTTACTTTACTTATCTGACTTTTAAGTTGGACTTGATGTAATTGCATTCAGTTTTGAGTAAAGAAATATAGGCGATGCAAACGAGAGTGGTTCAATCGTCAATAACACTTTTTTCTATAATTTCATTTATATATTTTTGTATAATAAACGTGTGAAACACATAATCAACGATTACCATAAAAAAGCTATTACCTACTTATCTTAACTTGAGCATAATGCTGAAATTATCTAACACTCATATAACATAACAACTTAAGCTTTAACGTTTATACAGGAAGGTCATGCTGTAGGTATTAACAATTTAAAACCTTATGATATTTAAATAAATCCAAAATAAATCCTAAATATTTATTTTTTTAAATAAATAAATATAAGGGGACAATCTTACACAAATCGAGCTAGTCCCATAGTAAGCTCAATAAGGCTTGTGTTATGGGTGCTAGACGACGATATATATAATAGATATAAATACTTAAATACGTAGAAAACATCCATGACTCAGAAACAAATATTCATGCTCATCACACAAATATTTGCCCTTACCGGGATTCGAACCCAGGACCTTCAGCTTCGTAGGCAGCGTCACTACCCACTAGGCTAACTGGTCGTCAAACAAAAAAAATATATAAATAAAATAAGTAAATATTTGTTTTTATGCATCGGAATATTATGAAACTGTTTTATTATGTATATGAAATTATTCTAAGTGTTATAATATAATTTATTTTTGTGCAACTTTATCACTTAAACAAGTTGAAATTATGGTACCTATTTGTTCAATATGGAAAATGAAATTATGGAAATTGTTTTTATACAAATCATTCCACACCCGATGCACACGAATCACATCATAAAAGCCTCCAATATACTTTACATATAGCAAAATCTTTACTTTACCCTTCGTAAAGTAAATTCCACAGCAGATCTGGAGTCGCTGTTAGCGCGACCCTTAGGGCCAAATACGCCTGAGCCCATCATTTCACAGAACATTATTTGAATAGTAAAACTTGTTTAAAATCTTTGCTAATAATTCATCCTCCTTGTCTGGTTTACACGTTACAGTCAGTATATGCTTCATAAGAGTCACCGTATCAGCTTCTAAAAAGCCAAATGAAATTAAACCAGTAAGTCTGAAGGATCGATTTCCGTGGCGACTAATTACCTTCCGGCTACTCGGTGATACGGTTCTTTTAGCCAGTATACAGGGCTTTTTTCTAAAGCAAAACCCGGTAAAGGCTTATGATTAAAGGCTTCTGTGTAAGAACTAATATTGGAAGATGTTTTTTTTTCCTTCTTTATCTGCAATCAGTCATTTAGACTATATAAGCAGGTTTGATGTAGTTTTGCTGATGCCGTTTGGAACGAGTCTCCTTTGGCACGGTCCTATTGGAGAAGCCGCGTCTCCGCACTGATGTATTCGAATATATCACGTTGTTTTAGTGTTTTGGTATAATCTAGGACGGTTAGGTTCACTGCAAGTTGGTAAATAATATTGGAAGATGTAATTCCTGCCTGTTTTTGCTGGCAACGTCGTTAGTAAACCTTATATTATCTTCATCCGTAATTAAATATGTGCGTATTAATGTTATAACCGAATCAAAATGGTACGTAGAGGTCGTCTATGCAACTTCTACAGTGCTAGCTCGACAGCACTGTTCTCACTTCTAATCAAGCTGTCTGTAGGTATAGACTTACAGACAGCTTGATTAGAAATGAGGATCGCTTGATTGATACAAGAAGATTAAGAGCGTCAAGCAGTCGCCCCGAGGCTCTGCCCTCTGGGCCACGAAACTCAAAACTCTCTTAACACACTACCATCAAATTGATCTGAAATTGGGCCGTATACTTAACCCTCAAAACGACACAGTTTTGACATATTTCGTGTTCTGTCTTGTACAGGTCCCAGTATCAATATCTGCCATAGTTACGGGAGCAAAAATACTGACACGAAAATATTATAATGCTTTTTTGTGGTTATGGTTAGTGTTTATAAATGCTGGTGGCTATCCTTTTTTTATTTTGAACTCGCTTTTGTCAATTTCCTAACTAAGACTTACCTGTAGAACGACTTCATGCCATTAATGTCCGTTCCGCCGCACAATAAAGTTGTAAAGCAAGCAGTTTGCTTATGAACAGATTATCTTTTCGTGATTAATGGAGTTTCAGAGTACGTTAATTAGCGTGCTAGTGCTCAAAGACTTGCAGACTATGTAAAGGGGAAGTTTTGATAAATATACTCGTTTTCGTTGGTGGACGGAATCTCGTCTCCTAATCATATTACGGAGAATTCTCAATCTACTAATACGCCCCCCGCTTTTGCTTATGCTGTGGATGGAATACAAAATTTTGAGTTAATGATTGTTTGCGAGTAAATTTAATGTTGCCCAATGCTCCCTTTTTTTAAAGGGGGGGATCCGTTATGGATACCTGCGTGCCACGGGGACAGCGCGGAGGTTATGTCGGACTCGCACCGACTAAAAACCCCCTATGGGCCTCGACACATTTCGCACGGCTCTGGGGTCTCCTATGGCACGCACCGTCACGACACTGTGGATCCTACCATTTTTTACCGTTTTTTATACGGCAGCCGTATCCTAACGCTACGGGGCTACGTAACGGCGGTAATCGTAAGTTACGACACTGTTAAAATCAGATTATATGGGAAGTTAGATAATTCTCTATGGGATGACAGCTGCCGTCAATGCAACCTACGTAACACTGCTAAGTTATTTTGAGGTCTAGGAGTAAGAAACCTATGCAGCTAGGCCTAGGACGTTATCAAAAGTGGAGCGTGTCTTCGTGGTTTAAATACTTAAATCTCCATTTAACTACAGCTGCGACCATTGACAACAGGCACAACATCGTTGGAGACCCACCGAGTGCACCATAAATGTGATCACAGCCACTCTGACAAGAGCGTACGCCTGAAATGACAAAGAGGAATATCTCCATAACCAATCCCGTCAAACGGTACATTTAATATTCAGTATTGTCCTCCATGAGAGGAGTCCTGTGCCCAGCAGTGGGACGTATATAGGCTGATTAATTATTATATAATCAGTATTGTCCGTAATAAGCTACGGTAGCAGTTAAGGTGGTTCGATTTCATTTGCAGGTTTCGGGGGCGGGAGGAATTTCAATGGAAAGGCAATTTGTGAAAGTTGTTAACGTAAGTTTCTTAAAAAATCACGCTATTAGCCTGTGAATGTCAAATTACGTTTTGTATGGAAATCCAACCACCATAAAGCATGTGGCTATGAACTGTTTGTGAAGTGAAAATTGGATTGACTCCGGAGATTACCCATTATAAACTTGCATAAGAGCCAATCAACTATTTCTTGTTGCTCGTTGCCATGGTTACGTCTCCTGGGTCACTCTTTAAAACTATGATTTTTATGGGGTTTAAATCTACTAAACACGTGTTTTTGTTATACCTATTCCATGCTGGGGCATTTCCCTATCATGATAGAAGTCCAATTTATAGTATTTTTCCTAAGCAACTCTGTCACAGTTGTGTCTTGGCTTACTGGGACAGAATAACAACAAGAAAAAGTTGATTGACCCATAAACAAAGCTGCAATCTGAGAGACTTTTCGTTTTTATAATATTAGTATAGATCTACTCGTGTCAAATTCCAACATGGTTCTCATCTTGCTCGCATTCGATCCGCAATTAGGAACTACTTACTAAACCTAAAGTTTAACAAATTACGTTAGCTCGGAGTACGCAGCACACCTGTAGTGGTTTACGTTTACGAGTATTAAGCATCTTAGGTGTGGAACGATGGAGGCGAAGTTTGGCGTTCCTGCGGATAGCTCGGATACTGGCTCTCAATTCTCGAGCTCACGTTTTAGATACATGAGCACTAATGGGAAGGTTAATTATACTGGGACGGATGGATACCTTCGTTATCCATCATTTCATTTGCCATAACACTACTGTTTGTCATAATCATCATTTGTCATAAACATGACTTTCTCTGGAAGCGTAACATTTTCAGGACAAATTATAAAGTAGGTTATTAGGTAAGGTTTGTTTTATAATAACCCTAAAAAGTTGCCAGTTTCTGAGAAAAACTTAGTTATTATTATTATGGCACACGTTAAAATGGCGCATGAAATTATGGATTTCATTAGTAACCCCAAACTCGCGAGGTCCACAGATCAAAGAGCCACTAGCAATTGTAGTTTTTGAGCAAATGCCTACATAATAGTGTTATTATGACAGCGATCTTCTGTGACATCAAAGTACTTCCAAGTGGGCATTTTCGCGAGAAGAGATGCATCGTTAGTGACGTCACCGAGTATAAGTTAAAAGTGTTCCATTTTGCAACTTTTATTTGTCATACAAATTGTATGGTTAATTTTGGTTACAAAATGGAACATTTTTAACTTATACTCGGACTACTCGGTGACGTCACTAACGATGCATCTTTTCTCGCGTAAATGCCCAAGTATGAACAAGGTGACAAATTATGATGAGGTTAATTACGAGATCAGATATAATTTATTTCATATTCATATATCTTAGTTCCACGTAAAGCTGAATTAAGTGTCCGGTAGAATCGTTTTAAAAGGGAACGAAGTGAACTGTACGTAGTAATTACGGTGGGCGAATAAACCTTGCGTTGAATTTAAATGAAGCCGTGAATGCAGAGGCATTGTTTCAATTAATAGATAAAACTGTGCTGTTGCGAATTAAAAGAGGAAAATTTACACAGAAAACTTGATTCTAGGTAGGTATATATTCGTGAACCAAGAAATTAATTACGAATATGTTTTCGAGATACATGTTCGTGAACCAAGAGATTAATTAGGAATATGTTTAAATATGTTGTAGTGTTTCTTTTTTTACTTGTATTTTTTCAAATATATAAACTTATGCTGATACATTTTTTGCTGTATTCTTACTGAAACCTCAATGAGGCTTATTTGAAAGTTATAGGAAACAATTAGGAAGCTCGGAGGCATTATTTACTCAAGGTCACTATGAGAAAAACGAGACCATGAGAAGTGGACAGAGGTGCTACACGTGCAAATATAATCTACTAGCTTCTGCCCCCGACTCCGTCCGCGTGGAACTCGTTTAAATCGCAGGTCCATACAAACTTTTACCCCCCCCATTTCACCCCCTTAGGGGATGATTTCGGGGATAAAACCTATCCTATGTCACTCTCCATCCCTTCAACTATCTCCACTTGAAAACTCACGTCAATTCGTCGCTCCGTTTTGCCGTGAAAGACGGACAAACATACAAACACACACATACGCTTTCCCATTTATAATATGAAGTATGGATTCGGTAATTTGAACTGTTTATTCTTGTTGAGGCTTACTATCAACTCAATAATAGGTACTCTTTTTTATCATATTTGCACAAATTGGTCAGACAATACGACTTATGTGAGCGAGCAGCGCCGTAAGGGTGAACATTGAGCAGAGATGTGTATAGATGTGTTACCATATATTTTGATAACACTAAGGCTTCTTGACACAATATTGTGGAAAAATGTGTTTTCATATAGAAGAAGAAATAGGAAAGGAAATTATGTAATCTATGCTTGTTTGCCACCTTCATGTTATGAAAAAGCGTAGGAACATGCTCAAGAGATCTTATGCCCTTAAAATTAACCCTTTTGATAACTATCTACCCATTTATTAGATCACTACTAGGGAATTTATGGAAATGACATTTACTTACGTTTACTTAATATTGCTTTATATCTCCTAATGACATTTCCTCTGTTTTTGTTTGTTTGTATTTACATTTTACAATAAATTGTATTTTGACGATCCTGATTAGGTCATACGAAATATTTTTTTTGTGATCATTGCATTTATAATTTCGAATATTGTTATTTTGAGACGATCGTGACGTAAATTCTTATAATTTTGACTAAAGCAAGTTTGTACCGAACTTATATGAACTAAATAAATCTAATCTAATCTAAACTAATGAGATACAATATGTACCATGTCCGAATAACGATTCCGGTTCGGATTATTGGTACATTTTAAATGGTATATATATTTATATGTACCATGTAATATACACCACTAAAACGAAAGGCAAAGCAATGTAAATCTCATTATCTGCACCAGCTTGTGCATAGTAAATTTTACAGTTACTAAGCAATTTCATAGTTTTGAGATTAGTAGCGAAGTCGTAAAACGCACTTGCGATACGAGTTACTGGCCGCCGTGACTTCTATTGCGTAGTCGGGGTTTATTAAACGAGCGAGCGAAGCGAAAAAAGTTATCCGTTTCAGCTGGAACCAAACCAGGCTCGTTTGTCCAGATGTCCCGCTATCTGGCTGTTCTTCTCCACAGGTCGCATTTCTGGCGATTCTACTTACTGCTGACGAGCTCTTCAGCGGTTTGGTCTAGATTAGTAATTTGTGAGTCAGTCAATGCCAGTAAGTCTTGTCAAAAAACCGACCAAGTGCATGTCGGGCCACGCGCAGTGTAGGGTTCTGTAGTTACCTGTCTGTCTTAGTTACATCTACGTGCGGTGCGGTTGCTACGGCCGAATTTGTACGAAAATTGGCCTTTCCAAGTACACATTAAGTTGGTCGACTATTACTCGGTAACTACCTTATGCATGATAGTTTTTCTTTTAAATAAAATTCATTATAGGTAGCTACTACTGCCACGAATTTTTTCACATCCCCAGGATTAGCCATTTAGCCAGCGGCAGGGGGAGGGGACACATGACACCAACTAAAATTAGGGCGATAAAGCCGGAGGTTCCCAATTATCGGAATCTTTTATTTTTTACAAGCTTCAGCCCGCGACTCCGTCCGCGTGGGACTCGTTTATATCGCAGCTCCATACAAATTTTACTCCCCCATTTCACCCCTTTAGGGTATGATTTCGGGGATGAAAACTATCCTATGTCACTCTCCATCCCTTCAACTATCTCCACTTAAAAAATCACGCCAATTTGTCGCTCCGTTTTGCCGTGAAAGACGGACAAACAAACAAACAAACAAACAAACAAACAAACAAACAAACACACACACACACACACACATACATTCACACATACACTTTCCCATTTATAATATTAGCATGGAAGTATGGACGATCTTCCCCCGTTACTTGAAGACGCATGCAACGATTTGGAAAACTCTTTCTTTGTTTGAAAAGGTATCCTTTCCAGGCTTCCCAGTATCGGCATCAGGTCAGGATCTGATGATGATGGAATTCTGAAGAAATCGAGGGAACTCTTCAAATTTTATAAGCACACTTGAAACGCCTATTTAAATTGAAGTGGGTTAAATCTTTGTTTACTAATCTTGTTTGTCTGTGTTTTTATACTATGGGCCTCATAACAAGGCTCAAAGTCACCCAAAGGGCTATGGAGACGGCCATGTTGAGAAATGAGGCTATCCGCAGCAGAACCAACGCAATCGATATAGCCCTCCGAATCGCTGAACTTAAGTGGCAGTGGGCGGGGCACATAGCACGTAGAACCGATGGCCGTTGGGGCGGAAAGGTTCTGGAGTGGCGACCACGTACCGGAAGGCGTGGCGTGGGTAGGCCCCCCAGAAGGTGAACTGGTGACCTGGTAAAGGTTGCGGGAGTCCGCTGGATGCGGGTGGCGCAGGACCGGTCACTTTGGTACTCTTTGGGGAGGCCAATGTCCAGCAGTGGACATCTTTCGGCTGATATGATGATGTTGATGAAATCTTTGTTTTGAAAGTACGTGTTTTAACTAGAAGGAGGTTCGAAGGGAGTCGCACCGATTACGTATCGTAGCCGTGTGTTGAAATCGCCAATCCAATGCCGACATGTGTCAATTATTGAGTAAATGCCGGCCATTGACGTCCAGGCCTGTTTGCCGAATTATCCTCGGGTAAGTGATATTACGTCTACACAGGGAATTACTGATCGGACTGGTTAATTAGATTGTGCGTAGGCATGTGGAATAGAAGAGTACAATCGTTATATGCGAACACGTTTTTAGAGCCAGCTTGTCGTTAAATCTAAAAGGAAGTACGCCTTCGTACAATTACTACTTAATTCAGGCAGCATTACCTCA
The DNA here is from genome assembly GCA_945867215.1 of Epinotia demarniana. Taxonomy (NCBI): domain Eukaryota; kingdom Metazoa; phylum Arthropoda; class Insecta; order Lepidoptera; family Tortricidae; genus Epinotia; species Epinotia demarniana. The sequence continues at coordinate 23,972,841 of OX244271.1, read as the reverse complement.
CGATTTTTCAACGCCCGTGTCCTACGTTGACGCGACTGTAGAGTACGAATTTTAATGATGAATATTACAAGCAGTTCAGTAGTAAAAATTATCGAGATTTTTTAACACCCGAACATTTTTATTCAGGGCTGTTATCATAGTACTCTTATCTTGCCGGCCGTTTAGATATTTTATGGGCCCTCAGTGAAAGTAACTGCGTTTTTTGACATTTTAGGGTTGCTGTCTGGAATGGCAAATTCAAATGTGTTTCAATAAATTTCATACTAAATGGGAAACTTGCGTTTAACCTTAGTTTCGAGATAGTAAGTGATAAATGGATCTATGTGATACTTATCAGTAACTTGCTTTTGCTCGCGACTTCGTCCGCCTGAACTCCCGTATTATTCATAGCAATGACGCGTATTTGCAGTATCCTGGTTAAACTACATATTAGTAATCTGTGATCCTGGTATCCAGGGACGCAACGGAAAGGCTCCTATGCAGCTAAATAAAGAAGTTATCTTAAAATGGTAGGCGGCTTTCCGTAAACCGCCTACTTAATTTTTGGGGATAATGGTTCTTTTGCCGCAACCTCATACTAACTCGGTTACGGCAAATAAACAAGTGGACAAAGAGTGGAGTATGACAAGGACAACGTTTGATATATGCTGTCACAGTTAAATTATTAAGGGGATGCCTTGATTTGATTGTTTGAGTCGTACACGTCCCCTAGACAGAGACACCTTGATGCCTTCTGCCCACGAGAAAAAGAGATGGTACATTCTTCGGGAATTCGATAAATGCCTAACTTAGTGAAGGTTTATTAAAATTTCATAAAGTGAGATTTTAGATGAGATAAAATGCTATAGTATTAATATAATCGTTTGAGTAGGCTGAGTAAAAAAAGGAAAATACAGACCCAACTTAGGATTTTTTTTCTATCGAAGAAATTTTAAGCAATCATGTATCGATAAAGTCAGATGAACAATCATCAAGTCAAGGAACATATATTTGAAAATCAGACCTTATTGTTCCTTAATCTAGTCAGAACGGAGTTTCAAAGCAGGCAGCTAATTTCCAATGCACCGCCTTAAGGTTTGAGAGACCATCTCGCTCGCGTGGTAGCTATTATTATTACTATTGGTGGTCACCACTAGTCCTAGGTAATCTTAGGTTAATGATTTGACTTTAGACTTAGGTTTCTAGGCCGACGCCTTATTCAAAGGGTAATTCTTCAATGTCCGTCCAATTCCTTCAATCCTTGATTATAAAAGAGAGGAACTGATATTTAAAATACAATCAAACCTGTCTTGTTTTTTACCGTAGGTACTTATAACTAAATAAATGGAACCCTCATTTTCCGTTATCGTTCAGAGCATTTGAGTGATTTTTATAAATTTAACCGGACTACCTGACCCTCGTTAGACGGTAATGGCGAATGTAAAACGGTGGGTGATATAAAATATATATGAGCGCCTGGCAAATTTCGACGAGCAAAAACGCTTGATGTCGAAACGTAGTCATAATGTTAGAAGGCGTTCAATGAATAATAATGTAGATATTACGATCGAGGGAACGGGGAAATGTGATCGCGACATACTTTATAATCTATAGACGCTTAAACTTACAAATGGGCGTTTTCTTGGTGTGTCCTGAAATAAAATACTGATATCGATTGCTTCCGTTCGGATCGTACGCGCGTCATGTATATTTAAGTAAATTACACATTTTTTATGAAGAAATGTCAATTAAATTTAAATGGTACTTACGCACGTTCGGATCTTTTTGTGATTACCCCTAGGAGTTTGGTTAAGTACATACCATTATAACGTAAATGATCCTTCAATCATGACAAAAAATAACTCTTATTCTTTCACCCCTTTGTTCCTTTTAAAAATATACCGGGTTGTTAAAAATTAATTGGGTTTGGGTAACCGCCGAGATGCCTCGCAAGAATTAAAAGCCTAAATACCTGGGCATGACTTGACCTAAATAATAATCAAAGGATTCTATACTAAAAGACATCCCTCTCCCTGCGCTTTCTCGGTGTATATATATCTCACAATTATTATATAGTCACTATGTCTTTTTATGTAACGATCTGTGGAGGTCGTAGCGTGACAAAATCACCAAGTTGGAATGAAAACAAGTAAGCTTGCATTTCTACTTGCAATGTATATTAAAACTAAATACCACTATGACGTTTTATTCGGAAATACATCGTTACATAAAAGTGTGGCGGTTAAAACGCTCCGCCCTTACCTATTTATTCTTGTACATATGTAATTATTTCAGAAGCATCTCTGCTTACAGAATGACGACAATATTAAACAACACACGCTACTATCTCAAACAACTCTGTTACACAAAACGTGACCGCATCACTTTGCGCTAAAGTTTAAAATATCGCAACGAAAGAAAATCCACTGAAAGGAGGTTGTGTAAGTCTGACTATGGTAAGACAAGAATGATCAAGGTTTACAAGGCTCGTGGAGAAAGTTTCAAGTGAACACCGTTCAGTGACTCGAACACAATTAACCAGCACGAGCGTGTAAGTTCAACATGAATTACATGAACAAGGGTTTTGAAGCCAACAATTATAATTGTAGCAATGTTTTTCCGTAGAACTCGTTGATTTCATTGTGACTCTCATTATTTATTTATTTTCTCTATGCCGCATTCAGGTGCCTGTCACAGAAGCGGTTTTAGCAGCCATAGTGCCTGAACAGCCAGGTGAGTTTCTGTGTGCTACAGAGCGAGTTAATGTGATTGCCAGCAAAGCTATCACGCGACGACGGCGCGCGAGCTCTCTCGATTTTTCTCGCACTATCCGTCTCTCTCTTATTAGAACAAGAGGTATAGGGCATTTTTGTCGGACTATCCGTCTCTCTCTTATTAGAACAAGAGGTATAGGGCGAGAAAAATCGAGAGTATGTCCCAGCCGTCCCATGATAGACGTGCTGGTGATTGTGATGCCTCGGCGACAGGACGGTTTTGGACACAAGAGGCCGCTATATTCGGGCAGTCGATGTCGCCATTTTACGTGGTTCAAATGATTTGCCATGTGTTTGAGACATATAATTGAATGGACATATTAGTTCACTGATTCGTACCTGAGAACCAGTTGAAACGCATCGTCATTTAAAATAACGCAACGACGGAGCTATGGTGACAAGTGAGAGTTTTCTTACATTTAGTATAGATGAGCGAGTAGGTATAGATCTAACTTATTAGATACTATAGTATCTAACTTATTAGATACTATTAAAACTCTCCGAGATGCCCTTCAAAAAATGTCGTACGAAGACACAGAGGACAGAGAACCTATTTATTGATCTAAAATGAATCTTGATTTATGTCATCATCATCATCATCATATCAGCCGAAAGACGTCCACTGCTGGACATAGGCCTCCCCCAAAGAGTGCCAAAGTGACCGATCCCGCGCCACCCGCATCCAGCGGACTCCCGCAACCTTTACCAGGTCATCAGTCCACCTTGTCGGGGGCCTACCCACGCTGCGCCTTCCGGTACGTGGTCGCCACTCGAGAACCTTTCCGCCCCAACGGCCATCGGTTCTACGTGCTATGTGCCCCGCCCACTGCCACTTAAGTTTAGCGATCCGGAGGGCTATATCGGTTACCTTGGTTCTGCTACGGATAGCCTCATTTCTGATGCGGTCACGCAGCGAAACTCCCAACATTGCCCTCTCCATTGCCCTTTGGGTGACTTTGAGCCTTCTTATGAGGCCCATAGTAAGCGACCACGTTTCAGTGCCATATGTCATCACTGGCACTGATTTATGTAAATAAAATAAATACTTTGTACAGTATTAAGTTTTGTACTGTATTTAAGCGTAGATGTTTGTTGTTTGCATGTATGTTTAAAATAATTACACTGATCTTTCCTACTGGCTGAAACAGGGTATCGTAGTTCAGGCTCTCGCAAAAACGTAACCCTTAATATAATATTTTAGTATTAAGCCATTATTCTGTAAAATACGTTTTTAATAATAAATGAATATGAATATCAATAAGGGCTGAAACCCAGCATTGCTAGTGGGGGCGTCAAAACTAATTATGGCACTTCATTAAGCCAAAGTGCCGCCTGGGCGCCTAAAAAGATTCCATTAGACTAAGAGGTGGCTGTTAAGCTTAAAAACTTTACTTAATAATATTACTTCTAAATTTATTTAGTTACGCATGAACGTCGAAATTTTTGACTTTCAAGAAGGACGTGCGTGTTCATCCCGGCGGTCTGTCTGAGATCTTTTTGATACGCGGGCACAGCCGCACAGCCCGTAACTTGTTTTAAGCTCACCTCAAACTTTAAGCTCGCTCACCCACAAATATATCTATCACCCACAAATATATCTATCACCCAAAAATATAAACATATTTTATCCTGCGGGTTGAAGTTCATTCCACACGCTGGTGCAATTCTTTTTGAAATCGGATAAGCGGTTCCGGAGATTACTCATTACATACAAACAAACAAACTTACAAAGCTACAATCCCACAGACATTTTCTGATTATAATAGTAGTATGAATAAATAATGGACTATAGGAAACCAAAGCAAATCCAGAAAGTTCATTCTACACGCAGGCCGCAGCGCTGGTGAAATTATTTAGCCTAGGGACTACTTGGTTTCGTGCCAGCATGCCCTACATATTTATTTATATACTTTCTCTTAGTAGCATCATGCATTCAATACACACACTAACACACACATACACATACACACACACACCCACACACACACACACACACACACACACACACACACACTTACGCACGCACGCACGCACGCACGCACGCACGCACGCACGCACGCACGCACGCACGCACGCACGCACGCACGCACGCACGCACACACACACGCACGCACACACACACACACACACACACACACACATGTGTACACGAGCGCACTCACAATTCACTCACTTTTAGTTTTATCTAACTTTTAAGACGATATTCTCTACCAAATTTTTGTTATTTGTCTCTCATTCATATTTAACAGTAGTATTGTTTTAGTAATTATCGTATACATTAATTGTTTATTTATAAGCGCGATGATACTCGAACTGCATGTACCGAATCGGGTCGCCACGTGACAGGCTTGGCCTAGTGTGGGACCACCAGATATCTTTTATGTTTTTAATGTATTTTCCCTTTTTAAATAAACAATTTTTATTTTTTATTTATTTATTTTTGAAATCATAATAAGTGGTTTCGGAGATCAGCTCCTACAAACAAACTTTACCACGCTACAACAGACTTCCTTTTCCTTTTTATAATGCCTATTATTATATGTAGATTCAGAAGTACAGTCGCCATCAGAAATATTGGAGCGGCCAAAGTGCTCACAAATATCTGAACATGTCTCTGAGTCATATTTGTTCCTGGGTCATGGATATTTTCTATGCATTTAAGTATTTATATCTAGTATATAATATATATCGTCGTCTAGTACCCATAACACAAGCCTTACTTAGCTTGCTATGGGACTAGGTCGATTTGTGTGAGATTGTCCCCTTATATTTATTTATTTATTCATATTTATTTAATAAATAATAAATATTAGGGGACAATCTTACACAAATCGACCTAGTCCCAAACTAAGCAAAGCTTGTACTATGGGTACTAGACGACGATAAACATACTTATGTAGATAAATAAAAACTTAAATACATAGAAAACATCCATGACCCAGGAACAAATATTCGTGCTCATCACACAAATAAATGCCCTTACCGGGATTCGAACCCAGGACCTCTTGCTTCGTAGGCTGGGTCTCTACCAATTAGGCTAAAGCGGTCGTCAAATTATGTCCCCAATGTCTTGAAAATAGGGACATGGTCAGATATATGTGAACACCTTGGCCGCCCCGATTTTTCTGATGGCGACTGTACGTACCCAGTATCAAAAACCTAATATAAACCTTCATAAAATTAAATCTAAATAGTATTTTTTGAAACCAGGCGCAATTGTGATAAGATTAAATATTTAAAGTTGCCGTCAATAGAATTTGCTAACTATGTAAACAACCGCCATATTGAAATTGTCTTTCACTATGGCGGTTTAATTTGCTACTTCAAATAAAATCCAAGCTTTTGGCCAGGGAAATTCCTGAATACCACAAGTAAATAGACTAGTGAAGCTTAGCATAAAATCTATTCAAGATACACCCAGGCATTCAGAGAAAATAAGCAGAACAGAAACTTCGTTTCGGGACCTTAATTTATTGTGATTCGGGGAAGTTCCTCCTACAACTGGTTTTCCTTTCTTAGTATAAATAGAATAACGTTTCTATTAACCGAGGCTACGAATAAGAGGTACAGTTCTGATAAATGCTGAGTCATTTAAGCATTTGCTTGAAATGTTAATTTGGGATTTTGGGCGAGTTGATGTTTTGGCATAAGCCAATTTAACGGGGGCGCAAAATCGATCTAGGGGGTCTTGTGTCTGGGGAAATGCGTTTTCTCGGTATTTTCTCTATTTTGGGGGCTTCTCGTCGATTGTTGTTGTATCTAAGATTAGTCTGATGTGTAGATGGTCCAAGCCCTTAGGGTGGGTTGCATCAATCTACGACTATAGACAAACTGACGTTAAAAAAGCGCCGGCAGCTGTCATCCCATAGAAAGATGTCAGACTTTCCATACAATCAGACTTTATCAAACACCGCTTACGATTACAGACGGTCTGGTGGAACCCGCCCTAAGTCAAGAACGTAAACAGATAGCTCAATATTATTCCGAAGCGATTGTAATTTCACAATTATATAAGGGATATTTTTTTAAAGGAATTGGAACGCAATTTATTACTGTTATCACGTGGTACAACTCCAGGAATGGTCTTGGAATGGTTTTTATGAGATTGACTTATACGGAATTTAATTAAACATTTTAGTCGAATATGAAGGCTAATTTGGGATGTTATACTTTGTCAGATTCATTTCAGGAAAATGTATTCAATTACATGACGGGAATCAGCAATTTTATTAAAACAGGGAATCATACACGTTCACGTGAGGTACCTCAATTAAATCGTAGTAAAGCATTATATATAAGGCTTCAACATAATATCGTGACGTCTATAGACGTTGTGCACGTGAACGAGATAATAAAATTAAAAATGAAATGCTTGAAAGGACAAGTTATATTTACAAAGAAAAAAATTAAAGTAATGAAATAGCTCTTATAAATAAGAGTGTATTAAATATGCCCCCTGTTATTTATAATAAATTACCCAATGACATAATACAATTAAATTTTAAATTATTCAAGACATTAATAATAAATTTGTTGTTAAATAAATGAAATAATGAATACTCTATGAAAGATTATCTTTATGACAAGTCAATATAATTATTTATTTTTTATTATATTATGAATTTAATGATTATGATTGTACTTTATACTGCAATAATAATCAGCATGCTATTTATATTTGTAAGCCTACTACGTACTAGTGGGTAAAACACAACGATTTTGTTATACTATTATACCTATACCAGTTTATTTGTACCTATGTGTCAGAAATAAAATTTCTGATTGTGATTCTGAAATAAATTAATTTTGTTCTGCAACTAGGCCGCAGTGGCACTGTAACAAGTCAAATTCTTAATACTAGCGTTTCCTACAAAGAAGACCATTGTCAAGAAGAAACGTCGAAAGAAACTCAACACTCGGCGGTCATTTAAAATATCACTCTGCAAAATATCAGCTGTAAGGCTGAGACAGCGTTACAATTGTACTACTCGCAATAGCAAAATTAACACACATTGCTGAACTCATAAGATATATCTTTGCTTGTTTTCATGTTTATATATAAGTCTCAACTTTTTATTCTGTAATGTTTGCTATATTTGAATAAATCTTTTTCTAATCTATTCAAATTTTTTGCCTTAAAATATTTACTCTAGCCTATTTTGATGTCTTCCCCGGGCAAAAACCTTCGCCTATTAACCGTCCCGGCCCCGTGCAGGCCCCGCCTGTTGTTAAAAAACTCACCGAGTTCGTCCCGCCATCTCCTTTTGGCGTAGCCATTCTGTGGGGTACGCACGGTGACTAATTTGGCGACTTTCACACTCACATCCACGATACCAGCTTTGGAACGCAGCTCCGTGTTCCTGATTCCATTCTTCTGCGCTTCGTTGCTCGCTGGCACTTCTTGAGTGAGGGCTTTTGACTAACGGTTTATCAAGAAAAAACTTTTATTCGTGACCTAAAAGTAAATACTCTACCAGAAGAAAAAATATATATAAAAATGTTAATTATAAAAACTGCGAATGAAAATAAATTATAATACATATGTCCACTCAGGGATAAGCTCGCCTTTGTACATGTATCTTCTGTTCCTGTAATAATAAAATTGTATTGTTGTTGTGTTCTGTTCCATGTACAATAAAGAATTTACATACATATGTATATAACTACTTATGTTAAGTCCCGCCTCAATATAATGCCAACTCAAGAGCCGGCGCTGATCTTCTTAATTACCAAGTTTAAAGTTTGAAGGTTGGGATTCGTAATGTCTAGATTGCCTTTTAGTGACAAAGGGAGGAAGGTAGGTTACCCTTCATAACCTCCTTTATAGACCAAAATCTCTTCCAGGCGCTTTCTATGCATCGATGGAAATATATTAATGTTCTCACAGCCTTCTTAAGAAAATTTTAAGTGATTTGCCCCTTGCAGGCACTTGGTAAGTCAAAGAGACAAGAGGAACCGGCCTGATATAGGGGTATTGAATTTAATTTCCTATAGGATCATCCCCGTACGAAACCACGCAAACTCAGGGATAAATTAAATTCACGAATGATGCTCGGACGTGAATGTTTGCCCGGTGAAATCAATTAGCTTACTCGTTGTTTAACTTCGCTACTCGGAGCCAAAGTTCAGATATCCAAAACGTTGAATAGATGCATTCGGTCCATCGGTTCCGTGGTTAACCGTAAATTTGTGTAACGTTCAGTTATGCCTGCTAATCATACAATATTGTGCTAATCCCTAAACGTTCATCAAATCTGTTTTGCTAAAATGTCATTCATTAAATTCGATCGACTTTTGGTCAACTTAATTTCAATTTATATTCATATGGGCCATCCGAATTTCTCCGATGCAGGCCCAAATACGTTTCACCAATTTCATTATTGAGTTACGTTGATTACTCGCGGGTTTTTCCCGACCATACGTATAATGAACAATTTTGATTATTTTTTTACTCAATTAACAAGGTTCGTTTGGTAATTTGGCTGTGTTTTTGCGAGCGGTATTTTGTTTAGCTTGTTTTGTAATCTATATGTAGCAATTGGATCGACGAAAATCGTTGCTACGCAAATCACGTAGGTGTACAATTATTTATATTTTTGAAAACGCACTATACAGTATATTTTTTTTTTAAATATTTACGATACCGCTACATAAATTCATGTGAAAAAATATCCATCCTTCTTGAACTTGTTAACTGCTAAATTGAATACGCTTGATTAAAGTGTACGTACATCCTGAACATTGCGCTATATAAGAGTGAGAGGCAAAAGATGGAAATGATTAGTAGGAGAGAAAGAAAGACAAATATAATGGTATTGAGCACGATATGAGAGAAAATAATAATGAAAACAACACAAATGAAGAGATCCAAATAAATAACATGATACGGCTCGACAACTTCACTTTAAACATATAATGCAGAAGAAATTGAAGGCGGTAGTGGAAAGCTCAGACTGACTTTTGGCCAATTGAAGGATTAAGTGGCCGTCACGTTTTAATGTGAGGAAGTGAAGATGATGACAGCATACATATATAATATAATGATGATGATGGATGATCCCTCACTAATTTGCCATGTCTAGTAGCTGATCGACCACACTAAACGTACTTTGCAATTTAATTACCTAACTGTTTTCAGAACGTCTATAAACGGAATACAAACAAAATTAAAAAACCGGCCAAGTGCGAATCGGAGTCGCGCACAAAGGGTTCCGTACCATTATCCGTTGAATGAAACGTAAATTGCGGTTTGCGATTTATGATGTATTAAAAAAACTACTTACTACATCTCGTTCAAACCAATTTTCGGTGGAAGTTTGCATGGTAATGTACATCATATATTTTATTAGTTTTATCATTCTCTTATTTTAGAAGTTACAGGGGGGGGGGGGACATTTTACCACTTTGGAAGTGTCTCTCGCGCAAACTATTCAGTTTAGAAAAAGTATATATTAGAAACCTCAATAACATTTTTGAAGACCTATCCATAGATACCCCCGTATGGGTTTGATGAAAAAAAAATGAGTTTCAGTTCTAATGTATGGGGAACCCCCAAAATGTATTGTTTTTTTTCTATTTTTGTGTGAAAATCTTAATGCGGTTCACAGAATACTTACCAGGACAGACAGACAGACAGCCATGACGAATCCATAAGGGTACCGTTTTTTGCCACATGGCTACGGAACCCTAAAAATGTTGGTTTCCCATATTTTCAAACGTAACCCAAAAACACTTAGTAAACATTTAATGTCCTGAAAGACAATACCAACTACCATTTTAACCACGCCACTCCACCTCTCAATAAAGCGCAGAACTTACCACTTTAAATTAACTCTGCATAAAATTAGCTTAAACCAGTTAAGGCTAATTACCTATTTTTAGTTAAGTTTATTTAAATTTTATCGGCAATTTTAGTGCGAAGCGTTGATTTAACTCTTAGCAAGTTTGTCTGGCTTTTGTTTACACAAACAGTCCAAATATTTGTGAATACTGGCCGAAAATTGCTATAAAACTTTTTAATATGAGCTAAGCATTTGCAAATTTGAGCACGCTCCGGAGTCTATCTGAGTAACCGTGAAGGATTTAAATCTAATTCACATGGGTAATCGTTTTAATCGCGCGCGCCAATTCAAGTCATGTTTTTCTAAATACATTAGTTTACCGGAATTGATAACATGTTAGATGTTAGTGTAGGTCCAGACATCTTCACACCCACGATTACAATTTTATAGCTTTTAAACATCGGTTTTGAAGAAGTCTCATGTTTAGTAAATTACGCTTAAAGTAATTAGCTAAAGATTATGATTCTACCTGACGATTTGAAAGTGCTTGTTACTGGGCCGCCTACTTTAATAAATATCATTTTGAGTTTGAGTTTGAGTCTTCTTCATCATCATCATCATCATCATCATCATATCAGCCGAAAGATGTCCACTGCTGGACATAGGCCTCCCCCAAAGAGTGCCAAAGTGACCGATCCCGCGCCACCCGCATCCAGCGGACTCCCGCAACCTTTACCAGGTCATCAGTCCACCTTGTCGGGGGCCTACCCACGCTGCGCCTTCCGGTACGTGGTCGCCACTCGAGAACCTTTCCGCCCCAACGGCCATCGGTTCTACGGCCATGTGCCCCGCTCACTGCCACTTAAGTTTAGTGATCCGGAGGGCTATATCGGTTACCTTGGTTCTGCTGCGAATAGCCTCATTTCTGATGCGGTCACGCAGAGAAACTTCCAACATGGCCCTCTCCATTGCCCTTTGGGTGACTTTGAGCCTTCTTATGAGGCCCATAGTAAGCGACCACGTTTCAGTGCCATATGTCATCACTGGCAACACACACTGGTCAAAGACTTTCGTCTTGAGACACTGCGGAATATTGGACGAAAAGATTTGCCGTAGCTTCCCAAACGCTGCCCAGCCGAGTCGGATTCGACGATTGACCTCTTTCTCGAAGTTGGATCTACCTAACTGGATCGTCTGTCCTAGGTATACATAATCGTCTACAACTTCGAGCGTAAAGTGTCCGATTGTAATGGGAGTTGGTACTACATGGGCATTTGACATGATCTTCGTCTTATCCATCTCTCTCTCTTCTTCTTCTTCTTAACCTGTTTTATTTCATTGTGTCAAGACCCAATGTGAGTTGTAGCACCATAAAAAGAAGTAACTACACAGGATTCATTCAATCACCCGTCACCCCGATCCCGCAATTGAATAAAGGATTTATGAAGACACATGGTACAGAATGGAAAATGGAAGCCCACTTAAACGTCTCAAATCGAGTGGGGCACAATTTCAAAGCCTACATATTGTTTACTGATCCATGTGCAAGTTATATTGAAACTGTGTTGTCAATGCATTCCGTACCAAAATGATATAAAAGTCAGGGCTAGCCTGTTATGATAAGCTCTTGTGGGGTTAAGTTAGTTAGTCCTCTATACACCTCGTGTGCACTCCACAAGCAACTGAGGTATTGGTAACAAAAGAGGACAGGACTATTACCTCTCAGATTGGCACGTCTATATCAAACAAACTGATGGGTGGTAAGGAAATTCAGCTTACGTTAATATTTGCTAGTTTACGTGAATAATATTTAAGTGCATTAACATTATGTACGGCATATCATTTGAAATATACCGTCAGCATTTCGGTGAAGGAAAAACATCGTGAAGAAACCGGCATACATCTTCGAAGAAATTCAAAGGTGTAAAGCTATGGGACGTGTAATACTTTAGGCCGATTTATTATTTTTATTTTGATACGTATTTTTATAACCATGTTTCCACGAATACTGCTGTTAAAAACCACAGTCCGACAGAGTGTAAGAATAGTGAAAATGTTTATTGGTTCATTAATATAATAGTAATAGTAATATACTTTTCTCAAACATGCTCGGAAAGCGTCGCATTTTGTTTGAAAAACAAACACGCGAAGTTGCTAATTTTTATCCGCTAACGTTTAAAAAATTAAGTCTATTCCCTGCCTAGGAATATAATAACCCATACAAAAACAATTATTTCCCGCTGCGTTCAAGTTTTTAAAATCCTGATAGCGCCATGCTAAATCGCGACGACTAAGGAAAAATCGCATTCAGCCAAAGAAAATCACCCGCGAGCCCCGCGGTTTTCACGGTGATATTTTTTAAATTGTTTTTTAAGCTTTTTATTGTTTACGGTTAGGAGAAAGTGATATTAAAAAGGTATCAAACCGTATGTAAATTCATTAATTTGAGATAAATTGAACATGAAATTAACTAAATGTGTTATAGTTAATTAATCAATTACTTCAAACACCGCATTAAGTGTAAAATATAGTGTGAAATGAATACCGCCTTAAGAAAGAATTCGTAGAAAGAATGCTTACATATAAATCATAGTACAAGTACCTATCACCGCGTTATAAGATATGCCACAATATGTTTTTTTGTAATGTCTTTGTATTATTTCCTCCCATGTTTGAGAAAAGCACTATATTTACCTTGGCGAAAACCGGGGTTGCCTGACTCGTCTCTTGGCAGGCCTGGCCTGCCAACTACCTCATCAGGCAACCCCTTTCTTTCCGCGCCTCGGCAATAATGTACTATTATTGTGCACCATGAAGAGAAAAACACTAGCAACAAAACATAAAACATTAATACAAGACAAGAACAGGCGGTCTTAACGCTAAAGAGCGATGTCTACCAGACACCTTTGGGTTGCAGAAAATACAAAACTGCAGCAGTTAACAGGTTAATAAGTATAATTAGTTATTAAGATTTAAAAAGCTTATTAGATAATCTTAAATAATAATGTACCAAACATAACTACAGCATGTTAGTGAATCCTATCTAATAATATAAATAGATCAAATTTTTTTAGTTACTAAATTTCTATTCTACTGTCCATTTGAATATCAGTTCAGCGGGATCCCCGGACATCAACTGTCATTTTGAAACTGCATTTATTTTCAAACGCAGTCACTGCGATATCGCGTACGGACTTCTCCTTCCAAAAATATGCAATTGTTATCCTGCTGATCGATTGCATAACATTTTGAACGTCGGATCAATTTTTTTAATGCGGACAATCTTAATCAAATCGACCTAGACCCAAACTAAGCAAAGCTAGAAGACGACGATAAAAACACTTATGTAAAGAAATAAATACTCAAATACATAGAAAACATCCATGCCTCAGGAACAAATATTCGTCCTCATAACACAAACAAATGCCCTTACCGGGTTTCAAACCCAGGACATCTTGCTTCGTAGGCAGTCACTACCAACTAGCCTAAAGCAGTCGTCATAAATGACATTTTACTGTATAAAAACCCCATACAGTAAAATGTCATTTATGTTTTGTGGCAATAGAGTTGCCTCCGGCCCATAAGGACCTCAGAGGTATTCAGCAAATCTGTTACTGGCTACACTGCAGGCCAAACAGAGAAGCAAAAAAATTAGTTGCCCCGAACGGAAATTCAAAAAAGTTGAGCGATTACCACTTGGTAGTAGTGTATAATTAATATGTAGATAATGCGAGTACAAACATATCTTTTATAACTACTGTTTGTTTCCGGCAATCATGGTTTCCAATTTCACACACCCCCACATTAATTGTAACAAACTGTAGTCGCGAAGCATAGTATGGGGTTATAAAAAAAAAACGATTTACGCTATATTTTTAAAATTCGAAATCAAGTGAGCGGTTACTAAACCATGGATAAAGTTATTGATTGTACCTAATATACCTAATATGTTGTATAACGAATACGTGACTTCTTTTATCCCTAAAATATCACGTGATATAAAACCTGCTTGGAAGTCGGTTCGTGTAATTTATTCACATATAAGCCAGACTCGATGTTTCCAGGAGCACGCATTTCATTTCGTTCCCGCCGTTACTAATTCATAAAGAATTAGAACCGCCACGGCGGGCAAACATTACGCTAAATAATTCAAAAGTCGAGCGAGAGGCGTAATTAAGGGTGTGTAGCTATTGGGTTAAGAAACTCCTTTAATAATAATCTGTATCGATGTCAATAGGGGTGGAGAAAATCAATAAAATAATCAATAATGATGTATTTTCTTGAAAAAGAATTAAGAATGTACTCAAATAGAGAATAAAGCGACGCAAGAAGTTAAATAATCACACAGTTATCTTCTTCTTCAACTTAAGAGCTCTGCTCTTGTCGGTGGAGTAACCACCATTCAGCTCTGCCACTGCTTTGAGCTCCTGGTACGACACTACATTGACCTTCTCCTTGACCTGGTCCATAAAAGCACGTCGCGGCCTTCCTCTGCCTCTTCTTCCCTCTATTTTCCCTTCGATTATAGTTTTTATGTAAATGTCATGTCGTAACAGGTGCCCCAACATATCTCCTCTTCTATTTTCAATCGTCCTTAGCAAGGATCTCTTCTCTCCGACTAAATCCAAAACCTCTTCATTCGTTCTTCTTTCCGTCCAACTAATTCCTTCCATCCTTCGCCAACACCACATCTCAAAGGCACTTAATCTTTCTCGGTCTTGCTGGGTAAGTGTCCATGTCTCGCAGCAACACAACGCTATGCTCCAGATGTATGACTTTATAAAACGTTTCCTTACGCTTCTGTTACAGTTATACATCACAGTTATACGTGTCCAAATTTTCTGTCACTTTTTCGCAAAACGCACCTTCATATGAGACGATTGTCATATACCACGCTCGAGGATCCTGACGTCTCGATCTACTAGCGTATTCTCTCTCTATCAAGCAACATTAAAACATTTGTAGCTTCGTAATCTTATGAGATAATTATTTGAATGGGATTTTCGATGCATATTTCTTGCTCTCTTTATTTTGAAGTTTTAATACATTCTGAGTCCTGCTATTATGGCACAGTTTTGCATATTACTTCACTAATCAATCTGGTTAACATTTTGATGCAGACGGTAACAGGCTGCTGTTACCTTTTTGTACTTCTTGAATAATTTGAGGTGAAATTCATTGATGTGTCAGTTTCACACGACATTTTCAACAAAACACAGAACGACTACAAAATTAACAACAATGGCCGCTGTGTCGTAATCGCAAAAGGCATAAGCAAAATATGCGTTCAGCCAAACATTTTTAGTGAATAATCATCATGTCAACTGAAACACGTCCACTGCTGGACATAGGCCTCCCCAAAGATGAGGAAAATACAATTTACTGAATATTTAAAATAAATTAGGTAATTTATTGATGAAATTTAAAAAAAAAACCGGCCAAGTACGAGTCGGGCTCGCACACGTACCATTATCTATAAAAACGGCAAAAAAAACACGTTTGTTATATGGTCCTTAAATATCTATTTTATTTTGTTTTTAGTATTTGTTGTTATAGCGGCAACAGAAATACTTACATCATCTGTGAAAATTTCAACTGTCTAGCTATCGCGGTTGTTGAGATACAGCCTGGTGACAGACAGACGGACGGACGGACAGCGAAGTCTTAGTCCCGGGTCCCATTTTTACCCTTTGCGTACGGAACCCTAAAAATGGTACAATAATACGTTCAATAAAGTATTCCTTTAATGTACAGTCAAGTGAAAAAATATGTATCGGATTAATCCTCTCATAAGTACGTACCGACACTTTAATCCCCGCTGACATAAGAGCGATGAGACATATAAATTGATAAGTATACTTTGTATGCACCCATATTTTTACACTTGACTGAACCTACCATTTATATGAAACTAAATCTGTAATCGGAATATTTGTAAAACTTTTCTCAAGTAATTAAAACTCTTTGCGTGAGGCTGACGATCGTATTAAAATAATAATAAAAAAACTTAAAAGTAAAAAACACTAGCGCGTAAAAGTTCCGCCGCTTGGAGCGCACTTTTCGGAGCACATGAATTGTAAAAAGTCTTTATTATGAAAAGTGAGCTTGGCTAGAAAATAAGTACACTGTTCATATTTGAACTAATTACTGCGATTCAATACACGCAATCACCACCCACGATGTCAGTGCTCCAATGAACCAGCGTGATTGCGTGACACCGCAACAGCCTATTGTCACTGATGGTAGTCAATTGCACAAACGCTTTCGCAATGTAATGAGCTACTAGAGTTTGAGATTCTTCAAGAAGTGCGCACTGATCAATGGTTTTCAATGGGTCGGAAATGCAGAATTCAAGTCTGCTGGAGTAACAAGTCTACGATTATGATTATGTCATAAGACAAGGTATCGTTAATTCGCGACGTCTGAAAAGTTGCTGCCCTGTTGGATGGCCCAAATATGCTCGTTTCCTTTGGGCATTGTGGTGGAAATTTATGTATGAAGCGAACGAAGTTCTTTCGTCCTATGCTTCAGCTGGGGCCGAAAATCGTTTGTCTGTCAGGTGTTTGTCCGGTCCTCTACAGGTCGTATTTTTCAACCGATTCTCTTGAAATGTTGTGAGCAGATTCGATAATTATAAAGTTAAATATTGTCGAATCACTTTTTTGATATTAATGAAGATATATTATATTTTTTGAAATATACAGCTTGCCAGTTGCTTCTAGAGCCACGCGTCATTCTAACGATGACTTACGAATTTCCGCCCTACTGGACGTCCTAGACATGCCCGTCCTTTAGGCATTGAGGTATAAATTAATGTATGTACGTGTAGCGTCCCGTACTGCACATGTATAAAATTGGCCACAAAACGTATTTGGCGCTTCTTCACCAATTCTGCGGTCACGTAAGCTATTGCAATGCAAGCTGCGGCTGCCCGCAGCTGCCTAGTACCGATAAATGAAACTTGAATGTTTGGGTATTACAGAGGTTTTCCATTGACGAGGCAAAGAGGACAAGTTATATAAAATGTTCAGTCGTATTATCGCCGTTTGTATGCAATTTCAATTAAATCTTTGCACCATCTTCTCGCTACGGGGTTAGCACAACTGGTGCCGCGACGCGACGCGAGACGTGAAAAGTCTATTACCCTCCTCTTTTCAATTTGCAAAGTGTATGAGTGAAACAGAAGTCGCTGAGTCGCGCCACGAGCAAGCTGACGTGGCAGTTGTGCTTGGCGTGCTGGTAAAATAAAATAAGCAAAATTAAACTAGATGCTTGATTGTCTCCCTCGCCTTCGGCTTGCCTGCAATATGGCATTCTTTATTTTACCGCCCTGGTCAATAATGTACTATTGTTTCAAACTTAGTTAACGTCATAATATTGTATTATAATAAAATAAAAAGGTATTTATATCGTTAATCAGCAACAATAGTGTAAAAAGTTGATACATGTGACAGGTAGGGATTCTACGTCATAAAGTTGTTTTCAAAAGCGTCGCTTGTCGCCCCGTTATTAGGTATTCTATTTCAGAGACCGCATAACCACATTGTTGGAGCATCTCTGCTAATTCTGCCTGCTCTGCGGTCACACACAGCAGCAATGCCACTAAATGACAATAGCCACACTAAGGCTATTCATGTATGCAATTGGTAATAATTGATGAAGTTTTATATTTCATTGTTTTTGTAGCGTTTACTATCCATAATGAGTTTAGTTCGCTCCAAAACGAAGCTTTTTAGGCCTACAACTTTTAGTAATAAAACTCTCTTTGTTGAATGAGCAAGCGGAGGGAACGACCGAAGTTCTCTGGTTCGGTAGAAAAAATATTTCGTATGTCCGGTTGTCTGGCTGTTCTCCTATACAGGCATTTCTCAACTACGTCTCGTGTTTATTGAGCAGGTTCTAAACTTATTTAAGTAGTTTTCTTTTTGCTGATTCCGATTTTCATATTTTTTTATAGAAGACAGTGTATTTTTTACAGCTCACAAAACCACCACAACCAGGCTGAAATGCGTTATGTTTCTTTCTGATAAACATAAATGTCATAATAAAGGAAATAATAGACGAATTTGAACGGCACTTTAGTAAAAAATGGTTTTACGGACGAATAGGGCATAAGCGTCTCCACAAAGTCAAGTGACACTTTGAAAATATCCAATCATTCTTCGCCACAAATCGCCTTCATGTCAAAACAGTATTTAGCAGTTCACGCCCGTCCAGATTCCGAGCGCCTGCGGCAATTTGGCGGGGATTTCGACCCCTAAAGAGTTGTTTGCGCAAAACATAACGCTTCTTGTACAATAAATAATATGTGTAGGAACTTCTGAGGGTTTTTGCATGCAGGTCGGGTGTCCGATGTTTTGCCGGTCATTAATTACGAATTATGAATTCCGCTCACAGAAGCGGGCCTGGGAATTGGCCCGCCTACGGTCAGGGATTGGGAAAAATCCAATGGTCGTTACTCGATACGCTTTTTTTAATTGTTTAAGGTTTCTAAATACGTAGGTATATTGCAACTAAGGCAACCTTGTGGTTATTCGGGTATTCTCCAAAAATCACATAGGAATTCAAAGTGCAGGTACAAGTACGACGGTGAATCAAAAAGTTCTTATCAAAAACTTCTTATAACTGCGTATCGGTGAAATAGCTTTATTCATGAAGAGTTTTTAAATTCTGAGTTGGCGTTATGAAGTAATATTTGACAGTTGTTTTTATTCAAATTTTTCCCGCCATTAGGAAGTAATTACATTGTTAACTAATTAGTATCTTGTGAAACAAGTCGACTAAAACGTCCAATTATGGAAAAAAAGAGTTACGTTTACGTGCCGTGATAAAGTGGTATGAACAAAAAGGCTTACCAAGATTATAATTTTTTTGGATATTCAGCGTACCGTAGGCATATTGTGTGGTATGCTTTACCAGATTCCACTGCCGCTTACTGGATTGCTGAGTTTAGAAGAGGCAGATCTAGCTGTAAAGACAACCCCTGCTTCGGCCGGCCTTCTGCCCCAGTTAACGCACAAACTGTTTAAATATTGAAATGTTAGTTTTAAAAGACGGCGACGACGATCAAATATCTAGCAGAGACCCTAAACATTTCATTTGGTAGTGTACAATCGATATTAACGGATGTTTTGGTTTATAAAGTGTCCGCAAGATGGGTTCCCCGAATGTTAACCAAGGCAAACCAAGAGCTGAG
The DNA here is from genome assembly GCA_945867215.1 of Epinotia demarniana. NCBI lineage: Eukaryota > Metazoa > Arthropoda > Insecta > Lepidoptera > Tortricidae > Epinotia > Epinotia demarniana. The sequence continues at coordinate 23,953,111 of OX244271.1, read as the reverse complement.
ATGCACGATGTGGAGATCGTAAAGAGAAATCTCGAGATTATCAAGCGTGATATGGACACTTTTTATCGCCGTTACTGTACTTTGGACGAAACATGGGTTCACTATTTGGATCCTGAAACGAAAAAGCTAAGCATGTCCTGGAAACGTCGCATCTTCTCCGCCAATAAAAGAAAAGTTTTTTTCCGCCTGCAGGTAGGTTAGGGCACAGTATGTCATACGGTAATTGACGAATAATAGTTAAATAATAACAGTGTGTATTGTTACAATGACGCATACTTAAATAGGTAGGTACTATATTAAAAACAGGATTTTTTTAAAACACTCTTTTAACTGCACAGTCATGGCTACAATACAATACAATACAAATATTCTTTATTATTCACCAGACATAGAGAAGATAAAATACTACTACTACTACCTACTACTACCCTACCTGCTACTTATTGGCCGCGCGCCGACTTTCCCCTCCTCTCTATTTGTACTTTTAGTACCCTATATTTGTTTTTTTAGTACCCTATATTGTACTTTACGTACCCTTTATTTCTACTTTTGGTACCCTATATTTGTAGCTTTTAGTACCCTTTATTTGTACTTTTAGTACCCTATACTTGTACTTCTGGAACCCTTTATTTTACCCCGCGGCATCGCTTGCGTTATGTGTTATACGCGGACAGCGCCGCGCCAGCAATTAAGGCGCCGTAGGTTCAGCGAAGTGAAGAGAACAGACCTTTTGAAACAATATAATGCGTATGTTTATAATAATATGGTTTCAAAAAAATACCAATAGTAATCTTGAGGCTTTTCTTCAGGGAGATCAGTGAATCAAAACATGATTAAGCAATTATCGCTCTATAGAAAAAAATCACGAACATAGGTCTAAAAGGGTCTAAAATACACTTAGAATATTCGTAACAAATTAAGCACAAAAAGCTAAGAATATTAAAATGGCTTCTAAAAATCGGCAATATCATGTTTGAGAGAAATCAGTGATTACTTTTTTATTTATTTAAACGGCCAAAAAATTAAAATTGAAAAACATGATATCCTCGCTTCCGAGCACGCACTTCCATCTCGCTCAAGCTTATGCTCAGTGAGAGGGAGAGAAGACCATGAACCTACGGCGCCTTAATGTAGAATCTCTTGAATACTTCTCTTTACCTTTGACTCCTCGTAACGGTGGAAATAACAAATTCACAGGAGTAATAATGACGTACCGAGTTATTACTGTTGTAGGATACACGAGCGAGTCTGATCGCCACGTAAGTGCCTTCCATACACTTGGGGCTTTCCGTTTGTGTACAGAAACTCGCATTTTTGTTGAAATATGTTTAAAGATGCTAGATGAGGCACAAAATGCAAATATACGTACTTAGTTCATAGGGCACATTCCTCATACTCTATCGATGATTAACAGAATGTTATTTCTTTAATAATCATCCTCCTAGCATTATTCCCGGTTGAGCCCTAGAGGAGCCCGGGGTCCGCTTTGACACCTAATCCCAAGATTTGGCTTAGGCATGCCATCTGAAATTCCAACCCAACTTCCTTAAATATCTATACGAAATAAGTATCGAGCAGCACAATTTTTGAAAAATAAGTAAAATGAAATACTATTTCGATAGCCTAGTTGGTGACCGACCTATTGCGGTGCACTTGTACAATATAGGTACTGATATTTTTTAAATGTGTGCCATCTCTTTTTCTAAGGCGTGTTAACATTGGATAGGCTATTTGAAACTATCCGTAATCGTTATATGGGAAGTCTGCCAGTTCTCTACAGCGCCATATTTAATGTTAGCGGTAAGTCTGTGAAATGTGCATATATGACAATTCGATATTAAAACACTTAACACGTTCGCGGACGCGGATGCTATAGCATTCGAGTCGTCTTTTGTTTTGTTTAAACTATGATATGCACTGTCACTTACAGTCTGCAAACACGTTAAGCGTTATTCCGGAATAGATCGTTGGTCGAACCAACGCTACTACAGGCGTTTTTCCAATCTTAACCCTGTCGCATCAAGCATTTCCATCGCCATGTAACCACATGGAAGGCAAGCCATTATTTATGGCGCATATGGAAATGTGCCGCGGAATGGGATCGTAATGTTTGATCGTTTCCGAGATAATACCAGCTACGTTACGAATGGCCATTTTTCCTCTTTATTTGCTTTTCATCTGCATAACTGATCATTTTTTGGGAGTTTTGTCACGTTTTGTTTAGTGTTGTTTATGGTTGTAATTTATACTAGGGGCGTTTGGGAAGCGTGGTTGTTATTGAAATGCTATGTATGTTTCAAGTAGCAGGACCGTGTTTCTAGTTCCGAGGTTCTGCGTCCTTCCGGGATGAACGGAATGGAAGCTCTTTGAATGCAACGCCAGCTCAGGTGGAGTGGGCATGGCCTTCGTACGGATGACTACCGTTTGCCTAAAGCCGTGCTCTACTCAGTTACCTGAGAGTAAGTGGAAGCAAGGTGGTCAGCAATCCAGCATCTGCCCTATAAAGATTTCCTTAAACAATAGCTGAACGCCTGCGCTACAGACCCTGGTGTTGGGAGGAACTCGCTGTTAGAATGTAATCTGAGCCCTATACAGTCTATGATAAAATCAAGCTGATGGAGGAAGACCGTTTTTAAACCTTGGGAATACAACCAACCACGCAAAGACCGACCCAAACCAATTCAATTGAAACTGACGTCTCCTATATAACACGACTAAATCATATACGACATGAGATGTCGAGGAGGTTTCAGTCTTCAGATACTTCTCAATTTAGACAGATTTTTTTCCTCCGTTGCTTACGGGCAGTCGCTAGGACGCTATTTATAAAATATCTACGCTTTAAACGCCACGATTTTGACATTCGTGGACCGGTCGTGAATGCCAAGCTTTACAATTCCACGTTTCAGCTAAATTATTTTCGCCTAACGTGTATACATGTGTCATTAGTATACTAACTAGTCATTAGCCGTAACGATGTAATGCTATGAATTAATCACTATGCCAATAATTTAAATGGGTGCGTAATATTTCATGTAGCTTTTCGCAGTATTAAAGTAAGGAATGTGTTATACATATTTACTTTGTGCGTTTGTTATTTTGCGTAAACCCAGTAGCTCCTACAAAAGTAAAAATACCTTTATTAATAATAATTAACAGAGGTCGTAAAGTATTTCAAATAATGGGGTATGTAAAGTTCTGGGGTTGGAGGTAAAAAGTCGAGTAAACTTGCAAGTGAAATTACATTATAATCACTATGCTGGTGAATTGTCCAAATGGATTCGATGTAAGAAGTACCTACGTTTAAGTGTGAAATGTTCGCTAGAGTAGCGGCAGGGGAATGGTTGATAAGGAAAACTAGAGATTACCGACCTGTACCGCTAGTAAAAATAACTAACATTATTTAGAATAAAGTACCAACATTATTTTGAACTTAACCTTTTCACCGCCAGCTGACGAAGTGAGTCGACGCACGCCACCCGGATGACGACCGTCCAACAACCTATAATAAACCACTTCTAGAACTCTTTTATAATGTTTGGTATGGCCTTGGCGTCAGGGGCACGAATGGCACAATTTTCCGATGACGTGAATGACCATCTTTGGCGGTTAAAAGGTTAAACAATATAACTAGTAGTAAAGCTAGGTTTAGACAAAGCCTGTGCTGGCTCACTGGCTTGAATAATAGGCCGGCGCTCTATTCCCGCCAGTGCTGGCAGCCAGTGTTTTACATACCTACAATAACCAGCCAGCACTGACTTCATCTAAACCTGGTTTTAGGGTCACTGAGCTAATTCAATTCAATTCATTTTTATTCACAGACCAACGTGGATCATTATTGAAGTACGGTCGAGAAAAATGAATGTTTGGCACATGTCAACTCTATTTGAATGACGTTAAGGTCCAAAAGTGCTAAACATTCAATTTCCTCGACTGTACCTAAGCCACAAACGCAACTATAAGGGTTCCGTGTTGATTATGGAACCCTAAATGAAAATGTTGGCCTGCCTCAGGGTTAAAGACATGCATATTTATGCTTTATTTCTATCAATAGTTTAAAGTCGGGTTTCAAGGTCTGAAAATTTCGTATGTAAATTCCATCTATAATGACATTAATGACCACGCTGAAGCTAGTCTGTTAATGTTTATAGGCAAGCGCTCAAAACACATTGATATAAAATTGGAATCCGAAACGTAAGTCACACAATGATTCTCAGTTTATTTTCCTCCAGTGGGAAGTAAGTTGTAATCCTTATCTTTCTTATGAAATCTCCGAAAAGCATGGTACAAAACAGTTATGATATACCTATTACCCCGGCTAAGGGTTCAGGTGAATGTGGATAACCACAAATTCAAATGACTTTCCACATTCAATCGTCCAAAACGTATATTACTATTATTACTTGCCTGTGACTGCAAACACGGAGGCACGATGTCATCCAGTTTCTGCACAAATCTGCCTAGTTCACACTCATTCACTAAAAGATTATTATTCTCACAGTACACTAAGAAGAAAACAATAGGTAGAAGGCAACAGAAAAACTAACCTCAAAAATTTCACTTTTCACTGAACCTTCTGAGCGTTTTCAAAAAGAAATAACGTAAACACAATTTGTTGATATGTCAATGGACGCGAAAATAAGTAAATAATTGTACAGAGATAGTTTTAGTGAAAATAATCGAGAAAGAGAAACTAGCGTTCAGAGTTTGTTGTCAAAACTGTCATTTGTTCGACGCCAGGCTCTATACGCAGGCGTCCTGTAAAAGACGCACTGCGCAGGTCTTCACCATTGCCTGTTTTATTGGAAATGGAACTTTAGCTCCACGTGACAAGCTTCACATTAATTTGCCATGGAGACGATCGCGGGAAATCTAGCAGGCTTCCGCAGCATGGCCTAGCTGCAAATTAAGTTCGTTGTAAAGTTTTACATAACACAATGGTCTCATGGGTATCATATGGGACAACTATCGCGTAACTATTATAGCGTTAGTGGTGTTATAAATAACAATACATATAAATACGCATCGTACTAACTAAACATACAATTTTGGTATAAACTAGTCTGTATAAATAAGATATAGGAACCACCTAACTATATCAATATCATATCAAAACCAATACAGGCTGTCCCAAAAGTCAACGTCAGGCGCAAACGGAAGCCCAAGTCATAACAGTTATAAAAAAAAAAAAACAAAAAAAATGTATTCCTTACTTGGGAAATTGTAGCGCATAGTATCGCTGCTAACGAAATAATAAATTTAAATTAAAGGAAAAATGTAACTTAAATGTTTGAATTTCCTATGCCATAACACGATTGGTTCAATCAACTATTTTTTTTGCTTTTTGTCATAGTTACGTCTTCTGGGTCACTCTTTAAAACTATGACTATACGCGGCTAAATCAACAAGACACATGTTTTTGTTATACTTGCTAAACCCATTCCATGGTAGGGCATCTCCTTAGCATGATAGGAGTCCAATTTATAGTATTATTTCTAAGACACTCTGTCACTGTTGTCTCTTGGGTCACCGGGGAAAAGCAATACTAAAAAGTTGATTGACCCAATTAATAACATGGATCTCACAGTTCTTTAAAACAATGTTATTCTTAAATGATTATTGAAATTCTAGTCCTTATTTTAAACTTACTTGGCAAATTATCGTAGTAGGTACCTACCTACTTGATTTTCAGTACAGTCAGTTAACGTTATTTTTTTCCAAAAATGAGCTGTTTAGAAAAAACTTATTTTAAATAAAACGGAGGCCTTGTGTTTTAATTTTTTGAATGCCTGTAATTTTTTGAATGCATCAATGGATTACTGTTTTTAGGGTTCCGTATTTGATAACTGTTACTACTTGGCCCGTACCACCCGAGTCCGGCTTGAAGTTTACTTTTGGGACACGTTGTATATCTTCGAGTTTACGAAATCATATGACGGTGTATATTTGAAAATGCAAGCGCGCTAAACACAAAGTAAAATCGGAATGCGAGATGTATGCATTAGATTTACCCTCAGATCAATTAATATGCAAAATAATCCCAGCTAAAACTTAATAAAAGAAAATTAAGAGCTCAAAATAATTTCACGGACACTCATTACTGCGAGTGATTTATAAGAAAACTTTAGCATACCGGTTGCAAAGCATCATTTTGGGCACTGTCTGAGTTTTAATTAAAATTTCAAAAAGTTTCTAGCGATTAAGAGTCCGATGGTCGTTTAATATATTTTGATGAAGTAAGGCTATTTAAAGTCATGTCTCTATTCCAAAGGGAACCCAAAAAACAAGTTTTTATAAAAATGTTTGGCACACTACACTTTTACACCTTATTTCTTGTTAATAAAGCGAATTATATTAACGTAATTACGGTCCGCCTGATGACAAGCAGACACCGAAGCCTGTAAGCACCTACGACTCCAAAAGAATCACAACCGCGTTGCTGACCCTTTATGGAAATGAGGATTCGTTATATCGATAGCAATTCAGAATGTATGTGCTTACCTTACGTAATTAGTCTAATAGTAGGGCCATGTTCGTCCTGCTTAGATATTAAGAACACCCTGTATATGGTTGGAACAAATCAATGATTATGTTTTTTTATCGTCGTCAAAAGAAAGAAGGATATTCTCAGTTAGTTTGAACGTTATCCGAAATCGAGGGCTGGTTCTAAGAGTTTTTACAATTACATCGTTACTGGAAGGTTTACTGGTCTACTTAATTGTATTATTTAGCTGGCGAGTTGCGTCATTATGATTAACTAGTTAGCACATTAGGCAACATATTAAATGTAAAAAATGACTGATAGGTCATGCTAAAAGTCAAGCACTTAACCTACACTTTCACTTTCAACTAACAACTAAATCTGCAACTTGGGCTATTAAGTAATTAAATATTGCTTGCTAATACTTCTTGGCGGATCACATTGCATGTAATACCGATAGCCGCTAGGGCGGAAAGGTTCTCGAGTGGCGACAACGCACCGGGAGGCGCAGCGAAGCTGGTGGACTGACGACCTGGTAAAGGTCACGGGAGTCCGCTGGATGCGGGTGGCGCAGGACCGGTCATTATGGCACACTTTGGGGGAGGCCTATGTCCAGCAGTGGACGTCGTTCGGCTATTTCATTATTAATGAGGACCCTGTTTTAACTACCATAGAACAAACCTATAAAAGACGAATATGGGTTTGAGATATATTTGTAAATCCGCTACTTGTAATACGTATGCAGTCATAAAGAGGTATTCAAGAAGTTTAATTAAACAAACAAAGTTACCTATCTACATTTGGAAAATCTATGTGTTTTCAAAGTTATTTGGGTTAACTATTATTATATGAACCTGAACTCAAGCAACTGCACGCGGCCGCTAGGAAGGCGGCGACGGAACTCGGTTTTAAATACGTATGGGTGAGATACGGCCGTGTCTACATGCGGAAAGACGACGGTACTAGTGCGTTACACGTGAAAACCATGGACTCGCTTGCTAAATTAAGATAATTTAAAGTATTTTATTTTTAAGCCACATTCCGTTTCTATACTCGGCTATTTCTCGTTTCCCTTATAGGGAGTTATGGTTGTGGTCTATTATCAGAATGTCAATAGGTTTCGCACAAAACTAAACGAATTTGGCTTGAATGTTTTGAAGTTTGAGTATGATATCATATGTTTAACTGAAACTAATTTAAATGACAGTGTATTCGATCGTGAAATTTTTGATCAACGCTACAATGTGTTTCGTAGAGATCGATGCCATTCGACTTCTCATAAAAAAGATGGCGGCGGGGTACTTGTCGCGGTAAAAAAACATCTCAATGTTATTCGCCAGTATTCTTGGGATAGTAAATCAGAGGATGTTTGGATTAGTGTTAAAACTAACAATCAAAATCATGCTATGCTTAATTTATGTGTGTGCTATCTACCTCCTGATTTGCCACTTTCGGAACTCGAATCGTTTTACTTGAATTGCCAGAACATTATTTTAAACCAGAATGGGCAGAGCGAATTTATTATTATAGGTGATTTTAATACGCCTAATATTGCCTGGTCTAAGTCGTCCTATTCCTCCATACTTGTACCCAATAATCCACAGGATCGTAAATCTGACATGTTATTAGAAACATTATCTTTGTGCAATTTAAATCAACATAACAATTTACCTAACCAAAATAATAGATATTTAGACCTTGTTTTGTGTACCTTGCCCTCAGTACAAGTACACGGTGTGCAGCCTCTAAGTAAAGTAGACGTTCATCATCCTCCCATTAATATCGACATAACAACTTGTTTCACTACTAAGTCTCTGAAAAATAATGGTCTTAGGAAACTTAATTTCAATAAATCCGACATAGAGAAAATTAGATCTGAACTTAACGATGTTGATTGGGGGCTTTCTCTCTCTCTGGACGACGTGAATGATTGTGTCGATAAATTTTATAAAATTTTTAATAATATTGTTAAGAAGCATACTCCAGTTACTAGCAAGAATTCCGAAAATTACCCTTTTTGGTTCAATAATGCTCTTAAAAAATGTTTAAAGGAGAAGAATAAATACCATAAACTATATAAGATGTATGGCAATCCCAGAGATTATGATGTTTTTTCGCGATTGCGTTCTAGAAGTAAGATACTTATCGACGAATGCTACAGTAAAATGTTAAAGTCTACGGAGGACTCCTTACGAGTCAATGTTAAAGCATTTTGGCGATTTGTCGGCTCTAAAAGGGGTCACGCAGTCCTTCCTGAGACGATGTCTTATAATGGCTCTGAAAGTTCTGATGGCTCGGGTATATGTGACCTTTTTGCTGAATATTTTGGATCAGTGTTTGAAAAACATTCACCTATTGTTAGCAGTTGTTGTACTGACTCTCCCCGGGATTCTGTTCTAAGCTCTGTGAGGCTTGTCGAAAAAGATGTTGCTAATACTATCAGACAATTGGATAGCTCAAAGGGTGCAGGTCCGGATGGCTTTCCTGCTTCGTTTATAAAAGTCTGTTGGAAGGAACTCAGTACTCCACTTTGCATTATCTATAATAAGTCATTAACTTGTGGGGTATTCCCTCTAAAATGGAAAACAGCGCATGTTGTGCCCGTATTTAAATCAGGGGATAAATCTAGATGCGAAAATTACAGACCAATTAGTATTCTTTCCTGTTTTGCAAAAATGTTTGAATCTCTGGTTTATGAGTACATTTACAACCATGTCAAGCCATTAATATCGGAAAACCAACATGGGTTTGTTAAAAATAGATCTGTTATTAGTAATCTGCTTACATATAAAAATTATCTGTGCAAAGCATTCGCTACTGGGGGCCAAGTTGACGCCATTTACACCGATTTTTCCAAGGCTTTCGACAAGGTGGATCATTCGCTTTTATGTAAGAAAATCTCGCTATATGGAATACATGGGTCACTATTTCGTTGGGTTTGCTCGTACCTGCATAATCGTAGTCAACTTATTACTCTAAAAGGTTTTAAATCATCACCTAAGCCCATCACATCAGGTGTACCACAGGGCTCTCGTTGGGCCACTGTTTTTCATAATATTTATAAATGACCTTGTGAGTCGTCTGTCCTGTCCCTGCTTATTGTATGCTGACGATTTGAAAGTATTTTCAACTGTAGGGGACCTTGCAGATTGTGTTAAATTACAAATAGATATAGATATAATTCATAAGTGGTGCCTTGATAACCGAATGTTTCTTAATGTTGGGAAATGTTTTGTAATATCATTTAGTCGTAAATGCAACCTTATAAATTACCCTTATAAATTATCGTCGCATGTATTGTATAGGAAATCCGTAGTTAAGGACTTGGGCGTTCTTTTTGATGGCAAACTTACTTTTCGTGCACACTATGAACATATAGTTAGTAAAAGTTGCCGGCTTCTGGGATTTCTGATACGTATCACTAAAAACTTTAGAAACCCACAAAGTCTACTGTTATTATATTACAGTTTGGTACGCAGTGTTCTGGAATATGGATCTGTAATTTGGTCGCCTTTTTATGCTGTACACTCTAATAAAATCGAGAGTGTGCAAAGAAAATTTCTTAGGACCTTATGCTTTCGTTGTCATTATGGACGGTCTGTCTCAGGCTATAGTCAGCGTATGGCAAAGTTTAATGTCACATCATTAGAAGTAAGACGTAAGCGATCTGATCTTCTCTATTTATATAAAATTATCCATTCTCATATTGATTCCCCTTATCTATTGTCACTTCTGAATATTAACATAAATTACAGGATTCGTTCTCCAAATACTTTTACTCTGGCTGTATATCGAAATAATACTTCATATTATAACCCAATAGTTCGCATGTGTCGGGAATTCAATGATTTGGTACGTGTCTGTAAGGATCTCGACATTTATGTGTCAAAAATTGCTCAATTTAAAAAATCTGTTTATTCTGCCACAAATAATTACTTTTAATTATCATTATTATTATTATTATTTTCAATAACTGTTAAATGCACAAGTCTTTGTTTTTACCTTTTATTATCATTTTCCTTTCATTGTACTTAGTTAAAATTTATTCAAAATTAATAAATTCCTATGTAAACAACTATGCTTTCTCAAAAATACATGTATACATGTTCTATTCTAAATTATAACTCATAACCATGATGTGTACATATACTTTTGGACTGTAATCTAGTCATAAGTGTCTACTCGTATGTATTTCTGTTTATTTGGATTACTGTCTGTTTTATGTACCTTTTGAAATAAATAAAATAAAATATCGGGCGATCTTCATTCAACCGTGTTAGCATAAATAAAGTATTATATTTCCTCTATGGTCTAAACATAAGAATTGAAGCTCAGGAACTAGAGAACATATTAGCTAAGTTCAAGAGCTTGCCTAAATACTTAATTAAATTCAGGAACCAGCATACGTACTAAATAGTTACACATTCCCACAAAGTTCACTCCCAAAAAATCGAACTGAAAATGGGTGCCACAAATCGATCCAGACATAAAGCGGCCACTGCATTTAGCAAAGTCTAAAGGCCGTTTGAATTGCTTTAACATGGTTTTATTCGCAATTTCATCCACATAAAAACAAACGCATCCAGGGTAGTCACTCATACCTCCTACAATGGGTCATCCCTAGCCCGGGGGGATGCATAAACGCATTGCCTCTGCGTGAAAATAAAAGGGTCACTCCGGGTACTCAGACTGGCTGATCAGCCGTGTGCCGACAAGATTAAATAGAAGTTACAGATGAAGAGCATGAAATAATAGCTACCATAGAAAAGCGGGTAAAAATATCTGACAGGGCCTATCGGCACTAGAAATACTGTCGGATTTGATATATATTAATGCTGGCGACTGAACTAGTAGGTGAGGAGTTGACCAAATTTTTGCCTAGCTTTAGCCTAGTTAGGCTAGTTAGCCTGGTTAATCGCTAGTATACATAGTTAAAAAATCCGTTGTGACACAAACATTAACCATAGAATTGCCAGGCTAACTACTGGCCAAGAATTCGTTCCTCACCACATATGGTGACGGACTTAATTAATAAAATATTGAGAGTGTTCAAATACCTTACGATACTTGGCAAGCACGACTAGAGTCTAGATCCATCGCTCCACACAGAGCCAAAAGATATCATTCTCAAAATAGAATGGCCGATTGAAATGTAACACAAATCGTCGATATGGTGATCGTAAAAATATCATAAACTGGGGATCTCCGTGTAGTGAGCCAAACGACTCCCGCTCCGTCGTAAATGGTAACATACTTGCTAAACCGTCCGACCTACCACTAGAACTAGACCTGTAATAACCCTCTCAACGTCAAGTGACACGTGTGCAAAGACAGCAAAGCGTAGGCCAACTAGAACTGGTTGAGAGCGCCGCTCGAAATATTCGCTGATTTTTTTTTATACACAAAAAGTAGAGTAGCATAAACATACGCTATCTCAAGCTTTCTGTTTTGATGCTGGTTTAAAATTCGCATTTGCCTCGTACACAGAATAATCGGATCCGGAGTTGCCCGGATTTTTCAGAAATTCACATGTATTTGTTAATTGGTGGATTTGTTTTTCAAATATCGAATGGTACGCTGTCTGTCGGGTTTTACTTTGACTACGTGTTGCATAAAAAAGGCCACTGTTTATAATAAAATAAAAATACTCAATCTGGGTTGCATTAAAATACTGTAAAAATAAGTAACTCCTTCTCCTAGTGTCATTCCCGGTTGTGCCTCGAGCTTTGACACCTAATACCAAGATTAGGCATAGGCACTAGTTTTGCGAAAGCGACTGCCATCTGACCTTCAAACCCAGAGGAAAAACTAAACCTTATTGGTGTTAGACCGGTTTTCTAGCGACTGTTTTCCTTTACCGAAACTCTAACGGTAAATATTCCGTAACTTCCGAAAAACTCATTTCAACCCACGACACTGTAAAACAAGTAACTTATTATCCTAAAAATATAAGGATTCATATTTATCTAACGTAAGTGACGTAACGCGCCAGAATTATTATCAATATAATCACAGAATAAGTAATATTAGGTACGAGTAATCCGTATTATATCGCTTTTATTTTGTCCTAGCGCGGTTATCACAAGAGCGCGCGCGAGCTATGTCGCGGCCAGATAGACTCTCCGTCTCTTTCAAGTCTTAGAAATAGGGATGGTTTTCAGATTTATCTGCTCTCGGACGAGACGTCACTTGCGTGTCAGGCGTCAGGGCGCATCACAGGGGGCATTTAGGCTTATTTCTACTGCCGTATCTTCATCATCATCCTCTTAGCGTTATTCCCCGATAATGCCCCTAAAGGAGCCCGGGGTCCGCTGACACCTGCCGGGATTCGAACCCACGACCGCCGATTGACAGCCGCATGCCTAAACCACTAGGCTACCGTAGCTTATTTAATGCCGAGTATTTTTCTATTGATTATATTTGTTGCACCACAAATGTACATAATGTAATGTAAATGTATATTTGATCATGTTCCAATAGGTTCCAGTGCTCAACACTGGGCCAAGAGTTGGCAGCTTCAGTCTTAATTAAAGGTTACAAAGTGTTAAATATTAAAAATTCAAAATTCAAAATTCAAAAAATTCATTTGTAAGAATACAGTATATATAGATGGTCTTAAGCTATAGTGTACATAGTTCATGTATTCAGCCTGCACGCAGGCGTACAAATGTTTGACTGAAAATAATCTATGTATGCTAAATAAAACAGTTACTAACTAAAAATAATACAATTTAGGTACATGCGTGAGTCGGATTTTTATGATCTAAGTAGTCCTTAACACTGTAGAAGCATTTCTCTTGTAGCCAATGGGTCAATTTTTTCTTAAATATGTCGCCTGTCAAAGTTTTTATATTATCCGGTAATTTATTAAAAAGTACAATGCTCATGTTCTATACATTTCGTTTATACATGTCTTTGTGACAGCGAGGTTTGTAAAATAAAGACATGATGCGGGGTCTTGTCTGCCTCTGGATGACCTCGCTCCGTGTACTGAAGTACTCTTGATGAGAGTCAATTAAGACACATACCTCTCGAATGTACAAACATGGCAATGGTAATATGTGTAACTTTCTAAAAAGTGGAATACAGCTTTCATCCATCTTAACATTACTTATAGCCCTTATACACTTTTTTTGTATTTTAAACACTCTATCCAGCTCGACAGAGTTACCCCATAGTATCAGACCGTAAGCAAGTACTGACGACACATATCCGTGGTAAGCTGTTAGTGCAGCTTCTTTGGATATCGTAACTCTCAATCTCTTGAGAGCGTACACAAAACGGTTTAATCTATTACAAATTTGTTCAATTTGTTCTTTCCAATTAAGGTGTTCGTCAATTACTAAGCCTAGAAATTTTGTTGATTTTACTCCATCTAAAATCTCATTTTTATATTCTAATTGAATTGGTATTGTATTCGAATTATATGATTTAAATTGTATGAAGTTAGTCTTATTTATATTAATATTCAAATTATTTAATGTCATCCATTCTATAATGTCCATTAGCGCTGTATTAATATCTGATTGGAAAGTAACCCTGTTTTCACATTTTATCACAAGTGTTGTATCGTCAGCAAACATTATACTTTTCTGTGCGGTGGCTTTGGGTAAGTCATTCACATATATTAGGAATAGAAGGGGCCCCAGAATACTTCCTTGCGGCACTCCATGATTGCAAGCTCTAAGTTCCGATCTAAAAATGAGTGTGAAATTGAAATTAAGTTCACATTTGAAACTTAGTGCCTGATGCAACTTGTGATAACTCCATATCCGGTCGCTTCTTCTAAACCTACCATTACACCAGTAAAACACAAAGCCTAGCAAACCCAGATTAAATCGTAGATTCAAAAATGGCCGCAATCACGAGTGGATTTAAATTGCTTACTCAACTGTATTAAGACAATTACATGGTCTGCTTCTAATTATTCCCGACATAGAAGACGAATCTTCTAGAGAAGCCACCGTTACCCGTGTTAGTTGTTAAATTGAAAATGTCTTAAAATGGCGGACGATCTACACTAAAGAACCTATTTCATTTGGGCGGTTAATCGTTAGTTTCATCCCAAACTCATATCAAGCAGTTAGGGCAAACAAAAAAAGAGGAAACTAGAGATGGGCGCCGGCGGATAAATACAGGGAAAATTCCCGAAACTACCCAATCTAACCGGTATTTACCCGTATCAACCCCAATAGACGGGTATAAGAAAAGTTATCCAATTTTTTTTTACGTGCAAATAAGATGAAATTATTATAGTATGAAATCTGAAATCTATGTTAATAATCATATTATTGTTTTAATCATTCAATCTTCTGTACAAAAAAACCACGGACCTTTAAATAAGAGATTTATTTTGATTGTTTTATGTATACCTTTATCTCTTTATTTTTAGTTTCGCCGCGAAACAGTGACAAAAACAACATCTCTGTCACACGTATCGAGATTTTCTTACGACCATCTCGCTCTGTAGTGGTACTATTTATTCGTGGCTACTCTGGTTAGTCTGTGATTCCCGAGCAAGGAGTCACGGTGGACGGTCTGACTTATCGTTGGTTCGCGTGACTGGAAATATCAACTGAAAATCGATGAAACAAAAGCATTTCAAGCTTGTGTCATTTACTAAGGAACAGGCAAGTTTTAGTATCGATAAATGACGTTTATACAAGGTTAAAGATGATTGATGTAGTTTTTGATAGCGATGGGATAGTTTTAGTGAAAGCGACTTCCACATTTTGTCGGTGCGAGTTCGATATAGTGCGGATTCTTTTTCTAGACCGGATCTTATTTTAAGACCCATCGCTCGGTCAAACACAGTATTTTTTTAGCCACGTGCAACAAAACGGAAATGAAAGGAATGGTATGAAGGGATTGGAAGAAAGGAAATGAAAAGTCCATGTTCAATAAATATAGGACTAGGTATAATATCCATTCTATTATAATTAAGTACTTAGCCTGTTGTTTGAAATATAAAATGGTTAACATTAGCTAGTTAGAATTAAATCATTTATTTTCTAAACTTAGCTTTAATTTAATTTAGTTAATGTTATAGTTATCATCTTGTATATACTTTAGATAATATTAACTAAATTAAATTAGAAATCGCTCTTTAGCGATAAGACCGCCTGTTGTCAACATCTATGTTGTAATAAGTTGTTATGTCTATTTGTTTCATGTTTTGTGGTGTGCAATAAAGAGTATTTGTATTGTATTAAAGCTAAGTTAAATCTAAAAAAGGCCCTCGAGGCATTGTACCGAGGGTGCTGGCGGCATTTCCTCGCTGAATTGCAATACTGATGCGTTGCGCGAGAAAGCCGCCAGCTCTTCGGTCACCAGTTACGTCACCCAGACGTTTCACGATTTCCGCAAAAAACTTTTGCGCACTGGGACCCCATGGACCGAGGGTCTCAACGCCAAAAAGTATAAATTTGTACTCTCTGCCGAGGCCTTTATATTTAATGCGTTTCAGATTTTCGGCATTTTCCGCCGCTGCACCCGCTTTAGAAGTAGTCCGTTGGAGGTAGGACGGTGCCAGTGTGTCTACACAGGTAGCGTCCCACACAAGCACCCGTCCCAAACTCCACGGAACCAGAGACACTCCATCAGGTGTTTGGCCAACGTCTCTGACAATGCCAGTCGGCTCAAGAAGAGCAGGCACATTGATGGTGGCAAGAGACCGGCGGATTATGTCATTAAGAGTCGCATGTCTTGAAAAGCAGCCTGCACTTTTTTGATAACATAGTCCGTGGTGACCTAGTCGGTCCACGTCCGTGCCACAAGGGCTTATGTGTGGAGTGCATACAGTGACCCCACAGCTAGTTAGTATTTTTTTAAATGGACCTCCTTTCCATAGACATAAAGCCGGTTTTTGGTTGTCTCCTGACCAGCAGGTACCTAAGAATAATAACAAGACATAATTAATAATTGAGCCTTTTCCACTACACATTGTTCAAATCGTTCAATTCAAAACCTTTTCCTACACGGTTGAATAATCTAGGATTCCGTTCAGACATACAAAGTTTGCGCTAAAAGCATTTCTCGAGACAGAATTGAGTTCTCCACAATATAGTGTTTCGAGCAGTTTCAATCTACGCTCTGGATGGCAATTTGCGTGCTAACATTCCGATGCAGGTCACAACTTCGTCAAACCACAGAACAGATAATAGTACAGTCAAACTGAGAAATACCACAGACAACGATTTCGCGGAATCTTAAACAAAGACAAAGAAATGCTAATTTTACAGTAGGTAATGGGCGCATTCTTAAACGATCAATAAATCATCACAACTCTAAAGTCTATTCATCCATTCGTATCCTATCATGTAAATTAACACTATTCGAAGATATTATCACACTGGTAATACACAATAATGATTACATACTCACAAAGTAGTAGTCAGCCCAGTAACCACAGAAAAATATCCCTCCGGCCGCGTGGTTCGACAGCGTTGTCCGACACTCGGACTACAAGGAATTTTATATTCCAGTTAGTTCGACACTCAGACTGCAAGGAATTCTTATTTTCCACTTAGTCCGACACTCGGACTGCAAGGAATTCTTATTTTTCTTGTTGTCTACGGAACCCTAAAAAAGATGATATTGAGGTTTGAAGGTCGGAAAGGTCTAAGTGGAATATAAAATTCCTTGTAGTCCTCGGACTACAAGGAATTACACTCGTGTCGGACAACGCTGTTGAACCACGCGGCCGGAGGGAAAAACATCATTTCTATAATATAATAATATAAATAATATAAGTATAATAATTTCTAATAAGATTTCCTTCAAGAAGCGAAGTAACGAACGAATGACCTCAAATAAATCTGGCATAACGATGCCTAGGTTACTTGAGAATCGTATTGACCGGACGTCGTATTTGTTTACTTGATAGGACTGATACCTAAAGAATGAATAGATTTTTACTACTAGTCTACCCGAGCTTCACACGAACTCCTGTCGACACGCCTTGTTTGTATATGTTCCTTTTCTTCCAAGGCTCAAGCCTTGAAAATATTTCAGGTTCCATCTTATCTGTTGATTTCATTTGAAATAGATCTGATATAATATTTATAATACCCATTCTGATTTATCGTTAACCATATATTCCAAAGTTTTTAGTTTAACGTCAGTACCGAAATCGACGTATAGACAGCACGAATTGAAACTGGCGTCTACTCTTTTTTGGTAAAACAGCATTAGTTCTCAGAAAATACGTAGCTTATACGTTTATTTCTCTAGGTAGAAACAGACTACATTATTGAGACTGCAGCCAGCCAACGGCTCGAGAGTTTTGCATCGGAAAGATAGTAGCACGATTGAGATATGGACGATTTTAATACGTTTTGCTTTTGAATGACTGATTGTACTGACGGATACACTTGGAGCTGAAGTGTATCTAAGTTGGTTTGTTGAGATTTTGTTGAGCTGTGTTCAATATTTACGTGTGAATTTCAATCTATTGTTAAAAGAACAAGAAGGTAAACAATAAACATCCCGCCGTCGTAGCTTTCACCGATTGTTAAATATGTATAAATATGCTATCCTAATACTAACAATATAAATGCGAAAGTTTGGATGTTTAGATGTTTCGAAGCTTGGATGTGTGATGTTTGGATTTTCAGACGTTTGGATGTTTGAATGTTTAGACGGTTATTACTCAATCACGCTTAAACGACTCTACCGATTTGGATGATATTTTGCAAGAAGATAGTTTATAGCCTAGAATAAAATATAGGATAGTATTTATCCCGGGTCCACTGAGACGAAGTCGTGGGCGGAATCTACTAAACAATACATCACTTTAACACACTTCACCCACTTCACTTTATCACTTTGTACGCTCACTTAAATTATAGTTTTTCACGGTTTGAGCGCTAAATGAACACGATAAACGGCCCAGTGCTCTACACTTCGCATAAAGTTGGGAGATCATCATCATCTTCATATCAGCCGAAATACGTCCACTGCTCGACATAGGTCTCCCCAAGGAGTCCCACAATAATTGGTCCTATATTATTAAAGTAACATTCAATCTTAATGTCATATCATATCCCTCCCTATAATAGGGGTCTAGCAGTTAATTATTGAAACCAAGATATCAAATATTGGGACGCTCGCAAGTATTAAGATTGAAGGTGTCCATTATTGGGTCGCTGTCAAACACTGGGACGTTTATCTTACGTACATTTTTAAAATATCTGAACATAATTTGAGTCAACCAGTAACTTTAAAGATTATGGTGACAGTAACCTTCAAATGTTGTCTTGCTTCCGTGCCAATGTTAGCTCAATATGCTGTCCTCTTTGTCCAATATATATTGTAAATATATATTATATATAATATAATGTATATTATATTATAATAAAAAATTATATATTATCATAACAAATGAATAATTTCGAATTTTAGTCGCACCATCAAAGTTGAAAACAGCCTCTGTACAATAATTATATTGTTTTGGTATAGTAAGTTAAACGTCCCACCTATTAAAATGCATTAACTATTGGAGCAGTATCGGCCACTAGGAAACTGAGGTACGTCAATAAGCGTTCACGACAGAAACATTAGGCTTTATCTTTTTGAACTTACCCGAACGACAAAAAAAAGTGTTTTTGTAGAAAATCCAAAAATCTGGATCAACAAAAAAATCTATGTTATTAAGAGTCCGCAGTAAGCTCGGCCGAATTTCACCTTCCCATACAAAAGAAGTTTTGTTCTCATTTTAAAACTACGTGTTGAATTGTGACGAAACTTTGCATATACAATGACATGAGGTATATCTGTCTGTAATTAGTTTACATGGTTCCAGTTTATAAAACAAACGAAATACATTTAAGTTTTTCATACAAAACAGGTATTTTATGAAAATCTTAAATTCGCTGTCTGACTGATCTGAAGCTACATAAATTTATTACGTACAGACCTGGATATTACTCATGTCATTGTAAATGCAAAGTTTCGTTACAATCCAACACGTAGGTAGTTTTAAAATTAGAGCGTAACTACGTTTGTATTGAGAATCTACGAATTTACGAAATTTCACGAGAAGCGGTTGAGCAATGCGACCTGTAGAGAAGAGCAACCAGACAACGCGACATCTGGATATACGAAGGATTTTAGGTCCAAGCTGAAGCATAGTTCGCTTCGCTCGGCCGTTCAATTCATTCTAAAATTCCGTTCAATTCATTCTAAAATTTACTTCGATAGACTAGACAGATAGACACGGCTTCGTGAAGTGCAACAAATATCCACCAAGGATGCAATTTCACAGTTGTCGTGTTGCTTATCTGCATCCTAATGCGATGCACCTGCGATCTTCAACTGTGATTTATGTACACTCCAATCTCAGAGATGTACAGTCGACGCCAAAGTTATGTACTAATTCACCAAAATGCAATGGAATAAGGGATAAAAGTGTACACAAATTTTTGACGTTGACTGTGCATTAACACTGACCACTTCATCTCATTATCTGACAGCGCGGATTCGCGAGTTTATTATAGAGGACCCAGTCGTACAAAATAAATATAGCCTACAAGTATCCCGAAAGTCCGTTTTTTTTTTTAACTTTGATTTGTAAGAGTAAAGATCCCGCGAGTGATACGGGCAAACTTTGCTCCATTGAACTTTATGTGTTATTGAACTTTTTGAGACTATTTATTATTTTGTTAATTAACTTTGTGTATGATTTAATCGATGATTCTTTTGTTATTATCTTAATTATGTTGTATGGGTCAATATTCAGATTATTGCATGTTATTTCATGATCCAGTTGTGATGTGTGGGTTTAAGACACATACAACTCCCTCGAGCACTGCGGCCTTGCGAGGGTTTCCTGACTAGCTCAGAGGTTAGATTAGGGATCGAGGAGGAGCAGAAGGCAAACACTGATTTGATGGTTCACACGTATGGGTCTTTTATGCCCGTTTATTCTCACTTCAATCTTATACCTAAAACCTAACAGCGGTACTAAATATCGCACACTCCGGTACGGCGGTATTATCGCGGAACTACTTCTAACTCTACGGACGGCGTTTGTTAATGGAAGGATATAGCGGATGGTTATTCGGAAGTCTGGGCGAAAGCGAGGACGTGCCAGCGCTGCCTCGAGACTAAGGGAACCTGGAGTCCTGGGCGAGCGAGGGCTTGCCAGCGCTGCCTCGGGAGGACTCGAGGGTGATTCACTTAGGTCCGCGGCTAATGAGGGCGAGCCCCACTGCCGTGTACGCTAGGCGGGATATGCTCGGGCAAGCGAGGACGTGCCAGCACTGCCTCGGAGCGAGGTGGTAGGGAACTCGGGCGAGCGAGGACTTGCCAGCGCTGCCTCGGAGTGAGGAGGGGAGGGGGTAGTGCTTTCCACCGCGGTCGGTGGGCCACACTGCCGCTCTCGGCGCGGCGCAGCGGGTTTTATACCCGTCGCGTGGAGGGGCGGCCGGTGCATCGTACCGCTCTTCCCCCCGCCTGCCGCCCCGGCGTTCTCCCCGGAGTGTGGTCGGGCGGTGTGCCGTCGCCTGGCCCGCCGTGTGACGTAGCGCCGCAGCGCCCACGTTACAGTCCCCGGGGTCCTCTGGAGATTTTTACCTACGGGAAAAATCACCGTTATTATCGGTACCGGGAAGTATCAGATATCTACTCCCTGCTTTATGTGGTAATGTGAACCTATGTGCGGGGTTCTTTAATAACCTGGTTTCCGGCCGGTATTCTGTATGTCTCCTTCTGTTGGACTATTCTGGTTGCTTTCAATACGGTTTATGTTTAATAAAAAGAAAAAACAATAATAATAAAAAAAAACAAAGTACTTAAAGAAAAGCAGTAATAAAAAAAAAATACGAGTAGCCTAAAGTATACGACCTATAACCTAACCAATACCAGAAAGAAAGAAAAATGTTTGCCAGATGTGATGTGTCCCGAATAATATATTGGCATATGTGTAGGTTATACCCTCTCGCATCAGAAGTAATATTTATTAGTTATGATATTTATCTAATTGTCCGGTGTTCATTTAAATTATGTAACAACGTTTTACGTTAGCGGTCATCGGGTGCATGTTTTATTATTCGTTGTCGTCGTATGGAATGTGCCAGATGTGATGTGCGCCGACCTTGAACTCTTTTTATTTTACGTTGTGCGCCAGATGGAATGCCGGGTGCGTGTGGACAAATATTAACCTTGTGTCTTTATCAATAGGGTTGATTTCCTTTCTCCGTGGGCCGGTTCCGTGCCCTCTTAATTTGCTATGCCGGATGTGCTGTGTGTCCTTATTCGGTTATATTTAGAGTTGAGAGTCGTTTTTATTTTTACTGTCTATACGGTTTTAAGTCTTTTACGTGCGCTGTAATAGTTTTTCCGGTTCCCTCGTGATTTCTTAATATATATATTACTGGTGACGTTCGACTTTGTATTTTAAATGGCCCTATGTATTTAGGGGCTAGTTTCGCACAAAAGTGTTTCTCTGCACTTGACAACACTTGGTTCTTCTTTAGCACTAAGTCGCCTACTTTTGGTTCCCAGTGTTGCCTATGTTTATCGTAGTATTGCTTCTGCTGGCTGGATGCTTTGTTCTGGTGTCGCCTTACTAGGTCGTACACCTCTTGTAATTTATTGTTATCTTTAACTCGGGGCGTCGGTAACGCGTTTCGATCTTTGGGGTTTCTTAGTTCCCTTCCGTACAATAGGAATGCCGGGGTGTACTTAGTTTGCTCCTGTACTGAAGTGTTTAGTGCAAAGTTGAATTCCGCTAAGTGTTTGTCCCACTGTTTATGGTTGTCGTCCACGAACGTTGCAATCATTGTTTCCAGAGTTCTGTTCTGCCTTTCTGTAGGGTTGCAACTCGGACTGTATGGAGGGGTCAGCCTGTGTTCCGTCCCATACTTTTGTAGCATATCCCTAAACTGTTTAGACATATATTGTGGTCCACGGTCGGATAAAAGCGTTTGCGGCGAGCCGTATTGCAACGCTACCCGCTCTTCGAAAGCTTTTGCTATTGTGCTGGCCGTGGCGTTTCGCAACGGCATTATTTCTGACCATTTGGTGAACTTGTCGTGAAACACTATTATCCATTTGTACCCTTTGGACGACCTTGGTAATGGACCGATTAAATCACTTGTCACCATTTCCCATGGATTATTGGCGTTATTAATTTGCATTAGTCCGCTTTCCTTCTCCTGTGACACTTTATTCTTTTGACAGGCGTTACATGCCCTCACATATTTCATTATTTCTGTTTGCATTCTCGGCCAGTAGTATCTTTGTGATATACGTTTAATTGTTTTCGCTATCCCTAAATGTCCAGCACTGGGTTGGTCGTGGTTGTGACTTATTACCTCCTTCCTGTCGGTATTGGGTACGCATATTTTCCATTCTGAATCGGGATCTGTATACTCGTTGTGCGCGAGGTGGGGTGCCCTCCAGTACATCTTATCGTCTTTCAAGCAGTATTGTTGTGACGGTTCTGTTCCGTTTTCTACTTGCGCTCGCTTAGCTTCGTACCAGTCACGTTCTGTGACGGCGCCAACGGGATTGCGGGATAGTTCATCCGCTATCTTATTCTGTTTGCTGCTTTCTCCAGTCGCTATTTGTTGTATCTTGTCTCCAGTAGCTATTTGTTGCTGCTTTGGGTTCTTCGGGTAATATCTTTGCTTGATCGGTTCTTTATGTTTTAGCTTTATTTTGTGTTCGACCCACGTATTTCCTTTGGGTGAGTTCTCGGACAGCTGAAACTGGTGTTGCAACATGTCTGCCAGTTCCTTGTTTTGCGTTTCCGTCAAAACTTGACTTGTTACTGTCTGCGAGTCGCTGTCGCCCCGTGCTACGACTTTTTCGCCTGTGTATGTCGGCTGTCTCATGACTGTCTCTTCTGGACCGGGTGTCTGTTGCGCTGTCTTGGCTGTCCCCAACGACTCCGGTGTCTCGGCTACCCATGTTATTGCCATCCCGACACGCCTTAGTACGTCCATCCCGATGATTGTGTGTGCGGCTGATGGGAGTACTCGTAGCCAGTGCTTGATGCGCGTCCCTTTCAACTCTATATTTGCTAACAGGCTCTTGCTGATTTGCGTCCTCGTCCCATCGGCTAGTACGATTCCCCTATGGGTGTGTTTTTCTAACGCCCCTTGTCCCTGGCAGGCGTTATAAACTTGTTCGTTGATATACGTGTTCGTGGACCCTGTGTCCACCAAGCAAATGTGTGTAGTTCCCATTATTCTGGCTTCTACGTAAATTCGGTTATCGTCGCGGTTCTGGTCGTCCGCTTCCCCCAGGAATTCTTTCTTTGGACGTGCTCCCGTCCTGCAGCAATCCTTGCTTAACACGCCCATTCTCCCGCAACCACTACAAAAAATTTGACGCCGTAACCTACACTCCCTGGCGTCATGGCCCGGTTTACCACATGACCAGCAGCACGTCTTTGGGTCGTATTTGGGATGTACTCTTGTCCCCGTGCTGTCGTCTGGGTTTTGCCTTCGTACTTGTCGTTCTGATTGTGTATAGCCCGATGTGCCAGGTGTGCTGTGTGGTGGTGCACATTGTGTTGCGTGCCCGGGCTCCTTCGTCATGGTGCGTGATGCGTTGGGCTCTTGTCGCCATTGCTCCTGTCTGGGTGGGCCTGCATATGGCGTATACGCGCGATTCGTCGGATGACTCCCGTAGGATGGAACTGGTATGTTCTCATACTCAGCCGCCAACCTCACCAGTTCATTAAGATTCTTGTAATCTTGCTTTTTTATATATAACCTGTAGTTTCGTGCCATGTTTTCGTGGATCCGGTGGAGTTTTTCTTTCTCATCAAGTTTCCCGTACCTTCTCATTAACGTCTGTAGGTCCGTTAAATATTCCGTGAAGCTTTCTCTGTGCCCTTGCTTCCTTGCAACTATCCTGACTATGAGGTCTTCCTCGTAGTTACTCGGGTAATAATACAGCTTGAACAGCTCCAGGAAGTCCTCCCATGTCTCCCATGAATCGGAATTATTTCGGTACCAATGGAGGGCCTTTCCCTTCAGGATGCGTGGTAAAGCTGGTAATACTTCTTCTCGGTCTATGCCACTGGCGTCTACCAATTCTTCCAGCCTTTCCACGAATTCTACAGCGTTTTCGGACGTCCCGTATGAGAGGTTCCATTCTTTGATCAATTTATTAAGTCTGTTTGACTTACCCTTATCTTCGTCGTTTTCCATGGTTACGGATTGCGAATCTTCCGGTGACTTAAACTTCTCGTCTGCCTTTACGGATTCTGCTAGACACTTTCGTATCTGTTCTACGGTTAAGTTTTCGGTCGCTATGTCTCGACTCTCGGTTTCTTCGATGAGTTCCGGTTTCTTGAGGCGGTAGATCCAGGCTGTCGGCATCTGGTCGTGCCCTTGTCACACTAAGGATTGTCCTGCGAAAGATGGCGTTATCGGAACGAAACACTGTACGGCGGTAATTTGTGCAGATGATAAACTTTAACCTCGATTATCCCTATGGAGCTAGTTCAACTCTTATGTGAGTAATTACGTTGGGCACCAGATGTGATGTGTGGGTTTAAGACACATACAACTCCCTCGAGCACTGCGGCCTTGCGAGGGTTTCCTGACTAGCTCAGAGGTTAGATTAGGGATCGAGGAGGAGCAGAAGGCAAACACTGATTTGATGGTTCACACGTATGGGTCTTTTATGCCCGTTTATTCTCACTTCAATCTTATACCTAAAACCTAACAGCGGTACTAAATATCGCACACTCCGGTACGGCGGTATTATCGCGGAACTACTTCTAACTCTACGGACGGCGTTTGTTAATGGAAGGATATAGCGGATGGTTATTCGGAAGTCTGGGCGAAAGCGAGGACGTGCCAGCGCTGCCTCGAGACTACGGGAACCTGGAGTCCTGGGCGAGCGAGGGCTTGCCAGCGCTGCCTCGGGAGGACTCGAGGGTGATTCACTTAGGTCCGCGGCTAATGAGGGCGAGCCCCACTGCCGTGTACGCTAGGCGGGATATGCTCGGGCAAGCGAGGACGTGCCAGCACTGCCTCGGAGCGAGGTGGTAGGGAACTCGGGCGAGCGAGGACTTGCCAGCGCTGCCTCGGAGTGAGGAGGGGAGGGGGTAGTGCTTTCCACCGCGGTCGGTGGGCCACACTGCCGCTCTCTGTTTTGAGTTTTGTCTGACTGACGCTCTCGGCGCGGCGCAGCGGGTTTTATACCCGTCGCGTGGAGGGGCAGCCGGTGCATCGTACCGCTCTTCCCCCCGCCTGCCGCCCCGGCGTTCTCCCCGGAGTGTGGTCGGGCGGTGTGCCGTCGCCTGGCCCGCCGTGTGACGTAGCGCCGCAGCGCCCACGTTACACAGTCTTTGGTTATTGTATTTGGGACATTGCTTAAGTAAGTGATCTATTGTTTGAGTGGTAGTGTTGTCACACGGGCACAGGTCAATATCTGTAATTTTGAATCTGTGGAGATATGCTTTGTGATACCCGTGCCCGGTCAGCACCTGAGACAGTTGAAAGGTGATCGTAATTGAGGCTCTTAAATTTCGTATATCGGTTATAGACGGCAACTCTTTCTTCATGTGTGCTCCAGTTGCTGATTCTTGATAAACCCGTGCTAGTGCTTTCTCGGTGTCCATTTTGCGATGCCGTTTGTCATAAGATATAGGGAATCTGTCATAGTCAGGAGTTTTGTGTAGAGTCGCCTTTTTCGCCTCCGTGTCCGCAATTTCGTTACCATGGATCATATTGTGTGCTTTTACCCATCCAAATGTTATAGTTCCCGTTTCTTTGATCTTTTTAATGTGCTTATGGATGTTATGTATAATTTGTTGGGTGGAATTTCGGTTGGCAAGCTCTTGAAGGGCAGACATTGAGTCAGAGAAGATAGCTACGTCTTCAAGCCGGTCTTGAATGCATTTCTTGCAGGCCATCTCGATAGACATTCTGCCTGGTAAACCGTACAGTTGTTATGTAATTTTAACCTCTTGGTATACTGTCTACCATCCGGGTATAACATGACGTAAGCAGCTCCAACCATTTCGTTGTGTTTACGGCCGTCGGTGAAAACTCGAAAAAGTCCGTTTTGTACGGGTGAAATTTGAAGAAGTGGCGTTTTCTTTGTTAAGTATAATTATTATTGTTGTGT
Source organism: Epinotia demarniana (assembly GCA_945867215.1). NCBI lineage: Eukaryota > Metazoa > Arthropoda > Insecta > Lepidoptera > Tortricidae > Epinotia > Epinotia demarniana. The sequence continues at coordinate 23,926,536 of OX244271.1, read as the reverse complement.
GTTGAGGGTTCCGTAGGTATAGCACGCGGTCGAATGCGGGAAGTGATCCCGCGGCGTCCCTCCCTTAAGATGGGGCTCGCAAACGTTGGGTTTTTAGACGGTAGTCCAAGACTGCTGCCGCGGTTAGTCCGTCATACTCGCCTTGACCTGTGTATGAAGGACTATTAACCGCGCTCCATCACTCCCCATGGACCCAATTTCTCCACGGAAAATGACGCAATTACGTAACTGTCATCTGTGTGTTTTTCCGGCGCTTTGCAGCTTCAGCAGCAGCGACCGCATTGCCCGCCTTCAAAATCTTCTTATTCGACATTAAGGTGTCGAGCATTGGCACAGTTACCTCACCCAGTTGTCAAGGTATGACCGACGGTCCACTCAGTCCAGGCGCAACACACAATGTAACTGATCAAGCAGCAGGAAGTAAAGTTATGAATTAAAAAACCACTCTCAAAAATTTCAAATTGAACAAAACTAAATAATTGAATATAAATAATGTTCATCCACTTTACTGGTGACTCATTGGCATTGCCATTCAGCGAGGTAAAGCAGTCATACGCTTTACGAGCCCTACCAAGAGGTCATAAATTACTAATAATCTAGGGGATATATATGAAAATATTGTGTATAAGCCCACATAGGTTACGTTAGTTTATCTGCGCACTTATCATTAGTGCTCTAAAATGCATTCAGAAACCGAACTGACCAGCGGAAATGACCAGCATTATTACAACCGATTTTACTATGAGAACTTTCTTGTCGGTGGTAGTAGGTAAAGCTATACTTTAGGGTATGCGTGCACGAGCAACTTTGTGGCCGCGACAGTAGGTATATTAATACATCTGTCTCTTTTGCACGCTCGAAGTGCGATAAAGAGAGATGTATTAATACTTACTGTCGCGGCGACAAAGTTGCTCGTGCGCGCATACCCTTACGAGTTTAAATTCGGAACAGCTGTCAACACTCAAGTGGGTCTCTATTCTAGTACCCACAGATATTAAAAGTTATCGATTTGAAACGTTAACTCAGGATGTTTTGTGACATGAGTATAGGGACTTCATTCGTCTGTCTATAATTTAATTTTAAAATAAAACCGTTCGTCTTGATGGAGGTTCGAAGGCGTTATTTACGAAATTCAATTTCATTCGACTTACATAAATATCTCAGTACTGCATAAAACTGAATAATTTGAGGGCCAGCCCAAACACTCAACATGGCTGTATTTAGGGACAAAGGGCATCAAAGGACGCGCAAATATTGTCCCAGCTAACAGCTTCATTAATTTCGTTATCAACGAGTGGAGTAATTAATTTCAATCAGAATAATGAGTGGAGTTTTGTAGAGGAAAGTTAATAGGAGTTTGAGTGTTGTAGTGATTATTCTAACTATAGTTGTTTTGTTTGTGCTCTTAGGTTCGTTTATTTTATACTAGCTTTTGCATGCGACTTCGTCCGCGTGGGACTCATTTATATCGTACCATACCAACTTTCTCCATCCATTTGACCCTTTGAAGGGATGAATTCTGGGATAAAAACTATTCCATGTCCATCCCCAGGATTTAAACTACCTCTACCCCAAATTTCATAACAATCGGTTTAGCGGTTTAAGCGTTAGGTAACAGACAGTTACTTTAGCTTATTATAATTAGCTTTTGCTGTTTTATTGGGATAAAATATAGCTGATAATAATGCCTACACTGAAAATCCATTCTATATACTGATGAAAGATTTTTTTAATTGGATGAGTAGTTCGGGATCACTCCTATATACAGATATAATAGAGTTAACTCTATTCATTGTTATTCTCAGAGTTAGGTTATAACAATAATTGTATAAAAAGTAAAATATAAGACAATACATACAAAACGAAATCATTTTTAAAACCTAACCTAGGGTGTTAAGCTTACAGAGAGAAGAACCTCTTGAATAGCCTCCGCCTTTTGTATCTGACTTGACCCAGCCGTAAAAAATAAAAATATATAATAAATTAACTGCGCATTTTCTCTCTGTTTGAGAAAAGACATGTGTTTAAACAATGATTTAAACTTTAAATAGAAGTCATGTATATAGTGTCCCCAGTCACCCAATCAAAAACTGACTGCCTAATACCACAGACTATCTAATACTTTGTTTGAGCGAGAGCGTATTAATAATAATAATAATATACGGGGACAATCTTACACAAATCGAGCTAGTCCCATAGTAAGCTCAATAAGGCTTGTGTTTATGGGTACTAGACGACGATATATATAATAGATACAAATACTTAAATACGTAGAAAACATCCATGACACAGAAACAAAATATTCATGCTCATCACACAAACATTTGCCCTTACCGGGATTCGAACCCAGGACCTTCAGCTTCTTAGGCAGCGTCACTACCCACTACATATCGCAATTTCTCTTACGTCATTCCTAAATTGCATATCAATCATTCGTCAAAACAAATAAACAGTGGCAGTACGGTGTTTCCTTTGCCCTATGATTACAGTATCGCGTGCTCCAAACACTTTACACCAAATATAATCTTTGAATAACAAGGTGATATCGTTACGAGGACTTAAATTACTGAAGAAAGTGTTTGTAAAATTGGGGAAGTCTTTTTGGCTACCCTAGACGCTGGCTCGTGAATAATGAGCCTTATATTTACTTTATAACTTTTATATGGCAACAGTAATAACATTGTCAAATATATGGCTGTCCTAATGTTGATACTGGATCTGCTAAGAAAGAAACTGTGCCATAATAGATCCGACGGTTTTTGCTTTTTAGGAGGATTAAAAAGTGGATTACAGCTATTATATTATTCACATCGAAGGACCCTAAAAAGTTCAATTATTAAGTCTTGTTCAAATTGAAAATGTTGAGAGAGGTTTCATGTTTATTTTGTTAGTAACAAAGATTATGTGTAACTTTATTAAGTAACAAGGAATCTAGAAGCCCGGGAAGCTTCTTCGGACTCCTGAGATCTTGCCACTCGTTTTCTGGCGGCCTCTAGAAATTCGTGTCAGGTTCGATCTCTTTTTGGAGGGCATTTTGAGTAATAACGTTTTTGGGGACTTATGACACATAATTTTGTGATTTGACAGAAGATTTGACCGAAGATTTGACAGAATAAAATAAACTTGTGAGTATTTACTCTGCATTAAAAAAAACTATTTATATACAAAAACATACTTACTGAATTCAACCCCATTTTTTAACCCCTTTCCACCCTTATCTTTATAATTTTTATAGCCTATTTTATTATATTACCTGGCCGAAGATCCATTGAACGTTTTAGTGAAAGTTGCATATTAATCCATTCGATAGTTTTCCCATAATACTCGGACAAAAACAGACAAACAGATAGATGGCGCTGGTGCGCAAAGTAAAGATTACTTTATCCAAATATTCTCAAATTTGGCCTGTGGGTCACCGTAACTCCATCAAACTTTATACGTCTAATATGGTTTGTTGGAGTTCAGACGCCGACAAAAATCAGGAGAATGACCTTCTAAATGCGTGGATATTGGTGAAGTTCTGCATCGCGCTATTGAAGTTTTTAATGTATGTTGTATAAATACAACTTCCTTCAAGCTCTACTTATTAAGTCTCACTGACAACCTCAACGAACATTCACAATTATTATATGTAGAGACAAAGGTTTTGATTATCTTTCCGTAATATAAAGAAGAATGAAGTTAAAGAGTTTAATTTCATAACTTTACTTCCTGCTGCTTCATCAGTAGAATTGTGAGTTCCGCCTGGACAGTCGTCGGTCATACCCCGACAACTGGGTAAGGTAAATGTGCCAATGCTCGACACCTTAATGCCTAATAGTTGAAACCTATGTTTTAGACCTACGGTGGAAAGTGTTGTTGTGATGGTCACTGGACCCGATTCTACGTGCACATGGCTTAACTAGGTAGCCTAAAACGAATTTGTCTAATTTTTATACATAATTTAGGCGGCGGATTAAAAACGACATATTTAGAATAGCATTTAGGTAGCTAAGTAAGTTGAATAGACCGCCTAAAATGAGAAACGTCAGATTCAAATTAGCGCTGTCATTTGATTATGACAGCTGCTCATAGAATAGCAAAGTGTTTTAGCGACACCTAAATAAAATCAGGAAGTTTAGAGGCCACTGTAGAATCGGGTCCACTGGGATGTTTACCTTACTTGGTAAAAGTACATGATTTCTCCATAAGAAAGGGCCTTTACTGGAACAATATCACACCTTACAGAATGCCACCAATTTATACAATATACTAGATATTATAAATAAAACTTAAAATGCTTACTTTCGCCCCAAATAATTTTCACCGATTCGCTGTACAATTTGTTCAAGGAATCGGTGCAAATTATTTATTTATTTATTTATTTATACCAAGAATTCCAACAGCTATAAAATATTCACTATACTTTATAAATAGCAATAAAGAGCCAATTATAGCCAATTAAGAGCCAATTATATTATTATTATATTGTATAATATTATTATTATTATTATTTAATTATTTATTAATTATATTATTTATTATATTTCCTTAACTAAGTATAACATTGTTTCCAGATTTATCAATGGAATAAATCACGGTCTTAGTATCTGGCATGATGACGTATAAGTAAAACACAATTCGGAGACAATAACTATATTTAATTTGACTTCATTTTACGTTTAAGAATTAGTACTTCCTGACAGATGATTCCGGTGGTGGGGGGTGCGCGGCAATGTAGGCGAGCGCGCGAGCGATGGCCTCGGGGATCGGGGGAGAGGTGGGGAGGTGGGCACCCTGAAAAAAAAGTAACATTATGATCACGGTACCACACTCAGCCAGGAATCTGAACAGTTGCGTTCGCGGCGTTAAGGCGCCGTAGGTTCAGCGAAGTGAAGCGAACAGAGTTTTTGAAACAATATAATGCATCTGTTTATAATAATATGGTTTCAAAAAAATAGGAATAGTAATCTTAGGCTTTTCTACAGGGAGATCAGTGAATCGAAAAGTGATTAAGCAATTTTCGCTCGATAGTAAACAATCACGAACATAGCTCTAAAAGGGTCTAAAATACACTTAGAATATTCGTAACAAATTATGCACAAAAGCTAAGAATATTGAAATGGCTTCTAAAAATCGGCAATATCATGCTGATGATGAGAGAAATCAGTGATTACTTTTTTATTTATTTAAACGGCCAAAAAATTAAAATTAAAAAAATGATATCCGAGCTTCCGAGCACGCACTTCCATCTCGCTCACGCTTATGCTCAGTGGGAGGGAGAGAAGACCATGAACCTACGGCGCCTTAAGAAAATGTTGGCTTGTACTGTACCAGACTTTGTATGACCCAGACGTCATACACAGTCAGAAATTATGAGTCGTCTTCTTGTGGTAAATAGTTAAGGCTTACGTGCATATTTAATGTGTTTGTATTGATTTTTTAAAGGTGACAGAATTTTTGAAATCGGATGAGAGGTTCCGGAGATTACAAAGCTACAATCTCACAGACTTTCCTCTCTATATTTTACTAGCTGCCCGCAGCGGCTGCGCCCGTATACTGCTAAGAACCTGGGCGAACCCGCGGGATAAAATAGCCTATAACCATCCATAAGGGGCGAAATGCACTGACAGCGGTGGCGGAGCGGCGCGGTGCGGCGCGGAGGCGGTACCGGTTCTAATGTTCGAGCTAATACAAAAGGGTCCGCACAGAATACCACGCCGTGCCGCGCCGCTCTGTGCGGATCGTTTCATATTAGCTCGAACATTACAACCGGTACCGCCTCCGCGCCGCTCCGCCACTGCTACACGAAGTTGAAAGATTTTTGTAATCAAACTTTTCCTCTTTATAATATTAGTATACGTAGCGGAAGGCTGAGCATCAGGTCCTGGTAAAGGTTGCTGGCGCAGGACCAGCCTTTGCGGGAGGCCTATGTCCAGCAGTGGACGTTTTTCGGCTGATATGACGATGAATACCTGGGGTTGGTATCCATTTTCATCGGCAACATAGGTGAGCTGAATGGGCTGACCGTCGGGAGCAGTCCACTGGGCGCTGCCTTGGACTTGGAGAGTCTCGTCCTCCTGCGGAAACAATACATCATCAGCACAGATACAGACCCAAACCCGCCATCAGAAACTGAAACCCACATAATAGTCAAACCATTTTGTTTTCAATGGAAGCGTGGTGTCGGCCCCCCGTGAGGTCGGGTTAGAATTTCACCACCTCGTTTCATCCTGTAAGTGACGTAAGAGTTGGTTATGGGCGGGTTGCACCGATTTACGGTTACAATCGGTCTCAACGGTAAATATGTCACCGGCAACCATCATTCCATAGAAACTTGTGAAACTTTCCATGCATTCAGATTTTAACGAACACGGCTTACGTGCAAGACGGTTTGGTGCAAGATAAGGAAGCACGGTTTAAGTGTGTTGTGGTCGATGGGCTAGCAATCTATCACTGCAACATCACATATTGTCCATCTTTTATACTCTTATTTATACTAAAAGTGGCACTGGAACATAACTTTCATGTGCTCTGTGTGCAGTGGATAACAGCCGGACAGACACCGGATAAACGAAAGACATTTTTCCCAAGCCGAAACGGAGAGCTTCGTTCGCCTCGCTCGCTCGTTCAACTAATTTGGACCCCGGACCGCCAGTTTCTTAGGCATCGGAGTAGTCGTCGTTAATAATGGTTAATTAATAAAACGTCATTGTTGATCAATCATCTATTTAAATCATAATGTCGACATTGTAACCTTCAAATTGAACACTCATTTTAATTTGTATCACCTTCGATCGTAATATCAAATGATAACCTTTACACTAATTTATTTAATGTTTGTGGCATTTAGCTAGCTAGCTCATCATGTAACTTCAAAAGAATACAGATTAAGCAGTTGACCTTTCCATCTAATCTATTCGCGACCTTATGACTTGTGGCTATGATCCAAGTTATCTTGTCAAAATATCCTTGATACATACATAACTTCATCAGTTTACATATTGTATCTGCTAATAAATGCAAATATTTAAATACTACCTTTAATTATTGAAAATTATGACTGTGGAGACCTTAGCCCTTTTAATGGACTGGGAGCTTGTTACAAGATTCACTATAGGTCACCGCTTTACTCACTACTTGCTTAGGCGGCGTGCGGGTGCAGGGGTATGACGATAGCGGGGTGCAGACGACGTGCGGAAAGCAAAGCCTCAATTTACCTCATTCCATATAATATAACATTAGAATTTTAACGAAATTGTCAGTCTACCTTTCGTCGCTTATCTAGGAGATCAAAGGAAATATTGAACTTGCTTTACTTATTTCGATCATCAAGTGCTTCTCAAACGTAACACAGCATGACATATAAATGCCCGATTTTTCTAAACCTACCTGGAATAGTATAACCCATAAAAACATTCCATGTAAAAAATAGGCCAAGTCTCGAAACTCGTCCACCGTTAAAAGTTGTGAGATTCCGTGCAGCCAAGTCAGGCATTATTATTTTTATTTGCTTGCCAAATTAAATTCTGCCACTTGGGAATTCATACCTACAAAAATTAAAAACGGGACCTTTTCGTAAAAGTTTAAACCGATTGCCAACTTACCCGTCCAGCGTTCTTCAGCTCCCCCTGTTCCTGGCCTGAAATTCCGTTACTCGTTTGATAAGCCTGCTTGTAGCCGTCAGGGTACACATTAGCTTCCTGATTCAAGATCTCAGCCTGGGCTTCGGCTCCAGGCGCCGAGTGTTGGTGCTGTTTCAGGTGAGAAACGTCTGCCGCGGCCGCGGCGACCAGGGCAAGAATGATGAACGCTCTCTGCAAACGATCATAATAAATCATCATCATCATCATATCAGCCGAAAGACGTCCGCTGCTGGACATTCCTCCCCCAAATAGTGCCACAATGACCGGCCCTGCGCCACCCGCATCCAGGTGACTCCCGTGAACTTTACCAGGTCAAAAGTCCACCTTCAGGGCCTACCCACGCTGCGCCTTCCGGTACGTGGTCGTCAATCAATAAATAATGAATGAATATTCGGAGACAAAAATCCCCAAGACCCAAAATTAAGCAAAGCTTGTACTATGGGAATGGGGTTTGTAATATTCTAAATGAGAAAGTTTAGATGTTTGTTACTCAATCATAAATATCATAATTAACAGATTTGGATGAAACTTAGCAAGAGGGCCTGGATTAAAATATAGGATAATTTTTATTCTGGGTCCACGCAGACGAAGTCGCGAGCGAAAGCTTGTATAGATGTAAATAAATATTCACGCTCATCACACAAATGCCTTTACCGGAATTCGAACCCGGGACCTGTAGCTTCGTAGGCAGGGTCACTACCAACTAGGCTAAATCGTCTAAAGTGATATTATTTCATCGGAAGAAGCATTGAATTGAGGGGTCATATAAAATACTAGCTTCTGCCCGCTCCGTCCGCGTGGATCTCGTTTATATCGTAGCTCCATACAAAGTTTCACCCCCATTTCACCCCCTTGGGGGATGATTTCCGGTATTAAAACTATCCTGTCCTTCCTCGGGACTGAAACTACTAAACCCTTTCACCCCCATTTCACCCCCCGGAGGGATAATTTCCGGAATAAAAACTATCCTATTTCCTTCCTCGGGACTGAAACTACTAAACCATATTTCATCTGCTGCAATCGGTTAAGCGGTTTAAGCGTGAAGAGGTAACAGACGGACAGACATACACCCTTTTGCATTTATAATATTAAGTACAGATCGAACTTTTTAAATAAGAATAATCATAATCACAGAGAGTTTTTTAAATGATGACGAAGATGGTGGCTTTACTCAAAACCTCATATAAAATTCGTGCCATATTCATTGCATCTACAAATCATATTTTTACAACGCTATAAACCAATTAAATTCCGACAAAAAGTTAGAACTATTATAAATGGATCTATCTCATTAGAAGAAGCATTGAATCGAGGGGTCATATAAAATATCACTCGAGACAGTCTTACCATTATGTATGTCAAAGTTAACGGATGAACAGCGACTGTGATATGCGAATACACCTACGCGGTTATATACTCATCCGTTCCTAGTATCGACATTTAAATTATTTCGCAACATTGAAGATCACATATAATTTGTTTCATAGCAAGGTGAACGCATTTTTTGTCGATCAAACGTCTTAATAAATTAACGTTTTAAACGCTAGGCGGCCAAGCATCTTGTTTGCGACACAGTGTTATGGTTGTTTTTAACCCACATGTGTGTTGTTATTATTATCACCTACCTATTTAAATTTGTAGTATATATTGACATTAAATGTATTGTGTCACGTATTTTCCGATGCACTGAATATTGTAAAGAATGACGATACCTAAAGGTTGATATATTTGTGTTCTTTTGCTTTTGATTTGTTTTTTCTATATATTTCCTTGTTATTGTGTTCTTAAATTTGTTGACATTGCCTTAATATTATATCTTATTTTTCTCTGTTTTTCACGATCGTGATAAAAAATCTATTTTTTTTTGACATGTATGCAAATATGTAATCTAATAATCTAATTCCACACAACAAAATTCACAGTTTGTTAGTAGTTTCCTTAAACCCATGTTAAATGTTATAGTAAACATATGTAGCTATAGCTACTAATTACTGATGCATTGCACTCACTTTGTTTGAGCTGCCACATTCTGGCATCACTTTTATGCCATATTTTTCCACAACATAGCCCAAAAGCTGTCTACTCGCGCTTCGGTGAACATGGTGGATGCACTGCAGAATCGTGGCAACCCCAACAGCGTGTTGTACTGGACCCGCAGAGAGCTGAGTGACCGCTGAGAACAATTTGCCCACAGAGCACCGGATCACATTGAAGTGCAGTATGTTCTAAAGGTTTTACTATAACTGCAGCTGTATGTACACCGAGAGAATCTGCGATGCAGCTGTTCGCCCGAACCGCCAGCGCTCTGCGCATTAAAAGGTCAATGTCAATGGCGTCCTTCAAGTTTAATCCGCCGTTTTACATAACAGCTATCTGACACAGATGACAGTTTAATTTCATAATTTTAACAAAACACAAATTAGTGAGAAATCCCACCTCACCCCTTACTTGACTTAGAGGGAATAAGCAATGGGGTGAGCTGGGAAAATATATGGGGAAAAACTTTCGAGTTCCGAATTTCGGATTAGCTTTCCTTGATCCGCGTTGCGTCCCACTCTCCGCTCATATTAATTGTTCCTCTTCCGCACGATCGCTCCCCACAACCCTGGTTCCACTCCAGGTCACATATCTTTCACCTCTCACTTCTCGAGACTCCACCTTTGTACGGTCTGTACAATCTTCGTCTTTTGCTCTGTGTCGTCTCGCTGTCTGTCGAGTACTGTCATGTCCGTCGGCTGTTTTTCAGTTCCTTTCGAGTAATTTAAAAGTCTGTCACTTTCAAATTGGTCTCTCAAGTTGTCGGCCAGTCTTAGTCATATCTGTCTGTCTGTACGAAGGTTAGACGCCCCGACATCCCCACCTCCAGTATTGGAAGTCCACCAGTACTCAAGGCGAAGGGGCGCCCACCTCCGTAGCAGTTAGTAGGTCAAGTCATTTCGGGTCTGGTCGAGCCATGTCAGGTCAGGTCACGTCAAGGCAAGTCATTTCAGGTCAAGCATAGTCTGACCCGGCTTGGTCGGTGGAGGCTGGCGGACTTATGTCTAGTCGGCACAGCTTCGTCACGGATCGTTGGTAGAGTCCTTGTTTGGTCCGGACATCTGCCACCCTGACTTGTCCGTCTCGGCCTGGGTACGTCTTTGTGATTATTCCTCGCGGCCACAAGTTGCGAGGCGACTGGTTGTCAGCAATCACGACGACGTCACCTTCGACGAGGGGGGCAGTGGTCCGGTACCATTTGTCCCGTCTTGTCAAGGTCGGCAAATACTCAGTCACCCAACGCTTCCAGACTAGGTCGGCTAGTTTCTGCGACTCACGCCATGATCGTCGCAGTAGGTCTCCGTCAGTAAAGGTTCCGAATGTAGTAGTCATGCCAGTCCGGTCAGTCATTGGGAGTAGGAAGTCGTTGGGCGTTAGAGGCAAGTCGTCAGTATGGTCGAGTGGAACGTACGTCAGTGGTCTTCCGTTCACTATGGCTTCCGCCTCAGTAAGTACCGTCGCAAGTGTGTCCTCTCTCGGGACCCTAGTTTTGAGGCTGGATTTCAGCGCTGTTTTCACGGCCCTCACCATACGCTCCCAGCACCCTCCCATGTGCGGTGACGCAGGAGGAATGAAGGTCCATTCAATCCGTCTCATGCTGCCGTACCTAATTAGTTCGTTCCGGTCGATGGCCTGTACCGCCCGTTTCAGTTCCCGGTCGGCACCTCTAAAGGTCGTTGCGTTGTCGCTCCATATGGTTTTCGGGCATCCGCGCCGAGCAATAAACCGTCTGACCGCCATTAGAGCACTGGAGGTCGTCAGGTCGCTGACGATGTCGACGTGGATTGCCCGTACGGTCAGACATGTGAAGAGTACTCCGTACCGCTTCTCTTGTCGCCGTCCAATCTTGACAATCATCGGGAAAAAGGAGTCTATTCCGATGTGGGTGAATGCCCTGCCAGCCGGCGTGACCCTCACGGCTGGTAGTTGTCCCATTAAAGGAAGGTATGGCTTTGCGCGGTTGTTTTTGCAGACCTGGCAGTCGTTCCAAGCAGCTTTTACCGCGTTTCTGCCGTCAATAATCCAGAATCTGCGTCGCAGGTTCAAGTGGACTTCCTCTCTGTTCATGTGAGCCTGGTCTTGGTGCTGCTGGCCCACTAGCAGTCGCGTGTACCTATCCTTGGGATGGAGGATGATCGGATGTTTCGCCTCGTCCGTCAGGGCCACGGCTGCCTCAGTTCTTCCTCGAGCTCGCAGGAGACCATCGGAGTCGAGGTATGCGACTAACTGGCGAAGTCGGCTACCATTGCCCACCGTATGGGTCCGGCTCAGGAGGGCGATGTCCTCGGCGAAACATCTTTGCTGAGACTCGGCGGCGCACAGTCGTTCGGCTGCCTCGATCTCATGCGAAGTCAGTTCACCCGTGCACTGAGAACCTAGTCTCTTTAACTTAACGTTAGTCATGTACCTGCGTAGCCAGGCTACCGTACGTACGTACCGCCAGTATTTGGGAAACCGGTTGATGTCAGGTAGTGCCAGTTTGGTCTGGACGGTAACCTGGCACACAAGTTTCACCTCGACGTCGTCTAGGTCCACTGTTGCTTCGGAATTTGTTCTAGGCCAGGATTCTTCAGGCTGTCTTAGGAAGTCGGGCCCGCTCAGCCACCTGTTTTTATTGATAGCGTCAGTGTCTCGTGTCGCATCGTCGGCTGGGTTGAGGTCTGTCGGAACCCCCCTCCAGTCGCGGACGTCCGTCAGGTCCGTTATTTCCGCGACACGGTGTGCGACGAAAGGTTTGAAGCGTCCTGTGTCCGAACTGACCCAGGCGAGGACGGTCTTGGAATCAGTCCAGAAGGTTGTCGTCATGGGTACAGTTTGCAACGTCACTTGACGACCGTAGTTGTGGTTGTAGATGTAAAAGCTCCATTGGTGTTGGAGTATTGACGGCAATTTAGAAATGATTTCTCTAATCAGTGTGGTATTTGTCAGATGCCCCGTTTCGTCTGTCAATGTCATGGCGGCAACGATATTTTGTACGGAGGTCGCGTACTCAATGAGGCCATTAATGTCGTCGTGTCGAATGTTGTTGATGGAACGAATTTTGCACAGCATAATTTCAATAAGATGGTCTTGTCGTCCGAAACGTAATTTGAGTGTGGAGATGATTTTGTCCAGGCCGGTCGCACTAACAAGGAGTACGGAAACGGACTCCCGAGCCTTGCCTTTGAGGCACTTCATGAGCCGGGCGACATTTTCAGCTTCCGAGTAGTGGCAAATTTCGTTTGTTGCCTTAAACTGGCTGTAGAATAGTGGCCACTCTAGGGCGTCCCCGGAGAACGCGGGCAAATCTCTCACCGTCTGTCTGGCCAGGAGCTTACTCATTGTGCGCTCGACTGACGTTTCGTCTTGCCTTATCTTTTCTTTAGTAAGCTTCGTTCTCAGCTCCAGCAGGTCCGCTTCCAGTCGCAGCTCTGCCACACGGCTCGCGGCGTTGTCCATGGCAGTCGGTGGTCGCTGTCGGCGAATTGCGGTGGACGAGGCGACGGAGGCGCGCGACAGCGCGGGTGACGGCGCGCGGGTCGTACGCGTCGAGCGTCGCGGGGACGGAGTCTTGGTTATAGCCGAGTACAGTCTTGAGGGCGCGCGACTACTGCGCAGAGACCATGGCGAGGGCGCGCGGCTGCCTTGTGCATAAAGCGGCGAGGGCGTACGGCTACCGCGTGCGTAGATCGGCGAAGGCGCGCGGCTGCCGCGTGCGAGTGGCGGCGAGAGCCTGCTTGGCCCGGCGTGTGATTCGGCTGCCCTGGTGGTCGAGTCGACGATTGGCTGGCCGGACGTGTCGGCCTCGGCCAGCTTCTTCCCACTTCGTGTTTCCATGGGGCTGTTTCAAGTGTTCGAAGGACCAAATTGTACGGTCTGTACAATCTTCGTCTTTTGCTCTGTGTCGTCTCGCTGTCTGTCGAGTACTGTCATGTCCGTCGGCTGTTTTTCAGTTCCTTTCGAGTAATTTAAAAGTCTGTCACTTTCAAATTGGTCTCTCAAGTTGTCGGCCAGTCTTAGTCATATCTGTCTGTCTGTACGAAGGTTAGACGCCCCGACAACCTTTTTTAATGTTATAATTTGGCTACTCCTTGTTACCGTGTATCATGGTCGACCTTATCACACGATAAGTGACAGGACAGAGCAACCGTTCGATAGAACGAGACGAGACGCTCCTATCTCATATCTGTCTGTCTGTACGAAGGTTAGACGCCCCGACAACCTTTTTTAATGTTATAATTTGGCTACTCCTTGTTACCGTGTATCATGGTCGACCTTATCACACGATAAGTGACAGGACAGAGCAACCGTTCGATAGAACGAGACGAGACGCTCCTATCTTGTCACTTATCGCGTGATAAGGCCGACCATGATATATGGTAACAAGGAGTAGCCAAATTATACCATTAAAAAAGGTGGAGGTCAGGAAATATGCCTAAAAGAACATACATAATAAGTTTTAATTCTGTTGTGCTGTGTTGTCGCGAGTAAAAGTTTTATTTCTTTCTTTCTTACTTTAAGAGCAATCTGAGCCACGAAATCAAAGTAGCAGCTGAAAATATTAGCGTCCCATCTGCCCCCTCAATCCCTTAGTACCCCATTTTACGGTACCAAAAAAAATACCTTTAACCTCCGCTTTTAATATTCTATTAGAGCCACATGTCTTATCTTATCTTATCTTATCTAGATGAGGGCCCTTTCGGATGCACTTCGACCCAGTGGGATCTTTTGTGCATTTGCCCTCTCCTTACGTCTACTCCCAACTTCGCTCCATCATTTCCACATAGCGGATGATGCAGCTCAGCGGAAGTGCCTTGAATTCCTTTGGTTGCGTATAGCCGATACCAAAGTAATTCATTCTTTGTCTGGCAAGGGCATGACATTCACACAGTAAGTGTTCCATAGTCTCATCCTCCTCGCCACACATTCTACAGTCTGAGCTGTCTGATAGTCCCATCTTGGCCATGAGATCCTTGACCCCGAAGTGACCTGTGAACACCCCAGATATGATTCTGAGCTGCTTCCTACTGGATTTCCAGAGTTTGTTGGTCCAGCCCGAGTCCACTCCTTCTATGAAGAGCTTTGAGTGCCTTAAGCCCGCCTCATTCCTCCACTCGTATTGGTGTTTGGTTTTGGCGTAGGCTTTAAAGGCCGAAATTATGGTTCCCTGCGAGAGTCCCACAAATGGTTCTGGACCTACAAAGTGGTTTGTAGACCCCCCTCTAGCAAGCTCATCCGCTCTTTCGTTGCCAATGAAGCCCTCGTGCCCTGGAATCCAAACCAGTTGCACCTTATTGTGCTTTCCAAGCTTGTTCAGTGCCTGGACGCCATTATAGACTAGTCGAGATTCCACTTTCGGCGCCGTAAGTGCCTTAAGCGCCGCTTGACTGTCACTGAGTATATAGATGGTCTGCCCTCTGGTTTGTCTGTCTATATTCTCCTGTGCACAGGCAATTATGGCGTATGTCTCCGCCTGGAAGACGGTTGCCAAGTTACCCATGCTTACACTACTACTGTAGTCATTCGCATAAATGCCTGCTCCCGTACCGGATCCCATTTTTGATCCGTCCGTGTACCATATACTGTCTTCGATACCAGACCTCGGTGGTTCTAGACCTTCGGCCCATTCAGCCCTGGATGGAACTTTTGTTGTGTAGTTCCTATGGAATACAAACTTGGGTAGCATTTTGTCGCTTCCCATGCTTGTTATTCTGTCTAAGAAACCATCAGTCTCCATGTTTGTGTGCTTAGTCTTTGGCTTACTGTCGCTCCACAGTTCAAGGGTTCTTAATCTGTAGAGCGATTTGCGTGCCTCTGACTTAATCACCAAGTGAAGTGGCGGTAGGTCCAGTAGGACTTCTAGCGCCGCTGTGGGCGTGGTGCGAAACGCCCCTGTTATAGCCATGCATGCCGATCTCTGTACCTTCATCAGAGCATCTCTGCATGTGCTCTTTAAAGTCCTTGGCCACCATACCAGGCTACCGTACAATAATATGGGCCTCACCATCATAGTGTAGATCCATCTAAGTACCTTTGGGTTCAAACCCCATGCTTTTCCATACGCTGATCTACACATTCCAAATACCCTCAGTGCCTTTGTAATGGTAAGATCTGTATGCTTCTTCCAATTCAGTTCTTTATCTAGTGTGACACCTAGATATTTCACATCATTAGACAGTTCTAGTACCCTCCCGTACAGTTTTAGCTGCTGTACGCCTCGAAGAGTCCTTTTCCTAGTAAAGGGTATTACTACAGTTTTGCCTGGATTAATGGATAATTGGTGTCGGTCGCACCATCTCTCCACTGTCTGCAGTGCCTTGTTCATGATTCCCGATACCGTGCCTGGAAACTTCCCATTAACCAGTATCACTAAATCATCAGCATATCCTACCGTGTGGATGGGACCTTTATTGAGTTCTACCAGGAGTGAGTTCACCACCAGACTCCAAAGAGTTGGTGAGAGAACCCCACCCTGTGGACATCCCCTTGTGGCCGTGGCCATTATCTCATCCCCCAAGAGTGATGACTTTATTAGTCTGCCATTTAGCATATTGCCTATCCATTTACATATGGTGGGCTCTACACCATGATTAACAGCTGCTTCGCTGATAGCTTTATACGTGGTACGATCGAACGCTCCTTCCACGTCTAAGAAAGCTGCAAGACATAGTTCTTTATTCTCTATAGCCTGTTCAGCCCTGGTTGTCACCAGGTGAAGTGCGGTTTCCGTTGACTTCCCTGGCTGGTATGCACATTGTAGTTCGTGCAGCGGATGCCTTCTTAATGGGCCATCCCTTATGTGTCTATCTACCAGTTTCTCCAGTGTTTTGAGGAAAAACGACGATAAACTTATCGGCCTATACGATTTGGCTTCACTGTAATCCGCCTTACCCGGTTTGGGTAGATAGGTTACTTTTACCATCCTCCACACACGCGGTACGTGTGCGAAGGCCAGGCACGCCCTGTACAATCTGCTAAGATGTGGGATTAGTACATTAGCGCCTTCTTGTAGTAGAATGGGGTAGATGCCGTCTGGCCCCGGGGCTTTGTATGGTTGGAATGTTGAAAGTGCCCACTTTATCTTTTTATGATCTACTACCTTTTTGGACGTGTCCCAATTGTGTCTCGTTGTACTTGTGGTCTGTTCCAACGCACTAATTGCTCCATCGTCTGTTACGCTGTCGTGTATTACTGAGCCTGGGAAGTGCATTTTACACATTACCTTAAGGGTCTCCAGCCCCGTTTTCGTCATTCTACCGTCATTGTCCCTGATGGATGTGAGCGGGGCCGACTTTGTGGTTGCTAGTGCCTTTGTTAGTCTCATACCTTCTGGTATTGACTCAATCTGATCGCAGTGGTTCCTCCACGCTCTCCTCTTGGCTTTCCTCACAGCCTTGCTGAGTTCTGTGAGTTTTTGTGCATAGTACCCAAAGTCATTAGATGCCTTTGCGTCATTGAATATTGCCCTAGTTTCCCTCCTGAGCTTTACTATCTCTGGGGTCCACCATGGTAACTTTTTAGCCAGGGTTTTCTTCTCCGGGCAGTTATTAGTGAAGGCCTTGTATACAGCTTGTACTATTTTGTCCGCTTCGAATTCTATGTCTATAATAGAGTTTAGCTTGCCTTTTGGGTCTCCTAGGTCTACTTTTAGATCCCTTCTAAAGCCCGACCAGTCCGTGTACCTAGGATTCCGTTTACGTACCGTATTAATTTTTATCTTAGTTTGGTACCTGAAGCAGATGTATCTGTGGTCCGAAAGGGATATGTCATCAGATACGTGCCATGAGTTGATTTTGTTACTAGTGTTATTAGTAGCCAACGTTATGTCAATCACCTCCCCCCGCCTAGAATTGACGAAGGTAGGTTCATTGCCTTTATTCAGTAATTGTAAAGAGGAGCTTACCAGGAAGTCCAGTACCTTCTCTCCTCTCCTATTGACATCCGAGCTGCCCCAGATGACATGGTGAGCGTTCGCGTCGCAGCCGATTATCAGGTTGGTGTTCACCCGGCTGCCGTATGCAACAAGATCCCGCAGCTGTTGTGTGATGGGATCCGTCGCCTCGTAGGGGAGGTAGGCTGATGATAGAATGAGCTCCTTACCCTCCCCCTTTTTTTGGATCATCACCGTGGTGAGATCCCTGCAACAGAAAGCATGTAAAGGCATAGCATTGATGCCATTTTTGACATATATACATGTCCTCATATCATTGTTGTTATCTGGACACAGGTAAACGATTGTTCCCCCCGTTCCACCTAAACCTCTTATTTCACCTTTATATATATATGGTTCTTGAATAAGAGCAATATCGAACTTGTCGCATTTTAGCTGCCTTGCCAGAAGGGCAGTGGCCGCCTTGTTGTGTTGTAAATTGATTTGTACACACCTTAAACCCGCCATTGGCGCTGTTAATTCTTTGGCTTGCTGAGGTCAGCAGCCACCTCCTGGAGCGTCTCGTCGCAGGACATGGGAGACATGGAGGCCTCCAGGTACAGCTCTGCCATTCCCTGCAGGTCCTCTGAGCCAATCCCCGATAACGGTGATGACTCTCGGGCCCTGCGGGATTCAGCACGTCTGTCACTGGAGCCCGCCATGTCCCCGGCCTCCGCTTCCGACTGCCCCTCCTCCTTGGCTGCCTCAGCCTCCTTGCCAATGGCAGTTGGCACCTCTCCCTCTGGAGGTGTGCCCTCTTCGGCCTCCCCAGGCTGCGGCCCCCCCGCGCCCTCCCCCGGCGACTGACCCCCCACGCCCTGCCACATGTCACTTTTAACGAATTTTTCCTGAATAGCCGTGAACTTCGTTAGTGTATATTTTAATATTGACATTTAATTATACAATCAATGGATTCATGAAAGTGGATCTTGTCAGAGCAAGGTCAGTAAAGAGATGTCATACGGTAGGTTAGTTTGTAAAAATAATATTTTTTTAAACATTTTTTCAAGTTTTTATTTATATTATTACATATGGCTCTAATAGAATATTAAAAGCGGAGGTTTTCACAAAATCTAGCGCTCAATTCAGGTTTTTTTTTATGTTACCGTAAAATGGGGTACTAAGGGATTGAGCGGGCAGATAGGACGCTTATATTTTCAACTGTCACTTTGATTTCGTGGCTCAGATTGCTCTTAAAGTAAGAAAGAAAGAAATAAAACTTTTACTCGCGACAACACAACACAACAGAAAAAAAAACTTATTTTATATGTTCTTTGAGGCATATTTCCTGACCTCCATCTTTTTTAATGTTATAATTTGGCTAGTCCTAATTATTTAAGAATTTTGTAAGTTTGGCTTAATAAAAACAGAATAGCATAATAAAATTTATTCATTCAGTTCACTGTGTAGTCAGAAACTTGCTACTAAGGGCCTGTTTACACATGAATTAGTGATTAGTGCGAGTAGTTTTTGTATGGAACTAAAATTACTGGCACTTGCACCAAATATGGTGGTACGCACTTATCACTAATCAAAATGTAAACAGCCCACAAGAACCTGTTTTCACATTGATTCCTCATAAGTGCGAGTCCATTCAAAAGCTACTCGCACTTGCAGCAAATATAATTATGAACTCTCACTAATCTATTAATATAGTTAATTTGTTATTAACTGTGCCTTCGTCATCTTCCAAATTTTACAGTAGTTCGTTCACTTTTCAGGCTTTTCGACTGTGGAACTCTCTCCCTCTTGATATAAGACAAGCAAAATCTATCGGCAACTTCAAATCTCTTCTTAAAGAACATTATTTCTGGCTCCCCTAACCCTAATTGTCTTACTATTATTATTTTGTGGGCTGACTGTTTATGTTATATATATTTTTATTTGTGTTATTTGTATTTATGTATGATTGTGTATGTATGTTTATAATATAAACCTATATTTATGTACGTGTATTTATATAATAATATTGATTTTTGGCTGATTATAATCTCTGCACCACCTACTACATATTTTTTTTCTCTTGCTCCGATACCCAAAGGTTGTCTGGAAGAGATCGCTCTTCAGCGATAAGACCGCCTGTTGTCTATCTCTACCTACATGTTATTGTATTGTCTCTCTTTCTAACTGCTTTGTTTGTGTGGTGTGTTCAATAAAGAGTATATTGTAATCACTAATCAAAGTGCAAATATATCCCATAAAACACTGTAGCCGAGCGGTGAAGAGGACTCGGGTTCGATTCCCGCCCGTACCACTAGGTTTAAAAAAACATATATTGGAAACATCATTTACGTCACAGCTAGCCATAATGCGAGTTTTACTGCACGCTGCGCGTACGGTAAAACTCGCATTGTGATCAGGTGAAGACGTAAAATTTGAAAATAGAACTTCGTATTTCAGTAATATGTGTCCTTGTTTAAGGAGACTCGAACAGATACAAAATTGCCTATCTATGGCGTTTCGCAACTTAGCAGCGTCGCGTCATCTGTCAAAAATCTACTTTTTTTTTCGTATACTATGGCTTTTTGCTACTTAGGCACTTTGCCAATGTCAAGTGGGGAGATTTGAATTTACTGATCTGTGGAGTGCACCTAAAATTTTTGCCCTGGGAACTAAACATAAACATAAATAAATATACAGAAATACTATATATTAAAAGCAATAGTAATAGTGATTAATAAGATACTTGTTATTCATAAATAGTCATAATTTTATTTTATTTTTGTCAATAAAATAAGCCAGAGCCTTGGCTACTTTGGGCTAAAAATTGGCCAAGAGGGTTTTAACATTAGTGGGGAGTTGAACTTTAAGTTTTATTAGAAGGTCATAAATCAAATCAAATCAAATCAAATCATTTATTTCAAGTAACATAAGACTCATAATGCATTGTTCCATAAAATCCATACAAATACAAATGCTAGAATTAAAAAAGAAAATAATAATTAAAAACTCAATACAATGTCAAATAAAATAAAATAAATAGGATAAAATATAATCAAATAAAATGTCACATACATAAAATAGTTACCCATTCGTCCGACTTATGAGAATTAGAGATAATAGAAGATTTTCTGTTAGGGAGAATTGAGTAGTAGGACACTCGAAAAAGATATGTTCAATCGAACCAATACCATGCCCGCACAGACATTTCGCGCTATTTTCAACTTTAATCTTATACAGAAATTCAGGTGAACCCACATGGCCTAGCCTAAGAGGAATGATGCTACTGGTAACACTTTTTTTAAATTAAAATTTAAAAAAACAAGGAGTAGATGGAATATTCTTTTGCAAATGAGTACTGCAACTTATTATCAGCGGGCCATAGAGCCGACCATGTTGAGTGTAATTTTAACGAAGAGATCGCGTCTAAGTCCTTGCTAAAACATTGGAAAAAGGATCTATGACCGTCTACTGCTGCTTCCTTGGCAGCTATATCAGCCAGTGCGTTCTCATGTATACCCTTGTGGCTGGGGATCCAGCATAGGGTTACTTCAAGGTCAAGGAGTCGACAGGATAGGAGAGCTTCCTTGATGAGGCAGATCAACGGTGTTTTAGCCCAGTTTTTAATTGCGTTACTTGTGATGGCTTGGATAGAGCTAAGGCTGTCCGAAAAAAATACTGAGTATACCAGCCTGTGTTCTTTGGCATACTTGACAGCCTTCAAAATGGCAAAACACTCCCCAGTGAATACAGTGCAGGTATTCGGCAGTTGAAATTTATGTACCGAGTTAAGATTGTCGTGGATGAAGGCACATCCTATGGGCCCATCCTTGAACTTAGAGGCATCCGTATAGAGATGGTCCCAATCTTGCCATTTTGCCCTCACCGATTCGATGAATTTTTCGTTGGCCGAAGGAGTGGACCTATCAACTCCAATTTTGTCTGTTTTCGGTTGGATCGTAATAGCAGCAAAAGGAATTGAGTATATAGGCATGTTAGGGAGTTTTGTTAAAGGGGATTCAATGCTATTACTATTCAATCTGATTAGGCTAGTCAACAAATTTGGAATAGGTTTTCCCGGCGCGGACCGGTTGGACTCCACGTGATCTCTTAACATATCCAACTTAGGGAAAATGGGGTGGTGCTCTAGTTGGGCGCTTCTGAACAGGTATCTGTCTGCCAGGAATTGGCGTCGTGCTTTGAGGGGGGGATCAACGCATTCCACTTGTAGAGCCCGAATAGGCGAAGATTTCATGGATCCCGTAACTATTCTAAGAGCCTTGCTTTGTACATAATCCAGTTTTTAAGATCTGATTTATTACATGGTTCAATCAATATAGAGCCAAAATTTAAGTGAGACCTGATTAGGGCATTATAAGCCAATTTTTGCGAATAAGGATGGGCTCCCCAAAAATCTACTTAAACTTGTTGCTGTGTCCAGGGCATAAAAAGAATAAAAAACTACGCTCTGTGGTTGGCTAGTATTTAGCCAATCACAGCACAGTATACCTATAATCTGTGACAGTACTGCAACATTACGGACGCCGGTGGTGTGATTATCTATGGATTATCTTGTTCGTGAAAGAAGTCGGATAGTTGAACTAGACTATATAGTACTTACGATATTTAGTTTTCCTATGCACTCGTATTAATGACTTAATTTATTAATTTTAATGAACTCTTACAAAAAGTATTGTTGGGTCAATTTTCAAACGAGCTGTTTTTGCTGTCCCACGGCCATAATTTCAGGTCAGATTAACATGGAGTATTGATTCATATATATTTGTATTCCGTGTGTTATAAAGTATTTAAAATATATATAACAAAACCTTAAATATTCATTGATTCTGAAAAAAAATATATTTGGAATCGCAAAACAGCGAAATCTACCGCTTTTTTGCGTGTCCCACTTGCGGTTTTGCTCAAACAAAAATTCATAACTATGGACTAAGGCAACGTATATATAAACAACTTGTACTGTTATAAAGAAGATTTATTAGCGTATTCATTAATATACCTTGCAAATTTAATGCGCGAATAATTAAAACCTGTGAAGTATTTTTGTAGTTGTCCCACGCGCGACCCATTTATTAGGACTCAAGCTCAAAACCCTTAAAATCTGTTTTTTTATTATCCCACCGTTACATTTACTTTACGATACGATAGACAGGTTAGTTGGGCTTAAACCAGCAACGGGAGTGGACGCAGAGCCGGTATTTTCGAAGGAGGAAACAGGTTTTCTTGATACGATGTATTTTGGTACGGCTGTCACGACATTTGTATGGGCGTTAATTTATTAATATACGATTGAAATAAAAATGTGTCTTTCATAACAAAGGTTAGCAATATGGGGGTAAGAGTTTCGTGTTTAACTAATTAGTGAATTCAATTAATAGTGTACGAAGGATCGCCAAAAAACATTCATGTTGACATTTGTATGGCGACATTTGTACGGCTATTTTGGCCATACAAATGTCGAACGTGGCATACACATGTCGATTCAAAACAAAATCTAAGTTATTTTTAATATTTTGGAATATAATCACAGAATAAGTAATAGTACAATATAACGACCATCATAAACCATAAACCGGAGATACTATATCGAAATAGTGAGTTTTTTTATTGTACAAATATTTTAAGCTGTTTCAACAATTGTATGGCAAGATCGACATTTTGATGGCACTCGTTGACATTTTTATGCCGCTATCGACATTTTATATGGCAGAATCGACATTTGTATGGCATTATATCGACTTTTGTATAGCGCTGTCGACATTTGTATGGCGCTGACGACATTGGTATGGCACGGTGATTTTAAAGCATCAATATCTAGCTAACCATTAGAAGCACAGTGGTGCCTCATGCACCATATTTTTTCTTTTTAAATACCCTACCTCTCGCTGTCGGTACGAATCTAATATTCCAAAAAATAAAAAAAACCATACAAATGTCGAAAAAACGTCTTGTTCAAAAATTGACCCTGTTCACAATATATAGTGTCATTAATTAAGCTTTTTAGTCTCGTACTAGCTTCTTGACTTTTAGCTTCGTGGCCTAAACACGGTACTCGACTAAAAAGCTCTCTATTAAAACACGATTGTGAAAAATGCTATTCACATTTCACAGCGGCTTTTCAGTGAAGGAAAACATCGTGAGGAAACCGGTCTAATCTCAATAAGGTCTAGTTTTTCCTCTGGGTTGGAAGGCCAGATGGAAGTCGCTTTCCTCAAACTCCAGTTATAGGTATTTATTAAGTAGGTATGTGTGTAGTCGAACACTAAACAACCAAACAGAAACAAGTCAGAAATAAGTATAAGTACTCTGCTATTACTTTTTTGGAACCATTACTTATATACATTCTGGGGGATATCTGTGTTGGCCGTATGTGTAAAACATTATTTTTTTAAATGGCTTTGTGGAAACTTGCCTCAGCAAGGTATGTTACCTTCATCTTCTATTAAGATATCCGTATTTACATAATAAATAACTTAGGCGCACATAGATTAGATTAGATTGGAATAATTTATCACACGATAAAGTTACAATATAGCATAAATGCCGAGATTACACGAATTTCTACCATGTTCGTCAATTTAATTAGTAAAAACTTAATGAATCAACTGTAAATACAATAGTATTTTATGCAACTGTTGTACAAGTAGGGACTTAAAACGCGAGTGTCGTGAGTTGGGATGCGAGCCTTGGCGAGCATCGCAATTAAAGACGGCATGAGCGTTTTAAGACCAAGTTATACACCGTTGCATACAATACTTTTTCTACGACTAATTTTAAATAAATAGGATTTGACTTTTCAGCAGTAAGTTTTCCGTTAGTTCTATTACTACTCACGCAATTTCTTCAGCGGTGCAGTTATTTTCTTCTTTGTCCATTTTAAAAGGAACGTACACATTTTTCTTCACTTCACAAACACGAATCAAATCTCGAAAAGTTATTAATAACGAATAGTAATCATATTTCGTCTTTTACTTTTGAACTGGCACTTTGGTGGGAAATTAGAAATATGACACATTGACATCTCTTGTTTATGGTCTGTTTTGTTTTTAATTTCCTTGCACTTGTCATCCGAACCAAACTGAATCCGAATCCGAACCGAATCGGATCGGTTTATAAATATACCAAAAATTGGTAAAATTGAAAATTGGTTTACCCTCTGGGTTGGAAGGTCAGATGGTAGTCGCTTTCGTAAAACTAGTGCCTATGCCAATTCTTGGGATTATGTGTCGAAGCGGACCCCGGGCTCCTTTAGGGGCACTACACGGGAATAACGCTAGGAGAATGATGACCAAAAATTGGTAAAATATGTATATTTGCACACACTACATGATAATTTAATTTTGTTTTATTTAATAATTTATGTTTTACAAATACTTATATGATAGTAAATAAAAACTGTTTATTTCGAAAAATTTGATATGCAATATAGTGGCTGATTTAAAAAAAGTTAGATGATTTGAAATCG
Organism: Epinotia demarniana; assembly: GCA_945867215.1. NCBI lineage: Eukaryota > Metazoa > Arthropoda > Insecta > Lepidoptera > Tortricidae > Epinotia > Epinotia demarniana. The sequence continues at coordinate 23,901,542 of OX244271.1, read as the reverse complement.
TGGTAAACACAGTGATTTTATGGAAAATGTATGAACCATAAAAGTACACTTAAGGCCTGCAACACACTAGCGCGGCCTGCGGTGGCGGTCGACAGTGCTTTTATGGAAAATGTATGAACCATAAAAGTACACTTAAGGCCTGCAACACACTAGCGCGGCCTGCGGTGGCGGACGATAGAAAAATTGACAGCGGCGGACAAGTTTACTATTGTCCGCCGCGGCCAGGCCGCGCCAGTCTGTGAGAGGCCTAAGAGTGCGTTTATGGGCCATAGAGCATAGAGTTTTTCGACGACTTATTATCGGTGTCATTGTATTTGAGCTACAGCCTATATAAATGACAGATAACGGTACAGGAGTAGAAAAAATATTCTATGATTCTATCTCCCGAATAGGATCGTCATTTATTACACACAGTAACAATATTAGTATAAACTACTAATAAGTCAAAAACACATATTTAAAGAAGGATTGTCACTTTAGTCGAGTGGGATGCCACCTGTGTAGCCACACTGGCAGTGTACCACGTCCAACGGACTACCTACTTCTAAAGCGAGTGCAGCGGCGGAAAATGCCGAAAATCTGAAACGCATTAAATAATATTTCCTATATCTGTGAATAATATAGAGGCCTCGGCAGAGAGTACTACTTTGTACCATTTGGCGTCGAAACCCTCGGTCTGTGGGGTCTCAGTGCGTAATAGTACATTACGTAACTAGGGCGGTGAATTCGTAAATGTCCCAGATCGCAGGTGTTTGTGGCCCGAACCGAAGGTGAGGGCTATAAATATCAGAATCAGAATCAGAATCAGAATCAGAAAAGCATTTAATAATATGCGCTCTGGGGCTTTACGAATTACCGCCCGTGTTGCGTACAAAACTTTACGTCTTCACCTGGCCACAATGCGAGTTTTCCCGTACGCGCAGCGTGCAGTAATACTCGCATTATGGCCAGGTGTGACGTAAAAGTTATTTGCAGAAATCGCGAAACGTCTGGTTGACGTAACTGGTGACCGAAGAGCTGGCGGCTTTCTCGCGCAACGCATCAGTATTGCAATTCATCGAGGAAATGCCGCCAGCGTCCTCGCCTGGAGGGACTTTTTTTTAGATTTAACTTAGTTTTAATTTAATTTAGTTAATGTTAATAATCATCTTGTAGATATATATACTTATATGTTATTGTAACAATATTTTTGCATACCAATTATAAACCTATGATTGTATTAATACCCTGGATCTGGTAATGTTTAATGCAAATAAAGTTTGTGATTTATCACAATGATAATACGACCATAGTACGCATAGGGCACGCAATATGCATCAATGACAGGCCGCGTAGGTGGATATTTAAAGTCCCCAGAATGAGAGACTTTCCATACAAGCTTAGTGTGATTTTAAAACGGCAAGCTGGAATAATATAAAGCAATGTTTACACGATGGCATCCGCTCTATCTTGGTCGGAAACAAGTTTTTGTTGCTAGAAATTGAAATAACAAACGGAAAAAAAGAGACAGAAGAAGTTATTCAACGGTACACTTCTTAGACTCCGTTCCGACCCGTGAGTGGGTCTGGTCCCTTGGAATTAAAAAAGTAAGTGGGAGTGACAGCTGTCAGAGGACAGACGGAACTGCCACGTTTTTGGGGACATTGCAATCAGTAAGTTACCACTTTTATTAATTTAAGTTTCTAGGTGTAAGTGGCTAGTTCTTAAGTTTGTTCATATATGACTCATGTATCGTGAGGCGTCAAAGACCCCCTAAGGCCGTTTTGAACAGACTCTCTTTTTATTAAGGGGATGCCTTGATTCGAGTCGAACTCACCCTCTAGACAGAGACACGCTATGCCTTCCGCGCACGATAAAAAGAGATGGACCCTTTTTGGGAATGGCTTTTTTGGACTTTCGAAAAATACCTAACTTAGTGAAGTTTTATCTAAATTTCATGAAGTGAGATTTTAGATGAGATAAAATACTGTAGTATTAACTTGATTGTGTCGTAAAATAATGTATCGTTTGAGTAGGCTAAATAATCATATATCTGAAAATCTAGTCGGGACGGCGTTTCAAAGCATGTTATAATTTCCAATTATAGTTCATATAATTAATTAATTTCAATTAACACGATGCCACTGGGGCCCCTTTAAGAGATCAATTTAGAGATAGTTTGAATTTTTAAGTTTGCTTTTGATTCTTCTATTATTGTTAATGTAAATAGTTTAAACTGGCCCCGTAGGTTCAGCGAAGTTAAGCGAACAGAGTTTTTGAAACAATATAATGAGTCTGTTTATAATAATACTAGCTTTTGCCCGCGGCTTCGCCCGCGTAGTAAATGTAATTTTCCAATAGTTGTTGAATTGCTAGGCCGGCAACGGTCTACTACTACTAACGTCCCCTATGAACAACCCTTCATCATAACCCATTATGGTAAATTATTTTTTATTTACTATTATTTTTATGCCCGTGTGGTGTCGGGTTAGAATTTCACCACCCCCTTTCTTCCCGTGGGCGTCATAAAAGTCGACTAAGGGAGCAGGGTTGAAGTGTGTTGTGGATGATGGGCTAACTCCTATTGGGAATAAAGGCGTGAATGTATGTATGTATTTTTGTTATTAAATTTACAATCATGATTAATGAGAATCTGTCCTCTGGAATAAAAGCTAGTTTATGTTCATGATAATATTGAAATACCAATATATCTCCACAAATTTCAAGTCAAATTTGTGGCCTGGACATTGCTATAGGCTTGTTTGCTAAGTTTTTTTTTCGATGCCATTCGAACCAGTATTTGGAGGGGAACAACAGTTTGTATGGGAGCAGCTACAATTAAAGAACATAAATACCCAAAAATTTGATTTAATTTTGCGGCAGCCAAAATGCTTAACTTATAAAAAGTAAGCAGATCTTCGTGCAGCACCTTGAATGTACTTATTACGGATGCAGGCAGTTTCCCAATGTCTCCTCTACCGTCCCGTCCCGCCGCGCCGCCCGCACTCTTCTAGGTACCGATTGATGACGATCGAGATGGCACCAAATACAAACTTTAAAACCTATAACACGGGTCTCGTTCCATACCTCAAAAGTGGCTGTCTGTCAGTCCGTCTGTTACAACCGATTTGCTACGAAAAAACTGGACAGATTGAATTGCAATTTGGCACAAATACTTTCATGAATTTTCATGTCCACAACATTACATTTCAAAATCTATGCGATTTTCGTAATTAACGTCCCAAAAACCATAGTAACAACGCCTATATTGATATTTAGACGCCACGTTGGAATGTAAAATCGTTGTTGTTTTTGTAATCATAATCAGCGACCCGATAAACCTTAGAAACAATATATGCCGATGTTGATTTTCAGATTTTGTCACCCCACATGTCCCCCTGTTAGGGGTTGAATTCTGTAAAACCCGAAAATACTTGTTTAGGTACTCATTTATCGTTAGGAATTAACCTGTGAAGATTCGAATAAAAATGTCAAACTAATCTTTTTTTTCCATACAAACTTTGGACCTCCTTTTTAACCCCTTTAGGTGCAATTATTTCCAAAACGCTGATAGTACTTTATTTGTAAATGAATAAGTAATCTGTCCACAAAGTTTTAAGTACGTAGCTAAAAAAAGTTTCCCTCATACAAACTTTGGACCCTCGTTTAACCCCCTTAGGCGTGGAATTTTATAAAACGCTAAAATCTCTTTTTTGTACCTTAATAAATAATCTTCCTACAAAGTTTCAAGTCTCTAGTTCAATAAATAATGTTTCCACCATACAAACATTGCATCCCTACTTAACCCCCTTAGGGATCGTAGAATTTAATAAAACGCTTAAAGTACTTTTTTGTATCCTAGTAAGTAATATTCCTACAAAGTTTCAAGTCTCTAGTACAAAAAAATATGTTTCTCTCATATAAACTTTGCACCCCTATTTAACCCCCTTGTGTATAGAATTTCCAAAAATCCCGTCTAAGCCCTTGCCTACATCATAAAAGGAAAATCTGGTGTAAATTTCAAGTTTCTAGACCCAGTAGTTTTGAATACAAAATTTGCACCCCTATTTAACCCCCCTTAGTGGTAGAATTTTATAAAACGCTGAAAGTACTTTATTGTATCAATAAGTAATCTTCCTACAAAGTTTCAAGTGTCTAGTTCAATAAATAATGTTTCCCCCATACGAACATTGCACCCCTATTTGACCCTCTTAGGGGTAGAATTTTCTAAAACGCTGAAATGACTTTTTTTGTATCTTAATAAGTAATATCTCTACAAAGGTTCAAGTCTCTAGTACAAAAAATAATGTTTATCCCATACAAACTTTGCACCCCTATTTAACACCCTTAGGGATAGAATTTCCAAAAATACCGTCTTATCTCTTGCATACGTCATAAAAGGAAGTTCTGGAGTAAATTTCAAGTTTGTGGTCCCAGTAGTTTTGAATACAAACTTTGCACCCCTATTAAACCCCATTAAAGGTGGAATTTTGTAAAACGCTGAAAGTGCTTTTTTTGTATCTTAATAAGTAATCTTCCTACAAAGTTTTAAGTCTCTAGTTAAAAAAATAATGCTTCCCCCATACAAACTTTGGACCCCCATTATACCCCCTTAGGGGGTGAGTTTAGAAAAATCCTTTCTTAGTGCTCCCCAACTCCTTATAAGGCACCTACGTGCAAAATTTGAAATCTCTAGACCCAGCAGTTTGGGCTGTGCGTTGATATGTCAGTCAGTCAGTCAGTCAGTTTCTTCTTTTATATATTTAGATGGTTTTAAAAAAATACGAATAGTAATCTTGAGGCTTTTCTGCAGGGAAATCAGTGTTTAAAAACATGATTAAGCAATATTCGCTCGATAGAAAAAAATCACGAACATAGGTCTAAAAGGGTCTAAAATACACTTAAAATATTTCTTACAATTTATGCACAAAAGCTAAAAATATTAAAATGTTTTCTAAAAATCGGTAATATCATGTTTGAGAGAAATCAGTGTTTTACTTTTTTATTTATTTAAACGCCAAAAAAAAAATTAAAAGACATGATTTCCGCGCTTCCGAGCACGCACTTCCATCTCGCTCACGCTTAAGCTCAGTGAGAGGGAGAGAAGACCATGAACCTACGGCGCCTTAAGACCAGGCATGCTCTGCTTTGTTTCGTGCTTGTGCTTCGATGAATGTCTAGCAAGCTGTAAGTATTTCTGTAAGCAAAACTACTTAGATGGTTATCAATTATGTAGGGTCATCATCCTCCTGGTCTTATTCCCGGTGGTGCCCTAAGAGAGCCCGGGGTCCGCTTTGACGTCTAAAGCTTAAGTTTTTTAATGCGCAGCATGCGCGTTTGTCACTTTTTTTCTAAAATACTGTAATTTTTGACCCTTGTCTCGTCTGACGGCACGCGATAGGAGGGCCCAAAATGAAGCTCACTGGTTCAGTAATCCACAATAAAAGGAGAAATAAAAAGAGTGTATCAATAACATCATTTATTTACTAATGGCAGTGCGAGTCGTTTTACAAGTAGGTATACATCTTAGAACCTGCCAGGGAACTTGTTGGGCCTGGGGGCGACGCGGGCGGGGACGGCGTTGTAAGTCTGGGCGACCGGGCGCGAGACGACTGCCGAGGCAACATTGTAGGCTTGGGCGGGGGCGTTGTACTTGGCGTCGGCTTGAGGGTGAGCCTCTATGTACGCCAGGGAACGCTGGATGTCCTCAGGAATCGGAGGAGACGTAGGCAGATGAGCGCCCTGGAATAAATAACATGTGTAATTGTCAGTTCATCAAAAAAGGCTGTTTTGGAGGCCGTGCGGTCTTGCGATTTTCACAGAGCATACGTTATGCCAAAGGGCATTCTTCGCGAGTGCCTGGGACTTTCATGAAGCTACGATTGAAATACAGTTTAACAACCAGTCAAAAGTTACAAAAAGCCAGTCGTTATTAGTGAACTCCTATTGCCAGTTCAAATTTGTAACTTTTAGCTTCGTAAAACCTGCTTTTTCATTGAGTCTTTAGTTGGCGCTATTGTGTTAGGCAGAGGTTTAATTGCCACATCAAAATTAATGGTATAGAGACCTGTCTAGTGAAAATAGCAACAGCAGATGGCAGACTGGCAGTCATTCTCTTAAAGGAACACGACATTGAAGAGGCATAAGGAGTCTTTATAGTCATATACCTGAGGTTGGTAGCCGTTTTCGTTGGCGACGAATTGAACCTGGTAGGTGACGCCATCGGGACCGACGTGGGAGAATTCTCCAGTAACTTCCTGGGCTGGGTTCTCCTGGGGAAATAAATAAAAAAAATTGAGCTACTATAATATAAAACGAAACATCAAGCTGTAAGTATGTAGAATGTTCCACTTGTAAAACGTAAAGTGACAGCGTTACTGTTGGACAGTTTGAACAGCGATTCGAACAATCACATGGGAGGGGGGGGCACCCCCGTCGCGCCTGCGAGTGGGCCCGCGCTCGCGTGTTATATTATGATCTTTAATTAGGTACTTAATTTTGACTTATAATTATAATCCTCGCCTTCGGCTCGGACCTCGAACCCTCTCGTCCATCTATTGCCTACTTTCTAGCCTCTACAACAATTGTAGTAAGCGAAAATATTGTAGTTATTAAGGTAAGACGATATGGACCTTTTCGTGACGATATAAAACTTTTCTGACTTGGTACCCGTATGGTGTGATTTTAAAGACGTTCCACGTCGAAACTTACGGCGTTCACGTTCTTGATAATGCCATTGGCGGTGCTGCGGATGCCGTTGCTGGTCTCCCACGCGTATGCGAAGCCGTCAGGTTTGGTGTCAACCTCGCTCCTCACGATGGTTGCAGCAGCGTCGGCGGAGTTGCCCACGATGTGGGAAACGTCGGCGTGGGCGCAGGCCACAAGCAGGACAAAGGCGGCGAAGGATTTCTGAAAAGAAGGACAGTCTATGAAGGGGGATTATTTTGTTTGGCGTTACGTGTCGTGACGTGACAGAACGATTTTGGTTGATACAATCGAACTCATAAGTAGCTGAGCACCTTAGTACCTTGTCACATTTACCCGTTTGACACGACTTTAAAGCGACACGGTACGAAGTAGTTCAACCCCTTGGGAGGTCGACCGTGCACTTATTGCGGATAATATTCGCACTTATGTTGGTTTAGATTCTAAACTTGGTGATATTCTAAACTTTAGAATATCACCACCGCCTCTCTTCCCGTGGGTGTTGTAATAGTCAAATAAGGGAGCAGGGTTGAAGTATGATGTTGGCGATGGGCTATCACTGCGATATCACATTGTGTTTATCTTCTATACCCAAATTTATACAAAAAGTGCCTACCCCTTTTGAGAATGAAGGCGTGATGTATGTATGTATGTCACATGATGAGCTATGACGTGACGGCTTCTGTTGTATCTGAAGTCGGAGCGCATTAGAGAGCATTACTTCTGATAAGTATGACTCCGGTAGGTCTAATGTCTTGATTATGTTTGAAAAAAGAACAAAGGCCCATTAGTAAGTAAGTAATCATAATAACCAGCCCCCAGCAGTAGCATAATGGGCCAGCGTGGGGACTACTGCCCGCTTCCTCTCATACATGAGAGGAGGCCTGTGCCCAGCAGTGGGACGTATATAGGCTGATGATGTGATGTGAATCATAATAAATCAAGAAACAGAATAGTTCAGAATAGAATATGATAGATAGAGTCACCAACTGAACTAGCCAAATGAGAGCTTAATAAGTCCAGTGTTATTGGCACTAGACAAATGTATGAGAAAAAAATACAGAATGGGATTAAACAAATATGTAGTCTATGTAGTCATACACTCATTTCGAGTGAGAATAACCTAAGCATTCCAAACCTAATAAAAAAAGTATAAAGCACACTTTTCATTGAAAACACCCATAGCATTTAAATTTATATTTTTTTAAGTTACATTGTTAGTGTTGATAGCATGTTAATAAATAAATAAATATAAGGGGACAATCTTACACAAATCGACCTAGTCCCATAGTAAGCTCAGTAAGGCTTGTGTTATGGGTACTAGACTACGATATATATAATAGATATAAACACTTAAATACATAGAAAATATCCATGACTCGGAAACAAATATTCGTGCTCTTCACACAAATTTTTGCCCTTACCGGGATTCGAACCCAGGACCTCTTGCTTCGTAGGCAGGGTCACTACCAACTAGGCTAAAGCGGCCGTCGTTAATAAGTATTTAATTCAGATGTCACTTTAAAACATGTTTATTTAAACTATTTTATATATCACGACAGTATTAAAACTAAATTTTACTCACCATTTTGCTAGGTAGGTCGTCGGATGACAGTCTGGCCGTTGAACAATATCTTTAGCCTTATATACTAAAGTTCAGCTACATTAATACATTAAATTAAAAATCTCGTTTTTATTGCTGACCTGAGATAGATCTTGAAATTCGGATAGACGCGACACTTTCACAGATGTCCTATGGAAGCAGATACTTATGCACGTAGGCGAGATAATGCAACGGCAGGATTGTTGGACATTTATTAATAACCGACTGCGGTCAAGGAGGGTTACATAGCATAGGTATGTACGAGTATTTATGTATATCTTGAGTTCGTTGTTTTAATCCATAGAATCGTTTACTCTAATAGAACATCTAAATGTCTGGATATTTAGACCAGCTAGATTGGTTGGCCGTGGCCTCGAGACAGCTTGACCCAAATTTATGTTTGGGTATGTATGAGTACTTGTTTTATACGCTCTGCAGCTTAAATGGCTTGTATTTTAACATGCGAGGTGTCGTTAGATTGCTCTTAGTCACAGGCTGTATTATTTGTAAAAATGGTAAATAAGTTAAACGGCTCAACCGATTTGGATGAAATTTTGCAGGAAGATAGTCTATAGCCTGGATTAAAATATAGGATAGTTATAATCTCGAGTCCCGGCAGACAAAGTCACTTAAAGGGCAATAAATGAAATATTTTTATTTTGCTAGGCAATTCCTAGTTTAACGCGCGTAGCGTAACCATGCGTTTCTCATAGTAACGTTAATTCGCCTCGCCTGAACCCGCCAAGTGGGTTGCCGGCAGTGAAAATTAATTAACCGCTGCACTTACCTCCATCACTCATACTATCATTTGTGATTGTGATTATTTATGCATGCTTCCTCTCCAGAAAAAGGGCACTGTGAATAAGTGTAAGTAACAATTCAATACCAGTGCCCCGCCATTTCTGTAATTAACCGCTGCACTTACCTCCATCACTCATACTATCATTTGTGATTGTGATTATTTATGCATGCTTGCTCTCCAGAAAAAGGGCACTATGAATAAGTGTAAGTAACAATTCAATACCAGTGCCCCGCCATTTCTGTAACTTGTTTTAATCTCACCCCACAGCTCGAGAAGTTAGATAGTTTCCCCAAACCCTTTAATTCTGCGTAGCGAACTTTCCATACGCATTTTTTCCCACTCGAACTTTTTAGGGTTCCGTACCAAAAAAGGTAAAAAGGAACCCTTATGGTACGACTCCGTCCGTTTGTCTGTCTGTCTGCTGTCACAAAGTGAAATATCTCACGAACTACTTAAGCTATCAATTTGAAATTTGGAATGGTTATAAATGAGAGTTATCCACGTGCATGGAAAATGAAAATATTTAATATACTTTTTAATTTTCTATGAAATATTACGAACATGTGGAGGGGGCAAAAAAATATTCAACTATAAGGTCAAGTGGGGTATCATTTGAAAGGGGTTGAGTTGCACTTTTTGAAACAGTTTTTTTTTCTACATTGGTAAAATTTCGATCTATCAAGGAAAATGTAGAAAAAATACCATTCACCCCAAAAATTTGAAATTATTACTGTGATTAAGATAAACGTAATATTACTGGAAAAGTATAACTTTTTCTGTATCTAGTTTACAATGCAATGTTTACACTTAAGCAATGTTTACACGATGGTATTCGCTCTATCTTAGTCGGAAACAAGTTTTTGTTTTTGCCGCTAGAAATTGAAATAACAAACGGAAAAAAATAGAGACAGAAGAAATTATTCAACGGTACACGTCTAAGACTCCGTTCCGACCCGTGAGTGGGTCTGGTCCCTTGGAATTAAATAAGTAAGTGGGAGTGACAGCTGTCAGAGGACAGACGGAACTGCCACGTTTTTGGGAACATTGCAATCAGTAAGTTACCACTTTTATTAATTTAAGTTTCGGTTGTCTATTATTAGCCCGACATTCATATACTATAATAATCATTTGCCCGAACTTCGCTTGCTCGAATTTCATTTGCCCGAATGTTTCGTTTACCATAATAGTTAATTGACATACTCTTGTTTACCCGAATATTGGATGTCATAATGATACGAATGCCATACGTATTGTATTCCAGATTATTGTTTGCAATAATATTATTTAATAGAATATTTAAACGCCATACTAAACATGCATTCGGATTCATCTTTGTTAATTTGCTGGTTTTTCCGCTCTTTTACAAAAAAAAATAACCTCGAAGACGAAAGCGGGAGCAAAGCTCCCGCTTCCGTCTTCTAACCTATCCGCGATCCGAGTCGGTTTTGCCACTAAGCCCACGTTCCCTACTGCCTACGATACAACACTATCTTGGCATTAGGTAATCTCAGAGAAAAGTTCATTTTTACTTGGTGGCAAAAGCGACTTGGATCGCGGATGGGTTCGAGGTATTTTTTTTAAATATTAGACACTGCAATACGTACCCACTTCATCACATAAGAATATTATGGATGTTGAGATGGATGGCAAATGATATTATGGCATGTGATAGTTATGGATTACAATGATTATGGAAAATTAGATTATTGATATTGATATTATGGAAAACAAAGATTCTGGCATATAATTATTATGGTAAACAATGAGTATGGCATACAAAATTATAGAAAACAACATTATGGCAGTTGTATATTATGGCAGATAAAATTCGGGCAAATGAAATTCTGGCAAGCAAGAGTATACCTTAAGTTTCTTGTTGTGATAAAAACTCTTATATTTTTGACATGTATGCAAATCTGTAATGTATTTTTATCATAAAATAAATAATCTAAACTAAATCTAATCTAATCTAATCTAGGTGTAAGTGGCTAGTTATTAAGTTTGTTCATATATTACCCACGTGTCGTGAGGCGTCAAAGAGCCCCTAAGGCCGTTTTGAACAGACTCTCTTTTATTAAGGGGATGCCTTGATTCGAGTCGAACACGCTATGCCTTCCGCGCACGAGAAAAAGAGATGTAACACTTTTTGGGAATGGCTTTTTTGGACTTTCGATAAATACCTTACTTAGTGAAGTTTTATCTAAATTTCATAAAGTGAGATTTTAGATGAGATAAAATACTGTAGTATTAACTTGATTGTGTCGTAAAATAACGTATCGTTTGAGTAGGCTAAATAATCATATATCTGAAAATCTAGTCGGGACGGCGTTTCAAAGCATGCTATAATTTCCAATTATAATTAACATACTTAATTAATTTCAATTAACACGTTGCCACGGGGGTCCTTTTTAGAGATCAATTTAGAGATAGTTTGAATTTTTAAGTTTGCTTTTGATTCTTCTATTATTGTTAATGTAAATAGTTATTCGTTATATTTGTACGTATAATATGGTATATTTAATGATAATAAATGTTAATAAACAGAAACTACTTAGGTTAAGACATAGATATGGCGAATCCTATTGTGTAAAGAAAGTTTCATGTTATGCCAGCATGCCGTTTAAAAATGAAAGCCAAAAAATGTTTTCATGGAGACTCGACTCGTGTCGGGCATGCTCCCCACAGAGTCCAGTCTCCACTCTTAAGAGGCCGCAGTAAGCTCGGCCGAATTTGACCTTCCCATACAAACGTAGTTACGCTCTCATTTTAAAACCACGTATTGGATTGTGACGAAACTTTGCATATACAATGATATGAGGCATATCTATGTCTGTAATTAGTTTATACGGTTCCAATTTATAAAAAAAACTAAATACAGCAAAAACTAGTTTTGTATGAAAAACTTAAATTCGCAGTACCTATTTTTTTATTATGGTAATTGAAGCTACATAAACTAATTACAGACATAGATATACCTCATTTCATTGAACATGCAAAGTTTCGTTACAATCCAAACAGTAGTTTTAAAATGAGAGCGTAACTACGTTTGTATGGAGAATCGAGATTACTGCGGACTCTTAAGACCAGGGATGCCCTGCTCAATTCGTGGCTGGTATTTGTGTTTCGATGAATATCTAGCTGTAAGTATTTCTGTAAGCAAAACTACTTAGATGGTTATCAATTATGTAGGGTCATCATCCTCCTAGTCTTTCTTATTCCCGGTGATGCCCTAAGAGAGCCCAGGGTCCGCTTTGACGTCTAAAGCTTAAGTTTTTTAATGCGCATGCTCGTTTGTCACTTTTTTCTAAAATACTGTAATTGACCCTTGTCTCGTCTGATGACACGCGATAGGAGGGCCCAAAATGAAGCTCACTGGTTCAATAATCCACATAAAAAGCGACATCATTTTATACAAAATGCAATAAATAAAAGGAGTGTATCAATAACATCATTTATTTACTAATGGCAGTGCGAGTCGTTTTACAAGTAGGTATACATCTTAGAACCTGCCAGGGAACTTGTTGGGCCTGGGGGCGACGCGGGCGGGGACGGCGTTGTAAGCCTGGACGGCCGGGCGCGAGACGACTGCCGAGGCAACATTGTAAGCCTGGGCGGGCGCGTTGTACTTGGCGTCGGCTTGAGGGTGAGCCTCTATGTACGCCAGGGAACGCTGGATGTCCTCAGGAATCGGAGGAGACGTAGGCAGATGAGCGCCCTGGAATAAATTACATGTTTAATTGTCAGTTCATCAAAAAAGGCTGTCTTGCAGGCCGTCGTTCTTCCGATTTTCACAGAGCATACGTCAGGCCAAAGGGAATTCTGGTGTTTTCGCGAGTGCCACCAACCAGTCAAAAGTTACAAAAAGCCAGTCGTTATTAGTGAACTCCTGTTGCCAGTTCAGATTTGTAACTTTTAGCTTCTTAAAACTTACTTTTTCATTGAGTCTTTAGTTGGCGCTATTGTGTTATAGGCAGAGGTTTAATTGCCACATCAAAATTAATAGTATAGAGACCTGTCTAGCGAAAATATTAACAGCAGGTCATTCTCTTAAAGGAACACGACATTGTAGAGGTATAAGCAGTCTTTATAGGTACCTGAGGTTGGTAGCCGTTTTCGTTGGCGACGAATGTAACCTGGTAGGTGACGCCATCGGGACCGACGTGGGAGAATTCTCCAGTAACTTCCTGAGCTGGGTTCTCCTGGGGAAATAAATAAAGAAAATTGACCTACTATAATATAAAACGAAACATCAAGCTGTAAGTATGTAGAATGTTCCACTTGTAAAACGTAGAATGACAGCGTTATTGTTGGACAGTTTGAACAGCGATTCGAACAATCACATGGGGGGGCACCCCCGTCGCGCCAGCGAGTGGGCATGAGTGTTATGTTATGATCTTTAATTAGGTACTTAATTTTGACTTATAATTATAATCCTCACCTTTGGCTCGGACCTCAAACCCTCTCCTCCATCTATTGCCTACTTTCTAACCTCTACAACAATTGTAGTAAGCGAAAATATTGTAGTTATTAAGGTAAGACGATATAGACCTTTTTGTGACGATATAAAACTTTTCGGACTTGGTACCCGTATGGTGTGATTTTAAAGACGTTCCACGTCGAAACTTACGGCGTTCACGTTCTTAATAATGCCATTGGCGGTGCTGCGGATGCCGTTGCTGGTCTCCCACGCGTATGCGAAGCCGTCAGGTTTGGTGTCAACCTCGCTCCTCACGATGGTTGCAGCAGCGTCGGCGGAGTTGCCCACGATGTGGGAAACGTCGGCGTGGGCGCAGGCCACAAGCAGGACAAAGGCGGCGAAGGATTTCTGAAAAGAAGGACAGTCTATGAAGGGGGATTATTTTGTTTGGCGTTACGTGTCGTGACGTGACAGAACGATTTTGGTTGATACAATCGAACTCATAAGTAGCGAGCTCCTTAGTACCTTGTCACATTTACCCGTTTGACACGACTTTAAAGCGACACGGAACGAAGTAGTTCAGCCCTTTATGAGGTCGACCGTGGTGTTGTAATAGTCAACGAAGGGAGCAGGGTTTAAGTATGATGTTGGCGATGGGCTATTACGGCGATATCACATTGTGTCGATCTTGTATACCCAAATTAAACAAAAAGTGCCTACCCCTTTTGGGAATGAAGGCGTGATGTATGTATGTATGTCACATGATGAGCTATGACGTGACGGCTACTGTTGTATCTGAAGTCAGAGCGCATTAGAGAGCATTACTTCAGATAAGTATGACTCCTGTAGGTATATTTTTATGTCTTGATGCTAAGTATTTTATTTTGAGATAGTTAAATTTCCGAACATTGAACTTAAAGACAATCTCATATGAAAAAAGAAAAAAGGCCCCATTAGTAAGTAAGTAATCATAATAAATCAAGAAACAGAATAGTTCAGAATAGAATATGATAGATAGAAGCACCAACTGAACTAACCAAATGAGAGCTTAATAAGGCCAGTGTTATTGGCACTAGAAAAATGTTTGAGAAAAAAATACAGGATGAGATTAAACAAATGTGTAGTCTATGTAGTCATACACTCATTTCGAGTGAGAATAACCTAAGCCTTCCAAATCTAATAAAAAAAGTATAAAGTACAATTTTTATTGAAAACACCCATAGCATTTAAATTAATATTAATTTTAAGTTACACTGTTCTTTAAAACATATTTATTTAAACTATTTTATATATCACGACAGTATTATAACCAAATTTTACTCACCATTTTGCTAGGTAGGTCGTCGGATGACAGTCTGGCCGGTGAACAATATCTTTAGCCTTATATACTAAAGTTCAGCTACATTAATACATTAAATTAAAAATCTCGTTTTTATTGCTGACCTGAGATAGATCTTGAAATTCGGATAGACGCGACACTTTCACAGATGTCCTATGGAAGCAGTTATATCTTGAGTTCGTTGTTGTAATCCATAGAATCATTTACTCTTACAGATGAATCACGCTTTGATGTATTCGTATTATGGAAATATTATTTTTACTAAGTTAGCAGACCATTTTACTTTCAACATGACAGGTAAGTTACCCATACAGATGAGTTTATTGATAATACTTACAAAAAACATGGTAAGTACATTTCCAGCGATAAGGCTTAATCATAAATATCTAATTGGACAATTAAATATAGGTACAAGGCAGAAAAAGAAATTAAATTAAATTAAATTAATTCATGTTTGTTAATTATGTATGAGTACTTATTTGATACGTTCTGCAGCTTAAATGGCTTGTATTTTAACATGCGAGGTGTCGTTAGATTGCTCTTAGTCACGGAAGTGACATAAGAAAAAAAAGATTTGCAAAAATCTTTTTTTTATACATCTATTGTGGCATCACGGTCCAGCGGCGCTGTACTATCTTCATTAAACACTATAGAACTCTCCTTTGCTGTTTACACTATAGAGATTTTGTAATAGGTACCTATATACCGCCTGCGGACATTGTCCGAATCCGCAGTCAAACAAAATAATTCGTTTTGTGGAGCGATGTAGAGTAATATTTCCTTGTAAGGTCAGTATGAATAAATATATAAATTAATTAATAAAAATAAAAACTTTATTTTAACGATTGAAATTATAATTTAAAACTGAGAGGGTTTTTTATTTAACATGCATATTACCACGATCAAATTTCAATCATTTGATACAGATAACAAAAACAAAAAAGAACTTTGCATTTATTTTCTGTATAATTATAGTATCACTAAAGAACCAAATACGATACAAAATGTAACACATAAGCACCACGTATTGCAGGACTAAGACACAGTTATAGATTTTATTTTACACTGTCCTATTTTAATCATAATCTTTGAACAGTTTATACCTATTATCGCATTTGACATTAGTGAATTTATGCATAGTTCTTTTTTATTATTTTTAACTTTAGAGATCTAGAGTTCCTTGGTATATAAGACTTACGATTAATAAAAATAAAAACGTACCTTTTTTTAAAGGAAGTGATGATTTTAGGAGTCTATGTTTGTATACACGTGTGTCCCACCGTACTGTTTAAGATACTGAACCGATTTTGATAATTGACGTGTTAATCAACTCTGAATTAGTTGACAAAAGCTACATTTTGTGTAAAAAAAAAGTTTATTTTTCAGTTTTTGAGCTTTATTTCTTTGTTAATATTTATATAAATATAATCCAAGCGTTCTGTATTTTTTTCTGATGAAAATACTTATGAAAGAAAGACAGAAAGATTAAGAAAAATATATGTGCAAAATTGTATCCACATCAGTTAAGTCGTTTAAGCATGATTGAGTAACAAACATCTTTTTTTTAATTTTATTTACTACTAAAAGAACAAGTTACATAATATAAAAATTAACCTTATCTGCCAAACTGGATAACAGTTTGTTATAAAATATGAATATCCAAACACCCGAAACATCGAAATATCCAAACCATCGCATTTATATTATTAGTGGGATTGTCAGTGTGATCGGCTTTTAAAATCTATACCGCGGAACCACGCACCTTAAAATCATAGTTGAATTTTATTACAATAATTTTATTGATGACTGATGTGATGACCCATCGTTTCTGCCATTCACATTTATCTGTATTCAAATCAGACCACATAACACTGACAACATAATTTACAATAAAGGTCAATTTTAGGTATTTTTTTTCACCCAGGCTCCCCACCCTGGACGAAAAATTCCATTTAAATTAAATTCAAACCTCATCGTAGGTAAGAAGAGTGTACCTAAACAGTGGAAGCCATCTCGCTCATATTTGGAGCAGCCCTTTGGGGAAGTTACAGAAGATCGCAGCCATAGCTATTTTTTTCCCTGTTAGGCCTGATAAGCGGCCTGCTACAGATGTGGTTGGGGACATCTCACTGGGGGCCTTACGGGCCTCCCAAGGGGAATCGCAGCCATAGCAACGCCACTACTGGCTTTATATGGTCTTGTGTTCCTGGTGGTGAGTAAGGTCGCCAGAGCTCCCAAGGTTGCGCTGTGTTGAGGGTACCTGCATTTGTCTCTTGCTGTTACCACAACGAATCCCCAAATCAATAAAGGGTCGGCAGCGCGCTTGTGATTCTTCTGGTGTCGCGAGCGTCCAAAGGCGATGGTGTCTGCTTGCCGTCAGTCAGGCCGTATGCTTATTTGCCACAGTCCTTGTATTAAGAAAAAACACAGTGCAATCTTGAGTGATCCGCTGTGTGATAATGCAAGACAGAGATGTTTAATTGATATTCATAGAAGTGAATATCTCGCCCATTATAAACCAATATTTAAGGAACTTAAAATCTTGCCACTTCCCTGTCAGTACATATTGGAACAGGTCAAATTTGTAAAAAAAATCC
This sequence comes from Epinotia demarniana, assembly GCA_945867215.1. Lineage (NCBI taxonomy): Eukaryota > Metazoa > Arthropoda > Insecta > Lepidoptera > Tortricidae > Epinotia > Epinotia demarniana. Next base: position 23,884,100 of record OX244271.1, on the reverse strand, counting down.
ACAGCTCCTTCCACTTCATGATAAAGTAGTTAATAAACAAAGACCTAGCAGGAATCCACTACAGCCAAGTTGCCAACTCGAACGCACATTTTATGGCTATAAAATTATTTAATAGACTGCCAGATAACTTTAAAATCCTGCCTACATGCCAATTCCAGAAGAAAGTTTTCATATGGTTGCTTGACAAATTATTGAACTGTTTCTGAATTAAAAATGCATTGTATATTTGTGTAGACTATAAGTACCTAAATATTTCTACGCCGATGCATGACGGCAGAATATGCTGACCTAACACCCTCTACTAACCAACATTGTACCATATTCTAAGAAAGATATAAATGATTGATTGATTGATTGATTGATTGATTGATTGATTGATTGATTGATTGATTGATTGATTGATTGAGTCCGTCGTTTTGGACCAATTACATTTTATTGAGTCTATCTGTGTTGACATCAGACTATCGCAAAACCAGCAAACATAAACCATAGAATGCGAGCTCCTTACAATTTTCTACCCAAACACGTGTCTAAAACCCGGTATACGCATGTTCTAACTAAACGGCTGCCTGGCATCGTTGACACCCCGCCCCCATCCCCGCATAATTGGCAATGGCAATTCTGTGGGGGCATTACTTACACTTATATATTAGCTTTTTCGTTCGCTGTCTAAAACAGACAAAATACACTTTGTAGACAGTAAGGCACCTCACTTCATTCGTTCATTCAGCAATTTCAAACAAAAAGCCATTTACAATACCAAAATACTAAAAACCAACAACCATACTTAACACTCATGACGCAATCCATATTACTCCGGAACGCCTTTAATGCCAAAATATTCTAAATAATAAATTATGCAAAATCACAGACAGACGAGCGCGGTAACTTTATTGCATATTTATTAAAATCTCTGTCCTTGAACCCAGGCCGTGGACATTCGCTAACCGCATGTCAACCGAGGTCCGTTTTTCATCGCGGCTTCCAATCTCAATCAATAATTGATTGAATCAGTCAATGATGTAAGATAAAAAAACCGGTCAAGTGCGAGTCTGACTCGCGCCCCGGAGGTCCGTACGCAATTTTCGCCTGTCAAATTACTTATACAGAATTCAATTTGAAACAACGAATAACTTTTACATCGAAGCAGCGAAATTCAAGCAGCAGCAAGCAGCTATGAGGCACGCCAGATGTTTTGGCGCGCCTGCCTCTATCTCCACCTGTTCAGTAGCGGAGTTCGCTACGAGGAGACCACGCAAAATCCTACACCCGGTGGTGGATCAGGTCTGTCGTTCCGCCACCGACCACGCCTCGGCCGCAGAGGATAGGCATAATACCGGCATTCCTCCTAGGCGGTCCCACCAATGCCATTTCAGCGGAAGGGCCCCGCCAAGTTCGCAGGGGGTAGAGTGAGAGGCGCACCGTTATACCAACACGCCTCTCCCCCTGCGATCACGCCTCGGCCTCAAAAGATAGGGAGAGCGGCGAACCGGCAATCGGCAACCGGCACTCCTCTTCTTCTGCGGTCCCTCCCCTACGCATCCTAAGCGGGCTAAGTCAAGCCCGCTAGGAGCGCCCGGACCAGCCAGCAGCCCCAACAAGCCGGCCCTTGGGTGCCTCTTAGCTTCCCTGTGGGTGACCAGTCGACGGTTACTAAAGCCCGGCGCCCCGAGGCACGCACCCTCGAGGGGGATTGTATGAAAACCATCGGTCAACGGCACCCAGCCCGGCTCTGAAAGGTTACGGAACGGTGAATTGTGGATTATTCTTAGGGAGGTCATACATATGGCGAATTTTTGCACCATTCGCAAAAAGGCTCAATTTCGAAACATATTGACTAACGCAAGCCTAGTGGAGGGACCCTGCCTCCGAAACTAGAGGTCCTGGGTTTAAATCCCCGTATCGGCATTTAATTGTGCGATGAGCAAAAATATTTGTTTCTGAGTCATTGATGTTTTCTATGTCTTTAAGTATTTATTGTATACGTGTGTTTATCGTCGGCTTTGCTTAGTCAGGGACTAGGTCGAATTGAGTAAGATTGTTCGCAAATATTGATTAATTTATAAAATCCTTCCTCTCTCGGGCTAAAATTTTTTGTTCGCAAATCCATACTAAATGCTGACCCACATATGGGTCAGCGGGAGAGGAGCGTAAATATTCAACTTAATTATACGTTGTGTGGAACACGGGTCTTCATCGAAACGTGCATGAGGACACCTAGAGACAAATGCAAACCTTTTTGAATTACAATGAAACGGCTCAGACGGCTTGTAAGCCGTTACATAACCTGAAAAGACAGACATCATTGATTTCGTGTAACTCTGGCAACCTCCTACTTAACTCACCACTCTAAAATCAACCATTTGCATTGGTTCTAAAGCTCAAAGTGGTGCGTCATAAATTAGAAAGAGGGTCTTGCCAGAATTATTACTGATTCCCTCTAAACAAAGCTGCGAAGGCTTTTGTGTCATGATTTATCTGTTACCCGCTGAGTTTGGCTCATAATTGGCTCTTTTCTGAAGTTTCCCTGTATACCTTACCGTAATGTAATGTGACACAACCATGGCATTATTAAAGCCAGCCTCGCCTTGGCAGGGATTGCACAGGATCGCATGATCTTGATGGCAATATTATCGCAATATTCAAAATGATGGAATTTCTTCAATATCTTCAATATTCTGTGATACGTATTCTGTACAGTATGGCTAGGGTAAGATGAGTCTAGGAAAGACCGGCAAATTATTTATGAAAAATAGCGTGTTGTAACACTGTGTATAACGCGATAAAATAATAATGATACTTGAACCGAACAATTATTATGTTTTTGAACAAGGTATTCAACGGTTTCACACACCATCCACCACATGCCCACTTTGGGTGTAAAGGAGATACCCTAAAAAAAAGATTTAATTCTACTGTTTTGTCGGCGTGATTGATTAATATACCCATGCCAAATTACAGTTTTCTGTAAGGGTTACTTTAGCTAAGCCGAAGATGGACAGACGCACAGACGGACGGACATGGTAAAGCTATAAGGGTTCCTTGTTGACTACGGAACCCTAAAAAGACAGATTCATATTATGATGGTGGTAGTTAAGAAAGGGTTCATTTATTTATTTATTTATTTATTAGGCACACAAAACAGATAACATTCATTACATAGATTGTACAAGATAAATCGGGGGATCTGGTTAGGAATGCCATCCAAAACATGTATGCACAGCATGATTACAAGTAACAACGAGCGAAAACTATCCTAAAACTATACTAAAATTATTATACATAACAATATGCTTAAGCATGCGAACAAGATCATAAGTATGTATTATTATTTTATGTTTACATATATGTATGAGCAGAAAAAAAAAAAACAAAAGATAACCAAATAAAAGTACCAAATAAAAGTAATATTATTAACATAGAACATAGAACACTAATTTTACCAATCTTAATTGAAGTTAAGTTAAGAGTTAAGAGGTTAGGAGGTTAGGACGTTTAGGTTCATCATCATCATAAAATTAAGAGCCGGGCTCTTGTCGGTAGAGTAATCGCCCCTATGTTCTTCTCTCTGCCGGTGTTTTGTGCTCTTAATACGACATTACATTAACTTTCTCTTTCGCTTGGTCTTGGTCTTCCCATGTCTCTCCTCAAAAAAGGGTCACCTCATTATTATTTAATTCATATTGAAACACCTATTTATATGAAACTATATATTAATTAGGCATTGGAAAACATGCGTTCAGGTTTATTGACTCCGCAAATATACTCGAATACGTTGCAGTCAGTTGCAGTAATTCGATTATCCGATTCGGATAATGTATTCAGTGGTCAGGACCGGTCCTTATATGGCGATGCAATGTTTCTCTATCCCTTTGTTATGTGCCTACACCAAATTCACAGCATTTATCTGAAAAGATGTAACTACTTTTTGAAGCCAGTTTTCACGTACAAAATTTACATCTTCATCATCATCATCATATCAGCCGAAAGACGTCCACTGCTGGACCCAAAAGAGTGCCAAAGTGACCGGTCCTGCGCCACCCGCATCCAGCGGACTCCCGCAACCTTTACCAGATCCCCACCACACCCACGCCGCGCCTTCCGGTACGTGGTCGCAAAATTGACACCTACACGCCAACGCTATATGTAATGTGTCAAATATCCGCACAGTACACCTTAAAAACCGGCCAAGTGCGTGTCGGCCCACGTGCAGTGTATGGTTCCGTAGCTGCCTGTGTATCTTTGTTACATCGACACGTGCGCCGTGCGCGCCAACTTAACGTTGCGCTTGCGCCGCCCGAATTTGTAAGAAAGTTGGCCTTTCCAAGTACAGTTTTAAGTTGGTCGACTATTACTCATTAACTAGCTGTCTGCTTATACGTGATAGTCTTCCTTTTAAATTCATTATCATATATAATGTCACTATCGTATAAAACAAAATAATATAATTGAAGTACTGCCATGATAAAAAAATATTGGTCGGTGTGATTGATTTATACAGAGTGGAGCAGATCGCCTCAGTCGGCCAACGCTCCATACAACAGTGAAAAAAAGTCGCGTCAAATTTTTTTTTCTCTGGATTGTTTCTTATCAAAACACGATATCTGTTATGCCCTTGATCGGTTCACACCCCATTTATGTTACACCCTGTATATACCCAAGCCGAATTACAGCTTTTTAGTAGCAAGGGTCACTGAGCTAAGCTGCAGACGGACAGACGGACATACAGACATGGCGATACCATAAGAGTTCCTTGCTGACTACGGAACCCTAAAAAGATGCTGTTACATTTATTACAAAATACTTGTGAACTTGAACCCTCGCTACATTGGTGACCTACGACAATGGATATAAGCGCTACTCTGAAGATCCCGACTGACGCCCAACTCTCTCAGCAAGCCAGACTCTCACTCTCTCTCTCCCCGTCTACTTGCTCGCCACCCTGGCTCTGAGCGCTCGCTCGCCACACTGGCTCTGAGCACTGGCAAGCTGCACTCTGCATACATCGTCGCTGACCCCTGTCTCGAAGGGGGGCTGATGTGGCGTCACGCCTGTCAGCTGTCGAATCTGTCGTGTTCTGCATCGCGCTATAGATGTTTCTTAATCAGTTGGCATAAATATAAAATCCAAACAACTCTCAAAGGGACTTCGGTCCCTGAGAGATCTCTCTATTGCCACGTCTTCTACATTCATACTTGTAATAATAACACAATGCATCATTCGCTAGAGCAAATGATACATCACTGGTGCTCACAGAATAAAACATTTAGCATGCTAGCGAGCATTCTAGCAAAACGACAGTAAATTTGCTTCGAGCCTTGTGCCGAGACGAGCAATTGTTATTGTTCCGCCGCCGTCCCTAGTGGTGTGCCTTTGACTTTCCCGGGAATGAGAATATTCCTGTATGGGACTTTCCCGGGAACAATTGGAATATTACTATGGGCACGACAATTAATGACACCATACAGGTCAACAAGCAATTTCCTGCTTTTAAAAATATACGCCAGCGGCATAAAATTAATTCAAGGCCTTTTAAAACAGCTTTACTAGCAAAAAGTGCTTTCGGCATGGCACCGAAATTATATAATAAGTTGCCAGAATTTTTAATAGAAACTGACATGCCCCATTTTAAATCAAAATGATTTAAATTCTTAACAGATAAATCTTTTTATTCAGTGAATGAGTACTTAAATGGTAACTAGCGAAATATAATTTTAATTAAGACTATCTATACATATATAAGCATGTAATGCATGCTGCTAGCAAATTTGTATGCCTAATGGCCAAACATAGTGATGCACATATAACCAATGTACCATCTTTGTTACCTATGTTTTACAAATAAACTTTACTTTACTTTTACTTTACTTTACAGGTGTTCTTGGCATTCAAGGGGTGAAATAAACAAACGAGAGTTTTGTGTCTGCTAAACATCATCATCCTCCAAGCGTTATTCCCGGTTTTACCCTTGAAGGAGCCCGGCGTCCGCTTTGACATCTAATCCCAAGATGTGGCTGGCATAGGCTCTACTAAAGCGACTCCAAGCTGACCTTCCAACCCAGAGGGAAAACTCTATTGGAATCGCACCGCTCTGCTATTACAACAACACATTATACAACTGTATAAGTCTAAAGCCAAAGTATAATTTTGTCTGCCACCAACATTATTTACAAACGCCATTATTTTTCCATATTTTCGCAAAAAAACCGTTCCCAGAGACAATTTATGAACACTCTGCGGAAAAGAGGTTAGAACGGGAATAATTCATGAAGTGTGCAAAATATTAAACACATATTTCACGATGGCTATGACATTTTTCTCTTGCTAATCCACCCTTATTGAAACCATTAGGGGGATAATGCAAACTTAAAATGGTTATTCACAATATGATAGAAAATATGAGTTACAACAATTATATAATCTGGAATGATCATTACACATTTACCACATTATAATGGCTTATATTCTTTAACACAATAATCCTAAAAGAAAGGTACAGTAAAATACATGAAATAAACCTTTAATCAGATCTAAAGTAGTACGTGATTTTAGTTTGGTGTACAAGGTCTTAACTCAAAAATTAAAGACGACGAGTATAAAATAGTACATTGTTTAACGAGGGTAGTAAGTGGAATATTGCGAATAAGAGCCTATCAGAAACCTGACGCCGAAGGCTTTTGATGACTCGAGTTTGCAATATTCTTACGCCCGTGTTATACACAATGTTTTTCATCACATTTGCGAGGAAACAAATACATTTTAGATGACATTAATACAAATCGTAATAAAAACCGCAACTGTCAGTTGTCCATTTTGTTAATTTGACGTGAGGCGCGTATGGCAAAGACCCTTCGGTATACAGCCAAGATTTGAAAACACTTAAAAACATTGTGCATAGGCACAATACTTCATACTAAATCTGTAAATAATTCTGTTAATCATGTTTCAGTATTTTTTGTAGTGTTATTAAGTTAAATTTATAAATACGTTTTCAGACATCGTATTTGATAGAAAACCTCTTTGCTTTGTAACTCTCGCATGAGTGACAGATACAATTTAAGAAAAAAGCCATTACATTAACACAGGCTATTGTAGCTCTGTATGTCTGCACATTATGAAGCCCTTTTCGAGCAAGTGTAATGAAAATTAAATTAAAATACCTAACACATACAACATTAACTAGACTATCTAGGACCCCTAGGTAGCATATCCCTCACGCAAGTAGCATACTTGCGTGCATTTTATCACAGTATAGAAGAATAATACAGTAGTTAATCTGAGGCCGTTACGAGCGTTCGTTACCTACTTTCACTCGATGCGCAGGGCTGTGTCACGTTTGTGGCTTGGCATAAGTACCTATAATACTAATTTTGCTTTTAAATATGAAAATTATTTCTGTTACAGTTTAATAGACAATATTGTATATGTTGCAGGGAAATGGTCAAAACAGAGATTTGATCAAATCTCTAAGGGATATGATCAAATCACGCAGGATGTTAAAATGGCCAATCCATTTTATCATTTACCTGATACAAATCAGTAATTTGATCAAATCTCTGAATCTGTTTAGTGAAATGACGAAATCGGACGAAAAAGGCAACTCGTTTTTTCATTTCACTAGACTTGTTTAGTGATTTGATAAAATCCCTGAAACGCGTCAGTGAGTTGACGAAACTAACGCGATAAAGATTTTTCCGCTCTTTTATAAAAAAAATAACCAACAAGACGGGGGCGGGAGCGCAGCTCCCGCCACCATCTTCTATCCTATCCGCCATCCGAGTCTAAGTCCCAGAACCGTTTAAATGACTAATGATTTAGGAGCCAATATCTGCAAGTTAGTTTCGTCAATTCACTGACGCGTTTCAGGGATTTATCAAATCACTAAACAAATCTAGTGAAATGAAAAAACGAGTTGCCTTTTTTGTCCGATTTCGTCATTTCAGTAAACAGAATCAGAGATTTGATCAAACGATTGATTTGTATTAGGTAAATGATAAAATGGGTTCGCCATTTTAACATCCTGCGTGATTTGATCATATCCCTTAGGGATTTGTTCAAATCTCTGTTTTGGCCATTTCACTGCGACATATACACAAAGTAATAATATTATACATAGTTAATTGTAATCCGTAACGTTTTTCGTATTCCATTCTATTGCGTATCCATCACGTACGTAGTAACGTACGTCTGCCGTAACGATCATTTGTCCAAACGTTGCTAGCCCTATTTATGATTCGCCTAATACATTTTGGAAGTTTGATTGTGCGACTGTTTTAATCCCAAATTAATATTATTTAGTCATAGTAATTATATAAAAGTGCAACAACCTGGCAACCATACTGTCTTTTCCAAGATCTCACGGTTCTAAATACTGATTTGCCATACGATAAATAAATAAAATAGTAATTATGTATCCAGAAGGCTCAATTGACTTGTATTTATTAACCTACGTATGGATGGTATGCATGTAAGTATTAGTAACAAAAAATCCCCTCTGCTGCGTCACGCTCGCTTCGCTCGCTCGGCTCGCGCGTTGTAGGGTTTTCAGTGCTAGGTCTATATCGTTCCCCCTCATTTACAAATACCAACCCTTTTATAAACTCACTTGAATCTTTCGTCAGAAATGATGTTAAAAACAGCAGTCCCTTTATAGTAGCCGGTGACATAAACATTGATTTTATTAGCTCCACTAAATCTGATCTCCACTCGTCGGAGTATCTATGTGTGTTATTAATAAACCCACTAGGAAGGGAGCCTGTCTGGACCACATACATGTGCGTGCAGCCACTAAAATAGCCTCTGTGGTGTGTAGCTCTGATATTACCGACCATGATATGGCAATGATCGGCATCGTCACCCAGAATAGTATAAAGAAGACAAATCCCTCAAGAACCTTAATTAAGCGGTTCCCCTCCGTTAGCCCTAATAATTTCATACCTAATTTTACTAGCCCTAATTTCATTAACCCTAAAATCACAAACCCGAATTTTCATTGTTCCTAATTATTCATTAGCCCTAATTTCAGTATCCCGAATTTTCATAATATCTAATTTCTCATGACCGAATTCTCACTAAGACTAATTTTACTTGACCGATTTCTTCCTAGGCCTAATATTGCAATGCCTAATAATGACTACACCTTATTATCAATGTCTCTAAAATCACTAACCCGAATCTTCATTTTGCCTAAGTATTTTAGCCCTAATGTCATTATCCCGAATTGTCAGTAGTACTAATTTTATTTCACTGTTTTTTTTCTTATAATGTCGGTTATGGCGCTTCGCCGGCCGCTGCCGCGGCACGCTCGCTTCGCTCACTCGCTGTAGGGTCGCAGTTCTACCTAACACTCCTCCTCGCTTCGCTCGTCGTCGTACCTACACTGACCTGCCTTAGGGTAGAATAAGTGGGTAATCCGATGTCTATCTAGCTCACTCTTATTAGACCTAGAATCATTAGGCTTAGTAGTCATTAGGAAAAATGATTATTAGTTTCCAATATATTAGCACACTTGATGTTTAGTATTAGGAATGATTAGGAGGTTTGAAATTAGGCGCAGCAAATAATTATGCCATATAAAATTAGTTATCCGAATATTAGGGCTAATGAAAATTATATCGAACGTTGTTAGTTGTAATGAAATTAGCACTAACGATATTAGTTTAAGTGGGGGTGACCCTAATTAAGCATGACTTTCAGGGCATAAAATCCGATTTGAGTAAAGTTGACTGGCGTTGTGTAACCAGTAAATCTTCGGCAACTGAGGCTGCTCACACTTTTTACTCTGTTTTGTCCTCCGTCGTCGCTAATAACACTTCACAAAATAAAATCAGTTGCTCAAAGTTAATTCTTAAACCATGGATGACACCTGGCCTGCTAAAGTGCTCTAGAGTGAGAGATAAATTACATGAAAACTTTAGGAAAAATCCAAAAAACGAAATTACTCGTATCACTTACACTAGGTACAGAAATTTCTATATTGAGCTGATCCGCAGTGTCAAAAATGCTTATGACCGAGAGGAACTTTCTATTAACAGGAAAAACCCGAAAAAGCTCTGGCAGTCAATAAAAAATATTACACATCTACGAAAGGATAAGCATTCTTCATATGAACTTGCGTCTATAAAACCTGAAGCTCAAGACTCCCTAGATTGCGTAAACGAATACTTCTCGTCGGTAGGCTGTAACTTGGCTGAGCAATTACTTTCACGTAACAACACCACGGAAGAATTACTATCCTCCAAAGCATCCGTAACTAAGTCCCCTCCATCATCCTTCTTTCTCCACCCCACTAACGAAGCTAAAGTTGAAAATCACCTACTTAAGTTAAAACGAGACAGTGCCGCAGGTTTAGATGAACTTAATAATCGCCTTCTTATAGAAATAAAGGATTATATAGTAAAGCCACTGGTGTTCATTTACAATTTAAGTCTTGAAACAGGTTCCTTTCCGGAGTCTTGGAAAGTAGCTGCTGTAGTCCCAATCCATAAAGGAGGCGCCAAAGACCCCCGGAAACTATCGTCCCATATCCCTACTCTCAGGCATTTCAAAGATTATGGAAAGAATAGTAAATGACCAATTAGTTAAGTTTCTCGAAGGCCAGAACCTGTTATCCCCGAGTCAATTTGGTTTTCGCAAAAACAAATCCACTGAACAGGCTGCTGCACTGCTGGTAAAATCAATTTCGACATCCCTTGATAAAGGAGAAAAGTGTTTAGGTGTGTTTCTGGACCTGGCCAAGGCATTTGATTCTGTTTCCATTCCGATTTTACTAAAAAAGCTCGCTTGTTACGGTATCAGAGGTATTGCTTGGAATTGGTTTGAAAGTTTTCTCAAAAATAGAAATCAATGCGTTAAACTGGGTAACCTGCTCAGCTCCCCATATCCGGTCTCTTATGGCGACCCTCAAGGCAGCATCCTAGCTGTTTTTGCTCTACCTGAATGATATGCTTTCCATTCCCATTAAACAGGCCGAAATTATATGCTATGCCGATGACACGGCCATGATATTCCGCGAATCATCGTGGGAGAAATGCTACGCAGTTGCGGAACTTGGCTTGTCAGCCATAGCAAAGTGGCTTGCTGATAATCTGCTTACTTTTAATACCTTAAAAACGAAATACATTAGCTTTCACAAAACAGCGTCGTCTGCTCCTATCTCACGTCCGGATCTAGTTCTCGAGCATAATGACGCTATTGGCAACACCTGCACCATTAAGTACTTGGGTTTAACACTCGACGAAAACCTAAACTTTAAAAAGCACATCGACGTGGTCTCTCGTAGAGTTACAAATATTGTGTATCTAATGAAAAAACTCAGAAACTGCGCCGAGAAAGATCTGCTTAAGCTAGTTTATACCTCTCTATGCGAGCCAATCCTTTCATACTGTCTTAGCATCTGGGGAGGGTGTTCCACGTCTACTCTCATATTGCTAGAAAGAGCACAACGCTTCGTCCTCAAAGTCATGCTTAGAAAACCCCGGCTTTTTCCGACAACTACGCTTTACAGAGAAGCAGATGTACTTACGGTACGGCAACTCTGGATTTTACAAGCCTCGATGGTATCACACAAGAAAACAATTTGCTCTCGACAGTACTTGGACTTACTAAGGAAACGTGTATTCAAAATCCCCGTGCCATTTGTAAAAACCGCCTTCGCACGACGCTTTCCGCATGTATTACAGCCATATATATACAACAAAGTGGTAAAAGAATGTAATATTTCTAAAGCTAATCCTCATGAAGCAAAACAAAAAATCGTTAGTTGGTTAAAAAGCCTTAACTATACAGAAACGGAGCAACTGTTAAAAGCTATAGTCTAAACTAGACACTCACACACACACACACACACACATACACACACACACACACAGAGAGAGACAAACAGTCACGTTTAGGTTAAGTTCTCTATAAAATACCTTAAGGACCTCATGAAACTATAATATATGTATACTCACTGTACTGTACCCGAATCAGGCCGCCACGTTACAGGCATAGCCTAGTGTGGGGCCGCCGGCAAATTTTGTAAACTTAGTATAATTTCTTTGAAATAAACTATTTTGATTTTTTTTTTGATTTTTGAGGGTCGCAGTTCAACCTAACACTCCTCGCTTCACTCGTCGTCGTACTTAACGGAGACCTGAATTACTATTAACCTATTTCACTTTGCCGTACATAAGTATAACGCTCAATAGCCATAAATATTAGGACAATCGATATTATGACAAATAAAGTACTAACTTTATACCTAACAGGGCAGAACTGTTATGGTAAGTGACTTTAGGACATACGTTAGTAGGGATTGCGAGGGTCACCCCTCACAGAGCCTAATAAACTTACTATTCGTTCATATTCGAACGTCATCCCAACGTCACATAGCAATATTGTGCTATTAGGCTTACCACAGGCGCAGCATCAGCATCATACAAATGAATAATTTACAAAGTTAATGTCAAAATAGGCTTATTATAATAAAATGTGATACGTTTATTCGATTTCTGACGGAAATTCTTTACAGGAGTAGTAATTTTTGCTCAAATAGTTTGTTGACTTTTCAATCAAATATTCTTTGACATGAACCTGATTAAACGGCATGTAAAAATAAATGATAATAATAATTGTAATAACCAGAGGTACTAGCCGAATATGGTGCTTGCTCACGCGAGCAAAGCAAAACTGAGCTAGTACCTATTTGCATTTTATTTTATTAATTTGTTCGTTGTACTTATTCTTTAAATTTTGTTTTTATTGTACTTTTTGCCGAATAAATGATTCATTTAATTCGACCCACTAGGATCATATTGCTTTTTTTGCCCATGGTTCCTGTGATAGTCCCTGGAAGGTACCACGAGAATTATTTTACCCGTGGTCCCTGATAGGCATACCAATTACGAGTACATAGATGTATATACAGATAAGAATAGAGATTATGGAAGACATTACAACAGTTGTACCAACAAGTTAAACTGATGGGCATTTAAGAAGGTTTCTATAAACTCCCTCTTCGATTTCGGCTTGACTCCAGCTCTGAATCTAGTTCCAACTCTGATAAATCAAATTTAAAAACTCCGGTTCCTATACCGTTTTCGCCCCTGTCTAAGTTGACTCAGTTCGGGTTGCACAGGTTTGTGACCGCCCTGAGATTAGGGAGGGTGAAAAAACAATGCTGCCCAGGTATTCGATTGAAACATCACTTAATTTTTTTTAAATCTCTTTCAGGCAACCTATGTTACAATCGGCTGCCTCGCGAAAATATTTTGCATACAATTTTTCTATTTCGGCCTTAGTATAAGTTAGCTCAGTTCGGGTTGCACAGGGCGGTTCGTCAACCCACCGGTTGCCTCTTAGACACTGCAGCTACGCGTCATTGCTCTGAGCATAAAATCCTTTTTTTATACAACAACGGCGGCAAACAAGCGTACGGCCCGCCTGATGGTAAGCGGACACCGCAGCCTATAGACGCATGCAACTCCAAAGGAGTAACATGGGCGTAGCCGACCCCTGATGTTTGAGGATTCGCCGTGTTGACAGCTGAAGGAACAAGTTCCCTCGCTCTCAACACAACGCATTCTCGGGAGCTAATTCCTTCATAAACGAGTCACATCGGGACTCGGAAGTGACCCGAAACAAATCGAACTTCGTTCCTGGTTTTGCAAGTTAGTCTCAAGAGCTTTTAAGAAAGGAGGCAAAAAGGGATTTTGCTTTGACATCTATCCGAGCATAACCGCTCCCGGCCTTGAAATGCGAAGAATTTCAAAAAATAAGATAAGTCTGAATTACCTATTTCAGTAGAGTGACTGCCATCTGACCTCCTCTCTATATGTAACATATAGCAGAGTGCTGCTACCACCGGTTTTTTATGACTTTTAACTAGTTTACAATAAAGTACTTAGTTACAAACTGAGATAATTAATTCTCAATACGTAACTGGGTTTCAAAGCGATTAAAAAATATTCCCAGTTCGTAACTGGTTACAAAACTCAGTTACGTAGCCGCACGGAAGGGAAATTATGCGGTTGATGATAAGTAAGAAAGAAAAAAGAACTTCCCACTAAGAACTGGAACTAGTGTAAAATGAAAAGCGGACAATCATAATTGATTTATTACAATTTCGCAAATTACTTAAAATTTAAAGATTAAACACTCATAATAATAAATGCGACTTCCACTCACTTGCTTGTGGCAACCACAGTTGCCAATTACGTGCACCCCTAAACTGTTGGTGGCAACTGAAGTATGGGCTTCCTTGATACAGAAAAATTCAAAGCAATTTAAGCTACGCTTTTTAAAATCCGAAATCAAGCGAGTGGCTAAAAATAAAACGTTTATTACTATTAGACTAATATAAAACAATGATTTCTTAATTTCCTATGACTATAATAATTATGTGCAGCTTATAAATCCTTTGTATGCGCTCCCCCGGCAGTCGCTAGAAGCTGACAAAGGTCTATCCATGTCCACGCCTACGACCTTGGAAATTATGTTGCTTCGAGACTAAATAACGTGCCTAACAGAACAACTGGCGGATGCAGTCTCTGCCATCGGGCGGTTCCAATTTGCGTTTTCTACTTAGAAAACGCAAATTGAAACGCAATTGGAATTGGTGCACTTGCACTAGCATCGAAATGTAGTATTTTTAACCGACTTCAAAAAAAAGGAGGAGGTTCTCAATTCGGCTGTATTTTTTTATTATTATTATTATTTTTAATGTTTGTTACCTCAGAACTCCGTCATTGACGAGCCGATTCGAAAAATATTTTTTTTTGTTCGTATGTATATACTACCAGGTGGGTCCTATTTTTTTCAAAATTCAGTTAGATGATGGGATCCATGAGGAATTGAGGGGACTCCTCAATTTTATTAGGCAAGCGTGTAGTGATTTTGGTATTTTCTGTTATAACTCGTGTATTTACATCCGGAATCATAAATTTGGTGGCGAGGAATTAATGATGAAGACCACAGATGACTTATCGAATTCCTCAATTATGTACTTAAAAGTGCAAAAGTACGTAAAAAAAAAATCTGTTTATTTCACTTATTTTTTTAAAAGTAGCATACATAATTCTTAACTACTAATCTTAAATTCTAAAGATTTTTTGAGAGACGTCACAGGTTCTGATAAGATTCCGTTGAAATAGGAACTAATGAAGTGCCATTGGTGATGATCTTGGGGAATCGATGGAAGTCCTCAAATATTATCGGCCCACATACAGCGATTCGGATTTTTTCCATAGTAATCAACGCATTTGCTATCGGAAATCAGTTTATGTGGTAAATAGTAAAAAAAATAGGAAATGTTCTCGTGGCTTGACGGAGTACTAAATTGAAGTCGGTTAAAACTTTGTTTTTAAAGTAAATTATGTCAATTACATTTTACTTCTTTTACGCCATGAATGATTTGTTAGCTCATGCCAAATTTCGCCTTTCTAGTAGTAATGTCCGCTGACCTAATCCGCAGATGAACATACAATCACGGCGAAACTGTGAGGGAACTTAATTTCAGCAGTTTTCAAAAACGCTTGATTGGTTGCGAGGTTTGTAATCTCACCTCAGCCGCAAAAATAGGTCGGGGGTTGCCATTATCAGTTTGTCATGTGTAAGTTAAAAAAACTGGGATGTACAATTTACATAAGTCGTAAATAAACAATTTTAAGAAATAGCATCCTCTTCAGCTTCTTTCATTCGTTTCAGGCACGACTATCTTCCACGCAGCTCCCTGAGCCTCCCCAGCGGTTTGCATTGCATTACTCATTTCTATTTTGACCGCGACGGTTCGGGGCGGGGCGTCGTCTTCTTCGCTGTCCGAGCCTGACTCGCTGTCCTTCTTTTTCCCCTTCTTCTTTTTTTTCTTTTTCATGTTGACAAATAGAGTCTGGATTGCCTTTGCCACGGACACCAAGCCGCCTCCGCTCAAAACGGCGATAATATTCTTGTATTCTGCAAAATATGTCGCATTAAGTCGTGATGCTAATCAAAGAAGAGAGCGGCGCACATGTGTTTTAGTTAAAATTACGAAAATGCACTAAAGGTGGGATTTTACGATTCTTTTGTTACTAAATTTGTAAGGAAACGATAACAGAGAGACGTCATAAAATATTCTACCTTATTCTATGAAATGTCAACCATTCTACGAAGACTTCCGGACATACGAGAGAATTTTGGCCAAGCTGAACGGAGAACTCCGTTCGCTTAATTCGCTCGTTCATTAAAGAGGAAATATCTGAAATTGTAAGTTTGTATGTACGAGTTTGCTTGCATTATTTACAATACGCAAGCCAAGCCGGGTGGGCAGCTAGTAAAATATATTTTTCACTAGCTTCCGCCTGCGACTTCGTCTGCGTCGACCCGGGATAAAAACTATCCTATATTTTAATACCGCCAATTCGGTTGAGCCGTAAAGCATTATTGAGTAACAAACATCCAAACAAAACATCAAATGAGGGTGTATAGTCAAGAGCATAAGTTTCGGGTAAAGTTTGTACTGAAATTGTGTAGAAAGTGCACCCGACACATTTGTTCTTGAGTGTATATTATAGATATAAATACTTGACACATAGAAAACATCCAAGACCCTCAAACTAATGTTCATGCGCATCACACATTTGGCTTTACCGGGATTCGAACCCAGGACTGTCAGCTTCGTACTGGAGCTTGTCCATAAATTACGTCATCGTTTTTTGACCCCTCCGTCTATCATCATCCTGTTATTACTTGGAATAAAATGACTAGCGTCATCCAATGGCCAGACCCCCCCCCCCCTATTTTGAAAGGATGTAATTTATAAATAGCCCTTAGGCACGATTATCGTCCGGGTTTATTTAGGTTAGGTATTCTGTGTTTCTACTCACCATTTCCTAGGGGCGGTGTTTCTTCGCTTAACTGTTTTTTCAAATTCTTTATATCCTCTTCTGTCAATTTGTCATTTAATTTCTGGAACAAATGGATCATAAACATCGTGTACAACAAGTCTTCTTTCGTCAATAGTTCTTTCGTACATAAAAAAACATCTAGCTTTTGCTCGCGACTCCGTCCGCGTGGAACTAGTTTATATCGTAGCTACATACAAACTTTCACCCCCTTAAGGGATGATTACCGGGTTTTTTTTTTAGTTCAACCGTTTAAGCGTGAAGAGGTAACAGACAGACAATACATACTTGCAAGGATGTTTTGATGGCATAAAATCATACATACATACATTCATACCTCCACGCCTTTATTTCCAAAAGGGGTAGGCAGAGCGCAGAAACGTATGTTCCAGCGCCACTTTTAGCATAAATGTGGGTATAAAAGATCGACTAAATGTGATATTGCAGTGATAGGTTGCTAGCCAATCGGCCGCAACACACTTCAACCCTGGTCGACTCTTACGACACCCACGGGAAGAAAGGGGGTGGTGAAATTCTAACCCGACACCACACGGGGGAAAATCATACAGAAGAAGATACCGTTTTTGCAGACTTAGGGTCTGTTTCGCAATCTCCAGTTAAAACATATCCGTCAGATAAATGTTGGCTGTCACTTTTCTTTTATATGACGGGAGAAAAGGATAGCAATAATTTTAACTGGCAGATAACTTTAACTAGCGATTGTGAAACAGGCCCCTAAGAGTGCAGTCAAAACAGAGTTATCAACACTATTAAATGGACTTTAGTCCTTAAAATGTCAACAATAGAGACGCTTAACTAAATATTTTTATGTTTTTGAAAATAAATAGCATTATTCCTTGGTTGTGCCTTAAAGTAATCCCAAGATTTGGCTTATGCACTAGCTTTACGAAAGCGACTGCCTCTGACCTTCCAACCAAGAGGGAAAACTAGATTTGTCCCAGCATCTATCTGTTATAAATTTTAAATGAAAGGAAAAATTGAAAAATTTAATGCTCCGAGCCGGATTCGAACCGGCGACCACAGGCATTCATTGCCCGTCGCTACTAACCAACTGAGCTATCGGAACAATCTGGTTCGGGCACCAAATCCTTCATACAACGCCTTAGGGAGGCGTGTAGCGACATCTACCAGAAGACTTGGGCTTCTTAACGGCACCAACGTCTCAAAGTATATTGAGAAATCGTCAGTAACGACGCGCTACCCATACGCATACTAAATTAATTTTTGTATTTAAGCAGTAACGCTGCTAACGAAAATTATAAATTTTAAATGAAAGGAAAAATTGAAAAATTTAATCCTCCGAGCCGGATTCGAACCGGCGACCAACCTGTTCTGTCCTGTTCTGTGGGATCTATCTGTTGTCAAATTTTGCAAGTCAAATTTGATATCCGGAGTTAAATCGATTTGAAATTTTGCGTACAGTACCTAAGTCGGGGAAATACAATTTTATGGTATCTTTGAGCTGGTCTGGCGATGGATACAAAGTCAGAAACAAAGAAGGTAGGAATAAATACTCTTCGATTAAACATTGCAAAACCGTCGTAATAGGTATTTTAAGAATAGCCAATAATGACTGTGCCAAGCAAAGGTTATATAAAAAAATAAAACATAAAAAAAATATTTTTAAATAACAAGCTTTTATTTAAAAAGTGAACTAAAAAGTAAATAATAATTTATATTTTGGTGGCATTAATCACTTGGCCCTTGAGCGCGTTGTATAGAGGGACATCGTACGTGGTCACGATTCTCAGCCATGAGGGAACGACGCAGAAGAACAAGAAGAGTTATGTATGAGTATAGTAGGTATGTGACTCATCATCGTAATATTGGCATTTCGTAGAAAGATGAGTTCTAGAAATGTAAGTTATGTTATAATTAATTTCAAATTGTAATAAATATTTTAAAAGCTTGAGGCACTGATATAGACGTTAATATACTTCAGTAGTTGTGTATTTAGCGGAAAACTGTACAGTGATTGGTTTAATTACGTGCTCCCCGTCTTTATTAAAGTTGATACTCAAACTCGACTATCATAGCACGGTCCATCATAGAGTTCCAGTGGCTATCTTCCGGCTCCATCATGAGACCTTCGCTATCATGTGCAATGGTAAGTGCTGAAGATAACAAAAAATATGACCTCAAACTCGACTATCATAGTACGCTTCATCGTAGAGTTCCGGTGGCCATCTTCCGGCTCCATCATGAGACCTTCGCCATCATGGGCAATGGTAAGTGCTGAGGTTAACAAAACATATGACCCCAAACTCGACTATCATAGCACGTTCCATCATAGAGTTCCAGTAGCCATCTTCCGGCTCCATCATGAGACCTTCGCCATCGTGTGCAATGGTAAGTACTGAAGATAACAAAACATATGACCCCAAACTCGACTATCATAGCACGTTCCATCATAGAGTTCCAGTGGCTATCTTCCGGCTCCATCATGAGACCTTCGCCATCGTGTGCAATGGTAAGTGCTGAAGATAACAAAACATATGACCCCAAACTCGACTATCATAGCACGTTCCATCATAGAGTTCCAGTGGCTATCTTCCGGCTCCATCATGAGACCTTCGCTATCATGTGCAATGGTAAGTGCTGAAGATAACAAAAAATATGACCTCAAACTCGACTATCATAGTACGCTTCATCGTAGAGTTCCGGTGGCCATCTTCCGG
This sequence comes from Epinotia demarniana, assembly GCA_945867215.1. NCBI lineage: Eukaryota > Metazoa > Arthropoda > Insecta > Lepidoptera > Tortricidae > Epinotia > Epinotia demarniana. The sequence goes on along the minus strand of OX244271.1, from coordinate 23,864,539 downwards.
CTCCATCATGAGACCTTCGCCATCATGGGCAATGGTAAGTGCTGAAGATAACAAAACATGACCTCAAACTCGACTATCATAGCACGGTCCATCATAGAGTTCCAGTAGCCATCTTACGGCTCCATCATGAGACCTTCGCCATCATGTGCAATGGTAAGTTGTGCTGAAGATAACAAAACATAAGACCCCAAACTCGACTATCATAGCATGTTCCATCATAGAGTTCCAGTGGCCATCTTCCGGCTCCAGCATCAGATCACCTAAGTGGTGACAAAGTATTGCATTGTCACCAAACTTACATGAGTATTCCAAATTTCAGCTCAATCGGATAACGGCAAGCGACTGAAAAATTGGTTGTAAATTTTGACGGACAACTTACATTACTTACATACGAAGAACAAGTCAAGTTAATATAAAGCTTGTAATAATAATAAAAAAAGAGGTACGATTATTATGCGCCGTCTACACGAAGTTCCGAGTTTAAAAATAGCCACCAAATCTGACAGCTGAGACACGTTTATTCGTTTCAGACCAGGTCATTGGTATTCCTGTGTGTTTTTTTTTGTTTCCAACTTGTCTAGGTTTTTTTTTTGTATTTTCGAGGAAAAGGAACGAAAAGGACTGTGAGATTTAGTTACTGGCGCGTTGAACTCTTTCGTGTTGCTTGTGAAACTGTGCCCCAATGGCCATCGGTTCTAAGTGCAACGTGCCCCGCCCACTGCTAGGGTAGCAGGGGTTTACCTTGAAAATACCTCCTTTCAATAATATTATTTTGCAATGTTACCGAACCCGTACCTGTGCTGGGGTTTGAGTTGTAGAGGGGCTGCTGGTCGCTCCAGGTGTAGTTGTATTGTTGGTTACCTCAGCGTTACGTTTGACAACGGTTTTCACGGCTCCTTTTGCCACTTTGTCACTGCGCAGCTCGTCCAGCTTCGGTTTCTGAAATAAAAGAGAGTTTGCATTTTGTACAATCGGTGTATATGGTTGAGACATTGACATTAACTGTAATCGTAAGCGGTGTGTTAAAATCTGAATGCAGGGATTGTTTGACAGGTTCCTATGGCATGACAGTTGCCGGTGCCATATTAAACGTTGAGCGGTCTGTAATCGTAAGTTGGTGCAACCCGCGCCCAAGGTATGCAAAAAGTTGCTTCTTTCTTAATACCTGTCCGCTAACACTTCGTCCAACGTCGTGGAGTTCAAAGCGAACTCTGGGAGTCATCTCGCCCGAAATAGGCGCATCTTCGGGGGCTCTGGCGACCACAGAACAATAATAGTACATTGTTTACCGAAGGGCGTGAGTGGAATATTGCGAACATGCGTCGATCAGAAGCTTTTGATGACTCGAGGTTGCAATATTCTTACGCCCGTTACACAATGTTTTTCATTACATTTGCGAGGAAACACTGTCGCCAACTGGATTTTTTCAACCAATCACAGAGCAGAATTCTAATGGCGCGCGACCAACTAGATTTGCTTAAACCAATCAGATCACACTCAAGCTCATAACTCCCTAGAGTTATGATAGACCATAACTCCCGTGGGAATTTAGGCTATTGTCCTTCTTTCTGTATGCAAGCATAGTATAACACCATTTACGAGCAAGTGTGATGAAAAAACAGTTTTTTCTGTTCTATTGTCGCCCAATGATGCATCTTGAAAGTGAAATCCCTTCTTTAATGCATCAGCACAGTGAATCCTAAAGTAAAAACCCCAGCAACGGCTTACGGGGGGACACGCATCCATAGGCTACAGTTTCAAATTATTATCAGCTACCCCAACTTTCTACTCCTTTTTTTTGTTAGCCTGCTGGATTACGCAATCCTTGGCCAATCAGTTGAAAATGCGTCCAAGTCATCCCGCCCTCTCCGTCTGAGCCCGCCTCGCCGCCTGTGTCCGTCCTGTGGTACCACATGACCGCCAAGTAGCCGCATGAGCCCACCTCTGTGAACCTCATGTTTGCCGCATGCACCATGCGGCAAACATGGCCGGCCAAGTTCCACGCAAGGCGTTGTTCTTGCCCACTCCTATTATCTTTTAAACATTTGTGCAAAAATCTTACCTTAATGTCATCTGAATTAACAGCGAGTGATGTTATTCCTTGTAGGCACGCAACGGCCAGGGCCAAAGCGAGTAGACATTTCTGGAAAAATTAAAAGTTTAGGTACAATCTGTTTACAGTCAATTAATATTACCTCCAGGCATTATTACACCTACTTGTTAATTGTACGTAACCTGAGGGATAATTATTGAGAGGGGGAATTCAAAGAAGCATTAAAACAGTAAAAATTTCATTTAGATCAACAGTACGTGACGTAACGGAAAAGCATAGTACTGTCAAGCCGGTCTAATTTGACAGACATTCAGTACTCAATGGGTCTCCATAAAGGACCATTTCGTTATTGAGTTCTACAACATTACCTCAATGATGGAATGTAAAAAACATTATACTTACGAAAAGGAGCGTTGGGCAGTCTTGTAAAAAGAAGTAGATACGTTGTCCATACGAAATTCCGTGATTAAAAATGGCCACCAAACCTGAGGCAAATGGGTGCAATTGACTCAGTTTTAGTGTGCCACTTCTGAAGCGCCTATGACCTATCTACCTCTTTTTAATATTACATGTCATACTTATTAATATTAGTGAAATTTTAACTAAGGAGGAAAATACACAGCTCACTACCTCCGAAGCAATGAGTCATGGCTAAAAATACTCTCAATCAAGTCGCCTTTCAAACAAAACACTTAATGAAATTGTTCTCGGTTCTGTTACACTGGTAAGGATATAAATGAGTCATTGTCAGATTTAGGTTCGCGTCTTTTCGGTTAGGTGGACATTACCAAAGTTAAGGGCATTAAAGCCTAATTTTTGGTTGAACTCTGAATCCTTATAAACGGCGTCGCCTCTTCTATAATTCTATGGGATAAAAACATATTATATAATATATAAACAGAAGCCCTTAACTATTGTCCACTGAAGAGACGATTTTTGTTTTACTTGTATTTGTGTAGTGTATTTAACTAATAACAAAGAATTATTTACGTTTTCGGCTACAAATCGGGAATAATTTTGGATTCGCGAAGGCTTATTTCTTCCTGGTCGCAATTCTGCACAGCAGTAATTCACCACTTCCACTTCAAAGTCCTCAGTTTCACACAGAAGGCTGTTACTCCCTGTTTATTTCACACATCCCTATACCCTAACATTTTTTCACTGCAAATAACTCATCAATATCACTTACCATTATTCTAGATAGATCCAACACATCTCTAACAAACCAGTCTTAACAAGAGTCTGGCCATCTAAGCTTACAGCGTTTTTCTTTTTATACCTGTTTTTTATGCTTGTATTATTTAAATATCTGGTTTCTTATAATAACATACCAAACATCCGTGCGCCTCTGAACTCTGTTTTGACATGAGTCCGGGATATCGCATATCGAATGTTTAAATACATAGGCACAACACATAAATAGTTGGGGAAATTACTAATACTATCTACCGTTTAGGTATTAGAACGATAACCACCCTATGCATTTTGCTTACATTTTAATACAATGTCGCTCTCAATAGTACATTACGTAACTAGGGTGGTGAATTCGTGAATGCCGCGATCGCAGGTGTTTGTGGCCCGAACCGAAGGTGAGGGCCATAAATATGCGCTCTGGGGTTTTACGAATTACCGCCCGCGTTGCGTACAAAATTTTACGTCTTCACCTGGCCACAATGCGAGATTTCCCGTGCGCGCAGAGTGCAGTAAAACTCGCATTATGGCCAGGTGTGACGTAAAATAATATAACGGCACGGTTAAACTACAACCGTATTAGTAAGGTAAACGCCCCTATATTAGAATATTGTACGATGGGTACCAGACGACGATAACGATACTTATATAGATAAATAAATACTTAAATACATAGAAAAAATCCATGACTCTGGAACAATTATTCATGCTCATCAGTCATCACACAAATAAATGACCTTACCAGGATTCGAACCCAGGACCTCTCGCTTCGTAGGTAGGGTCACTGCCAACTAGGCTAAAGCGGTCGTCAGACAGAATATATTTGAATTTTTAACAAAAAAAAAACAAGAAGTTACCGTAGCCTAGTGGTCACCTAGTGGTTCAGGCATGCGGCTGTCAAGCAGCGGCCGTGGGAGCGAATCCCGGCTCGTACTTACCAATGAGTTTTCGGAACTTACGTACGGAATATTTTCCGTTAGCTTTTCGGTGCAGGAAAACATCGTGAGGAAACCGGTCTAATCCCACTTAGGTCTAGTTTTCCTTCTGGGTTGGAAGGTCAGATGGCAGTTATTTTTATAAAACTAGTGCCTCAAATCTTGGGATTAAGTGTCAAAGCGAACCCAACCCGGTACATCCCCTTTGGAGCACAACCGGGAATAACGCGAAGTGGATGATGATATTTGAATTTTTAACATCTGACAAGGCCTGGAAAGGGGGAAACCAATACAGCTGTCTCGGCGCCCAATATCAATTCTTCGCTTTCGGCGTCGAGACACTAGGTCCTTGGGGTAAGGGTGCGCTGGAGCTCCACAGGGAGCTCGGCAAAAGGTTGAAGGAGGCAACAGGCGACCCTCGCGCCGGCAGCTTTCTCGCGCAAAGAATCGCAATCGCAGTTCAGCGCGGGAATGCTGCCTGCGTGTTGGGCACCCTGCCAAGAGGCCCAGGTCTTTTATTTAATTAGTTATTTTAATATATTTTTTCTAAGTTTAGGGTTTAGATTTAGTTATTTTAATTTAACATTAGGTTTAGTATTGTATTTACCTTCACTAGTAGTATTAATGTATTTTTATCAATTTATTGTATGCAATACCTAAATATTTATGACAAATAGGACACACTTAAATATAATATGCGTTATCATTATAAGAGCCTAGCTCTCAAATTTATAACGATGTTGCGATATTTTATTGGTGAATATTTAATCCCTTACTATCGGTATATCTATTGAAGTTGAAGTTTTTTATGTTATATAAATAGTTACAAGTTCAATTCTTCGGAATCATTCTTTTCATAGTTCTCGTAATGTAAGACCCTATTGCTTACCACGATTCTAGGGCAGCATGAGTCACTTAGTATAAATATTTTCTATCCAAAATGTCTGATTATTTATTTCTCTAATAGACTTTATAAGTAGGCCCTAAAATATCTTTATACACGCGTTACATAATTTACTATAGTGCAACTTTATCAATAGGTACAAAGTATGAAATAATAAACGGAAAATTTAAATTGAATAAGATTTATTATGCCACACCTGTAGATGAATTAATATATCTCGCGCGCCATCAATATGTCACGCTATTTATAACTAAAATGGACTCTATTCGCATATGGTCCTTCCGGATCATGAGCATGACCCCCAAAAACACCCAGTATAAGGTCCCACACTTCCAGTAGGGCTGCTTCTAACATGAGCGAGATGACATTCTCCTGTGCCCTACCTCTCTCTGTTATTTATCTATCGAAGGAAAAATATCTATCCAAGGAATAATATCTATCTAAGGAACAATATCTATCTAAGGGACAATATCTATCTAAGGAATAATATATAACTAAGGAATATTCTGCATCTAAGGAATAATAAATATCCAAAGAATAATATGTGTCTCAGGAATAATATATATCTAAGGAAATATATCTATTATCTATATTCTGAAGGTGATTGCTGGAAGATTTAACTGCCCGATTATATGGCATTGGATTCAGATGGTCAGGACTACTTTGACTTACCTCAAGTAGTCATGACATCAAACAATCGTGTAGGTGTGTACTAACTAACATAGTGTCTAAGTTTTTCAAATGTACTACTAACAATATATGGACCAAGGTCTTAAATAAATCATTTTTATTTTATTATTATTTTATTTAGTGTCTGTAAGGAGGGGAGGTCTCAATTCACAGAGGAAACGGTATCTTGATTCGCGCAACGCAACATAAAGCCTACGCCTGAATGTGGCCTTAGCAGAATTAGCGACGTTCTTCAACGGAGGCAGGCGGGTTACGCGGATCAGTAATCCATATTTTTCTAATCACTCGGCTCCACAGGAAGAATACAATTTCTGCCAACGTCAACATGCTGCAGCCGAGGAACAGCCCGTAGACGCCACCTAAATTACCTGCACAGACACACAATAGTTAATCACATAGACACGCACGTGCCACACAAATGATGCGGTTGCGTCGGGCGAATTTGTACGAAAGTTGGCCTTTCCAAGTACATTTTAAGTTGATTGACTATAAGTCGGTCACTACTAATGTCTACTTAGCCGTGATAGGTTTAATTTTACTACTGCCACGATTTTTGTCACATTTCCAAAAGTCATTTGAAAATATCTTTATTGAGACAAAAAAACAGTTACATAAATATAGTTGAACAGCGGGCCCCAAATTAGGCTGGGCCTGTATCTTGGGCACCCCACGAGTTGGTATTCTTTACAAAACGAGTTACAGTGTGCATAGTACTTTAAAAGGACAATAATTATCATGTAAGTTGAAAAGGAAAAAGGAAAAATTTAGCCCGCAGGGGAAGGACACTTGACTCGAACAAAATTGTATTATGTATATAAATATCATGCAAATAGCAAACGTGATGTAATACGTCTGTGCGTAATGTACGCTAAGTTTAAGTTTGGCTATATATTTCTTTGGGTTAAGTACCTATGTTTTACCAAAAAATGTTTGACAAAATTATCACTCCCCAAAAAACGATTCGTAGACTTTCATTTGCTAAATTAACACGTGACGAATAATTCTAACCTAACCGCGCCAGCGGGTCGACGTCACCCCATTTATTGCATACATAAAATTAAGAAAGTAACAAAGCAACTTTGTCTTTTTATGTCTATTACCTTTTGACGCTTGAACACCATATTCAATTGTGATGAAATTTATATAATTTTTGTGAGTATACAGGGTGTCCCAGAATTTGACGTCAAGCCGTAAACGAATGATAGACCAAGTCATAACAGTTATCATAAAAATACAAAAAAAAATCCAACTCGTGTTCTTTAAAAATTATGGTCACTTTAAAAATTCACTAAAAAATCCACACCCTGTAATGGTTCTTTAACTCTTGTTACTACAAATTGCATAGTTTATTTATTTTTCATTATTATTATGTAATCTTAAATAATGCTTCTGTAGATTTTTGCCTAAAATTTAAAGCTAACTGCTCCTACTTGGAAGAAAATTACACTTTTTCAAAACCCAATTATTTAAATTTACTGTTTCGCCCAACTTTAACTGACTGTACTGAAAAAAAAATGTACTACGCTAGTTTGGCAAGTAACGTTAAAAAGTGGAGCATTCGATAAGGATTCCAAAATTGTATTACACTTGCTAGATTACCTTTTAATTAATTGGTAATTATTTTTTTTGTAAATAACCCCAGTTTTTCACAAAATGTCCATACTTCCTTAAAATGACTTTAGCTTACCTAAATCTTTGCTCAACGCCGTTTCTTAGTTTGATAGAGATGGGAAGAGTCATTTTACGAAGTGTGAGGGAGATACAAAATTAAATTTCCACGTAATTTAAGAGCAAGGTTATGATATTGACTCAATCTTTTTACTTTAATTTAGGACCAGTTTTCTCATTAGAAAAAATTTAATAAAAAACCATTTATCAGATTTGAATTATTATTTTTACAATAAATGTTCAAACTGCCTTCCTTCAACGGCAATGCACGCACGACATCTTCTTAAAAAAGATCGGGCTATTTTCCGGGCAAATCTTCTCCTATTTACAAATTCAACCGCGTCCGTTATTCTTTCACGCAGCTCAGCTAAATTCTCAATTGTTTTTGAGTACACTTTCTCTTTAACCGCTCCCCAGTAAAAAAAATCTAGGGGATTTAAATCAGGCGAACGGGGTGGCCACAAGACTGTCCCAGCGCGCCCTATCCACCTGAGCGGGTTCTTCATCAAGATGTTCTCTTACTAAACGAGCATAGTGCGCTGGGCAGCCATCTTGCTGGAACCACATTACTCTGTAAATGTTCAGTGGCACGTCTTCTAATAAATCTGGTAAAGTATTTTGAAGTTTGAATCCAAATAAAGATATCAAGGTAGAACATCCCATGTCTCACTCGCACTCATCGGTAATTTTGTATCTATCCGATAAAAGTGGCGTCACTCTCTGTCTCGCTCACACTTTGTAAAATGACTCTTCCCGTCTCTATCAAACTAAGAAACGGCGTTGAGCAAAGATTTAGGTAAGCTAAAGTCATTTTAAGGAAGTATGGACTTTTTGTAAAAAAACTGGGGTTATTTACAAAAAAAATAATTACCAAATAATTAAAAGGTAATCTAGCAAGTGTAATACAATTTTGGAATCCTTATCAAATGCTCCACTTTTTAACGTTACTTGCCAAACTAGCGTAGTACATTTTTTTTTCAGTACAGTCAGTTAAAGTTGGGCGAAATGGTAAATTTAAATAATTGGGTTTTGAAAAAGTGTAATCTTCTTCCAAGTAGGAGCAGTTAGCTTTAAATTTTAGGCAAAAATCTACAGAAGCATTATTCAAGATTACATAATAATAATAAAAAATAAATAAACTATGCAATTTGTAGTAACAAGAGTTAAAGAACCATTACAGGGTGTGGATTTTTTAGTGAATTTTTAAAGTGACCATAATTTTTAAAGAACTTGAGTTGGTTTTTTTTTGTATTTTTATGATAACTGTTATGACTTGGTCTATCATCCGTTTACGGCTTGACGTCAAAATCTGGGACACCCTGTATATTATGAGCTAGGTTTAACCCGTAAATATATGAAATGGTGGTAGAAATTTCTATGGAAATGCCATAAATCCGAAGGAAATCTAATATAATAGATAATAACTTTTAATGCGATTAACTTGTGTATACGAACGAAGACACGGGCAAAAGCGATAGTAAGTAGTAGCAATATCTTTAAACATTGTAATGTTTGCAGTTCCAGTAAACTACGATATTTAAAAAATATATTTGACCAGTACATAGGTACATAGAATGGACATATTGGTATAGAAATAACATCAGAACAAAAAACAAGCATATAGATAGGTACTCAAATAATTTTTAGTAAATAAAAGCTACTACCATCAAGAGTTATTTGAGAATACCCAAGAAAAATAAATAGTAAAAATAATAATAACAAAAATCCAATTGTACACAATATACATACTTACATTTATAAGTATATAATTTATGGGTACTTACACTTACTCTAAGGAAATGATACATGTATAGTTTAACTTTAGACACAAGAAATGGCTACGCCCTTACAGGGTTTCCGTGTAAAAGATTTTCATTCAAGATTTCTACCACCTTATGTAACCACGGATTTGCAATAAATACATATGAGTAAATTTTTAAATGAAAGGAAAAATTGAAAAATTTAATGCTCCGAGCCGGATTCGAACCGGCGACCACAGGCATTCATGGCCCGTCGCTACTACCAACTGAGCTATCGGAACAATCTGGTTCGGGCACCAAATCCTTCAATCAGTTCCTTCATATAACGCCTTAGGGAGGCGTATGTAGCGACATCTACCAGAAGATTTAGGCTTCTTTACGGCACCAACGTCTCAAATTATGTTGAGAAATCGTCAGTAACGATGCGCCACCCCATACTAAATTAATATTTGTTTTTAAGCAGTAACGCTGCTAAAGAAAATTTGAAAGAGAGGATTTGGTGCCCGAACCAGATTGTTCCGATAGCTCAGTTGGTAGTAGCGACGGGCCATGAATGCCTGTGGTCGCCGGTTCGAATCCGGCTCGGAGCATTAAATTTTTCAATTTTTCCTTTCATTTAAAAATTTATAATTTTCTTTAGCAGCGTTACTGCTTAAAAACAAATACATATGAGTGTAACATAACTGTTTCTACATGCTCCTAGGTAATAATTTTATTGAATAAAGTATATTATTTACAACCTTAATCCTAATACCTAAACTAATAAATAAACAAACTGCATTTCTACAAACCGAGTCTGAAGGCCTCCACCCACCGGACGCGTGTCGTGCGCGGCGCGTGTGCTGCGCGGCACACGCGCAAGTTGTAAAGCATTGAAACTACACTTCAAACACACATCGAACGCGATTCGAACGCGGGCCCGCGGCGCTAAAGTTACAAATCGGCAGCGCGGCCGCGTGTCGTGCGCGTCGCGTGAGCTGCGCGGGCCCCCGCGGGCCCGCGCTGCTGAGTGTGATAAAGATAGCGAGATACATATTAAATGTGTTGGTAGTGAGAGAGATATGACGCGCGGGCCCGCCGCGACAGCGACGCGTGTGCCGCGGGTGTGTAATGATGGGTATAAAAATAAATAATATAATTTCATTCGCTATAACAACATTTGACATAATTTCAAGGTATATAATCACTCATTGTATATAATAAACGTTTGTTATAATATCAAAATATATATGTTTATTTTGTATAACGATCATCGGATATAAAACTTGTTTTGTATAATCATTATATGGTATAATGCTCATGTTACATACAAGTTATATGTCATAACTATCAAGTAAAATAATATTTTATTATTAAAAGAAAATGTAGATAACGTAACGGTTCGCAAATTGCATTACGTAAGTATATATTAGGTAGTAAAAAGTGTTCGGTTCTGGCGCTTCGCCGGCCGCTACCGCGGCACGCTCGCTTCGCTCGCTCGGCTCGCGCGCTGTAGGGTCGCAGCTCAACCTAACACTCCTCCTCGCTTCGCTCGTCGTCGTACCTACACCGACCTGCCTTAGAGTCTACCAAAAAATATTATGCTAATTGTACATTAGAAGAAATTAGCATTATATCCAATGTTCAATATAGCAAATATGCATTATACTTAATGTATGTTATACCAAATATTTTTATATCGAATGACCGTTATATAAAATGATAATGATGTCCTATGAAAATATAATAAGTGTTGTTATAGAACTTGAGAATTATATCAGATGAGCGTTATTGCGAGTAATATTATATCATAAATATTTATAGCCGTCGTTACGCACCCGTGTGCCGCGCGTCTGCCGCGCGTGTGCAGCGCGTGTGCCGCGCGGGCCCTATCTCTCTCACTACCAACACATTTAATATGTATCTCGCTATCTTTATCACACTCAGCAGCGCGGGCCCGCGCGGGCCGTGAACAACGGCTTACCTACGTTTGTGAATTTCTAGAATCCATCCCTGAGACCTAATTAACGCTTTGCTAATTGTTGCACATTTTAAAATCATCTATTAAATATTGTCAAATTGTAAATCGTTGTTTAATTTTATACACTACTATCACCCGAAGCGTTACATGAGTATGAGTATGAGAGTAGACAAACAACAAGTTACAAACTTAGCAACGTTATCCAATCTGCGATCAAGACAAACTCTTGTATTTTATAGAACTGCGACTCGTATGTAAAATGTATGACGTACTCGTTCTTAGGGTCCACGCCATGTCTGAAATAGGAAAGATTAAACACATAAATACAACATCGCTCTGCGAACTGTATACCTGTCGAGACTGCCGTGAAAATAAATTTTCAAATACTGAATAATTCAGTTATCAAATATATGATAATTATCAAACCTGCTCACAAAATTTCACGAGAAACAGTTGAGAAATGCGACCTATAGAGGAGAACGCGGGACAAGCGCCGGACAGACAAACGAAAGCATTTTGACCTAGGCGAAACGAAGAACTTCGCTCGGTCATTCAATTAAGGTAGGTATCTAGTGCGTTAAGTATGATATCCTAGTGTTTTGCGCATGAGAGCGCAGACGGCGGCCGCCGTTGAGTATTTATTGGCTAGAAAATACCGTATAAAGGGGTTCCCCTCCGTTAGCCCTAATAATTTCATACCTAATTTTACTAGCCCTAATTTCATTAACCCTAAAATCACAAATCCGAATTTTCATTGCTCCTAATTATTCATTAGCCCTAATTTCAGTATCTCGAATTTTCATAATATCTAATTTCTCATGACCGAATTCTCACTAAGACTAATTTTATTTGACACATTTCTTCCTAGGCCTAATATTGCAATGCGTTATAATGACTACACCTAATTATCAATGTCTCTAAAATCACTAACCCGAATCTTCATTTTGCCTAAGTATTTTAGCCCTAATGTCATTATCCCGAATTGTCAGTAGCACTAATTTTATTTCACTGTTTTTTTTTCTTATAATGACTGTTCTGGCGCTTCGCCGGCCGCTGTCGCGGCACGCTCGCTTCGCTCGCTCGGCTCGCGTGCTGTAGAGTGGCAGTTCTACCTAACACTCTTACTCGCTTCGCTAGTCGTCGTACCTACACATACCTGCCTTATGGTAGAATAGGTGGGTAATCCGATGTCTATCTAGCTCACTCTTATTAGACAGAGAAGTATCATGCGAGAAAAAATGAGAGAGCTGGTACGCCGTCTTGTGATAGTCGTACAGCAAGTCGACGCCACCCCGCGCACGCGGGGTGTCTATTTCTGGTCTGAGGGACACAAGTGAACCCTAACCTAACCGACCTAAGATAGAGTTCGCTTATGACATGCCATTTTTGTCCGCCCTGATAATGCACGATCCAATAATCCACGTCCACAAAAACTGGACACGGATTATCGGGCCGTACATTATTTGGACGTGCATTATTGGCTCCTATTTTGACGAGATTAGGACGTCTATCATGCGACGGCCGCGACATACTCCGCCGTAAAAAGTAGCCTGTTCATCAGGGATGCATTATTTAGTACTAGTCAAACATTAGAGTAAAAGTTAATAGATCAAGTGATAGTTAGGTGTGACAAAATTAGGTGTAGTGAACATTAAACATAGTGATCATTAGGCACATTAGTCATTAGGCTTAGTAGTCATTAGGAAAAATGATTATTAGTTTTCAATATATTAGTACACTTGATGTTTAGTATTAGGAATGATTAGGAGGTTTGAAATTAGGCGCAGCAAAGAATAATGCCGTATAAAATTAGTTATCCTAATATTAGGGCTAATGAAAATTATATCCAACGTTGTTAGGTGTAATGAAATTAGCACTAACGATATTAGTTTAAGTGGGGGTGACCCGTATAAAGGAAGCGACCACACCGCTGCTCAAAATACGCTAACACACCGTAAACGCAGCAAAATGTATGAAGAATACGTGGCGCATACGACACGTCAACGCGTATACGCAGCGTAACGCACCGGTGTAGTCGCTATTAACTCATTCATCCCCCAAGTCACAAGCTTTACTGAGATTACGATGGGGCTAGTTCAATTTGTGTAAGATTGTCCTTTAATATTTACTGAAATAATATAGTGTAGGCCTATGTCTAGCTGTGGACGTCTTTCGGCTGATATGATGATGGTTTACCGCTGCTGGCAACGCCGCACCCGCGCAGCGGGCTAGACGGCTCCTGCGCCACGCGCCGCTCCCCGCCGCCCTGGCGCTCAACTCTGAGCTCGGCGCACCGAAGCACGTCGATGTGTACACTACTCGATGGCCGCTAACTGATAGCAGAATGTAAAAGGATCTTCGAATCCTTATATAAATAAAGAATTTTAGTTAAGTTTGTCATGCTTCGTAATAATGTCTATAGATACACAGAACTTTGGAAGAAAGTACTCACAGAAACCCAGAGGAATCATATTCAGGAACAAGCATTCTGGGTTTGAAAGCGCATTTGTACAGCGTATACGTGCACGCTTCGGGACACGATTGCAATTCTACACCGTTGGACGCGGCCAAATCCCCCAAAAAGTCATGTATTGGTAAACCATACTTCATCTTGTTCAGCGCTGGAAGATAATTACGCTTATTAGAGTTTCGTCGAAGATTTAAGGATGATGATTATGGAGGGTGCTGTGACATGACATGCCTCACTCATACCGCCCATGTGCAATGTACACTCAACTAATATACATAATATGAAATATCGATTTTTGTAGTGTCGGCGGCAATAGCTAAAACCGACTTATTAAAGTGTGTGTGTATTTGTAACATTAATCTCTGAAATTGTAAAAATAAGTTAAGTGAAATAATTTTCGAGCATTTCGTGAGCTTATTTATACCATCGGTAGGTAAATGTAAAATCTGCTGTCGACTTCCGTATTTTTGTGTACTGACATTAGTCTTATTTTAAATGAGAGTTTTTCCTTGGTCTGGTCACCTGCGTGATATGGTCACTCACTGGAAGAGAGCATGATATGATGACGTCCTGAGGGGACCACGATATGATGTCTTATTATAGCGGATCATAAGGGGACTTACTGGAGGGGACCATGATATGGTGACTTATTAGAAGGGATCACGATATGATGACTTCCTGGAGGGGACCACGATATGGTGTCTTATTGCAGCGGATCATGATAAGGGGACTTACTGGAGGGGAACATGATATGGTGACTTATTAGAGGTAACGATGAAATGGTTGCTCACTGGAAAAGAGCATAATATGGTGACTCACTAGAGGGGCCCATGATATGGTGACTTACTGGAGCGGTCACGATATGGTAACTTTCTGGAGGGGACCATGAGGTGACTCACTGGAGGAGAACATTATATGGTACGGTGGTGGTTGGTATGGTATGGTTTTGGATACTTATCCGAAATAAAGATTTTGAATTGAATATGGTAACGCACTGGAGGGGACCATGATATGATGACTTTCTGGAGGTAACCACGATATGATGTCTTACTGTAATGGACTATAATATGGTGACTTACTGGAGGAAACCAAATGATATGGTAGTTACCTATTGGAGGTAACAGTGAAATGGTGACTCACTGGAGGGGATCATGAGGACTTACTGGGATACCTCCTTAAACAGTTCATCCCCGTAAAGTTACAAGTCAACTCGTCGGGCACAGGGAAGTAAGTCCCTGCGCAGCCGCACACGGCGATGCTGGCGTTGATGATCCATTCCACTACGCAGTTGTAATAGCTGTACGATTCAAAGAAACGTAGTTCTTGTTCATCCGGATGAGCACAGACTCCTCTGAAAACGAAATAATTAAGGAAACTGATATGACGGTCACTAAAAATAGTTTTTATTGAATAATCAGGAGTATTTAAAGAATAAACTATTCGTGATTATATTATTTTAACCGTTGTATTACTATTTTCTTTTAATGAACAAGAACATTAAGATTACTGGGTGGTTTGCAAAAAAAAATGTACATAGAAGAGCTTTAATCTAATCTATGATTATTTTGCATTGTATAATGAAAGGTACCCATATAAAATGTTTGGGTAGTTGCCATCATCATCAATAGTCGTTCCCTCAATGCTGAGGATCGTGACATCATTTATTTATTTTATTTATTTATTTAATTATTTATTTATTTATTTATTTACACAGCATTACAGTTGTAACTTCACCAATGCACTGGTAAACATAAGTACATAAAGAGACACTAAATTATATTGGAACACTGGATTGTCTGCTATCCATCATCTCGCAAAACTTTAAACATGCACAACTAACCGGTGCCCATCGCCATGCAAAAAAGTCGCACTCAGGTACTGACATCAGAAGCGCATTGAGAAGCTTCATCGCCCGAACAAGTGGCGAGTTCCTGTGCGACAATGTACGGACCACTGGCACTGCCAATAATGGACGCGCACGAGGTCTTAGGGTTATTCGAGGGACATCAGGTACAAACAGTCGCACCAGTTTCCCAACCAAGTCCAGACTATCCACTTCACCACGCAACGCCCTACAAGACATTGTACGAAGATAGAAGTTGCGTCTCACTTCCAACGAATTGTATCCAAGGGTCCCAAGTAAGAACTTGGTTGGATACAAGTAGGGGTACTGCCCATAGATCTTTTTATACAGCATTCTTAAGAAAGTTTTTTGGACCTTCTCAAGAATCAAAGCGTATGTCGGCTCATAAGGATTCATGTCATCATGTCCTCTTCTTGCTGACCAGACTTCTCCAAAGGATCCTATCACCCGCTTTAGGGGTAGTTGCCTTATCATGTTACAAATCAACAGCTGAAAGACGTAGGCCTCCCCAAAGATCGCCGCAATGAACAGTCCCACAGTCCACCTTGTGGGGTCTAAGCACTTAGCGCCTTCCGTTACAAAACAAATAAGAATAAAAAAAGGCCTTGAGTAAAACTCACGTTTCCTCCTCCATTTCATGAACCTCCTCAGACTTTAACACCGTTAAAGGCTCAACATAGAACAACACATAGTAACCATTGCTCATCGTGAAAGACGACTGGTCTATTAAAGGCTCAGACTGGGGCCTATGGACCGTGAGGTACGCTGGGCCGTGGTTCATGGTGGTGACCACTTTAAAGTTGTTACTGAAGGTATTTCCCGCCGATACGAATGTTTCCGGGCTGAAATTTTTAAACAGTTAGTGATAGAGAGCCCGATTTTACACACATTTTTTTAATGAAATGCGATTCTCGTGTGTATTCAAAAAAAAACGTCGTAATTTCAACTGGGATGTCGGTTTCCAGATTTCATTTTCGTGGAATCCAGTAATTTGTAAATGAAGGTGACAATAAACATCGTCCGTGTATGTGAATATGATGTCTTCTCTTCTGCTTATTTAAGAGCTGAGCTCTTGTCGGTGTAGCTCGAAGTAGAAAATATTATGTAGGTAAACTGCTCAAAACGCAGGTAAAATACAGACAATCTAGTTCAATTCGGTACAATGACGTGGTTTGTTTTGGCCGAATCACAACGTTAGCTGTATTATTAGCGAACCCTGAACCCTGTTTACAAAAATAATGAATAGAAATCGTGAAAGTTTGAATCAATATTTTAGGAACAATACTTGTCATAGAACCGGCAGCACTGGCCGCTGACTCGTTTGAAAAGGGCACCACACGGTAATATTTCGCCACGCAGCTCGCAGCGAGTCAGCAATACGTCGCAGGGCACTGACGCGCGCTCCACAAACCCTCGGGTCTACAAAGAACATCAAACCTATGATTACTCCGAACAAGCTACGGTGATAATATTACCACGACCGAGCGACATGGTAGTATGCAAATCTCAATAAGTGTCATAGAAAGGGATGTATCACACTCGTTGTCCAGTTGTTATGAGATCGCGGCAAATAAACCGTTGCCCGCCCAAATGATGTAGGTGTTTACGGTAACCCGCCAGTAATTTTAAGACGACTTCTTAATTAAGCTGCATAGGAGCCTTTTCGTCCTTTATGGTGGCAGGTGGATAACTCGTCTCAATGAGTTCAGCGGTGCGTGAATAGGTAACAGAACGACAGGCAGACACCTATTTGCCTGCTTTTTAGTAAGTTAGTTCGTCAGTTATACTGGGCGTTTCGAAATCGGTCGGGTAGCGCTACTCTAACCACCCCAGCTCCTCCAGAAACTTTGTGAGTGCCTTGGTGTTGCTGACTGCGTCCCATAGTGTGTCCGGAGACCCTAGGTGTTTTTCTGTATACTTCTACCTGCTTACAGTCCAGTAGAAAGTGTTTGATTGTTTCTTCTGCTTCCATGCACGCTCTGCACATGGGGCTGTCTGTGATACCTAAGTTGTAGAAGTGTCTGTTTAGAGTGTTGTGTCCTGTTTTCATTCCAACTATCTTGCGTAGTTGGCTTCCGTTTGTTACTATCCATACTAATACCTATTATAAATGAGTAAGTGACTTTGTCAAAATAAAATCCATTTATAACAGGTATTTACTTATCATATCATATTAATATACTTATGGATATTAAATAATAGTAATACGGGGTAATAGTAGAAGTCTGAAAAGTTTAAGTTCATCATCATCATCATCATCATCATATCAGCCGAAAGACGTCCACTGCTGGACATAGGCCTCCCCCAAAGTGTGCCACAATGACCGGTCCTGCGCCACCCGCATCCAGCGGACTCCCGCGACCTTTATCAGGTCATCAGGTCATTAAGTTCTTACCGTGACCTTATTGTGCATCAGCACATGATCCAGCGTGTCCATAAGAGTGGCGTTCAATTGTTCTAGATGAGGCACGTAGAGAGGACTCACATTGCTAATGCCCAGGCGCATGGCTCTGAGCACCTCTTCTCTACGGTACTCGTGAGGTATTTCCCTAGAACAGTTAAGTATCTTTAAAATTAAAATTATATTAATTATTATTTTATTTAAGCTACGGTAGCCTAGTGGTTTAGGCATGCGGCTGTCAAACGGCGGTCGAGGGTTCGAATCCCGGCTCGTACCAATGAGTTTTTCGGAACTTATGTACGGAATATTTACCGTTAGCTTTTCGGTGAAGGAAAACATCGTGAGGAAACCGGTCTAATCCCAATAAGGTCGAGTTTTCCCTCTGGGTTGGAAGGTCAGATGGCAGTCGCTTTCGTAAAACTAGTGCCTATGCCAAATCTCAGGATTAGGTGTCAAAGCGGACCCCGGGCTCCTTTAGGGGCATTACCGGGAATAACGCTAGGACGATGATGATGATGATGATGACTTAAGTATTTTTAAAATGCTCATTTTTAGTACAAGTTTTTGTTGCAGACTGTACTTTTTCAGCACAGCCATCAACTACTCGTTGAGAGGGTTCCAACGAGCCCGAACGAGACGGGTATATCTTGAGTAGTTTACGAGTGGTTCTGTCTCCGTTATAGGAGCAGGTCGGTGGTGGCTTAGTGAAAGTACCTATCATATTTCTAAATCGCATGCTGGCAAGTAGCTGAAAAATGGGTTGCCATTTAAGGACAACTGACATACTTAACCGGTTAACCCCGTTGGGGCGGAATGGTTCTCGAGTGGTGACCACGTACCGGAAGGTGCGGCGTGGGTAGGCCACCAGAAGGTGGACTGATGACCTGGTAAAGGTCGCGAGAGTCCGCTTGATGCGGGTGGCGCAGGACCGGTCAATTTGGCAGTCTTTGGGGGAAGCCTATGTCGATTGGCGTAGATTTGCTAAATTATACCTTCGTGAAACCCTGCTTATACTCGTAGTCAATATGAAAGCGATTGCGTGTGTGCCTCAATCAGTCTCGATTAAAAAATAACCGTAAAAAATCGGCTAAGTGCGTGTCGGGCCACGCGCAGTGTAGAGTACCGTAGTTGCCTGTCTGTCTTTGTTATATCGACACGCACGCGCCAACTAAATGGTTCGGTTGCGTAGTAGCGTGTACATTTTAAGTTGGTCGACTATTTATCGGTAACTTGTACTCGTAGTTATGCCTACTAATAGCCGTGATAGTTTCCCTTTTAAATTAATTATAATGTACACGAAGAAAAATTAGGGGTTCAAAGCCCAATATCTCGCAAACGGATCACTGAGTTGAAGATTTTGTTTTTCGGGATTTTATTCTACTGTTTTGATGGCGTGATTGATTTATATAGTGGCATATATCTATGCCAACTTACAGTTTTAGTAACCGTTACTAAGCTATACTGCAGACGGACAGACGGACATGGCAAAACTATAAGAGTTCCGTGTGACTGTGGAACCCTAAAAAACAGTAATGTATCATCATCATATCAGCCGCATTTCCAGCGAACTCTCTCGACCAGCACGGCTATCACAGGACGGCGTGCGAGCTCTCTCGATTTTTCTCGCGCTACCCGTCTCTCTCTTATTAGAACACTTTAAAAAAACGAGAGTATGTCGCGGCCGTGCCATGATAGACGTGCTGGTCAGCTCAGCTCAGCGCGACCGCATCAGTCCACCAAGAACAATATTTAAGCCAGTAGATAGTATGAGCCCATTGAGTATGAGCGAAACCAAAGCGGCATTTAGATCTGACTAAATCTAGTGCACTAATTGGAGAAAGGGCGTTAAACCATATCATAATGAGATAGTTTATTTAACTCCCAGACAGATCTCATGCTTATGCATGCATGAATGCTCTTCCGGACTAAAATAGTGTAGGCATTGTTCATATCTAATGTTTCGACATGGAAAAGCACTCAATGCAAAACAGCAGCTTCGACTGGGTTGTGCCGATAATAATACTGCCGTGCAATTATAATGAGTGACACTCAATAATACCGCCGTTGAAATGAACGAAAGCTGTGTCTTTAATATATCAATTAATAAACAATAAATAAGTTTCTGTCAAAAATTTCAGTTTTGGTGCAAGCTTTTATTGCCCATCATCAACTCATTGAGAGGGTTCTAACGAGCCCAAATTCAATGGGGTTACGTCAGTTAAATATTGAATTCCCATGGCCACCTTCTGTCTCCATCGGCAGATCAGCCTGATGATTGCCATTGTATTGAATTGTCATCCAAACTATACAAACACCCAAAATTTCAGCTCAATCGGATAACAGCAAGTAACTGAAAAATTGATTGCAAATTTTGACGGACAACTTACATACATACTTTACATACGAACATGTCAAATTAATATAAAGTTTGTAACAAAATTATTTTCAATTGTCTTTCAAAATGAAACATATTCAAAGCATACTAAGAGGGTGCACTGTGTTGAGATGAAGTGACGGCATTGCATTTGTCTCTAGATGTCACAACAAAACCTCAAATCAATAATGGGTCGGCAACGCGCTTGATCTCTCTGGTGCTGCAAGCATCCTTAGGCTACGTTATCTGCTTACCATTAGGCAGGCCTTGGTTGTCTATACTAATAGTGTACAGAGGATATGTCTGTGAGATTGCAGATTTGTAAGTTTGTTTGTTTTGGGTAATATCCGGAACCGGTTATCCGATTTCAAATATTATTTCACGACCGTGTAGAATGGACTTTCTGGATAGTTATATAATTACAAGCTATATTTTATCCCGCGAGTTTGCACAATGCAAATTAGGTACAATGTGGAAAGCTGGGGGAGCATACATTTAAACAGGGTCACTTTATTAATTTAGTAATCATCCTTTAGGCTTTGATTCCCTTGCGAGTAGTTGCGAACGCCAAAATAAGCGGATTAATTAAATTGCTGTTTATTTTTATTGCGTTGATATAAAACTGAGTTCACGGGAAAGTATCTTTAGGTTTTGATATACCCTTGAGATTACCTATTATACAGTGCATTCATCCTTACTTGTCTTATTTGGTAAACAACATTCTAACCTCAAAATGTATCTTTTTAGACTATAGCAGCTATTTTATCGTAAAAAAAGCGTTGCTAAACAAAAAATCTTGAAGTGATTTCCGAAAAGTCGTCTCGGCATGATCTTAATACTCACAAAATTGCTATTCTATCCTAAAAAGATGCATTTTGAGGTTACAATGTTTCGTTTTGCTACAGGTGAAAGGTAATATAGACCTGATATTTGATATGAATTTCAATTACCTCTACGCGTTTACGAGGAAAAAGGTAGTTTACAATTTATTTTACAAATTTATTTTAAAAGAAATGTTTTTTGTATGATTTTACTAAAAATGTCTACTTTTCATAATTTTTCCTTTGTCTGTGCTATTATGAAGTTTCTTCGTGCCAAGTTTCAAGTTTCTGTGTCAACGGGAATTACCCTTTAGGAGTTTGTTGCGAGTACTCAGTTTCAAAATATGCGACTTAAATTGCTATTTCTTTTGATTGCGTTGACATAAAAGTTTGGTTTTGTTACATCTGAAAGGTCCTATAGCTCTAGGGTTGCCAACTATTTTTGGGGGAGATATAGTATTTTCCAAAAAAATACGACAAACATAAAATACACTGAAAAAAATAGTACTTGGCTGGGCAATGTTGCTGTTTAGTAAAATTTAACTGAAACCTGGACAATTTGAAGCACTTCGTAAGGCCCCCAAAATAATAGTATTTTTGCGTACTATATATTTCTTCAACAGTATATTGTACAAAGAGACGAAATATAGTACACAAATACAAATACAAATTATTTATTGTTTGAATGTGAGTGGTTATAAATGGTGGTAGGGTTAGTGTATGGTTACATCAAAATCTGCCAGAGTGTGGCGTACAATAATTTGACTCTCAATATGCATGTCATTGAAATTATAATAATTATTATCTATTGTTTTATTAATGTCAAATGAAAGTGTAGCAATGTCAGACTAAAGATAAATATTGAAAAGAATAAAAATATATAAAAACAATAAATCAATGTCATGCAATTCAGAAAATGGTCAGAGAATATAATAAAAATAATAAACGAATTCATTAGGCAATTGAGGTTACAAGGTGATCATTAACGGAGTAGAACATTTTTTGTAGACACCACTTGAATAATTTTGTTTTGAAACCTTGACAATCCAAGGATTTCAGGTCATAAGGCAAATGGTTAAAAATTTTGACAGACATGGAAATAATACTTTTCCCGAAATGAGCAGAGATATGAGTTGGACAACAGATATTGGGTCCATGGTGTTTAGAAGTTGACCTAGGGTTAGAATTCATAATTTGGTATTGGTTAATATGAGCTTTCACAAACAGGCACATTTCGTATATGTACAATGTGGGTAATGAAAGGATGTTAAATTTTTTGAACAACGGTCTACATGAATCTGTCGTTTTGGCGCCACGGATCGCTCTAACGCATTTTTTTTGTAAGATGAACGCTCGTTGGGCATGTGTGGAGTTACCCCATAAAATAAGACCATAACGAAGGTTTGACATAATGTGGCCATGAAACGCCAATAGAGCAGATTCTTAGGATACCACGTGTGCTATCCTACGCAGAGCAAACACAAATCTGTTCAGCCTACCGACCAGATACTCAATATGAGCTTTCCAGTCAGAATGGCAATCCAGCATCACTCCGAGAAATTTAGTGGTTTGAACGCTTTCAATGGCTTCTTGATTATGTTTAATTACCCGATTTTTAGCGTTGCTTTGGGGAGCGTAAAATTCCATGTACTTGGTTTTGCTAATGTTGGCTTTCAG
Source organism: Epinotia demarniana (assembly GCA_945867215.1). Lineage (NCBI taxonomy): Eukaryota > Metazoa > Arthropoda > Insecta > Lepidoptera > Tortricidae > Epinotia > Epinotia demarniana. The sequence goes on along the minus strand of OX244271.1, from coordinate 23,841,771 downwards.
TTTGTTTCTCTTCAACCAGGTGTTGATGTTGTTGAACACTAAATTTGCCTCTGACTGGTAAGTTGCGGGGTTTTTACCGGGAATAATCACATACTATATAATATAGTACGGTTGGCAACCCTATTAATAGCTCTGAGTATTTGACATGTATTTTTTAATACCTCCACATGTTTACAAGGAAAAAAATATTAAGTTTAAAAGTCCTCCGTGTGGTGTCGGGTTAGAATTTCATCACCCCCTTTCTTCCCGTGGGTGTCGTAAAAGTCGTCTAAGGGAGCAGGGTTAAGGTGTGTTGTGAGCGATGGGCTTGCAACCTGTCACTGCATATCACATTTTGTCGATCTTTTATACCCACATTTATGCTAAAAGTGGCGCTGGAACATAAGTTTCATGTGCTCTGACTACCCCTTTTAGGGATCATGGCGTGAATGTATATATGTATGTATGTAAGTTTAAAATAAAAAAAAAATTTTTTTTGTTGATTTTACTAAAAATGTCAACTTTTCGTAATTTTTCCTTTGTCTGTGCTATATGACGTTGCTTCGTGGCAAATTTCCAGTTTCTGAGTTCACGGGAAGTACCCCGTAGGTTTTGCGAGTGTCGAAAATCTTTAAATTTTCCAGCATAAACGACTGTATCTTTTGCTTGCGTTTGCTTTTAAGTTTGTTTTTTTCACAGCTCCAGGGGACAATAGACCTGAGTATTTGATATAAATTTCAGCTTGATAACTCCATGCGATCCTGAGAAAAATGGTCTTGACAGACAGACAGACAGACAGCCAGACAGACAGACGGACGGACAACATTGAGGCACGGAACCCTAAAAAGAATCGTATGTCCTTCCCTAACTATCTCTTTTGCCAGGCTCCTCCCCATTTACTTGAGGTCGGCCCGTCTAATCATGCGTCGCCAGGCCGGTCGATGCAGGGTCGTCTCTGGTCTTAAATTTCCTGCTTCCATGTCTTTTCCCACTACTGCCATCCAGGTTTAACCTGGGTCCACCTCGCCCTTGAGGTACAACAGCCACCTCTAGGTTTCTGATCATGTGCACTGGGGCATGTGGCCGGGATTCCAACTATCATACATACATACATACATACATTCACGCCTTTATTCCCAAAAGGGGCAGACAGAGCACATGAAACGTATGTTCCAGCGCCACTTTTAGCATAAATTTGGGTATAACAGATCGACAAAATTTGAATTGCAGTGATAGGTTGCTAGCCCATCGCCCAAAACACACTTCAACCCTGGTCCCATAGTCGACTTTTACGACACCACCGGGAAGAAAGAGGGTGGTGAAATTCTAACCCGACACCACACGGGGGCCAACTATCCAACTATCGCCTAACCTTTCATCCAAATCAGTTTAGCGGTTTAATCGTGAGAGGTAACAGACAGACAGACAGACACAGTTTCGCATTTATAATATTAGTATGGATGGTATGGATTACGACAACGATAAGTACTTACAATTCATCCAGAAACCGTTCATACCACACCTCAGAGGGGTTTTCAGAACAGAAGGTAATGGAAGGCAGAGGCAGATCGACGGTCCGAGCCTGTCCATTCTTGATGGTCATCCTAATGGGGATCTCCAGGAATCTTTGGGAGAGTAGAATGGAGAATTGCCCGCAGCAGTAGAAAGCGAATATGAGCATTACGCACCAGTAACATCTGAAAGAAAAGATAGAAAGGCGGAATAAAGCCAATAAAGGAAGAGATAAAAATTATTTCCTACTAGCTTTTGCCTGAGACTCCGTCCGCGTTGAACTCGTTTATGTCGGAGCTTCATACAGACTTTCAACCCCCCCACTTCACCCCCTTTTGCGATGATTTCCGGGATTATAACTATCCTTTGTCCTACCCCGGGATACAACCTATCTTAATACCTTTAATCTCAATCGGTTCAGCGGTGTAAGCGTGAAGAGTTAGCAGACAGACAGACACACTTTCTCATTTATTATATTAATTCTGGATAAGGGTAAGCACCGGGCTGGGGGGTATGTGCCCCCTTGGACTCGATTCGTTGAGTCCGAGGGGGATAAACACACTTCCCCAGCGTCAAAAAAAAAGGCTGTGGTAGCAAGCTGCCTCTCAAGTTAGTATACAGCGTGTCCCATCCATTAGAACACAAACTGGCGCGCCCTAGCCGTGGCGGACAATATTATAGTAAACTTGCCATTAGCTGTCAAATGTACTATCGACCGCCACCGCAGGCCGCTCCAGTCTATGAGAGGCCTTAGAGGCACAGCTAGTTTCAAATGTTGGTATCAGTTGTTAGCTTTATTACCAATACAATGCGTGTCGAATTAATTTGTATGAAAGAAACACGTTTTATTTAACTAGGAGGATAATAAATACTTTTAGGCTTTGATATATAGTTCTTATGGAAGTCACACACTGTAAATTCTTTACTGAACTACATTTAAATGAATGCGCTGCCGACGCGATCGGTTCTGTATTAATGGAATTTCGGTACGAATGCGGTACTGTATGTGTGCACAGTATACCACTACTGGGCCAACGTAACAAGTAAATAAATCCGGGCGTCTTCAGTGAGCTGTCGGTAAAGTAAAAAATACCGCATACAGACTCCGCTCCGGCAAATATGGCACTGCATGTCGATTCCGTAACGTTTGGAAAATACATTATTCGACGGTAGATCTAAATCAAACCAACGTCATACCCTACCTTGAAATAATATTTTTATCTTTGATCGGGTACTTCACACCATGTACAGAACTTTCTGTGCAGAACGAAATGACGAAGTTTCTCATACAATTCCACATGGTGTCGCTTGGTAAATGAATAAATTAGTAGGCAGCCGCTGCGGCAGTGCTATAATATATAAGTAATTACGTCAATTATACATAATTGACTTATTAATTTATGTCCGGGACAAGTGCAAGTCAAGAGAGACTGTGGGGTAAGGCTGGGGTCCTGTAGCGACAATAACTTTTACGTCACACCTGGTCATAATGCGAGTTTTACTGCTCGCTGCGCGTACGGTAAAACTCGCATTGTGGCCAGGTGAAGACGTAAAATTATGTACTCACCACGGGCGGTAATTCGTAAAGCCCCAGATTGCATATTTATGGCCCTCTCCTTCGGTTCGGGCCACAAACACCTGCGATCTGGGCCATTCACGAATTCACTGCCATATGTACGTAATGTACTATAACATACCTTTCCTTCCCTTTGGGAATATCGGTATCTTAGAGATTCCTACGGAGCAAAATATGATCTATAGTGAATATATATATTTCATTGCTATATATGCGTTGCCGCAACAAGAGACGGAAAGGCTCTGTGAGCGACGTCCGCTCTCGGCGGCGTCGGCTGGGCGAGTGAGCGCGCGCGCTACCGGCCGCGGCAATGCTCGCCCCTCACAGTCACCTAAGAATGACCTAGGGCCGAGACACAAGTCGGCGACGGACGAGCTCCGCCCCTATGTGCTCGGACAGTGCGTCGACCACGCTCCGTGACACAAGTCGGCGACGGACGAGCTCCGCCCCTATGTGTACGGACAGCGCGTACTACCACTCGGCGCCCGAATGGTGTGTTTGGGCTTCGCCCGTGTCCTCAGACACTTTGGGTAATCGATGTTACCAAAATAAAAGAAGGAATAACGAGAAATAGACTTTTTATTTACTTTTCCCTAACTGCCCTATCACTGCCCTAAGTGACTTGATTTCAAGTCCCTAACTTCCTATTACTTTGTAGTTTTTTCTTCTTCTTGTTGTGACTTCCAGGAGGCTCCGTTTGACACTGATTTGCTCCGGGCCGTACCTGCTATTTATACCTGCTAGTGGGTGAGCAAGACGTGCTGAGTGAGACAATAAAGGTTACGCCCACTTGGACTTGACTAATTTACATTGCAAGATGTTATTGGGATGTTATACATATTAATGGGCGGAAGACTAAGCTGATTTACAAAGTTCTAATATGGCTTGAGATCTTATAAGTACAGTAGGGTTCGTAAATATTTTCTTATCTGAATAATCGTACATGGAAATCGGGCAAACCGTAATTCGGCCCCTTTCTTAACACTTATTCATCATTTGCGCTGAACCTACTGAGTTTACTTATTTGTAAGTTTAAACATTTAATAGAACTTTTAATAAGTTTTCTAACAATATATAAATCATTCTGATACGATGAGCCGTTGTAAAGGTATAAATGTAAACATATTAATTACAAAGTGAAAATGCGCCGTACTAAGTTCTAATTCAGGCTCGGTGGCCGCGGCTCTCGTTACGGTCATGTTGGCGCGATACACCCCTCCCCTCCATGGCGGCCAGTCTGCGCTGCGCTCGCGCATAGGCAACATCTCCTCTCTCTTTCTAATACAATTTGTATTGGGATTTTACTTTAATGTTTACAATATCAAATGAATGCTATGAGAGGGTGTTTTATGTAAATAATTACTATGGGGATTCTAACTACTGGGTTCTTTATTTACTCTAAACAATCTAAGTCTTTATAAATAATCACATATTTCTCTTACGTATAATCTTCGTATGACGCGATGCGTAGCTCTGCCGTCGCGTGTTGATGTTGTCGTCCATAATTCTCCCCCTTTAGTGTGAGGCGAAGCCTCGCACTATTGGTTGCAACGGTGTTAACACTTAGGCACTTTCACTGATTGATTTTTCTTTCACTGATTCTAACACTTATTATTTTGACGCTACGTTAAAGTTCCCATTCTCCGGGTTTAAATTTCTTCGATGACTGTTCGACGACTTCTAATGAGTTTGCTTCAGGTGGCTGCTTGACTGGTATGGTAATCTTCAGTTTTAGTTGATCCCGTTTTCTTTCTTTGGCCTTCCTGCAGGCTGCTTCAACTAGTTCCCTTGATGGTTGAGCTATGTATATTTTCCTCTCTGCTTTATTCCGCGCCTTCGGCGCCTCGTTTTCCTTATCCCGGTGGTCGCTGCGTCTGCGGCGCCACTCTGCCCACGCTATCCTCTTCTCGCTGGGCTTCAATGTTGGGAGATCGGCCGCGGCATTGGCGTCTCCCGGCTGCTCTACGGATGTGTGGAAACAGTCCACTGTTGATGCTGATGTCGCGACGGAGTTGATGCCCTCCATGGGCTTCCGCGAAGTCGGGCTCGCGCACGCTGCCGCTGCGTGTGCCCCGTAGTGCGGTACCGTTGCCTCGAACGGTGTGCGTGTGTGTACACGTAGATTGATCGGACCCCCCAAATCCGATGATAGACGACCGGCGGTCTGTCTATTAATAACCGAACCCTTACCCGGGTTTTTGTACTCCTTGGTACGTAAAGCTTCCCTGAGCTTGCTAAATTTATTGCGCCAGTCCTCCTTCTGGACGGCTATCTTCTTTTCGGCGTCTTCCAATTGACGCGCTATTTCCTCCAACTCCTTCTTCATTTTCTCCGCCGCGACTGGGTCCAGGTCCCTCGTGAGTGCCCGCTCAGATGGCGAGGCTCGGTCGTGAGCCTCGCGGATAATGAGTGACCTGACGCCTGATGTGATGTTGCTCGTACTATCTTCACTCGAAGTTATGCCGGTGCCCGATGTGCTGCTCCTGCGGTGCCCGCGGCCCGCGTAGCCGAGTCGATTGCCGTGCGCACCCGTCGCGCCGGCCCGAGCTCGACCTCGATTCATCGTCCTGGACGAGGGGAACGGCCCGCTATCGCCCCAGGCGTGATCGGTGACTCGTAGATTGATCCGGTCGAAGGACCCGATCGACTAAACTCCCACTTGCTCGATGCGGCAGCCGGCGTTGATGAAACTGGATTACTGGAACTGGATACTGGAACTGATGCTTGCTTGCTGATTTTCTTGCTGGTACTAGTTGCTTGTAGAGATGTTACTTCCTAGTTGTTGCTTGTAGAGATGTTACTTCCAGGAGTGACGAGCGGACACTGATTTGCTCCTTTTTTTTTTTTTTTTTTTTTTTTTTTTTTTAACCTGACTGTTGCTATAATAGGACGGACCCAATATAGCGGTCGAACTGCGTGGTTGGAGGGTGGCCTGGGGAAAATCCAGGGGAAGCCTCCGGCACGACCACGCGGGGAAGTTTGTACACTGGAATACTCTAAGAGTTTGCGCTCCAGTGAGATTGGTTGAACGGTATCAACCGAATCTGGGGTGTGAGTGGTATCGAACTACTGGGAGTTTTATCGCTGGTTCGCTAAAACCTAGCCTAGCTGAGAAGAGTCCAGCAAGAAACTCAGCTAGGCCCGACTTGCGTCGGACTGACTCTACCCGGTATGCGGCGGTACCGGGACGAAAGCGGACTGTATGTGTCTGTGTTGTCTCGCGGTGGACGTCCCCGCCGGCGGGAACGCTGAAGTGTACGCGATGTGTTGGACGCCGAAAGCGCAGCGTTCCATCTTTCGATGGACGCTGTGATTTCGTCGTCCGGGTCCGTGAGTGTGTGCCTAGGACGCCGGACCGTGCGGCCCCTAATCAGTGAGCGCCGAGTAACGACAGAGGGGGGAGGGATGGGGACGTAGTCAGCAGCCTTCCTAACTAACGGATTCCTATGGTGGGGAGCGTTATCAAAATAACGTCTGGCAGCCTGCTTAAAGAAACCATACATGGTGCTAATCTCCATGTCGTGGTGCAGGCTGAGGTTCGATTGGTACCACGGGGCACCAGTCGCCCTTCGGAGAAAACGATTCTGAATGACCTGAAGCGGCTTGAGCGATGACATAGGCACGTGAGCGAATGCTACACTTGCATATGTCATGATTGGACGAACACAAGTCTTGTAGAGTGTCAGCTTATTCCTAAGTGACATTTTACTAAACTTGTTGATCATCGGCCCTAGCCTTCCTAGCACGAACAACGCGCGGTTGCGTACCCTACGGATGTGGCTACGGAAAGTCAGTCTCCTGTCGAGGGTCACTCCAAGATATTTGGCCTCGTTGACCCAGGGGATGGGTCGGTCAAACATCTGGATCGGAGCCACCCGCCTTTCTGTACTAATGCAGTCCGACGGATGAAAGACTATTGCAGTGCTTTTCTCCGGGTTGACTTCGATACGCCAAAGATTAAACCAACGACCTAGGTCGGAGATTGCCTCTTGGAGGTATCGCCGGATAGTAGCGTACTTACAATGAGTCGTAAAGAGCGCGGTGTCATCCGCAAACAACCCCAGTTGCACCTTAGGGTGCCTGGGAATGTCGTTTGTGAATAACGCGTAGAGAGTGGGAGAGAGCACGGAGCCTTGCGGGACTCCGGCCCGGATGGGGTGTGGGTCCGAATACGTTCCCTCCAGTCGGTATCGAAAGCTTCGGTCACTGAGAAAATCTCGTATTGTGAGTACGAGTCTGTCCGGCATTCCGAGCTGGTATAACTTGTATACAAGCCCGTTATGCCAGACCTTGTCGAAGGCTTTCGCTACGTCGAGAAAGATCGCACCGGTCTTGAGCCCCTGGAATCGAGAGAAACCATCCAACACGTGCTCCGTGACGCGGTGCACCTGTTGGACGCATGAGTGTCCGGATCTAAAACCGAACTGCTCATCGATGAGGAGGTTATTCTCAGCCGTAAATCTGAGAATTCTCGTGAGAAGGATCCGCTCATATAGCTTTCCAAGGGAGCTAAGTAAGCTGATCGGCCTATAAGAGGCAGGCGAGGTCCGGGGTTTGCCGGGCTTCGCTATCCCTATGACCGTTGCACATTTCCACGCGGCTGGAAAGTGAGCATTGGTCAGTGCGGCATTGAAGATGCCGACCAAAAGGAGGAGGAGGGTTTCGGGGAGAAGTTTCAGGATGCGATTGGATAGACCATCCGCACCCGGAGCCTTCCTAATACGGAGACGCCTGACAAGGTCACTGACTTCCTTAACCGACACCGGTAAAATGGGTGAAGTTACGGGGAGACGCGATCTCCTGTCCACCTCGGAATCGACCCTACTAATGTGGGCTTCGTCGGTGTTGAGGAGGTTGGGCGAACATTGGGACTCTAAACTACTCGCAAGGCATTCGGCTTTCTCACTGTCCTCGAACGCGGGGGTTGAGTGATCCGGTCGATCCAAGGGAGGGATGGTCCAACAGGCATCGGATTTGAGAGAACTCGCTAGTTTCCAGTAAGCCAGGTGACTAGGCGTTATCTCCCCCATCAGATCCCTGAACGAGTTCTCCCGAAATTCGGCAATTCTCTGTTTGGACTCGTTAGACAAGTCCCTCAGGATTTGCCGATTTTCGGCAGATCCTGAGGAACTGATTTGCTCCGGGCCGTACCTGCTATTTATACCTGCTAGTGGGTGAGCAAGACGTGCTGAGTGAGACAATAAAGGTTACGCCCACTTTGACTTGACTAATTTACATTGCAAGATGTTATTGGGATGTTATACATATTAATGGGCGGAAGACTAAGCTGATTTACAAAGTTCTAATATGGCTTGAGATCTTATAAGTACAGTAGGGTTCGTAAATATTTTCTTATCTGAATAATCGTACATGGAAATCGGGCAAACCGTAATTCGGCCCCTTTCTTAACACTTATTCATCATTTGCGCTGAACCTACTGAGTTTACTTATTTGTAAGTTTAAACATTTAATAGAACTTTTAATAAGTTTTCTAACAATATATAAATCATTCTGATACGATGAGCCGTTGTAAAGGTATAAATGTAAACATATTAATTACAAAGTGAAAATGCGCCGTACTAAGTTCTAATTCAGGCTCGGTGGCCGCGGCTCTCGTTACGGTCATGTTGGCGCGATACACCCCTCCCCTCCATGGCGGCCAGTCTGCGCTGCGCTCGCGCATAGGCAACATCTCCTCTCTCTTTCTAATACAATTTGTATTGGGATTTTACTTTAATGTTTACAATATCAAATGAATGCTATGAGAGGGTGTTTTATGTAAATAATTACTATGGGGATTCTAACTACTGGGTTCTTTATTTACTCTAAACAATCTAAGTCTTTATAAATAATCACATATTTCTCTTACGTATAATCTTCGTATGACGCGATGCGTAGCTCTGCCGTCGCGTGTTGATGTTGTCGTCCATAGGCTCCATTGCAGATAAATTAAGAAATTATATTAAAATGGCTGATGATTCGCCAGAAACAGTCTACTTAAGTGGAAACACTAAGGGCGAGATAATTGAGAAATAGGTATTTGTAAAATGTATTGCTGTCGCGCCAACCTCAAGCTGCCCCCGCAAAGCGCGATAGAGACACCTGCGGCTTGGACCGAAAATACCTATTAAAAGTACATGAAATCAACGTTTCGTAGTCTCCTGATTTCTTCTCCAAAACTTTACCTATTTACCTATTTTTTTAATTAAAAATCAAAGAAAGGCTTTGGCCGTGTTTTAATGTTTTCCTTTTTAGGGTTCCGTATCCAAAGGGTAAAAACGAGGCCGTATTACTAAGACTTCGCTGTCCGTCTGTCGGTCACCAGGCTGTATCTCAAGAACCGCGACAGCTAGACAGTTGAATTTTTCACAGATGATGTATTTCTGATACCGATATAACAACACATACTAAAAAACAAAAAGGGGGGCTCCCGTACAACAAACATGATTTTTTTGCCGTTTTTATAGATATGGTACGGAACCCTCCGTGCGCGAGTCTGACTCGCAGTTGGCCGGAAAATCTGCCATTTTTTTTTAGGTTATTGAAGGTTAATTCCTCTTTTAAGAACAAATTTATGAAAAAAAGGAAAACATAGGAATATAATAGCCATAGATTTATGAAAAAAAAATATTGCTCTACTGCCATTATCCAGGAAGTAAACCGGGGACTACGTTTATATGAAAAAACGGCCCTTGTGTTTCCTCTTTAAGCGGGTGACGGTTTATTTGCCGCAATCTCATACTAACTCGGTGTAGCTAAAAGGACAACGAATGATATATCCCTTTCTATCAAACTTATTGAGATTTTTATACTTCCATTTCGCTCGATTGTAATATTATTATTACCATAAGGTTGTCTTGATAGAGGTCCATGATCGGTGTATTGCAGACCTTGCAAGTTTTTAGACAGACTTTATTTTACAATCAACTGCTGGGACATTGCCATTCAAAAAAAAGGCTGTCTGTGGTCAATAGATAAGGGCCTAGCATTGTAATTGCCAATAATGTACGGCAAGGTAAATTGACAAGGAAGTGTAAATGACCGCTCTTCATTCTTTTTTTATTACGACGTCATACACATAGTACGTGGAAGGTTCGCATTTAGGAAAATTAATTGTGCAGTGAATTTACATAATTATGATTTGCTAATACATGGAAACAAGTGCTAATGGAACAACTTATTATCAATTTTAATAAATGCCCGCGTGCCGGTAACACACTGTATTAAGTACCTACATGGTATAAAATATAAATAAGTACGGCTGGCTATCGTATTTACATATCTTTACTTGTTTCCTACCTATATACCTAGAAATAGCGGATCAACTTGTGTATAAAAAGTTTCATGTTTCCAGTATGCCGTTTTGAAATGAGTTTGTATGACGATTCACCGGCACGGCTATCACGCGACGGCGCGCGAGCTGTCTCGATTTTTCTCGCACTATCCGTCGCTCTCTTTTTAGAACATTTAGAACAAGAGGTATAGTGCGAGGAAAATCGAGAGTATGTCGCGGTCGTCCCATGATAGACATGCTGTTGCTGTAATCGACTGTGCGGGAGACTCATAAACAGTCGAATTAGAAATACGGACCACAAGTACAAGAGTCGTTCCACGGGTTAAATAAATAATACAGTCAGCAAGGATCGTGCCAAATGTCTCAATAATCGCTCGCAAACCGCCGCGACCTAACATTTCCATATCACGCGAGCTCATTAATACAATAATGGGGAGTAACACCAGCGAGGCTATTCACCAATGCCTTTACTCGTTGCTATTCTTATCAATGATTAACTGGAAAAGTTCCCTCAAAGGGAAATGTCCCGATCACGATGGACTCTAATCGACTCTCCGTTACGTAGACGTAGTGTTATTGGTTCTCGTTCTAAAAAGACATACTGGAAAAACATTAAACTTTTAATGTACAGTGGTATCGTCCATATCAAGGTTGCAAACTAATAAAGTATTTTATGCAATCGCTATATAATTTACGCTTTTTCAGTCGAGTACCACGTTTAGGCCACGAAGCTTGCCGAGTGAGTTGTGACCATTTCGTGACATACATGTGTATGTGTAAATATGAGTTCACAATTAGTTTTAATCACGAATCATTATCATCATCATCATCATCATCAGCCTATATACGTCCCACTGCTGGGCACAGGCCTCCTCTCATGTATGAGAGGGAACGGGCAGTAGTCCCCACGCTGGTCCAGTGCGGATTGGGGACTTCACATACACCTTTGAATTTCTTCGCAGATGTATGCAGGTTTCCTCACGATGTTTTTCCTTCACCGAAAAGCTAACGGTAAATATGAAATCATATTCCGTACATAAGTTCCGAAAAACTCATTGGTACGAGCCGGGATTCGAACCCACGACCGCCGTTTGACAGCCGCATGCCTGAACCACTGGGCTACCGTAGCTTTGTCACGAATAAACACTACTAATCAATGAACGGTTAAACTCGCGTATTAAATGTCACGACGGGCGACATGTTTCGAGCTCTCAGGGAGTTATTTTACAGGATGAGTTTCCGCGGCACGCGTATTGTACGCGGTTTGCCGCGTACAATGCGTTACATGATCGACCTGACCCCGTATCATGGTCGGCCTTATCACGCGATAAGAGACAAGAAGACAATTCTATCGAACGGTGTCAGCCAGTGACGGACGATCTATCTTGTCACTTATCGCGTGATAAGGCCGACCACGATAGCCTGCAGAGGTTATACTTACACTGGCCCGCCCGAGTGAAGCTTTTCTCAATAATAGCCTAGCTATAACGGTTCACCACCGTCTCGATTCAACTCACGAGCCCTGTAACTGGATCCCTCGCTTCGCACCAAGTCTGCGTAGCCGTAAGTCAACTTACACTGGTTATTTCTGAAGCAAGCGAAGCCTTGTGAACTTTTTAGGTACCCAGCAACTCGCTAATCACTTTCGTTTTACTTGATTAATCACTAATTGTATGAGTTTGATAAGTTTCAGTTTCACGGACATTTCATATTATATGACGTACCTACTGGTAGGAGACAAGTACGAACGACCTTCATCCATCTGTTTAAAGTATGAAATGTATTTTTTCTATCCAGTACATTAAACGCTTTGAAACTATTGTGAGGGCTTGTTACATTGATGGACACTCAGTTTTTTAACAAGTGGTAAAGCTCATTTTTGGCAAATCATGATTTCTCGGTTGTAATGTAAGCTTGTACAAAAACAAGCCCTTATCTCCATTTTTAAATGCAAAACACAAGAAATGTTTCCCTATCACGTAATTAGGCAACCGATCTTGTCATGGATTAGGATTATTACGTATTATAATTAAGTAAAATTACCTAATAATATACTTGGTTTTTTTACTTAACAAATCCGACCAACAGAAAGAAAAAAAATCCTAAACTCATGGGAGTATAGGATTTTTTAATAACATATTCGTAAAAAAGTTAAGTGGCAAATAATAAATACAACAGCGTCTAAAACTCCTACCGTAATTTAAAATACGCATTGTCATATATACCCAGTTTATATAACACAGTAATTTATTGAAAAAATACTCTAATTTCACCTGAAGGGCAAACATTACATTACAAAAGAACGGTGGTCTATAGGAGTATCAAATTGATTAGATACCGTTCCGTTTGCCCACGCAAAAATGTGTCACTGCCATAAGTCAAAGTATTAAGGTCTGAAGTCGGATATCCTTGGGTTTAAGGGCCGCAGGTACTGTGTCAGCGATAAGCCTATCTCATCACAAAGCCCTTCGGGTTCATTAGGCATTTTCGTTTGAAAACGTTTTCCAAAAACCTCCCCGAGTGATCCCGCAAATTGCCTATTCAAAGTTAAGCTACGCACCGAGTCATCAGCGTTTTCCATGACTGCGCTGAAAATGTATGGAAATTCTTTCCGGTAGCAAGGCGCGGTTCGCTAAATTGTGTTATTGTTGTACTTAGTGCGGGGGAACTGTAATTGGCCATTCTTCTGTTTTAAAATACTTTTATTTTTAAGATAGAGACAGAACTTAATTTTTAGGGTTCAAACCAAAATGGAATTCTTATAGTTTCGCCATCTCCGTCTGTCCGTATTTCACAGACATTTTAACTGAAATCCATAAGGCATATTTAAATAAAATTTGGAGGATAGGTGAATTTTGTTAGCCGCTACATGGTACTTAAAGTTCTGTAATGATAATGAAAAGACTAAAAAAATATTTGTTTAGGGGAGCCGCACCATTATACATACTCGTACATATGCAAGTCAAAACAAAAATTAAACTCCACGTGTCTTCGATATCTTCAATAGAGAAGCCTTTCAAAATAAATGTAAGGTTTTTGAGCAATTTTTTTGATTAAGTATATATTCGACAAAATTCACAAAAAAAATGGAAAGGTTTATTCAAGATATCGAAAAAAAACATGGACAAAGCACTTTGTCTAATTACGTCTATTGAATTCTTTCACGGAAAATTATTTAAAACATGATCGGTTTTCGAGATATTGCTGAAAAACTGCCTTAACTATAGAAAAGGACGTTAGTGCCGTAAGACACAATGAAATGACTAAAAAAAATATTTGTTTAGGGGTGCCAGTCCACACATATAAATGAAAGTCAAAACAAAAGTTGTAAGTCCACGTGTCTTTCATATATTCAATAGATAAGCCTTTCAAAATTTGTTTTGAATTTTTTTTGCTGAAAAACTGCCTTCCCTATAGAAAAGGACGTAAGGTGCCGTAAGACAATATCTTCTCATATCTGTGTTAGTTTCAATATTCTGTAATTGACATGCATTCCATGAAAATTATGACACAGAACGTGGGCGGATAAGTCGACTAGATAATTGGTGAATGTCCCAGTGCTCGACACCTTAATGCCTTATAGTTGCCACCTATTATTTACCTTTATTGTTTTTACATAAATAAGTCAACTTGATAAAAAGGTAAATGTCTCAGTGCTCGACACCTTAATGCCCAATAGTTTTCACATATGATCAAGCGCGGGACACTACGCGATTTACCTAAGTTCATCGCTACAAGTACATGCCGGTGCCTCAACGTTGAGGAACCGGCATGTACTTGTAGATCAAAGGAGTGTCCCTTCTGTACTTGTACTATTATCTATCTGTGCTATTGTTTACCTCTGTCGTTTCGGCATACGATTGGCAGTGGCATGTATTCGGCCAGTGGCGGGCACGGAGAAGTTTAGTCGGGAATTACAATCTTAATTTCCCTTTTTTACTTTTACTACTTGTACTAAGTCTATGTAACTACCGAAAACCGATACTAAGTTTTAGACTTTTATCGTGATTATCATGAACTGAAAAATGCTTTATATTTTTCAAAACAGTAACTCTAAATATTTCTTTTGCTATTTTCCTGAAATATCCAGTCTTATTTTTATTTCACGCGGAATTGTTTCAAATAGTTTCAATGGTTTACTATTTATAATGGTATGAAACGAGAGTATTAGTTACGATATCACTTATAGGTAGGTGCACCATGTATAATTGGATCACACGTAACCAAATTAGAAAATCTATCAATTAACACCACGCGAAATTTTCAAACACCTTGCGACGTGATTCGTGGAAGCGAGTGGTGGTGGTGGTGGTGGTAGGATGGTGGCTATATCGCGCAACGGATCGGCAGCATTGCTATCCAGGGCGGCAATGTTACCAGCGTTATTTGTAAATATATTGCTTATTTTTAGTTTAGGCAGGATGTACATACTTGGGCTGCATTTTCTTGTAATTTTTATTATATGAATCATATTTGAATGATTGACCATTGGAAAATCCATTATACTCAGTCAAAGAATATATGAGTCTTGACTTGTCATAATAAATTATTATTATTATTATTATCACCTTTTTAAATTTGTACGAATATGATTTGACATTAAATGTATTGTGTCACGTATTTTCTGGTGCACTAAATACTCGTATTGTAAAGAAAGACGATACCTAGAGGTTGATATATTTGTGTTCTTTTGCTTTTAATTTGTTTTTTCTATTTCCTTGTTATTGTGTTCTGACATTTGTTGACATTGTCTTAATATTATATTTTATTTTTCTCTGTTTTTGACGATCGTGATAAAAATTCTTATTTTTTTTGACATGTATGCAAATCTGTAATGTAATTTTTTATCATGAAATAATCTAATCTAATCTAATCTATTAACCCATTTAAACTAATTTATAAATGAAACGAAAACGTTTATTTTCAGTATTTCGCTGCCTGCACGCTTTCCGATAATATTTGTAAATCAATAAGTTCCCTATTTGTAAGCAATGAATGCTTTCCATTGACTTCGCTTATTATCTGCTTCTGGTTCAATTTTTGTTCGTAAAATAGTCCGTAGAAAAATTATTTAGTATCGTGAATAAGAGAAGGTCAAATATCATAAGATTAAAGAAACAGATGCTGGTACAGGAACAAGAAACCTAAACCTTTTTAAAAAAAATATATTTGTGCGCATAGTTACACAAACTATTCCTCCACGCAAGATTTCGCGGATATGATTCCGTAATTTGCGAAAATACATTAGTAGGGCAGGTGCTACATTGCATCTTTTTACTGGAATTCTGTACAGTCATGTCATTGAATATTTTAATAAATAGCAAACAATCGGAAATACAATTTGACTCATTCACACGATGCTCGCAGCTTATTTTAATCGTAGCCCTGCTTAATCCTATCCCGATAAAAAAAGTTTCATAAATTCAGATATCAATAAAAAAAATACTGATAAGTAATCTGAAAAAAAAATACCATTTGATCAATATAAAACGTATACAGTTAAGATAACCAAATACGATGTCACTATTTGTATTAACTCGTAGACTGACCACCACAAACATTGAGTGGGTGTGGGTAACAAAAAAATGTAGGTGCAAAACTAGATAAAGTCCCCAGAACGCTGGTATAATTGTTTGGAATCCCCCGACCACCGTGCATACGAGTAGCTCAGCAATACTGAATGTACAGAATTCAACGCCCTTGCATATTTTAATGCGCAGCCAAATGCGACGGAGCGTGAAATGGAAATCTTTCTGGGTCGTAACAGGCTGGAACTGGATGCAATATCGAAACGTTGCCGTTTAAAAAATCAGGAGATTCGAATACGCTAAAAAGTAACCGACAGCTTGGTCTCAGAAGAGTTTAAAAGGAAACCATTCGGCCATTTTCCTAGTGGTTCAGGCATGCGGCTGTCAAGCGGCGGTCGTGGGTTCGAATCCCGGCTCGTACCAATGAGTTTTTCGGAACTTATGTACGGAATATTTACCGTTAGCTTTTCGGTGAAGGAAAACATCGTGAGGAAACCGGTCTAATCCCAATTAGGTCTAGTTTTCCCTCTGGGTTGGAAGGTCAGATGGCAGTCGCTTTCGTAAAACTAGTGCCTATGCCAAATCTTGGGAGTAGGTGTCAAAGCGGACCCTGGGCTCCTTTAGGGGCACAACCGGGAATAACGCTAGGAGAATGATGATGGGTGTGCTTGTGGGTCTGTGAGCAGAAGAAAGTCATTTAAAAAGATAGGAATGCCACTTGTTCCTGTCTTTTTTAAATGACTTTCTTTGAACTTCGAAAAACTGAATTGACATAAAAACTGTAAATATTATCATTCCACCTGCCCACAATATTTATTTATTGAGAATCGGTTATGAAATGCGAAATGTAGCGGAGAACAGCCGGGTAGACTCCGGGAATACGAAAGAATTTTGACCCAAGCTGAATCAGAGAACTTCATGTGCTTCGTTCTAAAACAAAAAATCAACGCATTGGGGTCGAAGTTGCACCGCGTCCGTAGGAATTACCCATCGCCACCCTACACGTGACCACGGGGTGATGCTAAAAGTGCAACAACCTGGCAACCGTACTGTCTTTTCCAAGATCTCGCGGTTCTAAATACTGATTTGCCATACGATAAATAAATAAAATAACGCTAAAAAGTAATCGATAACTTTGTCTCATAAGTTTTAGGGGCAATATATATTAATACCGAGTGAGTTTAAAAGAAAATTAAAGGCCTAAGGTGAGGTGCTACTCAAGTTATAATCAAAAATTAGCTACCTAACCGATTTAACTTCCTAACAAACCGATTTTACCCCCCACGAACCCCTCGTAACCGTACCACGTACTTTCGTAGCAGCGCATAGCCATATGAAGCGAAAAGCACCTGTAGCGCTCTAAGCTCAGAGCATATCGATACCGTAGTTCACAATCGTACTAATTACGGGGGGAAAAGTGGTGCAAGAGTATTCCAGTGTAAAAAACTTCCCCGCGTGGTCATGCCGGAGGCTTCCCCTGGATTTTCCCCAGGCCACCCTCCGACCACGCAGTTCGACCGCTATATTGGGTCCGTCCTATTATAGCAACAGTCAGGTTCAAAAAAAATGGTGCAATTAGTATGATAGGATAGTGCTCAAATCATTAAGTTACAATTTCAGTGACAAATAAAATGTAATTAGTACGACTGTGAACTAGGGTATCGATATAATATATCTGTGTCTCTAACGCATGTGTTCTGATTAGCGCTGAATGGGTTAAAACATCAGAATAAAATAAAGGCATGTGACTGATACATGTACGAAATCGTGTTATGTATATTCCTTAACCTGTTATTGTGTACAATAAAGTGCTTACATACATACATACATACATAATAAGTACGGGTCTGTTCATATACTCGTATTGTTCGATGTTTCCACTAAATAAAGAAAGAAACGTTTTTTGTGCAGAGCAGGCAGGAGCTTAAACAAGTGAAAGTTAATTTAGATATTATAGACATATAATTAGTGATAGCATACAAGCAATAAAATCTAAACTGACCTGATTCCTCATGTGTGCTACTTCACGTGTAGGCTCGGGTTACTAGAGTTTATATGTTGTAATTTATTGACTACCTTAGATTTCTTTGTGTTAGTTTTTTTCTATAAGTGAGAAAAGTAATAAAAATAAATAAATATATTACGTAATTACTAAAGAGGGGGGGGGGGGTGAAGGAGACGCCGAGGGTCTGATCATTGAATGATGGTAGCATATCTCTAGTTTGATTATGATGCTGCTAGGATGATTAAGGACGTCGTTCGCCGCGGGCATATTACACCTGCCAAGGTGCTACCGCGAAATGAAACCGAACTTCCTTCGTGTATCTCCCTCTCTGTTGCTCGAACTAGCAAACAGTGCTTTTTCGTTTCGCGGTGAGTTCTCAGGCTTGCGCTCATGTTTGCCGCTCGCACATTGGCATAACATTGCCAGGCGCGGGACAATCCGCGATTTACGTTCATCGCTACAAGTAAATGCCGGTGCCTCAACGTTGGGGAACCGGCATGTACTTGTAGCGATGAACGTCGACGTCGTCGTCGACGACGTCAGAGGGTCATAAATCTTAATGTTTTGACTGATAAAAAAGCGCCTTTTGTAAAGATCAAAGGTCCGTCCCTCCATCCCTTCTGTAGGTACTTGTACTATTATCTATTCTGTGACATTACTTAAAAACGAAATATTTGAACCATATAAATATAACATTAATTTTAATAGGTACATTTTAAAAACTACTATCTTTTAAAATATCAGGTAGGGGGCCCAAGTAGCAATGCCTTCACTGAACTAAGTCTTGTAGATATCTAGAAGTCAAAATCACGAATTTGAAGCCTTGTCTTGGCCAAGACTTCCCCGGCCCTCTAGATATCCCTAAGATAGTCCTCAAGACAATGTTTAGTAAAAGTGGGCACAGGCGCTTACTTCAAGATTAAGTATCAGTTAAGACTAGTTTCTGAGGTGAACTTCAGTCAGACTTAAGAATACAGCATTTAAGAGTACTTTAATACTTCTTTCTAGATATCCTGTAGGTTCACTTCATACTATTTGAGGCTATCTTTAAGATGTCTACAATACTAAGTTAAAACTTCAATAAATGACAGTCTTCAATCTAACTCGATCTTAAGATGACTTAAACAAATAAAAGATAACCCATAATTTCCTTAACACAGTTTTTTTTTAGATATAAATGGTGAATTACTTACCAGTTCAAAACATAAATCTCTAATGGATGATTAAAAAACACTGAACACAACACTATTATAACAACGATTTTGTTGATAACCTAGTGCTAAAATATTAAACGCACATCGGCCACTCGAATGAAATATCTTTAGATCACTATAAAACGAATGGGCCCCGTGAAATATAGCGAAAAGCGTATTTATTTCGATGTTAATTATTCACAAAAAAAATCGCAAGATAGAATACGGAAATATTTGATTGCTAAGTTCTTTATTTACTCGTATTATGTTATTACTACATAACTTTTTCAACACTTTGATCATTTACTTTGTCTATATTATCGGAAGAGGACCGGCGTAATGTATTTGTTTATTTTTATTAAAGTGCAAAATGGCGTTAAATCTGGTTTGTCTTCAAAAAAGCCAACTTTAGCTAATCTGTCCTTTTTTAAGGATTAGTTAAGAGAAGTAAATTCAAGTTTGCCTTAAAATGTTCATCTTTAAGACATACTTGTCTAAACTCGTACTTAACATTGAATTCATGTAGTATTACTTTAAACAAATTAGTCTGAACTTAGTATTTACTTTGATTTTCAAAATACCCAATTGCCTTGATATTTTCCTATGTTTATTCTTGTTTTGTTCGTGTCGGTGAACGGTTTACGCGAGAGTTAGCCAAATATTACATAATTTAGCATTGTATTTTTTGCCAGTGAAATAAAAAACCAATATTTTTTAATAGCAGTGATGAGTAACTTTCATGTATTTTAGCCTAGTAAACATGATTATCAGTATCAGAAGAAGGTGCAATTCTAGTAAAGTCTGTACAGTCAACTTCATAAATATACAATGCGTCCCAAGACCGTCCGTTTTTTAGGATTAGAAATACGGTAAACAAAGAAGCAGCGTCGTCAACCTTTTCTGCTTGGGACAAATATTAGATGCTACCCGGAAATTCATCCTTGCTGCAAACACACACGAACTCGTAATAAATGTTCACCACTATATGTTTCTCATTTGTTTTTAATCTACTGTGTTTCTGTATTTACATTTATATATTTAAATACATTTAAACATTTTCAATTAATTACTTGCTTCGTCTGGGAATCGAACCGACTTAAATGTGAACTAAATCATCCAGTATTTTTATGATGCCAAGAATGGACAAAAAGTTGTAATTCTTCTTAAGTAACATACTACCTTAAAATGTAGAAATAACGTAAAATGTATCATTTTAATCAGATAAATAAAATACTTGACCCTGTCGAAGTCAATTGAGTATTTTTTTTGTAAATTATATATTTTTTTTAATTTAATTAAATACTTTTAAGTAAATACTAAAATGCAATCCTTCTTATCTTATGCAAACCATCAATATTTTAACAAGTTCGCTGCGTGTTGATTTTCCTATCATATGCTTTAAAGAGATGAGATAAGAAATATCTCCGCGGCGGAGTAACAAAACTTAATTTTCCAATAATATCCTCGTGCTCATACATAATAGAGAGAGAAGCAGAGTTTCTGAATGAATTTCCTACTCGGATTAGTACAAATGATTAATATTACGTTATTCTTTTCTTTTAAGATACTATGTTACTAAAGAAGAATAATCTTTTTTTCCATTATTTCGATTGGTATAAATACACACAGGTTTAAAAAAAATTAAGCAAGATTTTTTTATTAGAAAATCTTTCAATGCAGTATTATATTTTTTTTAGCATAAATTCTTATTTCAGCATAATATCCGATATACGATATTTAAGGTACTTTCTCTTCATTTCGCATAGTCTTGGGACGCCCTGTATACGTTGTAAAGTGACAAAAATATCTGTACGCGCTTGTCATAAAAGTCATGTAGCCTAGTTGGTAGTGACCCTGCTTACGAAGCCGGAGGTCCGGGGTTCGAATCCCGGTAAGGGCATCTATTTGTGTGGTGATCATTAATATTTGTTGCTGAGTCATGGATGTTTTCTTTGTATTTCAGTATTTATTTATCGATTTAAGTATGTATCAATCTTTTACTATGTATATATGGAGTGTGTCGAGGGTATACGAACGGCACGGCTATCACAAGACGGCGCGCGAGCTCTCTCGATTTTTTCTCGCACTATACCTCTCTTTCTAAGTTTTCTAATAAGAAAGAGACGGATAGTGCGAGAAAAATCGAGAGAGCTCGCGCGCCGTCTTCTGACAGTCGTGCTGCTCAACTGCCCTTTAATGCGGGACGGTACCTAGTACCAGACATTCGGTAACTCACAGCGATTTTATATTGTTCTATTCTATTCGTCTACGAAAGGTACCAGACCATTTAACATTTTTTATTCAACTTTTTTGGTTTTATTCGGCTAAACTCGTCCCTTTAAAACGAATTCCACTTAACACACACTTATCGGAGTAATAATGATATCTTAATTAACTGGACACAGATGAACTTAAGGCAAATATGTCTACAACTTGATTGAAGTTTGCTTTTTAATGCTTTTTCTTTTAATTCGATCTAATTCTTAATTCAAACAAGTCCTTACTGACACTTCACGTATACTGAGTATAGTAATATAAGAATTCCAAGGCATGCCTTGATGACATACTTCAGACAAGATTGATTTGGGATTTCCTAACTCTTAAGAATTTCTAGGCATTTGTTGAAGAAATACTTTAGTCAAAATTTATTTGCCATTTCCTAACTCGGTTTTCGATAAGAGAGATTTCTTTTTCCTAAGTCAATCTGAAGTCTCTCTTCTTAATTCAAAGCAGTTCTTACTGACACTTCACGTAAACTCAGAATAGTTAAATCAGAATTCCATACCTGTGAATTCTCTCTTGAAGACATTCTTCAGTCAAAATTGATTTGGTACTTCTTAACTCGGTTGTCGATAAGATATGTTTTTTTATTCTCTTAAGTCAATCTGAAGTCTCGCTTCTTAATTCAAATAAGTTCTTACTGACACTTAACGTAAACTGAGTATAGTAAGAAATACTTTAGTCAATGTTTACTTGGCATTTCCTAACTCAGTTTTCGATAACAGAGAAATTATTTTTTCCTAAGTCAATCTAAAATCCCTCTTCTTAATTCAAATAAGTTCTCATCGACACTTCAAATAAACTAAGTATAGTAAAATCAGACTTTTATAGGCGTTTGTTTAAGTCATACTTTACTCAAATTTGATTTGGCATTTCTTAACTCGGTTTTAGAAACGCATACTTGTCTAAAGTAGAATTATTATGATACCAATTAGACTTAAAGTAAAAGTAGGCTTAAAAAAATCTTTTCTGTCCTAGTCAAAACTAAGTAAAGGCGGATTACAGAACTTTTAGATTTAGCCTTATTCGCGATGTGACTAATAAATACGTAGGTCAACGGCAGCTGAATATAATAAAAGGTCAGGTGGGCTTGAAGGTCAAATAAAGCTTGCACGTTTCTAGTATCTTACCATGACATAACCACTAAATTACTTAATTCAGAACTGGTTTTGAAGAAACGATAGTCAAAATAAACGCCCACGTGGGCCACGACGCACATAAAATTACGTGCTTATTTATTTCCAAACATGCACTCATTTTCGTAACGCGTTCGTTCGTGTATCTCCGTCTCTGTCACTCTTAGTATTCACAACAGAATGGGGGGATACACGAACGAACTTTGTTTTCGTTTCGCGGTAGCCGCTCAGCGGCGCTACCCCGAAAACCGAATCTCGACGTTCGTATAGCTCTGTCTTTGTCGCTCGAGTACCTACCTTAAACCATAAATGCGATAGAGACGAAGATAAACCCTCCACCCACATGACCCTCCAGTACAACTAGACCGTGACGCAAAAATGTTAAGGAATATAAATAAATAAATATATATTGGGGGACAGTCTTACACAAATCAACCTAGTCCCAAACTTAGCAAAAAACGGAACCCTTGTAGGATCACTTTCTGTGAAGAACCTTTATCTTGGGAGCGTGTCGAGGTATCGAGTTGAGTTGTTCAAAAGCTACTACTACTAAGTAAACTTAAAAAAGAGATACGGCCTTTATGCCGAAAAAACTTATATTTCGACACGCTCAAGGGAATCAAAATGTATAGGGTCGTTTCCGTTGACCCAGAATTATGTGTGACAAGTAATTTTGTCAGGCTATAAGTACAGGAAAAAATCTTGAAACTATACACTTTTCACTTTGCACGGAACCCTCGGAGGGTGAGTCTGACTCGCACTTGTCCTTTTACTTCTAAAAAAACCGACCAAAAAATCAAAGTTACTTATAATTTAGTGAACCTGTTCTCAGCATTTCACGAGAATCGGTTGAGAAATGCGCCGTGCAGCGGAGAACAGCCGGACCGCCGGACATTCGAAAGAATTTTGTCCCAAGCTGAATCGGAGAGCTTCGTTCGCTTCGCTCGCTCGTTCCATTATTTCGGAAGCTTCTTTACTACTTTACTTCTCATAAAACCGTCAGTCACTTTTGAAAGCAGTTAACCCACCATATGCATACGGTTATAAGCTTTACGCTCAACGCCTCATAAACGTTACGTTGCAATTACTAATAACCATAATACCAAAGTGCTCCAAAAATGGAACTTTATGAAACCAATGTATTGTTGGTTGTAAAAGCTTATAGATGGCGTTGTATTCAATAAAGTTCCCGTGTTTAAAGTGATAGGTGAATACAATTTATTGCACAGTCAATTGCTAAAATATGTATCGATTTAATGCTCTCGTAAATATCTACCGAAACTTTAATCTGGTGACATATGAGCGGTGGGACATATTTATGAGTAAGTTGCATGGTTCTCTTATTTTTCGCAGAAAATTGTTTGGCCAATTATTAGTTCCCAACCAACGTTTCGCAGAATATTATTTCGCCAAATAATCACTTGCCAACTCGTCATAAGATTTCGTTTCTTTTCCCAACCTCACAGTTGCCAACTGTACGTTTGGTCTGATGATTATAAAGTAAACTTTCAAAATGCCAAAAATCGTTTAACAGAATGTTTTAGTTGGCTGAATAGTCATTTCGTTGTATAACGTTTCCCAAATGTTTCACGCAGTAGGGTTCGTACAGTTACTATGTAATATAATTTACAATGTGGGTAAGCGCAACTGCTCACTTCTTTTAATAACTTTGTGGGTGAGTAAGAATAAACTGACTTATTAGCGATAAGTGTTTCCTTACTTATTTTGAATACTCAATAAGGCGATTTTGGCACTCGCCGGCCGCTGCCGCGGCACGCTCGCTTCGCTCGCTCGGCTTCGTGCGCTGTAAGATCGCGGTTAACCTAACACGCTCCTCCTCGCTTCGCTCGTCGTCGCACCTATCTGGACTCTGTCACAGTTATTATTTCTGTTACGTAACTATTGCACTTACGAAACGTTGTTCGTTCAATAGTTGTTTGGCCTAGTGAAATAGTTGGCAAGTGATAAGTTTTCCAAACATTTTTAGTCATTGTGATATTCTGCTTTATAAAAATTCGACCAAGTGTCAGGTTGTCATACAAAAAGTTGGTAATGGTTAGTTGTCAAAGTGAATCATTTTCGAAATGTTGGTTGGCAAGTGATGTTTGACCAAAGGAAATTCTGCGAAAAGGCAGAACACCAAGTTGCATACCTACACTCATATTTTCTTGAATGAACCACAACACTGAATAATACAATATTTTTTAAATGTCTGATGTCAAATTGGAATAAATAATTGTACCTTATATTGAGGGTAACTTGACAACTGTCAGTAGGTAAATATTTAAAACTACCCCCTAGTATACACGGAATATAATTGTTATGTTTATTTACTGGGTTTTAGATGTGCTTTTCAATGTAATGAAATCAAAAAGACTTGTACCAAGTCGAAAATAATTCTGCGGAATCTAATATCCTTTCTTAGTACCTTACTAATTATAAACTTTGTGTCATTGCCAGTGTGTTATAGGTGCACTGCTGAATTCAATAAACTATGACAACACTTATCAATATGATACAAACTGCGATCAATAAGGAGATAAAGAATAAAATCTCTTATCAGTAGCACACTTCAATTTTGTGCCTTGGTAAATAGAACAATCAAATATAAATTCGTTTGTGCATCCTATAGTGCGTTCATAGTAGTGTTCGTACGTTGCTCCGGTGATCTCATAAAATGTTGATAAGGAATTCATTCCAAAACAAAGGTATCCCCTGTAACAAGCTATAGACGTGTGTGTGTGTGTGTGCACAGAAGCTAACTACAAACAAGGACACCCCCGGCCAGTCCGCACATGCGCAAAGGGTAGTAACCACCTCGCTCAAAACAAGAGACGACGCGTCACTTTCCAAGCCCTAAATCGGTCAGGAAACAACAAATTACAGTGAATTCCACATAAATCGGTCCCGGAAAGACTAAACAGTACGCGGACTGAGAGCGTCTGTGCTCAGCGCTAAACAAATCAGTGCTACTGCTATGTAAACATGAACGAACGAAACATCTTGATTTTTATCTCGTTCGTTGCAGTCTATTGTTTATATTGCCTCAACAGCTGGTTCAAAAGTGAGCCTATCAGAGATGAACACCCAGAGCCGCTTCTACCACACTTACCCGATGTCCCTGAAATAATAGACGCACCACATTTTGAGAAAAAAGTGACAGTCAAGACAAACAAGAGAATCAAGACAAAAACAAAGGCCATTCCATTATTTTTCTACGACGCATGCAGCGTGTTGGAGGTGTTCACCACAACGCCAGCTTTGATCAAGAAAAACAAAACAATGCTGAAGGATTCAGAAAATAGCAGGAACACAATTGCTGTGATTGGGATCACGGTGTTTCTCGTAGCCTTGGCTATTAACGCGGCTTTGGACGTGCTCAAAGTGAAAGAAGAAGAAAGAGAACGTATGAAACTGAACCCTGACGGAGAGCGAAGGCAGTCCTTGGCAGAATTTGCTAATAAAAAGCAGCTGAAGCGAGAATCCAGCCGATTCGGGTTTCAGCTGTTTCAGATAGCTGAATCCGTGGTCAGTACTGATGAAGAAAAGAGTAGGCGTCAGAGTCGACCCTACACTCGAGGGGATTCCACCAATTCCTACCTCGCTGACAGGAAAGCTAAAACAGATGGGTCTGCGTCTACGCCAACAGAAACTCCGGAGCCCAGACTTGTGAAGAGGCAGTCGATCGCTAAGCTCTTTGGTATGTTTATATATCTATTTTGAGCTGAGTATTTTTAACACCATCGTCATTGTTTACACGAGGTTCGCTCACAATAAGAAAAGTACGCTGAAGCGCCTTTTTATTCTTAAAAGAGCTTAATTGATACAATCATTATTATCATTAACGACAGAATAATTGAAACGAACCTGATATAAAATTTGTAAATATGCAGCAGTGAATAAAATAAACAAATACATTTAATTCGAATGTATATATAAGTACCAAATACATAAATAATTATTAATTATGTACAAACACGTTTCATTCTAAAGAGCTTCCAATTGTTGTGTTTTTAAAGTTGGGCTTAGTTGGGTAATGCTAAAACGAACTTTTTTTATGAAGGTAAAATTTCGGGCGTGGTTCCTTTGGGAGTGATCAAACATTTTGTGTTGTCATAGCAACACGCGTATGCCGACAGTTATTTGTTCTTGAGACATTCACATGCTCTATCTATTTTAAAGCTACCTACTCAATAAATGAGCATAATCCTTATTATATTAAATCTCTGTGGTCTAATTGGGAAACAAGATTTGTCGTGATGGATTTATTAGAAACATAAATTATTTAATCCTTCTATGTATTTATCGAATTCTACGAATAATAAATATTCGGGGACACAATTTTACACAAATCGACCTAGTCCCAAACTAAGCAAAGCTTGTACAATGGGTACTAGACGACCATATACATACTTCAATAGATAAATGTATTTATTTATATATATTCCGATAATACTATTCAATAAAATTACATTGTATTTATATATACCATTATGTACATTACGAAAATAAATGACCCCTTTATATAAATAAATAGGAAACATCCATGACACACACCACGAACAAATATCCGTCCTCATTACACAAATAAATGCCCTTACCGGGATTCGAACAAGGGACATCCGGCTTCGTAGGGTCACTACCAACAAGGCTCGTCGATTTGCAGGTTTTTTTTCCTAAATGGGACTAAATTGCGTATAAACATTTTTTTTTACCTCTTTGAGAAAATAATGTGTAAAAATAGTGAAAATTAAAAATCAATATGTTATTATTATTTCATCTTAAAAATTAGCATAATAATCGTTTTGTTTTGAGTATGGGTGAGTATTGAAAATCCACCTGAGCTTTGCGAACCAGTATTTACATAATATATATTTGGCACCCAGCAAGAGCATGCGTGTCAAATACATGTAAACATAGCTGTGCACTTCTTTGGGGTCTCGCTACGTAATATACAATAAGCGTAATTTCTTTCTGTATCTAAAGGTGTGGATAGACTCATGGTGCGGAATGCTCATGCATTCACTTGTGATGATAGAGATGAGCATTCTAGCGAATGTTACATTACAGGTAAGCTCACAAAATAAACAGGAGCGTTTAGCAAAAAGACGGTGATTTGATTCGAGCTGTTTGCCGAGCTGAGCCATTTAGCTACGCAACCGTCAAGTCTGACATCCTCGTGAAGTATGTATATGTCGCAGTGAAATGGTCAAAACAGAGATTTGAACAAATCCCTAAGGGATATGATCAAATCACGCAGGATGTTAAAATGGAGAATCCATTTTATCATTTACCTGATACAAATCAGTCATTTGATCAAATCTCTGAATCTGTTTAGTGAAATGACGAAATCGGACAAAAAAGGCAACTCGTTTTTTCATTTCACTAGATTTGTTTAGTGATTTGATAAATCCCTGAAACGCGTCAGTGAATTGACGAAACTAACTCGCAGATATTGGCTCCTAAATCATTAGTCATTTAAACGGTTCCGGGGCTTAGACTCGGATGGCGGATAGGTTAGAAGATGGTGGCGGGAGCTCTGCTTCCGCCACCGTCTTCGTGGTTTTTTTTTTTATAAAAGAGCGGAAAAATCTTTATCGCGTTTGTTTCGTCAACTCACTGACGCGTTTCAGGGATTTTATCAAATCACTAAACAAGTCTAGTGAAATGAAAAAACGAGTTGCCTTTTTTGTCCGATTTCTTCATTTCACTAAACAGATTCAGAGATTTGATCAAATTACTGATTTGTATTAGGTAAATGATAAAATGAATTGGCCATTTTAACATCCTGCGTGATTTGATCATATCCCTTAGAGATTTGATCAAATCTCTGTTTTGACCATTTCCCTGCAACATATACATTTTTAGACGAGCATTTATTAGAGCCTTAGAATGATCATGAAAATGTTCCTATCGATGTTTGGCTCTATGCTTGACTCTGTTCATATGTTAGTTTGACAAATTTAAAAAGGTCGAATGCTCGATGTTCTGTTCTACATGTGAATGATCAAGTACCTTCAGGGATTCGGTGCAACTTGACACGAATATTTGTGTAAATCGATACGGCAAACTTGCTCAAAATAATGGTTCAAAATTTAAAACTAAGCTTCCACCAGTTCCGCCCTCGACTTCGTTTGCGTGGACCCGGGATAAAGTTAACCTATACTTTAATCCAGCCTATAAACTATCTTCGTGCAAAATTTTATCCAAATCGGTTGAGCCGTTTAAGCGTCATTGAGTAACAAACGTCTAAGCATCCAAACATCTAAACTTTCGCATTTTTAATATTAGTTGGATATTAGTAAGATGTATACGGGCACAATTTACATTGTTCACAAAAAAGAAAAAAAGCGCTTCAGCATATCTGAATGAATGTTGATTGAGAATGTCGATGTTTAATGATTCAACTGTCTCCTGTCTTCTATCACTGTTTAATTCACTATTTTTCGAAACAAGGTCTGTCTGACGACTGAAAATATTTTTCAGGTAACTATGAATGTACATTTTTATTGAAAACTCGCCAACATGTTTCCGGCTGTCGGAAAGATAAAAGAACCGTAAATCAACTGTGATATCATCGAGTTATCAACTCGGCGCGGAAATATGTTGGTGATATTTTTTGCTTTTTTATTGTACTATATATTTGTGTCGTGATTGCACACTTCTGATATCTTCTATTTCGATTTTATTATGTGTCTTACCCCCGGTTTTATTAAGGGGTCGTTAGACCTGTAAACGTCCTAGTCCTCGACATTGCAGTAGTGTATGGCGTAGGCACTTTATGTCAAAGCAATATAGGTTTACTTCGAACTGAGACGATTTTCTTAATTCGAATATAAGCTATGGCATTTGGACATACCTACCTAAGACGCTAGTGCCTCCACGAGGCCCGACGACTAGTTTTAGGCGAGGCGCAGACGCAGCGCAGACATGACGCCTCTTCAAACCATTGTAGACCTTAATACAATGGGATAAGGTCCATTGGTGAATTACACTCAAGAGACGAGGTAACTGCGCCGCGCCGCTAAATGTACTCTACTAAGGAGACGTATTTTGAATTATGAGTGTAAAGCTCTGGTTTCCTCGGTGCCGTCATATGGCGGCACCGCTATCCTAGGAAACCCGAGCTTTAGGGTCTCCCCACACCTATCGACGCGGAATCGGCTTTCGTCGAGTGGTTTGTACCACATTCCTCGTGTTTTGTTCGTAATCCCGGCGATGGACGTCGCTTCGCGTCGGCCGAGCCGATCGACGTCTTTTTCGCTCTTATTGCGTGGACATAAAGAGTTTTTTGATCGGCTAACGCCGATCCCGCGTCGATAGGTTTAGGGAGACCCTAATTCAAAATAAGTCTCCTTAGTACATTTTGTAAACAAACGCTTGGGATATATTTCACGCCTTACGTCGGTAAGTAATATCAAAAAATGTAATGAGCTACTAAGGTCTAAGAACGTATCTTTGTGAAACCGGGCTAAATATGTTATACATTACTGTAGTGTTATTTTGGTTCGCACTTACGCAAAATAACAAATGTGCTGTTCCCAAATATTAAATAGCTTAATTTTTTGTTGCTCAACAAATGTTTTTTAATACCACGGCGATGGCAAATGAGCATACCGCCTGTCTGCTTATCGAGACATCGTAGCATATAAACGTCGGCGCTCCAAATGATGGATGAATGGCTTTAGATGCTTATTTGTTTTTGTTTTTCCGATTAGAACAATAGGCCAATAGGCAATACTATAACAATTCTCGTCTTTAAGAAGGTTGTGTAGAAATATTATTTTTGTATTTACGTGAATATTCATTCGCATGTTTCTTTTCACTCGATCTGTAGCGTGCATGAATTAATCTTCCAGTATTTATACACAAAATATATGTTCAGTGCCATTCACGGGCGATTAGTCCCTTAATGAGGTTCCAAACGATCAATCAAAGGTTCTACATGAGTTCACTTTCAACAGCTACAGATAATATCCATGAATACATAATTTTAGTCCAGTTATACTAATTAGGTGTATACACAGTGATAAAATTTGGTTTTTAAATGTACAGAATACAATATCTCGGGGATCGTGCTTGGCAAAACTGACATTGTGAACCCTTTTTCTCCGTCAGAGAAGAATTCATAACAAAAATGTTAATATTTTCCTCGTATTGTAATCACTCTTGGGTTGGGTTTTTAATACTTTTGTATTGATTCCAGAAAGTCGATTAGAGTTTGAAGAGTACGTTTTTCTTAATTTTACGTGTTCTATCCCTTTAAGTTACAAAGAGATCCAATATTTATTTATAAAACGAGCGAACAAAGTTCTCCTTTTCAGCCTAGTATGTGAGGGAGCTCTAGTATATGTTTTACCGAAACAAAACTTTACGACCGCGTTCGCGAATAGCTGTCAAATCCCATACAAATTGAGGGTAAAACGCAAGATCGTATAGTTTTATTTCGGTAAAACTTATACTAGAGCAGTGTCCTTGTCCTATATGTTCTCCTCAACAGGTCGTATTTCTCAACCGATTCTCGTGAAATTTTGTGAGCGGGTTGAATAATTATACAGGGTGACATTTTAATCAGTGTCCAAATTCAAGTATAAGATTCTTCAGCAAAATTAAAAAATACGTTTTTTTTGTTTCATATCATTCAGTACAAAAAAATAGTAATTGCTGCTTAAAGTTATCCTAAAAAAACCTTACCGCACAGCATGCCTCCCCTCCCACGGCCCCGCCCCGCTCCGCGCGGTACTGAATGCCCAGTAACCACGCTATACGGATAATTCTTTTGGATAGACAATTTATATTTTAAAAAATACCTACCAGTTTTTTTTTTCAAAAATGGAGTATATTAGTGATACCAAATGCATTCCAAAAATTTGGACACTGATTAAAATGTCACCCTGTATAAATCAATATAAGGTGACAATCTTACACAGTAAATTCAGTTTCTTGAAATGTATAAAATATATTTGTGGGATAAAACAGGCTCTTGAGTTCTGTAGCTAACAGATACACTGGCTTTTGGGCAAAAAAGAAATGTAAGGTAAATATGTAATCCCCAAAAATAAATAAAAGTTTACGTATGTAGTTTAAACTTCGAAGAACTATCTTTTGCTACCACGAGCAATTAGAGATTGAAGTTTCATTTTAATAACTATTCTTGAATTTGAAATGCCTCTATAAATCAGGAGCGACACATTACTCACAGCCAGGAATACCCAGAACGCTAGAAATTAAATTAAGTCTGCAGAGTATTCTAAGAGGTATCCAAGTATGCAGTAAATGGGCACGGGAGCGACGTCACCGCACTTTATTCATTACGCCATTGTCGAGATTATAAAGGGAATCTCGTTTCGTGTTACAGAGAACGCGGTACGGACTGTGTAGGTAGGATTTTGCTCGTCATTACGATTCCTTAGAAGTGTATTGTGGCCGGTCTTGTAGGTAAATTAAATACGGGTTGAAAGGATGATTCACTGTTCATCGTTCCGTGTTCGTTCCGTGCTCGTTCCGTATCGTATTTTGCCTATTTATTACAAGATTTTCATGCTGTTATCAAAATTTGCAAAACATTTTTTAACTGTTTGCCGGTATCCGATAAAATATTATAGAATAGAAAAACTTTATTTCGCAAATATTAATCAGTACCTACATCTGCTGCCTACTGCCAGCATCTTGGGGACAATGCCAAGAGGGCCCAATTTTTTTAATATATTTTTTGTTTTTAATTTGATTTTTAATATTTGTCATAGTTTTAATCTTTCACAAATAAAATTAAGCATAAAATAAACTGACACAATAAGTATATTTCAGATTTACACTTAGTAGATGTTATACTAAAAGTAAGATTTATTATCTTTGTCATATCTTTTCTTAAACCATGTTTTTTTTTAAAAATACTATTAATTTAATTACAATATAAATTAGGCATCATCTAAGATTATATTATGCGAAAACGGTGTCCACTCAGCATAATGTCCATCCGCAGAAGGCGATAGGCTGGTTTTTTTCCTAACCAGTGGTAGTTTATCGATATTCAGACTTTTACCGAGCTAATTTGATGATGCAAACAGAAGGGGGCCTTAGCAACCCCCAAGATAAATCCGTAGTAGGTAATAGATGTTATGCAAAAAAGTACAGTCAGCAACAATGGGTCGAGTTCATTCAAATAATGGCTAAAATATGTTGTTGGGCGCGATTCTGCCGCGGATCTGGCATGTTGGCGGAGGCTCGCAAGAATGATTTTTTTGCTAAAAATAGGTGTAGACTGCGGGGCAGCGCCAATAGCTTCCTAGTGGTTATAGGGGATAGGCTGGACAACCCATTTTACCACCACTGCTACTGGATGACCTTACAACAAGTACCAGAATTATAAATAAACTAGCTGCCCGGCCCGGCTACGCACGGATTACCCGTTTTCCCGTAGGAATGAAGCATTTTCCCGCGGTAAAAAGTAGCCTATGTTCAACAGGGATAATGTGTGTTTCGGAGCCTATTCAATACAAACACACAAACAAACAATCGAATCTTTCCTCTTTATAGTATTAGTGTAGATAAATTTCATGTGCTTTGGATTCGGATTAACTAACATAGATATATAAGCATAATTATTGTTACTACCAGACCATGTGTCTGAAATAAATAATTAGAATTATTATATTAAAAACGCTTTTACATTTTGACGGGTTCCACCGTTTGCCAATGTGCATTACGTATGAAAAACTCGGTGACCGACTCGGAACGGATACGGACCGGTGTACTGTGGATCATTTCAATCAGTCACAATATTTATTAGACGAACATTGTTTTCGACGTTAATTGGTAATCCCATTCACGTGACGCACGTCAACTAAGCGTTAAGCCTTATTTTCGACGTCTATAGACGTCTGTGTACTGGAATAGAGTTATTGCAATAAATAGATCAACTATGAAACACATGTAGATAACAGTTTTTACTTAAACGCACGGCATAATGAATATGACGGTCAGCGTTCAAAACACTCCTACAATCAGCTTTAAGGAGATTTTGAACATTTGAAATGAGATAGTTTGTGTGAAGTTAGCATAAGAATTTAGCTTCAAAAATCACTGCTCCTGGCCCAATCATGCTATGCTAGAGCTTTTACTGATAAAGTTAATTCCAAAACTGTGTTAATTACAATAGAATAACAAATAAAATTTGTATTTCCAAGGCAATACGTAAGTAAATTACGTTAAATCACATAACAGTTCTCTTTCCGCACAGGCTCTACCCTGTTTTAACTACTTACTGGAACAAAAAGTTTATGGTAGCTAAAACTATACCCTATTCCATATAAGATTTGAAAAATCGCATAACGATTAATCATGCGACTTTAAGGAATCCCCCCTTTGAAACAAGGAAAAAATTGTTGTTATGTAAGGAAACACTTAATGATCGAAATTAGTACTAATAGTTCAATTTTTCCTTTTCATTATCTTAGATAAATAAATAAATAAATAAATAAAAATAAGGGGACAATCTTACACAAATCGAGCTAGTCCCATAGTAAGCTCAATAAGGCTTGTGTTATGGGTACTAGACGACGATATATATAATAATAGATATAAATACTTAAATACATAGAAAACATCCATGACTCAGAAACAAATATTCATGCTCATCACATAAACATTTGCCCTTACCGGGATTCGAACCCAGGACCTTCAGCTTCGTAGGCAGTGTCACTACCCACTAGGCTAACCGGTCGTCTAAAACCGGTCGTTAGATGAACGAAGAAACGTAGGCGATGAAGATTGTTTGTTAAAAATCTAATGTTGATATATGGAATGAAGTATAATAGTTAGTTGGCCGCAACAGAGAGTAGAAGTCCTGACCGAAACCTAACTGATGCTTGTTGTCCAGCTCCATCCACAATGAGGTTACTCAATTAACACAGATTTGGGAACGCTAACCAACCTTCAAAAGCACTCCTGACCGATCTATAACCATCCTTGTTCCACACAGGGGCTCGCCCGGTACCGATGGTGCGGCGCTCTTCTTTCCCTGCTCTACCGCTGAACCCCGACGTGCAAGCGTTGATGCTCGGTCATCGACAGCCATCTGTCGACAGTGACGACGAGGACGGCAGGGGACGTCGCGTCAGGATCATAAGGAGATATTGAGAATTTTAGCGTAAATATGCCTACTCTTCTCAATTTGGCTCCTACTACATGCATCTAGATTCTGTACTCGAAACCTGCACTAAACAGCGGGAGCTGGAGGGATACGGATTCCGGATGAATTTGGAGCGTTAGCGTTTTCCCTGTAGCATTCATAGCTACTGCTTTTGAGTCTGAGATCCGCTTGCTATGCAATCCCAACTATTGTACCTAAGCACATGTTTTGCGGAAACGGCTGGCATCTAGGACCTTCACGAAGCCACTAGGTACAATTTTACTAGTCTAACTAAACCGGTAACACGGAAAATGAACATGAAAATGTATTAGTTATTACATTGCTAAACATGTTATACATATGTATAAATGTGGTCTCAGGTATAGTTATTTAACCTTTAAGTATGGACGTATTTTTTTCTTAACATAACTGTACGTGCTACAAGTAGCCTGTGAGACACCATACGTCCATACTTAAAGGTTAAGCGCAACTTGTCCTACTGTTAAAGGTACGCCCACACCAATGCTTAAAAAACGGCGAATCGCAGTGACGCATCGTATGCGATTCCGTACCGTCGCCGTATTTTAAGCAGCGGTCGTTAATGATCAAGCACTCCAGTGTTGCCAGTGTGTTACTTGTGACAATTGCCTCGGACTGTTTTAGAAAACCAGATCATATTGGGCTTACGGTGATGTTGTCAACGGGAGATATGGATCTATAGATCTTTACGTGTAGGTTACTGTTAAATATACATTACCTCTCGCACTGACTTCATGTAATACCTATACATCAGCATATTTTGTAAATTCTGACCAGTCTATGATTGATTACAAGAAGATTATACGACATTTAATGTTGACTTCTCGAATTCTACAACGTGTAAGTAACTAAATTGGTTAAGATTAAGATTTCTTCACGGCTCACAAACTGTTAGTTTTTTTTTAAGTGTCATCGTATTTTATGCGGACTTTGTTGATTTTTAAAGGGTTTACATTTATTAATGCAACCCGATCAATATTAATTTAAATACTTATTGAAATATCTGTGAAATTATTTTATTAAATTCGAATGTTAACTGACTTCCGCTGTATACAGTGGGTATACACTTAGTTTTTACTGTAGATATACAAATATGTATACAAATGTTTGTAAATACGTCAACTAAAATAAATGACGTACAAAAGATGTCAGCAACAAAAGTAGCTAGCGTGTTGTTTTGAATAGCTAGATCTGCTGCTGACTGTGCGTGGTGTGTCAATATTTAAGTTTTTTTTTAACACAACGACGGTGGCAAACATTCGTACGGCCCGCCTGGTGGTAAGCGGACACCGCAGCCTATAGACGCATGCAACTCCATAGGAGTAACATGTTGCCGATTCGCCGTGTTGACAGCTGAAGGAAAAAGTTCCCTCGCACTCAACACAACGCATCCTCGGGAGCTCTGGCGGCCTTGCTCACCTCCAGGAACACAACACTACTACAGAGCAAGTAGTAGATGTTAACAGTTTTTCATCTTACTCTATCTATAGGACAATATTGTCAATGTCATAAAGGCGTGTAAAGACATGTATGTCCTTATTAATGTACGTATATTAATACCCCTGACTGTACATTGTATAGGTATTCTCAGTGTTTATCTTATTTCGACTGTTATTAATAAATGTGTCTTTATAATAAAAATATCGGTGTGATATGAATAGGTCTAAAAACGTCAAATGTACGACATTGTTAGATTAAAGAATTTAACATATCTGTATCAATGCGCATTTGTAAGTCTGAAACTGTACTGCGTATTGAATACATGTGATAATATGACTTTATTACTATGAATGTGTATATGGACCCTTTAGCAAAGCTATGACTACCTCTGCCATTTTCTTTATGTAGTGGATTTTTGTATAATAGTATGAGTAGGTATTTAGTTCTTTATTGTACCTGTGATTTTATTCGACATAAAAAAAACAACTTAATTGAGAACTTCCTCTTTTTTTGAAGTCAATTTTCATACAATTTTGACGTTTTACGTCAGATTAAGTTCTAAGTTAAAGACGGGTTCCACCAACGTGCGATTACAGACCTATCAACGTCAGTTATCTTTGATTTGGACAGTCGGTTACAAAATGGATTCCGACGAAGAAACACTTCTGAGGGGCTACCGCGAAGTGAAAACGAACTTCGTTCGAATATCTCGCTCTCTGTCGCTTGAACTAGCAAGTGCAACAGAGAGGGAGATACGCCAACGAAATTCGTTTTAGTTTCGCGGTAGGGCCTCTGTTAGCTTTATTGCGTCGGAGACGTGCAACAATGTTTGAATCTTCCGACAATGCCATTAGATATTGCTGAGTCCGCTCACACTCATAGATAATAAACTACTACAAATTAAAGAGATTAAACTAAAGTGGGTAGAAATGAATTTTGCTGACGATTGTACAGCATGGCGTCCCAACTCTAGACGCGGCAAAATCGCTGCGCACTCGTGGCGAACTCGCTGCGCGCTCGCTTCGCTTTCAACTCGCTCACAAATCGCAAGTGTTATAAGGCCCTAAGGCGCCGGCAGCTGTAATTTCATAGAAACTTTCCATTATCATCCTTTGCCGCGCCGGTCTGTGAGAGGCTTTACGCCCAATATAATTTAAGCATACTACAATAAAAAGACATGTAGATAATAAACTACTACAAATTATAGACATTAAACTAAAGTGGGTAGAAATTAATTTTGCTGACGATTGTACAGCATGGCGTCCCAACTCTACACGCGGCGAAATCGCTACGCACTCATGGCGAACTCGCTGCACGCTCGCTTCGCTTTCAACTCGCTCGCAAATCGCAAGTGTTATAAGGCCCTAAGGCGCCGGCAGCTGTAATTTCATAGAAACTTTCCATTATCATCCTTTGCCGCGCCGGTCTGTGAGAGGCTTTACGCCCAATATAATTTAAGCATACTACAATAAAAAGACATGTAGATAATAAACTACTACAAATTATAGACATTAAACTAAAGTGGGTAGAAATTAATTTTGCTGACGATTGTACAGCATGGCGTCCCAACTATACACGCGGCGAAATCGCTGCGCACTCATGGCGAACTCGCTGCACGCTCGCTTCGCTTTCAACTCGCTCACAAATCGCAAGTGTTATAAGGCCCTAAGGCGCCGGCAGCTGTAATTTCATAGAAACTTTCCATTGTCATCCTTTGCCGCGCCGGTCTGCGAGAGGCTTTACGCCCAATATAATTTAAGCATACTACAATAAAAAGACATGTAGATAATAAACTACTACAAATTATAGACATTAAACTAAAGTGGGTAGAAATTAATTTTGCTGACGATTGTACAGCATGGCGTCCCAACTCTACACGCGGCGAAATCGCTGCGCACTCGTGGCGAACTCGCTGCGCGCTCGCTTCGCTTTCAACTCGCTCACAAATCGCAAGTGTGATAAGGCCCTAAGGCGCCGGCAGCTGTAATTCCATAGAAACTTTACATTATCATCCTTTGCCGCGCCGGTCTGTGAGAGGCTTTACAAGCATACTACAATAAAAAGACATGTATGAGAGGGATGTAAACTCAGTAACTTTTGATGGAACGTTAAATAGGTTTGTTAGAATAGAATAGAATAAATAGAATACTTTATTGCTCTCATGTAGACATTACATCAAGTCTTAAATATCTTACAGTCTATAGTACAACATGACACCCTGTAAGGGTATTGCAAATCCTTCGTCTTAAACGTAGGTGCACATAAGGAAATTAAACTAATATTTTATACGTTTACATCTCGGATATCATTTGCTAAACTTATCTATGGTATATATTTACATTGAAAAAGGCTTTCATAGAATAAAAACAGTTTTCTGTTTATATGATTTTAACTTTTGACCTCATTAGCTATTTCTTTAGAAAGACTGTTGCGTATTGTTGTCATATGGGGGCTGTTATTAACTTAATCATATAATATGATATCACGATTTTCTATATTCGAACATCCATTTTATCTTAATATAGGGTGATAAAATCTCTTAGAAATAGCACTAACAAATTGAAATGTGATTTGTTTCTAGTATTTTTGTGAGTCTTGTTTGTTGGTAATAAATCGACGCTTATCTAAAACAAGTCGGTATCGCGAAATAATCCGTTTTGCAACTAAGTATAAGACTAGACGCAGAACACGTTAAAGTTTATCGTGACTAAGACTCCCGTATTCTAATTCAAAAAAATGCCACCGTGGCAGCATTGTGCCGTTATGCCATTGGTGGGTAGTCGACGACGTTTTATCTGGAAGACCGTCCATAGGCCAGTTGTGCCATAGCGATCGACGCCGTCACCACGTTTTTTTGTCGACTACCGGCACATCTCCAAATAATTCGTTAATACACATCAATTTATTTGTACAACAGCGGCATTGTGCGAAATAGCTCAGTAGAACACTAGCGATATTTTGTGCAATACGAGTATAGGATTATTCATGGATGGGACACTTTCCGTTAAACAGTAAGTACCGATGTTTTGACTTAATAACAAATAAACTAGTATTCACGAAAATAATGAAAGTTGGCTTGTTCATGTAAGCAAAATAAGCCCCTATACTAGATAGGATTTACTTCATTATAGGTACACTATACGAATTGGGACTATGTTTATCATAAATATGCATTCAGTTTCTTGATTCAACACGAGAATAGCCACTATAAATAGATAAGGAGCACGATGATAAACTTATTTAGATGTTACAATAGTATTGCAAGAAAAGGTATTTTCTCGGTATTTATTTATTTACATCTATGAAAATAATAATACTCCGTCAAGACAAGCCTTATTGAGTTTACTATGGGCCTAGTTCAATTTGTATAAGATTAGCCTCTGATAGGAAAGTATTTATTTATTTTGTAATATCAAAAAAGATAAGTATAAGAACATACCTACATGCTCCATGTACATGGGGACTTCAATTACTCGTGTTACTTTTTTTGTAAAAACAGTGGTTTAATAACAATGATTATATTTTTATTATGCACACTATTCAAGGGTTTGTCCTGGCTCACTTTCGTGTATGGCTCAATTCGTGTCATGGATTCAGTAACTCTTTCAGTTGACTATAAATTATACTTTAGTTATGAACACGCGAACTGGAAAAATGATCCGAAATTTGCTCATATAGGCTCATTTCTAATGCGATTGCGCAGAGAAACTCCCAGCATAGCCCTCTCCATTGCCCTTTGGGTGACCTCGAGAGCTTTCAGCTGGAACTACAAAACCGTTTCGATTGCCTAGGTTTTGTGGAAGCTGTACGTGCCACTGGGTCTAAGTTCTTCAAGGCCCGAGAACTAAAAGGCTCTCTAGCTCCACTCAGAAGCTCATGAAGAAAAGTAGTCAAATGATTCTGCAGTCTTCAAACTTTGCGATTGGTACTGGCAGCTCAATGAACAGACCTCCAAGTCCCTTACCCGCGATCTGCGCCAATTCAATACGAACCGTATAGAATAGAGAATAGAATAGTATAGTCTATTGGGCAGAGCCAGCTCGCAAGGTAAAAAACTGAAGACGGGAGAGTCGTTTCTTCCAAACCTGAGCTTTTGAGTGAGATGGTACGTTTTGACACGTCATACATATAGTAT
This sequence comes from Epinotia demarniana, assembly GCA_945867215.1. Classification (NCBI taxonomy): domain Eukaryota; kingdom Metazoa; phylum Arthropoda; class Insecta; order Lepidoptera; family Tortricidae; genus Epinotia; species Epinotia demarniana. The sequence goes on along the minus strand of OX244271.1, from coordinate 23,801,524 downwards.
ACATGTCTCGCAGAGCCGAAATTGGTCTGGCGGAAGATCCTAGAGCTAGACCAACCCGACACTATACCGACGACATCCCGGACAACAGCCTGTACGAGACCCACTGTCAACACCCAGTGAAGACGGAATTACAGCCAAACTCATGACGGCGGGTGGTTAACCTCTCCTTACGACCCTTCAGAAGTTGTTCGGCACAGTCCTACTGGAAGGGAGAACACCAAAGGCGTGGAACAGAGGTAAGGTGGTGCTGTTCTTCGAAAAGGGGGACAACACCCTGCTGAAGAATTACCGAGCCATCTCACTTCTGAGCCACGTTTACAAGCTGTTCTTTAGCTTCAAGAGTCATTACGAATCGTCTCGCACGCAGGCTTAGTGACTTCCAGCCTTCCCAAAAAGCAGGTTTCCGAGGAGGCTTTAGTACTGTAGACCACATTCATACGCTCTGCCAGGTTATACAGAAGACTGACGAGTAAACCTGCCTCTCTGCTTAGCGTTCGCGGAGAAAGTTTTCGATTATATCGAACCCTGGGCTGTACTACAGTGTCTCCAGCGGTGCCAAGTAGAGTGCCGCTATATCGAAGTACTGAAGTGTTTGTACGAGAACGTCACTATGTCATTCCAACTCCAGGATCGGAGCTTGGAGCCTATTCCGCTGCAGTGGGTTAGGCAAGTGAATGTTATTTTCCCAAAACTGTACACCGCTGCGATGGAAGACGTTTTCAAGACTCTAGACTGGAGAAGGCTAGGCATCAACATCAACGGCGAGTACATCCTCACATTTGGGTTGCTGATGATACAGTAGTCTTGGCTGAGACCAACCTCAGTAAAACCTACGAGCGAGTTGGTCAAAGGATGAACATGGATAAGACAGAGATCAAGTCAAACGTCCATGTAGTACCAACGCCCATGTCAATCGGACACTTTACGCTCGAAGTTGTAGACAATTATATATACCTAGGACAGACTGTCCAGTTAGGTAGGGCCTGTAGTGTTCACTTATTTGTACGTTCTATAGGTATACCGGTGTTGCTATTTACACGTTCCTTGGCTCGACAGCACACCGCCACTCCCGGCAACGGTCGGACAACTACTGCCCCCCACTCCGGTCATCGTGACGTGACGTATGCGCACGAGATAAGGGTAGCAATACACCACAGGGCCAAATTTAAGTAAGAGGTCAATCGTCAAATCCGACTCGGCTGGGCAGCATTCGGGAGGCTACGGCACATCTTTTCGTCCAATACTTTGCAGTGCATCAAGACGAGAGCTTTTAACCAGTGTGTGTTGCCAGTGATGACGTATGACACGAAAACGTGGACGCTTACCTCAGAAGAAGGCTCAAAGTCACCCAAAGAGCAATGGAGAGGAGGAGAGGAGAGCGCTGGGAGTTTCTCTGCGCGATCGCCACAGAAATTAGGTTTTATCCGCAGCAAAACCAAGGTAACCGATATGCACATAGAACCGATGGCTGTCGGGGCGGACATGTTCTCGAGATGTGATCAGGTACCAGAGCGTGGCTAGGCCCCCCACGAGGTTCAAAGATTCAAAGATTTTTATTTTGCTCGGTATGCAGTTACATAGTTCTTAAAAATAGTCCAGTGCATTCAGCCTGTATGCAGGCGTGCATAACATTTTTGTGGAGCCTTAAAGTCCGTAATAATATCTTAGAATCTTTAAAAAAGAGTAACTAATTTACATACATACCAAGCGTTGTAAAATAAATTATACCGTTATTGTCTATATTATAGTTTAAGTATTATTGTGATGTATGTCGTTTAAGGCCATTATTGTCGGTATAAAATAATAATATTTGAGAAACAAAGCAAAATAAGTCAGTATTCTTTAAATATTTTTTATATACGTTTGTCTTAAAGCCGAATAATACACTATTATTCATAAGAAAAAACTGAATTATTGAATTATTTTCTATTGAGACGTTAGTACACATAAAGACTTATCCAAAGCATAAAAATATCGTGTCACAACTCTAAACTGTCGTACATTTTAGAGTTTATTTGTGTACTTTTATGTTGTTTTCTTTTTATTTTCTTATGTTTAAATAGCTGGATGACAGTGGAAAGTGTAACTAAAAGAAGATTTTAAATTGGTTGTCTTAGTAAAAAGATATAACGATATCTTTTTTATGTTTTTTTTAAACCTCTGTCCTGAAAAAACACAGTTTTTGAGATGCAGAGTTGTTTTAGATAAGTATCGAAATGTAGAAACGATTAATTTTTCCTCGTGTCAAACTTGTCAAATACCTTATTAAATATCAAGACCAATACGCTGGGAGTACCTAATCGAAACGGTTACTTATTATATATTTGCTTGGTTTTATTGACAAAACCATCTGTAATCGTAAGCGATGTTCGTTAAAATCTAAATTTATGGAAAGTTTTACAAGTGTCTATGGAATGACAGCTGCGGGCGTCATATTGAACGTTGATCGGTCTATAAGTTGGTGCAACCAGCCCTTAGATTCACATACGTTGTTACGGGCGTATAGTTTAAAAGATACAACTTTTTAGGCTCAGATAGATTTTTGTCAATCTTAGTAGCATACACTATATAACCTAGAAATTGTGTTTAGGCGAACGGGTATCCCACTCCTCCTATTAAGGTTTCAAGAGGAGTAATATAAGAATAGATTTTTTTCCATTAATGAGGGTAATTTTCGTACCTATGTGTATTTAAAAATATATTATAATATCGCTAATATTAATAGTTTGTATAAGTATATTTAATCATTGGAGATTTTATATCTTTATACCTAAAGTGAATCTTCTGTATTACATAGTACATTATATGTATTTGTGTATGAATCTATTTAGCTGCGATTTTATTAGCTATTTTATCTAGTACAGATATTAATAATCTAGATCTTATTCGTCCTCATCGATGACTGTTAGGTACTTACCTATAGTAATGTATGTATGTAAGCACTTTATTGTACACAATATGAGGTTAAAGAATATACATGTCACACAATAGATCAAAGTACAAAGGCGAACTTATCCCTATAAGGGATAGTATGTCTAACAGCGAATAAAAATATGATGATTATAATGATCATTAATTAATCAAATGTAATAATGTTTGTTAAATTATAAACTACATTTATTAAGTGTCTAAATTGCCTTTTGTATATAAATCTATTTTCAGTGTTGTTTCGATAAACGGTAAATTTAAAAATAAACTTTATTTACGTATTCCAGAAAATGTGTTTTATTGTGATTGTGATTGAAATATAATAATGTATTTAAGAAAAGGCCCACAAAAATATCAGTCAGTACCTTTGTGTGACTGAATACCTACTTATACATAGATAAATAAATACCTACATTGAAAACATTCAAGCCTCAGAAAAAAAAGTAAAAGTAAAAAACTGTAACACAGTAAATCAACATGATGCAATAAGTGATATAATATAATGTTAGCGCTCATCAGTCTCATCACATAAATAAATGCAATACCAAGTTATAGTCAATACGTCGAGTCAAATACACCCAGATTAATTAGTGACGTGTATTTGTTGACTTTCGTCTACGCCTGACCTCGACTGACGCGCGCTGGCGGCACGCCAAGCACTCACCTTCTTTACGTAACACGCGAATACTTTGGGACACGCTGGTATGTTGGCCATGATTGCCAATTTTTTAACATGTACTCCGAGAGAAGTCGCCAATGTTGGCCGTGTTTGTTAATTGTTTGATGTCTAGAAAGTGTTGACTCGGTTCGCATTGTTTTTCAGAAACAAATGATTCGCTACTGTTAAATGAAAAGGTCGATCTAGCATCTAGTTTGCAAATAAATCTGAAACACACGGTTGTGCTTGGTAGGCCAAGGGAAAGTTGGGTGGAATGTGTACGAGACATTATAAGAGAGGAAGTGAGTGACGGGATGGCAGGGAAGAGGTTTATAACTTTGGTTTGGTTTTGCGTCGTCTCCAAGTGAATAGCATTAGGCGCGCTGTTGTTTTATGCGTTAAAAGCTGCGATTACCCTCCGATTACCGCATATAAGGTATCTATGGAATCGCAGCGTTTAACGCATAAAACAATCGCGCGCCTTATGGTGCTGATAGACTTGAGTTTTCACATGTGACAAAGGGAGTAGACATACAATAGGTACAATGTAATGTAACTCAAACATGTGTTTTTTGTTCTTAATTCCTTTTAATGTCTGTGCGAGAGCCTCAGTTAGACAAAGCAAGAAGAACAGGCCATCAAATCAATCAGTCAACCTCGTGTTAAATCGAACCGACCTGCGATATTCAGTTGTTTTGTTAAGACGTAATCGATTCTCCTTTGACCGGTAATATCTTGCGTGTGTATAATTAAGTAATACATATCCTTAACTACTGAAATCATTGGGCATGTATCCATTATCTTCTTTGTTAAAACAACCTTGATCCTAGAGTATTACTGTAGTATAGTACTACTGTACTACAATCGTGTTCATATATAATTATATCTGTGCGTCTATCGAGTTTTGATATTTCCGTACGTCGCACTCGACTGTAGGTACACTCACGGATTTCAATTGTTAAGCCATTTAGAACTCACTTTATACTGGCCACTTCAAAGCTACTATGAAGCCCAAAATTAGTTGACGCCTAATTAGGTATTTGTAGGAGGTATTTGTAGTTCGAACGGAAGCGAGTATTTTTGACAATACAGGCCAAATATATGAGTTAGTCACTTTACCTTTACAGACAGACGTCATGTAAAGCTTACTGCTTTTAGTTAATATACATCTTTACATATTAAATTTGGGTATCAATGACAAAACGTGCCAGTGCTAGAAAATGGCTCAATTGTTAACATTTTTTTTCAGAACAAATAGAGAACAGATCAATTAGTTCCCTGAAATCAGGTCATCATCTATTTCCGTTTAAAAACGTCGTGTGATTGTTAAGATTTATTACCAATATTAAAACGTTTCACCTATATTCCATCGTCTGGCATAGCATAATAATCGTATACTCGTACAGAAGACCTTGCTATAGTTTTAAAAATATCACGCTTCGCGCGTTTGTAAGACCACGGGTTGCAGTATTCAGCCGACGGGATCAAAGACAACTGGCTTCCACGTTTATTTTTGTTTTTAAATTCGTAATGGACTAAGGCTGATCAAATAAGCTGAAAGTGTTTGTGAAAATGATATAAACATTCAAAAATGGATTGCAGTGATATAATACCAGCGGTGGTTCTCCATTGGAACTATAGAGGTTTTACAGAGTTCCCTTTGCACTTGCTTAAGGGTGAAGAGTCAGAAATTACCGACATTTATCTAAAGGAGAACCTGATATCGCGTTTGCCGACCGATATAGGCAGGTTGGAGCGTCTAGAGAGCCTTTACTTAAGCGGTAACGACATCTCGTTGTTGCCTAGAGAGATATCGAAGCTACGGGCTCTAAAGTGCCTCGATTTGAGCGGGAATAGATTGAGGAACATACCAGATGAGATAGGGGATGTGAGGAGCTTGAAGTTCCTGATATTGGATGAGAACGAGTTGAGTGAGCTGCCGTTACGGATTGCCGAGCTGAGATCGCTGCGGTATCTATCAGTTTGTGGTATCTAGTCCTGTTTATATTATAGTGTATGTCGTTGTTGTGTGTCCCTTTTTTGTAATCGTCTAATAATAAACTAAGCGGGCAGTTCATCTCATTGCCCGCTTAGTTTGTGTTTTGTGTGTAAAGGCCATTAAACACTTAACAATTTGTCACACCAACTTTCTATAGTTGGAATGAGACAGTAAAACATACCTTTCATTCTAATTAAAGCAAGTTGGTGACAAATAGCGTCGGGCATCGTTTGTTAGGGTTCCGTACCAAAAATGGTAACAAAGGAACCCTTATGGTGCGACTCCGTCCGTCTGTCTGTCTGTCACAAAGTGAAATATCTCACGAACTACTCAAGCTATCAACTTGAAATTTGGAATGGTTATAAATGAGAGTTATCCGCGTGCATGGAAAATGAAAAATTTAAATATACATTTAATTTTTCTATAAAAACTTACGAATATGGCATGGAGGGGGCAAAAAAAAAATTCAACTATAGGGTCAAGTGGGGTATCATTCGAAAGGGCTTGAGTTGCACTTTTTGAAGCCGTTTTTCTTTTTTTTTCTACACTCGGAAAATTTTGATCTATGAAGGAAAATGTAAAAAAAAAATACCATTCCCCCCCCTTATCTCCGAAATTATTCAAGCGAAAAATTTGAAATAATTACTTGCGATTAAGATAAACATATATATTACGGGAAAAGTTTTCTTTTTTCTGTATCTAGCATATTTTTTGTTTTATTTTCAAAAATCATTTCCTAGTTAGATGTGCAATTTAATCAACTTTATAAGTTTTTTTTTGTTTTAAAAAATTCCTATAAAACTATAAATAGAAGTACTCTCTATCAAATAAAACAATAATAATCGAGATCAGTTCACGTGATAAACAATAATCGCTAAAAGACCAACATACATACTAAGCCGATTGCCCTTGCACGTTAGTACCAAATGGGGCCGATAGATGGCGCTGACCCCATTCGCGCTGTTAAGATTTTTCTAGAATTAATGGGGTTGGGATTGGGACGCTTATATTTATTTTCAATAGCAGGTCAAAAAAAGATCGCGATTCAATTGTCTTGGTGTAAAAGTTACTCGTTGTTTTAAATTGAATTCTATTGTGTTGGGTTAAAATAAGTAATTTAACAAATATATTGGGACTTTTACTTTACCTTGAGTTAATTGTTAGTTTGCACGGAACCCTCGGTGCGCGAGTCAGACTCGCACTTGACCGGTTTTTTTGTAGTGTAGTTTATCTATAACTCATTTACAACTAAGCGCTGTTACACCATGCACCGTGGCACAGAATAGATAATAGTACAAGTACAGAAGGGACACTCCTTTGATCTTTACAAAAGGCGCTTTTTTCTCAACGAAAACATTAAGATTTATGGCCCTCTGACGTCGTCGACGACGACGTCGACGTTCATCGCTACAAGTACATGCCGGTTCCCCAACGTTGGGGCACCGGCATGTACCTACTTGTAGCGACGAACGTAAATCGCGGAGTGTCCGCCCCTTACCGTGGTAACTAACAATTTTATGTCCCAAATAGGTAACACTGTCCCTTTGATTGTGTCCCATTGCTTCTAACGCGCGGAACCAAGTCAATACAATATTAATTTACATTTTAGGGTGAAAACAGACCAAAGGGCAGAGTTGCCATTGACCAAAAAAGTCGGGAAACTACTTTATTAGGTACTAACTATCTTATTTACCAAAATTAAACGATGGGCATCATTACATGTTTTAAAATGTTTTTAATTACAAGCAAAGCCTTACATTACAAATAAAGTAGTTATTATTAAATGGTTGTAATTATAATGGTTAAATGGTTACGATGTACTTTTTATGGTTATTAATATTCCGAAAACTGTGAATTTGTATACCTAACTATATAACGTAATCAGAATAAAGAGACAGTTGGATTCCGGTAAACACTTCGTGAGGGGAGATTACGTTAAATAGACGTGTCCCAAAATAGTGTATTATTAGATTCAAAACACTGCGAACACGGTATGTCACTTGAAAGTTTCATTCGTTGTATGAAAAAACTGAACAAAAATGCTCTCACCTAGTAATATTGGCATATGCTTAACTTTACCTACTAACTTTTGTTTGCGCCTCCTAGGATGATTTCTGGAATAATAATATATAATAAATCATCCTATACATATACGTCCCACTGCTGGGCACTGCCTTCCTCTCAAGTCTGAGAGGGAAAGGGCAATAGTCCCCTTGTTGGCCCACTTCAGATTTCCTCACGATGTTTTTCTTTCACCGAAAAGCTCTGGATTATACCAAACTATGTCAATACAAAATATTATCTAAACCGGTTTAACGACTTACGCATGAAAGTTAACGACCAAAATTATAGACAGAAAAAATTACTCTAGAATTTATAATATACTAGCTTCCGCCCGCGACTTCGTCTGCGTGGACCCGGGATAAAAACTATCCTTTATTTTAAACCAGGCTATACACTATCTTGGTGTAAAATTTCATCCAAATCGGTTGAGCCATTTAAGCGTGATTAAGTACGTAACAAACATCTAAACATCCAAACTTTCGTATTTATAATATTACTTAGTAGGATTACTACTAGTAGTAAGTAGTAGTGGAAGCTACGGTAGCCTGTAGCGGTTCAAGCATGCGGCCGTCAAGCGGCGGTCGTAGGTTCGAATCCCGGCTCGTACCAATGAGTTTTTCGGAACTTGTGTACGGAATATTTACCGTTAGCTTTTCGGTGCAGGAGAACATCGTGAGGAAACCGGTCTAATCCCAATAAGGTCTAGTTGTCCCTCTGGGTTGGAAGGTGGGGTGGCAGTCGCTTTCGTAAAACTAGTGCCTATGCCAAATCTTGGGATTAGGTGTCAAAGCGGACCCCGGCGTCCTGTAGGGGCATTACCGGAAATAACGCTAGGAGGATGATGACGATTAGTTACGTAGTAAGTGATCACAAGAATCTTGATGGATGCATTTAGTTTGTTAACCCCACAGCACTTTGCTGAAACCCATCAAGCTTCAAAATTTACAGCACTCGCTAAAATATTTAGTATTCGTAATAAATCCGAATATAATTTAACACAGCGGTTTACAGTAGTCAAGTTTACTTGCCCCAGTTACTTGCGTTTACCACTCGTAAACTTAGTGAAGACAGTGAAGCCGTCCCTCACAAAACTGCACTATAAGTCACTTGCATAAGTTTGGAATTGCTTTGTACGATAGAATTAGATGAGATTGCGACATATCTCACAGTTTTGCACCTTAACTCGAAGGTATACGGTAGAAATTTGTGTGTAATAAGGCGAGGGGTTGTCTCGTGCGGTAATGTTTGGCGCTTCAGATGACTGTCTGAGATAAATCAATGTTTCGTTTCCTCATTGATTTGCTTGACCTGATTACAGCGTGTTAGTGATCGATTTATGCAATGCGGGTAGTTTCGACTTGATTGTGTATACAAGGTGAAAACTGTAACAATACACAGAAAAATACATACAAGGCGGTCATAACACTGCCGCCGCAGGACCGGTCACTTTGGCACTATTTTGGGGAGGCATATGTCCAGTAGTGGACTTCTTTCTATGATGACTCTATCGGGAATAGCCGGATCGCAGGTTCGAGTCCTGTCAGGGGCTATAGACGAAGATGGTTTTTGTTTTCCATAATATTCTTTCTCTCTGTATCATATCGTTTAACAATATGATCGGGGTGGGAAATTACCCCCATTGAAAATAGCACGAAAAAAAATGTTTAAATAAATGATTTGTTTCGTCAAAGAATGTATAATTACTTACCTTCATTCAAGATGATATCTGTTTCAATCAAACGGCTGTCTTAATTTTTTTTTCTGTGTAGGCTGTTAGTTTGGTCTAATAAGGGAGAACCGTAGAAATCTGATTGGGAGCTGAAAGAGGTGCACCTAATAAACAGGGTCTCACTCTTAAACGAAACAGTGGCCCCAGAATCACCTTCATACACTTAATTCCAGATAACAACCTGGAATGGCTGCCTCAGCGGCCTGTGTTCAACTACCACCACTGCGAGCTCCGATTCTGGAGGAACAAGCTGTCAGCCATCCCTTTCTCCCTGTGGTATCACATGTTCAGAGACCAACAAACTAGGAGCTTTGGTATCGGGTAAGTCGAAACACTCTAGAAACATACGAATTGGGTCCCAGATAGGTTGGTGTATTGGCGTTACTTTGTAGAAGTCCATGTTGTTACGAGAACAATGTTCCAAAAATACGCAAATAGTTGCATCTCATCTTCGCTGATAGACCAGCATTTTTTTTAGCGGAATAGCAAAGTATCTTTATTTTTCGTTTATTAATGTATATTCTGTTATCTGACGATCGTTATGTGATATATTCGTAATTTATTTACTGTGACTATAATTTGAATTTTATTGACATTTTATTATAATTCTTAATTCTCTTTGACGATCATAATATAAATTCATATAGATTAAGCTAGCTTTAATTTATATTGTTAATTGTATATTATGAAATAAATAAATCTAAATCTAAATATTTTTCTCGTAACATGGTATACCTACATATCAATATATGGGGTACAATCTTAGCAAATTGAAAACCAAGCGAAGCTGTGACTATGGGCGACTAGGCGACGATTTACATACCTAATCATACAGATGATAAATATTTAATGTAGGTACGTAGAATACATCATTTACTCATATAAAATATTCATTACCGCGATTTGAACCCAGGGCTTTCAGCTTCATAGGCAGGGTTACTACCAATGAAGGGACGGTAGCCTAGCGGTTCAAGCATGCGACTGTCAAACGGCGGTCGTAGGTTCGAAGTAGCTAATCACTAGCTAATGGACTAGTCATAATCTTCTTTGGTTACGGTAAATGGATTTGGCCTTCTCTATTTGTGATAGGCGTGTTTACAACTCCCCTAAACATCCATTAATTACTTTATTTAGAATTAGATACATTAGCTGGGAATAGAAAGGTTTAAAGGCTTACGCAAGAATTGGCTGCTTCTATTGCTTTGATCAACACAAGGTGGACTGATGACCTGGTAAAGGTTGCGGGAGTCCACTGGATGCGGGTGGCGAAGGACCGGTCACTCTGGCACTCTTTGGGGGAGGCCTATGTCCAGCAGTGGACGTCTTTCGGCTGATATGACGATGATGATTGCTTTGATCATCTCTATCATGTATGATTATTTTTCTTAACAATATGTACCTAAACTAAAATTGGAAAACATCGTGAGGAAACTGGTCTAATCCCTATAGGGTCTAGTTTCCCTCTGGGTTGAAAGGTCAGGTGGCAGTCGCTTTACAAAAAATTGTGCCTATACCTACTTAATCTTGGGATTCTTTAGGGCACAACCAGACATAACGTTTGGAGGATGATAATGTCTATCTAAAATTATATTTATGGCTTTTCAGAAAACCTCAAACCATTTCGCGCCACCGACCAATATGCCGTTTGACAATAACCAATGCAAATGGTTCTCAAAATATATATATACAGTGTCCGGCCCAACACCAAAATATACTCGAAAATGTACACTCGCCACCAAACTTATACGAGCTATGCAGAAGAAGACTGTATCAAATCATATCGGACACTGCCAAAAAGTTAACAACAGAAACACAGAGCATTTATGCAGATCCTCCATATGACAGACAAAATATGACACATATTCAAGAAGATTTCCAAAACTCCAACATAGACAAAGCTAGCATACCAAGCGAAGACAAAAACGGCAATTACGAATTCAAAGTCATGCCGTCCGTTTTCAAAAATGGAAATAAAAGTAAAGAAAAAAGTTACTACGCTTCTTCGGATATAGTGGATGAACATTACAGCTTTCTACCCAATTTTATGAAGAGAGATTTGCGTGGTGGACCTGTGTCGAGATGTGAGAACGTTGCCTGCCTGAAGCCCATATTTGATTTCGTGCTATACGAATTCTGTCTTGGGTAAGGAATTTCCTGATTTACATTTCGGGTCATCTTGAAGTAGGGTGCCCTTCAGGTGATATAACTTTGTCGGTTCGGATTTTGTTCGACCTGAGAGATAATTTTGTTTGGTTACGTTTGGAAGTCACTTAGCATTAGCAGATGAACTATTGCAATATAAAAAATTAAAACCTTAAGTATAGAATGAAGGTATAACCATTTTTCTGATCTGATCTTAAATTACTTAGAGCCTGATATGCACAACCGTCATTACTGTCCATTACGGTATAAGGATCCGACAACGACACTTATTGTGGGCGGTGAGAACAGTAAGCATGTTTTGCCCTTCGATACCATTACTAGATCTGACACCGATAGTTACAAAAGATAGGGTGTGAGCAACTGAGCAGCCTCTTAGTACTTAGTGCACTGTTTTTTATAAACCACTAAACGTACTGTTCATTTTATAAATATTTGATAGTCTTTGATATATCACTGTAATCCAAGACAAGGTATTTATATTTCCATTGCATCAGATTTCAGTACCTATACATGTTGAATGGTACTCCCAATTATAAAAATATGGATGCACACAACTTAGGTTGGTACTCATAAAAAAATGTCTTACCGTTCTTATGTCAGCGGATTAAGGTTTAGGTTTAAATCGATACACATTTTTGCACTTGACTGCACTTAGGTAAATAGTTTTTGTCATAAACTGTCACAGTGAATGAAAGGAATTTTCTTTAGCCGACGCTTCTGCTTCAAAATTTAATCATCACAGTTTTTTCTTGACATTGCTTTAAACACACTGGTAATTCATAATATACACATAATGAACCGACGAAGTACCTAGTTCGTAACATAGTATTTCGTTTTTATTTCAGTGATATAATCCTCATCGACAGAACGGAGTCTGCGATCCTGAGTGCTGTATTCTGTTCTAAAACCTGCGCGGTAGCGTGGAAGCGAGGTAGAACTAATGTTATACCATGGACTTTAGTACAAAATACCTAGTTAAAGGTGACAAAACAACAGTAAAGTATTTTATTGTTTACAATCTTTTCTTGCTAACATAGGTTCCTACGTGTTAAATCACAATCACACGAGAAAGATAATCAGAGATTCCTTGACACAGTTAATAAAAACTGTTATACAATAGGTACTATGCGCTATGCGTGGCATAATCCCAGAACCGTGTCACAGAACCTAACCCAAAACATCAGAAAAGCGAGGAACCGACTCTCACAGACAGGCGCGGCCTGGCCGCCGATGGTCAATAGTAAACTTGTCATTAACTGTAAAATTTACCATTGACCGCCACCTTACCGCCACCTGCCGCCACCTCAGCCTCAGCCACCAGGCCTTATACTTATGAGATATCTCAGATATCTATGGTTCTACTTGCCATCTGTCAATATTGACAGTAATGTATTTCCATGTCATTCTCACAGTTTTTCGTATTATCTTTTGAGACGAATCCTTTATTAGATGAAAGCAGTATCTCTTATTAGTTTGTGGATGAAAGAAGATACTGTAGAGGACCATGTCTGTTGGAAGTGTACCCAGAGACAGAATACCAACAAATAATAGATTTAGCAAGGAGAGGGATGAATATTTTAAGCACCACGGATGTACCTTGGATAGCCTGCATTACATGTACGGAATCCGATGTGGTCGGGTCAGGTGGTTCTTTTTCAACATGGCTACGATAAATTTTAACGACGTAAGAGCTCGTTCTATGTTTAAGTAAGTATATCTATGATACTTTGAAGTAAGCCTATGTAGGTATCTGATCCGTCAGTGCCTCAATGCTGGTATCTGATCCATCGGTCCCTCAAGGCTAAGAGTTGTGACTACCAGGAGCTGCTTCTGTATATTGACGCCGGTGGCATGGCGGAGTACATTTGTTCATCGTGTGGTTTGCGGGTCCAGCTGCCTCGTGGTAAGCCAGTACTGTCTAGCTGGTCTAATTAGACAGACGTTCAGATGTACTCTATGAGTAATGATTGCAAGGATCGTGTGGTTTGTGACCTTTACTCCTCTTTACTTCAAAGCAGCCACCCATTGTCATTTTTTCAAAACTGGACTGGTCCAAGTGGGCCAAGCGGCCGAATAAGAATGTTAATTTATAATTCTCTGGAAGCATGTACTCGTAGTTGAAAGCCATGTTGCAGTTAACACGGAGCTCTTTGAGTATTAACACATCAGGATGTGCTCCAATATCAAACAAGCAAACAAATCGCCCGTAGTCACATTTTATTCCCGAGTTGAACCGTGTACAGATGTAGTGCATAATGGTTCCCCATCGTTTTTTCTCCGCAACGTTCGTACTTGTCATGCTACTTCAATCAGCCTCAGTACTTTTTGTACCGAGACTGACTGAAATAGTAAGACACGTTTAGTACGTTTCCGTGAAAAAACGATGGGAAACCATTGTGCACTACATCTGTAATTATTAGCATTATTTCAATGAAAGTGAATGTCTCATTGAAGTTTAAATTACCTACATTTGGATGTATTTGATAGGCCAAGTGTTTGTAAGTTTGACCGCTTGGACTTTATGGATAAGCGTGACATTGCGGATGGTATGGGAGACAAATATGTTATCAAAGTTATAGATACTTTTCTTACGCTTTCTTCTTAAAGAATATGGTGCAAAACGTAAAGTGATTTTTGACATCGACCGTGCAAACGTACGCGTTATCATTAAATGCGACACAGAAGAATCATCAGCGCGTTACCAGCCCTGTATTGATTTGAGGATTAATTACGTAGATAGCTACATGCAGGTCCCTGAGTCTACGGCGCCTTAGATCAGAAACACAATACCATATACTAACTGAGCAAATACCCAGTATTGTTATTATGGATACGGTGAACGGTCTTCTGTAAGCCAAGAGCACTTTACCAGGTGGGTCGTTCCAAGTATGAGCGAGATGAAATTCGTCTGTTTTTCCTGCTCTACCTCTTCCAGATCGTACGCAAGCCTATCCGCCGAGAGGTATCGTCATTTCACCGAGCACCCACTTACCATTCACCCGTTCAGCAAGCTAGTTTTCTGGGCACAGGTGGTCGTCTCTATCTCCGTTCTTATTGGGACATACTTGATGCCATTTTGGATATCCCAAACGAGGCCTAGTGATGCAGTAAGTAATTCAAATCAAACCTCCCGCGGTGGGGTAGAAAGTAGAAACACCCAGATATTTACTAGAAACACTAACTACGCAGTAGATACGAAAATATAATAGGCTTTAAAAAGAGGAAGACCGAGGAAAATAGATACGTAACTACGTGACATGAATAGGAAGCATGTGTGTGGAGTGGTTAGACGAGGTATGGAGGAAAAGAAATATATCAAAGATATGTTAAACATTTTTCGCCGTAAGGTGTAAAAGTGTAAACACATCTTTGACGTCGACTGTACAATTAAGAAATCGGGTAGGTACCTATTCAATGAATTATTTAACAAGTTTGTAATACCTACTACTTACCTATTTCACACAGCTCACAAATGGGTGACTTCTCATACCTTGTCGTGAAATGTACCTACAGTCTTCTGAACCAAAACATTTATAACATTAAACTAAATCAAGGTATTAGTCAGCTTGCTTCTAAATTGAAAATTAGCTTAATTTTAATTCGGTAGGAGAGTCTCCAACCCCAAAAGAGACACGAGATGTAAAAGGTGCAAAAAGAGAAACAAGTTTCGAGATATTCGAGAATTGTCTTCGTCATTCAATGCTATCCTTAATCTTTTTTGTTTTAGGATTTAACCCACCGAATTATACGCTTCGCTCAAGTCACTTACATCCTCATCAACATCCCTCTCAACGCCTTAAAAGGCTACATCGATGGGAAGAACAGTCAAAACATAGTCTTGGACAAATGGAAAATCCTAAAGCACTACTCATACACCTGGATGGTCGTAGATGTGATGGCTGTGGTGTGTGCTTTAGATGAGTTCTTCTCGTATGCGCTTTGCCACTCGCTCTTTATGCCTTTGATAGCATCCCTAACAGAGCTGCAATGGATTGTTTTTTTCTGTTACGTGAGCAACATATGCACGGTTTTGAGAATGGGGGTGAGTTGGCTATGCTTTAACATTATCATCAGTCGAAAGACGTCCACAGTTGGACATAGGCTTCGCCCAAAGTGTGCCAACGACCGGTCCTGCGCCACCCGCATCCAGCAGCCTTCCTAAACTTTACCAGATCATCAGTCCACCTGGTGGGGAGTACCCACTACGCGCCTACCGGTGCGTCGTCACCACTCGAGAACCTTTCCAACCCAATGGATGGCCCAGGCCATTTTTACGTGCAATGTGCCGCGCTGCAACTTAAGTTTAGTGATTCGGAAAGCTATGTCGGTTATCTAAGTTATCTTGATTCTGTTGCGGATAGCCTCATTATTGATCCGAACCCGCAGATAAACTTACAGCATAAGTAGCCCTCTCCGTCGTGAGCGTGGTCACTCCCCGAATCGCATATTTATGGCCCTCACCTTCGGTTAGGGCAAGGGGCGGACACTCCGCGATTTACGTTCATCGCTACAAGTACATGCCGGTGCCCCAACGTTGAGGAACCGGCATGTACTTGTAGCGATGAACGTCGACGTTGTCGTCGACGACGTCAGAGCGCCATAAATCTTAATGTTTTGGCTGAGAAAAAAAGCGCCTTATGTAAAGATCAAAGGAGTGTCCCTTCTGTATACTTGTTCTATTATCTATTCTGTGATTAGGGTCACAAACACCTGCGATCTGAGGCATTCACGAATTCACCGCCCTAGGCATGTTGTACTTAATGTCTTAATTATCACAGTTTATGGTATAAATTTTAGTACGCTAACCTTAATTACACGAAGATATTAATGTCTAGCATAACCTATTTGAAGAATATTTATGGTATCTATTTACATTGAAGAAGTCATTCAGTGAATAAAAACAATACTTACCTACCTAACACTAATTTATTGCAACATTTGTAGAAAGCTTGTCGGAGGTCCATTTTAGAGTTTGAAAACTGGTAAACAACACACGTAGTCTGTAAAATTTTAAAGGTCTAGGGCCCCTCCCTGGATCCACTACTGGTCTGACGTTCTCAAATGACGTGAAAAATATTTTTTACTTTTCATTAGATGTGTTCAAGAACAGTACTAGAAATCGTGTTATACCTGACCTCGTACTTATCTTGGAACATCGTGTTCCAATTCGCTCTCGAGTACTACATGGAGGGAAGCTACCACCCGGCGCAGCCGCGCGCCTGCTCGTGGCTCACCATCGGGAAGCTGTGGGACGAGCCAGGAGAGGTGCGGCTCATCTACAGTCTGTATAGGGCTGGTGAGTATGCAAACTAGTAGTCTCTTATACTACCATAGTAGAGACCAAACCATTTCTAGTGTAGCAAGCGTATGCTCCAGAAGTGTCACTGTAAGAAGTAATGCTAATTTACAGTCTAGCTGAGTCTGGTGAGTATAATCTGACAACATTCAAAAAACAGCACGGGAACTCGTCTTATATCTGACCTCGTACTTATCCTGGAACATCGTGTTCCAATTCGCTCTCGAGTTCTACATGAGCTAAACACCCGGCGCAGCCGCGCGCCTGCTCGTGGCTCACCATCGTACAACTTTGAGACGAGACGAACCGGGGGAGGAGCGAGCGGTCTGTATAGAGCTGGTGAGTATGCAAACTAGTAGTATCTTAGTTTGAGTAATGTAAAGTCAATATATGAAAGTGTGTTACATAAGTTTCCTAAAATATCATGCGTTAGCCTGCGATTGTCAAAAAACGTTTTGTATGGTCGTCGAACCACCTTAACCACCTTAACAAGGCAGACTGAACTATATTTCCCACCATGAATTAACCTTATTTCTATGTAGTAGGGTTCAATTCTATGAAAACCCAGATGACTTAAAGGCCGTTAAAGGGTAAAATTAACGACTTTCTTTTCAGTTGGAATGTTGAGGAAGAATTCGAACTTAAATCTTCTTCAATACGACGGATGTTTCGAAATTTTCACCATAACTTCCTTTATTGTCGCTCAAGTAAGTTCAAAGTCACTTTTCCACCGGCTAGTTAGGTTCTACTAGGATTTGCAAATATTTATATCTCCACTTTAGTTGTAAAAGATAGGTAGGTTAGGTTCGTTAGGTATAAATCGCGTATATACCTATACTCGTACCGCTACAAATAAATGTACAAAATGTGCACTTCTCCCTACCAGTAGGGATAGCTCGGTAGGGATAAATGTACCAGTCGATATTTTTGGCTGACTTAGTACATCTAATAGACAGTTTATTGTGAAGGCTCCGTGCCCAATCAATTAACTTGTGCAATTTAAGATGATTATTCGTCCATGCCTGATTGGAAGGAACTCCGACTCAAACTTAGCCGGTTCTTTGTCCCTATGAACATGCCATCAAAAGCAAATAATATCCCTTCAACTTCTTCAACTCCAAGTGAGTTGACTCAAGTTTGCCACTGTTGCAACCAACCTGGTATACCACCGACGTCATACGAAGTCCAAAAACGATAGGGTAAAAGTACGTTTCACCGGACGCTTAAGACCTGGATGTACGTTTATTTTTTTAATAAGGACTGCGAGTTTCATAGTGCTACGAATAAAAGTTTAATTGTAAGATAGATAAATTTGTCATCATTTAAATGAACCTAGAAATTAATAACATACTTATAGATATGCTTAAAATATTTTTAAAGTTATTTGGGTCGGTTTCCGTGGTTTGTACCATTTGCCGGAGACTAAGAAACGTGATTTGTACATAATACCTAATCGGCGTGCCGTTTCACCGGACTAGGGAAGAAATGTATGGGATTTGAGCGCTGCGTGGTGCTCAAACTTTAGTTGGTAAACAGTTGATTGAGATTATTTTTTTGAGACTTCAAAAATCTTCATGTTATATATTATTTATTAATAAATCGGCTCATTCGTCTACTTTTTTTTATATATATACTTGGTGTCTCTGATGGTTATTATACATACCTAAGTAGAATAAAATTATATCGATAAAAATACTTTTTTCCATCATAAATATTTAGGTGAAGGGTAACGCCGCAATACGTTAACATAAATAAATATACGTGACGTTACCATAAAACTTAACAAAAGTTGTAATAACGCTTAGATCATGCTGGTAAATATGTGTTATTTGTGGTGTAATAAGGATATTATTATTATTAGATAACTGAAATAGAAAAAAAATGCAAGTTATAAAATAAAATCCAGTTTTTATCGACTAAAAGTCTAAAACAAACAAAAATAATTCGCATTAATATCGACCTAGTTCGTAACTAAATAAGGTTGTTATTTCAATAAACTACCAAATAATAGCATGGCTGAGGCAAGCGTGGATTCGGTAGCAGGCACTATGGGTACGTTTAACCGGACGCCCGTTCGGTGAATTGGACAAGCAAATTATGTGGAACCTATCACGCGAACAGAATTTTAAAAATAGTGTTTATACGGTATTCATTATGATATAATTACAAACCTTACATTTTTACAAGGAATTAGAACTAATTGCAAAACCATAAACACATACGGCTCTTGATACTATTGACTATTGATGTAATGTAAGTGTTATGTTTTTTTTTTAATAGCCTTGCCAAAAAGCTTGTTTTTACGCCAAAAAGTCTTGAAAATGATTAATTTTAAACACCGTTTTACAGAAATCTATTTTATCTAGATTAACAATGTTCGGTAAATGCTCATAAAATTCCCTATACTTTTAGTTATCTGAAAAGCGAAATAGTTTATATAAATAGTTTATGTTCAACCAATAAATAAATAATTTAAAAAAACATAAGGTTTCCCTGATTCCGGACGCTGTTCGTAGAAACCTTCAAGTCAAAACGAAGGTGAACTGAATCTGCACTTGCACTGGATGGTGCACTAAATGAACTTGTTTGCACAAATAACTAAAACCAATTAAATAATGACCCCGCAAAACCCAATTTTCATTCATAAAATTGCTTCTTTAATATTTTATGACCTTAAGAAATTCACTCAATTTCTTAACGATATTCGTTAGGAGTCCCGTACAAAACAGCGATGGACCGGCTCGATCAATTATCGTGGCTCGAATGAGGTCCGAAAAGGCCGGTTCTGCCTGGATGCCACCTTGCCTTTTCTTTCTGTAGTGACGATTGCGTTGGGGTTCATCATATCTTTCGGCGTTGGGGTTAATAGTATTATTTTGATTGCAGTGTTTAATTATGCACTGCTCCTTCAAATGCATGCTTGCTTTATTTGGATCGCAGTCGGCAAAGATGAAGTACTACATTATGTCGCAGCAGATTCAGACATATATGAACCAGAGGCGCTTCCCTCCAAGGATCAAAAAGAAGATTCTCAAGTTTTATGCAATCCGGTTCAGGTCTCACTTCTTTGTGGTCAGTTTAGATTAATTATATATTAACCTCTATACCAATGTAGATAACTACTTACAACTACAGAGGCAGATACATGCAACAGATCCGGTCAGCTATAATGAGCTTCATGCGAACGAGCGTTTAAGGATATATTCAGCTTCGCAAATCATATCTAAGCTCACGCCCGCAACTAATCTCCCGATGGCGTGGAAAATTGATATATAAGGTGATTCCAAATTAGATGCCAGTACTTTCAGAGCTGATAGTATTCGTCCTTAGAAATAGACATAAGAATAAATCGAATTCGCCGATCACCTCCCCAGGAGTCCATGATGTTAGACTTCGTCTCTGGCCAACTCCACGAAGACATCATCATGCACTCGGGCCGCCAACTCGTGCGGGAAGTCACCTTCCTGAAACAGTTACCTTGGTCCGTGCTCATCGAGATCAGCCTCAAGTTTGAACTGACGATATTCATTGAGGGGGATATTATATACAAAATTCATACCATGGGTAAGCATACTTACCCCCCTTGGTTGTACAAAAACGACAATAAGAGTTACTTCTGCTGCTGAATGTATATACTGTGGAAGGATTTATTTGAATAGGTGGTACCCTGTATATACCGTGTGAGAGGATGAATAAATAATTATTGTATAGACTACTGTCTACTCTGAAGCACTCTTCAGAGTACCTCTCTGAGTGTGGACTGCCATAAACCCCTCTGGGGTAAAGTCCACACTCACCCTCTCTACTCCCCCATCAACATCGTAAGTATTGCCAGGCAGTGCACACGATCCTCAACCATCGCCATATATCCAGGGCATCTGAGGATTCGACTTTCAAAGATCCCACATTCTAGGTGACCGCATGTACTTCATAAGCAAAGGCACAATCGCGCTCTACTCGGAATCGGGCTGCGAGCTGGTGCACATGGACGACGGTGACCACTTCGGCGAGACCACGCTCATCACCAAACACGTGTGCCGCTCCGTCACCGCCGTGGCGGTCACCAACTGCGAGCTGTTCTGCTTGTCAAGGGAGAACTTTGCGATTATCGAGAAGTATCGCACGGCTTTTGATGAGCTAAGGAAGATGGGGGCTAGCCGAGTGCAGTGGATAAAGATGATGGATGACCAGTATAAGGCTCAGTTGAAGGACTGGCAGGAGAACAAATAAAAAGGTTTCAAAAATTACGTATACTCCGTCACCAACTGAGAGCTGTTCTGTTTGTCGAGGGAGAACTCTGCGATTGTCGAGAAGTACGCACGGCATTTGATGAGCTGAGGAAGATGGGGGTTAGCCGAGTGTATAAGGCTCAGTTGAAGGACTGGCGGGAGACCAAATAAAAAGGTTTCATTTTAAGATTACGTATACTTAATCATATGCTTGCACGGACCCGCGGAGGCTATAATTTTAAATCGCACCGACATCCGCACACAAGGGGTTAAGGCATTTTTTTTTTGTTCGTGTTGTAGCCCTAACTTGTCAAGGATACTATTTTAAGTTGAATTATTGTTATATTAGATGTAGTAAATAAAACACCTGTTAAATTGCCACTTTTATTTAAATTAAAACTTGCTCAACAAAATGATCCTTCGAACATAAATAATGATGAAATGGAATACTGAGTACTGAGTCGCAGTCTGAATAGCAGTACTGTCGCGATACATTATTTCTCTTTCTATTGAAGTGTTCTTAATCCCCGACGCAAAAAGAGGGGTGTTATAAGTTTAACGTGTCTGTGTGTCTGTGTATCTGTCTGTGGTAGCGTAGCTCCCTAACGGATGGCCTGATTTGAATGCGGTTTTTTTCTGTCATAGATAATTTTATCCCGAGTGTTCTTAGTTATGTTTCATGAAAATCTATTCAGCCGTTTTTGAGATATTGCACATTGAAATGAAAATGTCGACGGTTTTTCAACTTTTCTAAGTTGTAGTTGAACTTGTAGGTCGCGTAGCCTTGGAGAGCTCCAGGTACTATTTTTAAAATTAGTGATAGACATTGTAAATTATAAAAATATAAGCCCTTTGGATGCCATTCTTGACAACTATACCGCAGTGTGAATATGAACCTTAGTTGAAATCAAGGTGACTGACAGCGCACGCCAAATGCGTTATTGGCGCAGTGGGCACGACATGCAACGCGTTTAGGTGTTCTTTGCGTCCAAGGGGTTAAGAACAGTAGGGTCGCGATTGATTCTGCATACTAAAGGAAGTTGCGCCATAACCAGGGATGAAAAACACCAAGTATTAAAACATGCGAAAGGAGAAACACCAATTCCAAAATTTTTTTTTCTGTAATAGCGGTATGATGGTAGTCCCGTAGTTTGCGAAACAAAAATCGCTACCAGTTTTAGTGTAGGCAACCTAGATAGCCCTAAGCTATTAGCCCTAGGTAAGCATAATAATAAAATTTTGACATAAACAAATTATAGTTGAACTTATTTGGGGCCGAACCCTGTCCAGTAATAGAGGCAACCGGATGTCTCACAATATTTCAGCTCCCGAAGTGTTGTGGAACCGCCCTGTGCAACCCGAACTGAGCCAACTTGTACTGGAGCGAATATAGAAAAAAAAATAAGAAAAATTGTTTTTTTTTTGTTTCGAGACAGCCCTTTGAAATAGCGGTTGCCTAAAAGTGTGTACGCTGTTCATACAGGGTGACATTTTAATCAGTGTCCAAATTCAAGCAAGTATAAGATTCATCAGCAAAATTATAAAATACTTTTTTTTGTTTCATATCATTCAATACAAAAAAATGTAGTAATTGCTGCTTAAAGTTATTCCAAAAAAAACCTACCGCGCGGGCACCTCAGCGGGTAGTAAGGTTTGCGCACGGCACGCCTCCCCTCCCTCGGCCCCGCCCCGCTCCGCGCGGTACAGAATTCTTCTGGGATAGACAATTTATAATTTAAAAAATACCTATCAGTTTTTTTTTCAAAAATGGAGTCTATTAGTGATACTAAATGCCTACAAAAAATTTGGACACTGATTAAAATGTCACCCTGTATAATGAAATGTTAGTTTAAATCGAATACATGGCGACATTCTTTTGATTTCACCCTTTTTGGGCCATTTTTTGAGAAGCTCCCCCCCGCAGTATGCGACTACAAATTAATATCGTTTCCCTCCCTACACATCCCAATAGATTTCAGAACTACAACGTGTGTGCCAATTTTTGGGCTAAGTTGCTTGCACTATTGTTATAGCTTCTAAGGCCCAAAATAGACGGTGAAACGCAATTGCAACGAAACTGCAACTTAGTTGATGCCATAGACTCCTTGAGAGACCACAAATAACGCAACTATTTTGAAACCGGTTTACTGCGTTTCAACCAGTCGCGTCATGTGTGGTCTCTCTAAGGAGTATATGGCATAAAAGAAGAAGTTGCAGAAGTTTCACCGTCTGTTTGGGGCCTTAAGAATCTACTTACGAAATAACAATTTAAACAGTCTTTTACCCGACTCCTTGTTCATTCATCATCATCATCATCATCATCATCATATGAGCCGAAAGACGTCCACTGCTGGACATAGGCCTCCCCCAAAGAGTGCCAAAGTGACCGATCTTGCGCCACCCGCATCCAGCGGTCATCAGTCCTTGTCGGGGGCCTACCCACGCTGCGCCTTCCGGTACGCGGTCGCCACTCGAGAACCTTTCCGCCCCAACGGCCATCGGTTCTACGTGCTTGTTCATACACTTATCTCAATCTGTAGTTCCCTACAGATAATGTTTGAATTGCAAACAAAATAAATAAAGAAATGTCCATGAAGCTATGGCGCTGTTTATGGACAAGTTTGAAAAATCCGATACCTTTTATTTTATGTATGTCACCGTTATATTGTGAACACCCTCAATTTATAATCTCACTTCTCTCTTAGGTCACAATTTGTCAACGGTTTACAGTATAGCGTATAAACATAAACCGTCGACAAATTGTGAACTGCTAAAACCGTCTACAATTCATGAACTCCATCTCTCTCGAATTGCTTCAGTTAAAAAGAGAAACGCTTCGAACACAATGGTAGGGCTAGTTCATAATTGGATATATATATATATATATTTAGTGTATTTATTGCTTAACGTATTTGAATACAGGCACTGTCTTGGATTGTATTTGGACCAATGAACTATGTTTTTGTGTGTTTTGTTAGTGATTGTTAGGCATATAGGTTGATATGGGGTTAAAAATATTTTCATCTCTATAAAAATAGTTTCATAGTCCATGATGTTAAAAGCTTTCTGCGATAGGTGTATAGAGCCTAATAATAAATATGTTAACTTATTCTGCAATATACATGAGCGGTTGAGATCACAAATTCTGCATTTCCATGCTATATTTAGTACATTATTCATCTACGGCGGACCGAGCCGCAGGTGAGGCCGATAAATATGCGTTCTGAGGATTTCTTTATGACCGCCCGAGGTGAGTAAAAAAATGTTACGTCTCTCCCTGACCAGGAAGTGGGATTTTCCGCACGTGGTAATTGCTACTTTATGGCCAGGTCTCTAGCTCTAAAACACTATTTGTTTTACCGCCCTAGGTAAGTAATGCACTATAACATACCCCCCCTGGTGGTAATAGACAATTTATGGCCAGATGTGACGTAAACTAAAATTTAAAATGAGAGTAGTGTTTACTGAGTTTCCCAATTGAACTATACGAACAATCTTCTCTTGAACATGCAAAATATATAATGGGAGGTTTTCCTCTTAAAATTTAGCGTTTTTCTTATCAATTTAATTCACATAAGCCTTAAAACCTACTATGTTTCTTTTTCTAAATATTGTGGCTTTGACGTTGGAAAGAAAGAAAGAAAGGTACCTCATGCTATATAAAATTAGAATTTTATAATCAGAATTTCGGACATATTCTTCTACGATTCATCGTATATCTAAGATATCAAAGGAAAATCTTGTACTTCTTTGACTTATTTCGAATATTGCGTGCTTTGTAAACATGTCAATTCTAAAGAGTTGCGTTTCAAAATGGTTTTCCTTGAAATCGCATGACCCTAATCTTAACACTTCCACTGCAAGGAACCCGCCTAGCGGGCGCCTACGCCGTAGTCGATTTCCGCTACATACGAGAATAACCACGGGATCGGCTACGAGCGTAGCGCGTAGCGATTCTTGGCAGTGAATGTGTTAACGCACGATTTTTCTAATCTAGAATTTGGAATAGGGTACAAATAAATTTTAAAACGCGTTACATATCAAAAACTTTGAATGAAAAGAAAAGCAATATTTAACATGGGCGTACCTACGGTGGCGCAAGGTGGGGCATTTGCCTCACCCAGCTCTCTGACCCGAAGCTAAGAATTTTTAGGCAAAATTAAATATCAATTTGGGTTACTAAAAATACTTCTTACCCCTTAAAAAACGCTGGGTACGCTCATGCAATGTAGTATTTAAAATAGACCATAAATGTACTTAATAATATCATAATTTGTTGCGCTTTTGCAGATGTTCGCTAAACATAGCCAAAGGGCACATTATTTAGAAAAAGAATCTTCGACAGACCACGACAGTAAAATAATTTAGACTTATCTTAAATTTCTTCATAATTTACATGCTTCAGTTAACACGTTCGCAACCAAGAACCCGCCTGGTAGGCACTCGTAATGTTTGCTCAGATGCCGGCTCAGCCCGCTAGGCGGGCAGCAGTATAAACCTACACGCCCAGCGAGTTCTGTCGGTTTCTGGTGTATTGTTTCATTTTTAGTCCGGCTGCGAAAGTGTTATGTTCAATTTTGCTGCTTATCGCGTTGCATTACGGTTCAATATCCGTTATGAGTCATCGTAAGTGTACACTGTCCATCGGCGATGACTTGGTAGAGCATTTCGTTCATGTTGTATGGATCTATGGCCCTGGAAATATAGAAATTAATTTGTAAGTACTATAATATGTAATTCATAATTAATAATAATAGTAGCTTTTACCCAGCGGTGGGACACAATATAGGCTAATAAATATATATTATATATTCTAACACAATTGGACCTAGTCCCATAGTAAGCTCAATAAGGCTTGTGTTATGGGTAATAGACGACGGTATATTTAATATGTAGTTATAAATACTTTAATACATACAAAACATCCATGACTATATATATAACAAATATATTTTAATATATATAACAAATATTCATGCCCATCGAACAAATATTTGCCCTTACCGGGATTCGAACCCAGGACCTACAGCTTCGTAGGCAGCGTCACTACCAACTAAGCTAACCGGTCGTCAATCACGTGTACCGAAATATTTGGCTACCTTGGCTGCTACTAACTACACCTCCCATATGATTCCCCTATACTTGTACTGAGGACCTTGCTTCTAGTCAAATTACATGATTATAGATCAACGGGAAGTACCCGATAGCTTTTGATTGCCTTAGGAGTGTCAAAATATGCGTCAATCAAAACTGAACGATCTCTCGTCTCGATAAGGTCCTTACTCGAGCGGCTATACATACACGATGAATAAATACTACTATAAATAATACTCTACAACTCAAAATGAACACTCACTCGTCGCATTAAGGTCCATACTCGAGCGGCTATGACTCGTCTTCTCCCTTCGATTCGTGAATGAGTAGAATAGCAAGCAAACCACCACCACGCGCTGAATTGAGGAAACTATTTACAATGCCGTGTGGTGTCGGGTTAGAATTTCACCACCCCCTTTCTTCCCGTGGGTGTCGTAAAAGTCGACTAAGGGACCAGGGTTGAAGTGTGTTGTGGGCGATAGGCTAGCAACCTATCACTGCAATATCACATTTTGTCGATATTTTATACCCACATTTATGCTAAAAGTGGCGCTGGAACATACGTTTCATGTGCTCTGCCTACCCCTTTTGGGAATAAAGGCGTGAATGTATGTATGTATGTATTTACAATGCAAAATGAACACTCACTTGTCGCCATAAGGTCCATACTCGAGCGGCTATGACTCGTCCTCTGCCTTCAGACTCGTGGACGAGTAGAAAAGGACGCACG
Source organism: Epinotia demarniana (assembly GCA_945867215.1). NCBI lineage: Eukaryota > Metazoa > Arthropoda > Insecta > Lepidoptera > Tortricidae > Epinotia > Epinotia demarniana. The sequence continues at coordinate 23,774,634 of OX244271.1, read as the reverse complement.
GCGTTTTCCACCACGCGCTGAATTGTACCACTTCTGACGCTGATACTGACGTTATGCTGCAAAGATAATAATTAAATAACTCGACAAAAACCAATATAGAGTTTATATCTAGACTAGTCAACTTAGCTTTAACCTTTTAGACGTCATTTTAAACCTAACATTACTTGCCAATATTATTAATAGTAATAACGAACATGAGTTTAGGTTTCGACAAGTTTACCAGGGGTGAGTCTCTGTCTCCCGAACTAGATTTGGGCCACTCACTAATGTCAATTTACAAATATGTCACTATAATAGTCACATTACACTGACATAATTGTAAATTGTCTCAAAACAAGAGTTCATGTTAGGTCGTATCGAGATGTCAAAGAGGTTGCCTGGGATCGGAGTAGATGGAGGGCCTTATGAATGTGGAGCAGCCCAACTGGGGAAGTACCTCCGCCTTGCAGAAGACCACTGCCATAATAACACTACTACGTGCTCTGTTGTAGTATTGTATTCCTGGAGGTGAGCAGGATCGCCAGAGCTCCCGAGGACGCGTTGTGTTGAGAGCGAGGGAACACGTTTCTTCAGCTTTCAACACGGCGTATCCTCAAACATACCAAGGGTCGGCAACGCCCATGTTGCTCCTTTGGAGTTGCATGCGTCTATAGATTGCGGTGTCCGCTTACCATCGGGCCGTACGCTAGTTTGTCACTATCCAACAACAACTATTTAAAAAAAGACCGGGTTGCACTTCGGGAGTGCCGGCAGAAGTGAAAACTTGAATATTAACGTCGTGCATTTTTCATATTTTGGAATGGTTAGGGAATAATTTTGCACGTATTGCTTTAATAATGTATTCAAAGGGAACAGGGGGTGGAGGGGGGCCTCCACCCCCTGTCTGTCTTACTCTTCCCTCGAAAATTGCGCATCACAAAAAGTGCACAGCGGCGCTGAGTTTTCAATCTTTCGAATCTCACATTCACATCTTAAGCCGCGTCTCCATATTGCGCGGCAAACCATCGAACATTGGCTCGCGAGGCAGCCGCGCGCAATGGATACCGGGCTGCCGCGCGAGCCAACTCGAACATTGCCGCGCTCGAACATGGTTCGCGACGAACCATTTGCTGTCGGTATTTTGGCGCGCGGCAAAGGAACGTCAGTGTTTTGTTCGCGCACAGTTGGGACGGGTGTGTTTCGATTTGAGTTGGCTCGCGCGGCAGTTGACATGGATAACGAAAAGTGTCGTACTTTAATTAAATTATACAGCTCTAAACAGCTTTTATGGAACAGTAACTGTAGTGATTATCGCAACAGATCGTTAAGAAACAATGCATAGAATGATATTAGTGCAGCAATGGGCCTGCCTGTAAAGGAATTAAAACAGAAAATGACCACGCTTTTAGCGTCTTATAGAAGGAAAAGTCTAGAGTTAGCAAAAGCTAATAAAAGCGGCAACCGCACGCTTAAGACGTGATACGTCCATGGTTGTCAAGTACAAACTGTTCGATCGACTCTCGAACTCTCGATCGTGACGGATCGCCTTGCCGCGCGCGGCAGCCGCGCTTGTAGAAATATGGTGTCAAATTTGGCTCGCGAGCCAAACTACACGTTTGCCGCGGTCGAACATGGCTCGCGCGGCAGCCGCGCAATATGGAGACGCGGCTTTACGCATTATAACGCGCGCAGACAAACAATGGATCTCGTATACCTGCGCGCGTTATACGAATCTCACCTTACGTTCATGTGACCTGTCGCGAGTTTAACGTTTCTCCCCATCACAAAAGTGCACAGCGCCGCTCGGTCACGTGACCTGTGACGAGTTTAATAAAGTTTCCCCATCCCAAAAAGTGCACAGCGCCGCTAAAGAAGTTTTCACTTCAAAAAAACTTGTACAACGGAGCAAGTCCAAAGTTTTGGTTGACCTCTCTACAGTGTTCACCTGAGGTCGTTGAACATGTGCCACTCCTGGTCCCCGGCCCCGGTGCGCACGTAGGCCACCAGGTGCGAGGGCTGCTCCTCCACGCACACCACGGCGGCGGAGAGCAAGTACTGTTGGCAGGAGACGGTGCTCACCGGCTTCTTCTTCGGTTTGTCGCGCCCTTCGGTCGAGTCCTTCTGGCGAAATCATCTTGTCATCTTAACCCTTAAATGCATAGTGTTGCCAAATATCTACAAAGCACTAGACACCTCACAGATTAAATAAAAGGCTTACGTTCTTGAACGCACCTTTATACAAAACGTCAAGTAGTAGTCTTGGGAAATAATAACTGGCAACGATAAAATCTGCTCAGTTTTTTTAATTTTGCCATTTGAGTTGGCGGCAACGTAGTTTTTGCTAAAGTTAGCGAAACGGTATTTTAATTTCACGTTAGGATAAGTGTTACTTCTTCAGTGAAAAAACGTTATTTATTTCGGAGTAAAGTAAGTAATCCATAGGCTGTGATAAAGGCTTAGATAAAAGCTTAACTATCTTGTTAAAAACATGAAATAATAAAATTCGAACTAAACGTATACTGTTGCCATTTGGTAACTATGTATATTTTTGTATATAAACGAGTAAATATAAAAGCTGGATTTTTAAATTTATTTTTCCTATATCATACATACAATGAACTAAACAGAAACATTTTTTTCTACCAAAAATAAAAAAATCATGCATTTAAGGGTTAAAGGGCTAGCCAAGGTTTTCATCGATTATTGACAAGTTTTGAATCGTATCTCCTACTTTTGCATTACAGATAGAATTATAAGTCAAACGGTTATCGGCTCTTCAATCTTTTATCTCCATTTTTGTATTCCGGATTTTGAAAGAAATCAATGCTTAATTTCGTATGATTTTTTAAACATTTTCTAAAAAAACACTTATTTCGTATCTCTATTGACGTGAAAGATCCAACATATACGAAATCTACATATTTGGGTTCGTCTATAACGCCTCTTTAAACTAATTAACACAAAAGTTATGGCCAGAAAACCAGTTTTTGGCCTAAAATTGTTCAACTTTGATGCCAAATATCTCGAAAAAAATGAACTTTGAAGTAAATATGGGACACTATATTGCTTAAAGCCGTTGTTGTTAACATATAATAAGCTACAAAAATCATTAGAAAACTAAGAGATTCAGATCGAAGGTCATTGGCGTATGGGAGCCCCTTAAAGCGCTTTCGACGTAAAAGCACGGCTACCACAAGACAGCGCGCGAGCTCTCTCGCTTTTTCTCGCACTATACTTCTCTTTCTAACTCTTCTAAAATGAAATAAACCCTCCCACCGTTCACCGTCGCGGAGGAACGTTATCATACAAGCAATGTCAACAAAAACAAAGACTGTAATGTAAACAAAAACAAATCAAAAATTAGAAATACAAACATATGCATTTTTGGAATCTCAACACGCTACCGAACCTGCCCTTGATCGATTCACACCCCATCTTTGATACACCCTGTATTATTGCTGGTGATTGCATTACCTTGTCATTGATAATGACGTCACCGTCCGACTGCAACCTTATCAGCAGCTGATGCGGCAACACGCAGTGCGAATCCGGGCTCTTCGATGACCCTTGAGACGGGCTCGGTCTGAAAATATATCTAAAATAAGCGTGTTTATCGCCCGCGTTTACGGCCCGTGTAAAGAGCAGTAGTTTTAAATAAATAACCGATTTAAACTATGACGCCGTTAAAATTTGTTTATTACGATATTATCTGTCACTAGGACTTTTATTTGTAAGACAGGGACGAGGTTTAACGCTTACCTACGACCCTAATTTTTCTTTGTAGCTTAAATTCTTTTCGCATTTTTTCCCGAAAGCGATTATCCTAGTCGCTTTTTTCGTTTTGCTCCCGTATCGTATTTTCTTACGTCTCAATATTTCTTCCCCGTAGGAAACCCATTGTAATCGCGAAAGAGTAAGTTAGGTTTGTTTGGTAGCTTCCGATGCCCGAAGGGCAAACTGTCCGTAAATAGGTAACTGTTCGATTGCGAATAAAATGTATAAATGTTTAAACTAAAGTTAAACGGTAAGAAACACATATTTCTGTTCACGAATTTAGGATTCATCCTGTTTAACATAGTTACCTGTCGGGATGTTTGAACCTGCACCCGGGTCTCGCACAATGCATGCCATAGCGACAAGGCTTGCAGCTGCTGCCACGTTTCGATGGGTCCGACTGTAAAATATTACCTAAATGTATATATTGGTATATCCGCAACAGAACAAGGTAAAAAAATCTATGGACCTAACAAGTGCCTGAAAGAAATTGGTGCGTTTGCCCAGCGTGTCCACATTTACGACAATCTGTTCGAGCACTCTGCCCCACTATATTATGGTAGTCGGGTCAATTAGTCAACTGAGTAGGTACCGTGTCTTTCTGCGTCCCTTTCGCCCAGTACGCTTTCTCGTGCGCTGTAACGCCACCACAGTTTATTGCCAGGATCGGAGGTAACCTGTAATAAAAATATCGTCATCAGCAACTTATTGGGGGACCAAGGCGTCGAGAGAGATCGTGTGTTGCAAGTCGATTCATCCCCATTTAAGGTGAGTATCCACCAGCGATGTGCGAGGAAGTGATGCATCATTAAGGTTACAGTAGCGTTCACCAGGAGGAAAATGCTTGGAGTATCATGGACTGTTCCGTACCAATGAGTCCATACTGAAGGAACTCAGCATCAAGCAATGTCTATCATCCGTAGTGCAGTTTCGCATCCTAACGTTTGTCGGGCACGTATGTCGTCGAGGAACTTGTGATGTGCGGGTTGAGCCACACATACATATCCCTCAGCCTGAGGGGCGGTCGAGGGTTTCCTAGTTAACTCAGACGGGAAGGCGCAACGCCTTACAGGAGCAGGGGCAAATGAACAGCGGTCGAGTTAATGTCTTGAACTGGGTCTTGTCGCTTTTTTATTTAAATACTAGCACTTTATCGTACGCGGTCCCTATCATTCGTGGTACGGGGCACGGTTGCCGAACGGATACGCTTCGGGTGTGTAAGAGGCGGGAACGGCGGGATTATTGTACTCCAGCAGTGCACTCGGGAGCCAAGCGGCTAAGAACAACGCGGAGGTCCTATTAACTCACTCACCAGGCAGTGCACTCGGACACCTGGAAGGGGTGAGGGGAGCGGAAGACTTCGGCAGTGCACTCGGGAACCAAGCGGCCACTGTGGGCAGGAGAGGAGGGCGAGGGGAGAGAGTTGGGCACACGGCAGGCTGCTAGCCAAACTCTGCCGGTCTGACGGTCGCGTAGCGCTTATATATGGGCTGGTGTGGGGCGCGAGGTGGGGCGCCACTCTGCCCCGCTCGTCTGTGGGGTTGTGCAATACGTCACAACGGAGCTATCGAGCGACTCTTGATCCAGGGAAAAGTCGAGGGCACCAGACCGCGAGGCAGGTCAGCGATGAGATGGACAGACCAGATTAGCTGCAGTAGATGCATCACTACACGAGAGCACAAGGAGGGGTGTTAGTGAGTGGGTGTGGCGCGGCACTAGGTCCGTGCTACATACCGTACGACGTGTCCCTGTTGCTGCGTGGGCGTGAAGCGCGCGCAGTGCTCGCACCAGGCCGGCGTGGCGCGGCGCGGCGCCAGCGAGGCGCGCACGAGCTCCGCGAACCCGCGCGCCGCGCCTCCCGCCCCGCCCCCGCCCCCGCCCGCGCCCGGCGAGCCGCCACCTAGCGGGTACTGCAGCGCGCAGGCCAGCACCACCGATGAACGCTCCTCCTACGAACACATACAATGTACCCAACTTCACAAAAGTAACTAAGTTTTCACAGTATATTTCCTAGAATAAACTTGTATAAACTAGAATAATTTGAGAAATTAGTTTGTAATTTTTCACTCTCATCAGAATTTAGAATTTCATAAGCAGACGTTTCTGCTTAGGCTTTACAATCGGCGAAATTTCGTACACATACACTCATCATCTTACTTCTTTATTGCACTTCAAGCATCTGTTGAGCTGGTGTCTGCCGATGGCGAAGAGCTGCGTTATGTCGGACTCCTCTCTGTCGGCCTGTTGGCTCGGGAGCTCGTCTGTAACCTTACCGAGTTGAGGGTCCGGGGATATTAGAAATGTTACCCAATTTTGTATACCTCCATCGTCTTACCTCTTTATTGCACTTCAAGCATCTGTTGAGCTGGTGTCTGCCGATGGCGAAGAGCTGCGATATTTCGGACTCCTCTCTGTCGGCCTGTTGGCTCGGGAGTTCGTCTGCCACCTTACTGAGTTCAGGGTCCGGCGGTACTGGAAACGTTGCCTGAGTTTACATTTTTTGATATACTGTTGTCTAACTTATGAAGGAGACGTATGCTGGGAGTGTATTGGACTGGGTGGGTTGTTTCAAACCGTCTGTAATGTCTCGACACGGAAGTGCAGCTTTTCCTGGTAGTTTTAGCTATTCTGCCACGAAATGCTGGAACAATATCCCTCCTCTTATTAAAGAATCTCCATCGCCATTCATTATCAAAAAGACTACTCTGGTGCATATTCACCCTTACGCTTGACGACTGAATGTCACTGCTGCGAATTAGCGACTGTTTGGTCCAGTTAAGCCAATATTAGTTTCAATTAGAATCATAACTAGAGTTATCGGAGCTTGGAAAACACTTCGTCACTTGGGAAAGGCTCAAAAAGATATCTCACAAAAAAAATAGGTACATTTATTCAAGAACACAAACAAGTTACAAAAATGAGACGGGAGAGTTTGAGAAAGCGAGACCGCTGGTTTTCAGTCAGTACCAGGGACTGCAAAACCGAAAAATACCGGTATTATTCATAACCGATATGACGTCATATCGGTTTTGAAATAGCGGTTTCGGTAGCGGAACCTTTATATTTCGCTATCGAAATATAACGGTAAACTTTATTTTTTTCGGTACCTTAACCGATTTTTAAAGGTTACCGATATTTAGATTTTGGCGTCGTTGCCAAACCGCCGGCGCTGCCGTTTTGTCTTTCTTTCCGCGACATCGTCGCATCGTCAGTAGGAACATTACATTCAGTACATTGGCACAGCAACATAGCGTGAGGTGCAGGTGTACGGGCGGGGACTCGGAGAGTGCGGAGCTATGATGACAGATGTACAGCCGGATACCAAACAGGATGAAGTTTTCGCTTCATTATCAAAAGAAAAGAAAGCGTACACGGCGTTCTTTCGTTTTCTTAACATTGTAGATTTTAATTTTTATATTGTAATCGAATCGAATAGCTCGCGTTTGCACTGTCAAGTTTCGTTGTCGGTGAGCATCAAAGAAGCGTAGCCGCTGTCGTTTTGCCCGCGCCCGCGTTGACGTCGGCAGGCGATGCCAGCTCGCTTATTTTTTTCGGTAACCGTTATAATACCGGTTTCGAACCGGTATTATAAAGGTTTCGGTTACCTTTAAATCGAATAGCGGTAACCGATATTTCAAAACGGTTACGGTACCGTTATGTTGGCGCGGCGCGCGTAACCTTTACACCACTACGGTACCGTAATGGAATACAGGTTTCATACCGGTAAAACCGTAACCGAAATCAGTCCCTGGTCAGTACCACGGCCTACGACACTAGCCTTTTAAGGATGTTTTTATTACCTGAGAATTCCACCGGTCCGAATATGTCTGCGTGCACAAAGGTAAAGAGTATATGTCAATATTGTCAATGCGGTTAGGAGTTGAAATATATATCCATTGTCACTGTCTGCCCTGAAGTCATCAACACATTTGATAAATTTTCGTGTTAGACTAGAATTTATTATGAATACCAGTATTAAATAATATTATTCATGCAATTATATAACCCATAAAAAGCAAAAAAGGGGTCTTGTCCTTTCTTTCTTGCAAACAAAAATGTCAAACGATAAACACAAACGAATTTTAACTAAAATAGATTTGATGAGCATTTATGAAGAACCTAAAGCTCTGCTCTGTAGTGACAGGAGAGAACCTCGTAAGAAAACAAGTCTCTACCTTCTTCCTGGCTCAAGTTGTGCCATCCATCTTCCCTCGGCGACCCGTCTTCGAACTCGGTACTGGGGCCAAGGAACTCCAACTCGACGTAGTGGTACTCTTCAGGATATTGCCCGTTCACCTGTACAGTTTGAGACGTCAGAAAATTTACTTTATGACATGTGCCGTATAAAATAAAATAAATTAAAAAAAAACGCCAAGAAATCAAACTTTAATTTTCATGGCTGAACGCCGTGATCCTGTGCCACAAATTGTGGAATGTAAATTAAAAAAGACCATCTTGCAGGCCTAGGCCTGCAATTTTGTATGAAATGCCATTAAATGTCTCTCGTCTCGCTGCGCCCGAAACGTGGATCTTGGAAGCCCATTATGAAGAACACAACGTCAATATTTCATTGCATGTTTGAGAAAAAATATTTAAACGCGAACATGGCAACACTAATCGTCGCAGCCATTTAAAAATACTCACATTAACTTCTGGTTCGATCTCAAGTTTAGCTGATTTGACCCTTTAAGATTATTTTTTATAGCACATCGGTGGCAAAGAAGCTTACGGCCCTGATGGTAAGTGGTTACCGTAGACTATGTATGGACATGTATAAATTGAAATAATTAACCTGTGTAGTGGGCGCTACGGTGGGTAACCCCACGTTTCCGCGCGACTTGGGCGGCGAGTTGTTCGCCAGTAGTTCCTTCTCTTTCTTACGCGTTTCCAGAATCTCGTAATGCATCTGGTGTAATATGAAGCGGTTCCAACTCTGAAACAGTAAAAAAATACTGGGGATTACTTTATACAAATTGATATAAGGGGATAACTAGACCTATAAGCCGCACGTGAATAATTTCGCTTACTACACCATAGTGTGAGCGAATGATACGCTAGTTGCGGTCAACACAGAGGGAAAACTAGATTTTAGTGAGATTAGACCGGTTTTCCTCACAACATTTTCCTTCACCGAAAAGCTACAGTGTACGAGATTTGGGTCTGGTCTTTGGACAGTTCCAATATGATGTAAAGAGTGATGTGGCTAGAGTAAATCGATTGTCATAATATCCGATTACGATTGATGATGGCTAATAAAAGGAATCGATTGATTACTGTGTAATAATTATTTTTAGGAAATCAAATAGAGAGCCTATACACTATCGTCTGCTAACACAAGTGTCCTGTAAGTAAAGAGAGAGACTGATAGTGCGAGAAAAATTGAGGGAGCTCGCGCGCCGTGCAGGAATCAATGCCATATTTTAAAAGGCAACATTTTGCACAATCAAATATACGTCGGTTTCGATCGATGTGATTTTATTTCGTATTATCGTGACAGTAATTATATAATACATTGTTATTTTCCTATTCACAATTATTTGATTCATATCGATTTATTTCTAATTTATTGACAGACTCCAAACGATTAAAGCAGTATATCACTAAATTTAAAAATAAAAAGTCGTAGGACGTAATGGTTTGCATACCGACTTTTCAATGCTAATTTCTATACAAATAAGCCGTAAAAAAATATGACAATAATTTTATAAGTGCTAACAAGAGCGTGCATGGAGATTAAACTTTGTTTTGTAACTCGGAAGCAATTGAAACTTTTTTTTATTATTGCGATGAGCAGTGCCAATTTCATACTCATACTCATACTCATATATTTATTGCGATCATGTTCATTACATTTGGTATGTTAGTGGTCTTTTGGTTAGTAGGTACATGATACCCCGTTAGGGCATGGCATTTTTCTTACTAGCTAGGCAAGGCAACCTAAACATAAAATATTTTCAATTAGGTATATAATATTAGCTGATCAATCGACTTACATGCAATAGGTGGTCGTTACATAAAGAAATTATTAATGCGACGCCAAGATCTATAAACTAAAACTTATTAACTATACATGTAAATGTTCAGTCGAGTTTAATTTTACAAGCAATTGATTTACAATAAATATTTTAAATGTATGTTAACTTATTTAATGCGATGTCAGGAATTTATGACTAAAAACATGAAAGTACCTAATGTCAAAATTAATACTAAGAATATGTATGTAATGTCAAAACTTAAATTATACAAAACAATTATAATATAAAATTAGAAAGGGAAAATGTCTGTCTGTCTGCTTATTAATGAAATGTCGTGACTTATAACTAGGTAAATAAATAAGTTACTTAAAATTATTCAAATTTGTCATTCAAGTATTCATTAACATTATAGTAGCACTTGGAAACTAGGAGGCATTTAACTTTCTTTATAAATTTGGTATATGATTCTTCACTTTTTATTACACTAGGTAGTTTATTGTATACTTTTATGGCCATGACGTAAGTGCTGTTAGAATAGATTTTCATTCTTGAGGCTGGTAGAAGAAGTTTATTTTTATATCGCAGCGCGTGTTTTGTGGGTAGGTCTTGTCGTTGTTTAAATAAGTCAGGGTTTTGTCGTGTGAATTTGCATATTTCCAGGATATAGGTACAAGGTAGCGTAAGGATTTTATACTTTTGGAAATGTGGTTTGCAGGTTTCCATGTTACCTATTTTGGCAAGGATACGAATTAGTTTCTTTTGCTGTATAAACAAAATAGCAACGTCGGTACTATGGCCCCATAAAATAATACCGTAGGAGAGCCATGCGCTGGCGTATGCATGGTATAAGGCTAGTGCAGTTTGTATGTCTGTAGTTTTTTTGGTTTCATAGAACGTGTAGGCAAAGCTGGATATTTTTGATCGTATTGATTTTATATGCGCCTTCCAATTTACATGTTTGTCTATAACCAAACCTAGCAGAGTGAAGTCGTTTACTACTTCTAATTGGGTGTTTTTATAGGTAAAACTAATGTCAAGGGGGGTTTTTTGGTAAGGTTGAAATGTCATAAGTTTTGTTTTTATAAAATTAATTTCAAGATTATGATCGTCCAACCAGTGTGTAATTTTATCAAGTAGTACGCTAAGTGAGTACGGTAAGTTGTATTGTTGCATGTCACAAGTAAGGAGATGTCATCAGCAAATAGAACGCAAGTTTGATCCAGTGTTTTGGGAAAATCATTTATGTACAGTAGAAATAAGAGGCATCCGGCTACACTTCCTTGGGGAATTGAGGAGTTGATTACTCTGGATTCTGACCGGACTGCTCTTATTTCGCCATATTGTGTGTCGTAGTATTCTATCTCTGTACGGTGTTCTCTGTCTGTAAGGTAGGACGTGAACCACTTATGAGCGATACTCCGTATAATTTGTCTAATAATATTTTATATTTTACTTTGTCATACGCTTTGGTCATATCAAGTAAAATACCGAGTGCGTGCTTTTTTTCGTTTAGTGTATTTACAACCTCATGCATGTACTTGTACACAGCGGTTGTTGATGATCGCTTTTTACGAAATCCGTTTTGGCTTTCGTCGAAGACTTTGTATTTTTCGCAAAACGCGTAAACTCGATCACACATAGCTTTTTCAAAGATTTTGGACGCCGTTGGTAACAAAGCGATGGGCCGGTAGTTGTTGGGGTCTGTTTTCGAGTTCTTTTTATGGACTGGTTTTATCAGAGCTTTCTTAAGTAAGTCTGGAAAGGTTCCCTCGTTAAAAGATTGGTTGATGAGGTAACAGAAGGGGGTGGTCAGAGAGTCCGCACATTGTCTTATTAGAGATGGTGGGAGCTCATCTACGCCTGTGCTATTTTTATTTTTTAAGCTTGTTATGTTTTTGTAGATCTCTCGGTATGATACGGGTTTTAGATACATAGTGTTCTCCGTATAGTTCAGAACTGGGCGGCCGCGAGGTTCAACGGAAGTATTTTTTGTTGACTCGCCTATTTGCGCAAAGTGGTTATTTAACGCGTTACTGCGTAGTTCTGGGTCGCTGATTATGTTATTATTTATCTTCAATTCAATGTTCTGGCTGTCAATGTTTTGTTTCTTCTTTTTATTTTTACGCTCGTTTATTATCTTCCACATAGTTCTTACTTTATTCTGTGATGTGCTCAATTTTTTTATATACTGTAATTTCTTAGATGTTGATACTGTCTTTTTCAGTATTTTATCATATTTCCTGTAGTATTCGATTAGTACTCTATTGTCCGATTTTTGTGCTAGAATTTTTAATAATCTTTTATTTGTGCATGATTGTTTTATGCCAACCGTTAGCCATGTTTTCTTATTGTTGGTTTTTAACGCAAATTTTCGCTTTGGTATGGTCCTATTTTGTATATTTCTAATGGTGTTCTCAAATTCTATATAGTTTTCATTAACTGTTCTATGTGAAAGTATGATGTCGTCCCAATTTATGTTACTAAGTTGGTATTTAAACTGCTCTACGTTTTTATGGGTGTATACACGTTTTTCCTTCTTCCAGACTATTGGTTTATATTGGGTTTGTGGTAGCTCTATTTGCAAGGTAGTACCCGAGTGGTCCGAAAAGCCGAATTCTTCTACTGTGGTGCGCAAGGACTTGTCATAAAAGTTGGTAAATATTAAATCCAGGCATGTTGACGAAGTTTTTGTTACATGCGTTGGTTTTTTTATATGTTGCCTGAAGTTGTGTTCAGCCATTAAACTTAATAGAGAGTCAGATTTTGAGTATTTTTTTAGAATATTGACATTAAAATCTCCTCCTATTATTATTTTACATTTGTAGTATTTTTTGTTGATGTAGGTTAACAATAGTTCTAGTTGCTTATAGAATGTACTTTCTTCACGTTTATTCCAATAAATAACAATTATTAAAATATTTAGCTCTAGTAGCTGTGTAGCACATATCTCTATCACATATTCAATTGACATAATTGTAATATCAGTCCTCTCGATATATTTCATATTGTTTTGTAGTAAAATACATGTACCTCCACCTGTTCGCTTTTTGCGACAAAACGATGCACATAACTTGTATCCGTAAAACTGTAGCATGTTGACTTTAATATCGGTGAGCCAAGATACTGAAATACCTATCACTTGATAGGTTTTGTTCTGTTCAATAAAAACCTCCAATATATGCTGCTTATTATATAAACTTTGAAAATTCTGAAATAATATATTAAAAGCTATCTTTTTATTTACGAAAGGTATGCTTTTTACTGGGTTCTTGTGGCTCGTTTTCTCTCTGGTCAGTGGTCTTTTTTGCCTCTAATAGAATTTCTGTTGTTTCCTGCTGGAAGCTTGTAGATGGTTCGCAGAGGATTTGTTCTTGATTAGGTGGTTGTACTTGTGTTTTGCTCGATGGTGTGTATTCTTGTCCATTTATATACAGTATGTTGTTCCGCATTATCGCGTGTTTCCCGCTTTCCCGTGCACTCCTGAGGACCTCTCTCAAGTGTTGTCTAGTTCTTAAAGTTTCGGAATCTAACACTTCGGCAAGGGCATATCCAGTGTGTCTAAAATATTGAGAATTATGTATCACATATTTCTTCATTCGTTTGCTGATGAGTTCTATCAATATTGGGCGGCGATTTCCTCTTTTTCCGATGCGTTTTGCAGATTCGATGAAGCCATTAATTTGTATGTTCAGTATTTCGCTAAACATATTATTGATGCGAAGGCATATATCCGTCTCACTTTCGCCGTAATATTCGTCCAATCCATAAAGTATGAATTTTTTAAGGTTGTCGTTGGCGTTGGCGTGGGGCCCCACGTCGTGCTTCGGACTTAACTTCTGATCAAAACGAGAGTGTAATTGGTCTAGTTCTGATTTAAGTGCATTATTTTCTTTTTCGAGGGACTCTATTTTCTTGTTTATTTTTTCTAACTGCTGTGCCTGATTCTTTTGTTCAGTCAAAATTATATTATTGCTCTTTACGGTATCCTTTTTCAGCTTGTCGATAGCTAGGCTAATTTCTTTTTTTATTATCATTTCAATTTTTTGCAACTTCATATCAAACAGACTGCTGATTTGTTCTAAAGTTAGCTGTGGATTATAAGAGTGTCTTTCGGGACTTTTTGTATCATTTAACAATTTACGTTATATGGGTGTCGCGATGTGTCAAAAGACCAGTTCCAAATCTCGAACACTGTAACGGTAAATATTCCGTGCGTAAGTTATTATATTTTGAGCTAAACAAATGAGTTCATGAATTAATTACGGTTTATTTCCAAAATACGCGGCATAATAGGATGAGCAAGAGAGTTTTGCTATACTCAACACAATGACAGGTGATCACATTAAGTCCATTCCTATACATAATTAACAAACGTATATTGACAAACAGAGTATATATATATACAACAAACACGAATGTCAGCGTCAGAAAAAGTCAGGGCACGAGTCGAAAAGTCCCCCGGACATTCCCCAGGGCGTGCCACCCACGCTCCCACCTGTATGAGCGGCGGCAGGTCCTGCCTGTTGTCCTGCCGGTTGTCCGGCCGCTCGGGCAGGATGAGGCCGAGCGCGGCGGCCTCGGGCACTGTGCGGAACGCGCGCAGAAAGCTCATGTTACCTGTATGAGCGGCGGCAGGTCCTGCCTGTTGTCCTGCCGGTTGTCCGGCCGCTCGGGCAGGATGAGGCCGAGCGCGGCGGCCTCGGGCACTGTGCGGAACGCGCGCAGGAAGCTCATGTTACCTGTATGAGCGGCGGCAGGTCCTGCCTGTTGTCCTGCCGGTTGTCCGGCCGCTCGGGCAGGATGAGGCCGAGCGCGGCGGCCTCGGGCACTGTGCGGAACGCGCGCAGGAAGCTCATGTTACCTGTATGAGCGGCGGCAGGTCCTGCCTGTTGTCCTGCCGGTTGTCCGGCCGCTCGGGCAGGATGAGGCCGAGCGCGGCGGCCTCGGGCACTGTGCGGAACGCGCGCAGAAAGCTCATGTTACCTGTATGAGCGGCGGCAGGTCCTGCCTGTTGTCCTGCCGGTTGTCCGGCCGCTCGGGCAGGATGAGGCCGAGCGCGGCGGCCTCGGGCACTGTGCGGAACGCGCGCAGGAAGCTCATGTTACCTGTATGAGCGGCGGCAGGTCCTGCCTGTTGTCCTGCCGGTTGTCCGGCCGCTCGGGCAGGATGAGGCCGAGCGCGGCGGCCTCGGGCACTGTGCGGAACGCGCGCAGAAAGCTCATGTTACCTGTATGAGCGGCGGCAGGTCCTGCCTGTTGTCCTGCCGGTTGTCCGGCCGCTCGGGCAGGATGAGGCCGAGCGCGGCGGCCTCGGGCACTGTGCGGAACGCGCGCAGGAAGCTCATGTTACCTGTATGAGCGGCGGCAGGTCCTGCCTGTTGTCCTGCCGGTTGTCCGGCCGCTCGGGCAGGATGAGGCCGAGCGCGGCGACCTCGGGCACTGTGCGGAACGCGCGCAGGAAGCTCATGTTACCTGTATGAGCGGCGGCAGGTCCTGCCTGTTGTCCTGCCGGTTGTCCGGCCGCTCGGGCAGGATGAGGCCGAGCGCGGCGGCCTCGGGCACTGTGCGGAACGCGCGCAGGAAGCTCATGTTACCTGTATGAGCGGCGGCAGGTCCTGCCTGTTGTCCTGCCGGTTGTCCGGCCGCTCGGGCAGGATGAGGCCGAGCGCGGCGGCCTCGGGCACTGTGCGGAACGCGCGCAGGAAGCTCATGTTACCTGTATGAGCGGCGGCAGGTCCTGCCTGTTGTCCTGCCGGTTGTCCGGCCGCTCGGGCAGGATGAGGCCGAGCGCGGCGGCCTCGGGCACTGTGCGGAACGCGCGCAGGAAGCTCATGTTACCTGTATGAGCGGCGGCAGGTCCTGCCTGTTGTCCTGCCGGTTGTCCGGCCGCTCGGGCAGGATGAGGCCGAGCGCGGCGGCCTCGGGCACTGTGCGGAACGCGCGCAGGAAGCTCATGTTACCTGTATGAGCGGCGGCAGGTCCTGCCTGTTGTCCTGCCGGTTGTCCGGCCGCTCGGGCAGGATGAGGCCGAGCGCGGCGGCCTCGGGCACTGTGCGGAACGCGCGCAGGAAGCGCGCCGCGTCTCGCGCCGCGCCGCCCGACGAGTCCAGCATGCGGAACAGGAAACCTAAGGGGAAGCTGGGCGTAAGCTGCGTACAGCCGCGTATTCATTTGAGCAGCCTCAGGCCGAGCAGCCGCAACTTGAGGCAAACAGCCTCAAGGCGAGGCTGCTCGGCCTGAGGCACGTTGCGGATCAAGCTGGGGCATCACATCTCATCGTGATCCGCGACTTCCGATTCAGTTTAAAACAAACACGCGAGGCAACACGTCCTTCTCCATCAAATGCACGGCTCAGACTGAGGCCCCTTTGAGCACGGCAAAAAGACCGACAAAATATGGCTCGGGTCACGGCGCCGAATTTGCCTCGTGCCGCGGCGCGCCTCAGGTTGAGGCAGCCGCTCGGCCCGAGGCTGCCTCTAGTGGATACGCGGCTTACGAATATGGGCGGCTCAGCCTGTGGCATGCTCGCCCCGCGCCGCGAGCTGCTGCGAGTCAATATGGTGCACACCACCGTGCGCGGGCGCGGCGGCGGCGGCGGCGGCGAGCCGACATCGAGCGTCCTTCGAAATGGCGTCGGACACGATGACAGCCGCGGCTTACGAATATGGGCGGCTCAGCCTGTGGCATGCTCGCCCCGCGCCGCGAGCTGCTGCGAGTCAATATGGTGCACACCACCGTGCGCGGGCGCGGCGGCGGCGGCGGCGGCGAGCCGACATCGAGCGTCCTTCGAAATGGCGTCGGACACGATGACAGCCGCGGCTTACGAATATGGGCGGCTCAGCCTGTGGCATGCTCGCCCCGCGCCGCGAGCTGCTGCGAGTCAATATGGTGCACACCACCGTGCGCGGGCGCGGCGGCGGCGGCGGCGGCGAGCCGACATCGAGCGTCCTTCGAAATGGCGTCGGACACGATGACAGCCGCGGCTTACGAATATGGGCGGCTCAGCCTGTGGCATGCTCGCCCCGCGCCGCGAGCTGCTGCGAGTCAATATGGTGCACACCACCGTGCGCGGGCGCGGCGGCGGCGGCGGCGGCGAGCCGACATCGAGCGTCCTTCGAAATGGCGTCGGACACGATGACAGCCGCGGCTTACGAATATGGGCGGCTCAGCCTGTGGCATGCTCGCCCCGCGCCGCGAGCTGCTGCGAGTCAATATGGTGCACACCACCGTGCGCGGGCGCGGCGGCGGCGGCGGCGGCGAGCCGACATCGAGCGTCCTTCGAAATGGCGTCGGACACGATGACAGCCGCGGCTTACGAATATGGGCGGCTCAGCCTGTGGCATGCTCGCCCCGCGCCGCGAGCTGCTGCGAGTCAATATGGTGCACACCACCGTGCGCGGGCGCGGCGGCGGCGGCGGCGGCGAGCCGACATCGAGCGTCCTTCGAAATGGCGTCGGACACGATGACAGCCGCGGCTTACGAATATGGGCGGCTCAGCCTGTGGCATGCTCGCCCCGCGCCGCGAGCTGCTGCGAGTCAATATGGTGCACACCACCGTGCGCGGACGCGGCGGCGGCGGCGGCGGCGAGCCGACATCGAGCGTCCTTCGAAATGGCGTCGGACACGATGACAGCCGCGGCTTACGAATATGGGCGGCTCAGCCTGTGGCATGCTCGCCCCGCGCCGCGAGCTGCTGCGAGTCAATATGGTGCACACCACCGTGCGCGGGCGCGGCGGCGGCGGCGGCGGCGAGCCGACATCGAGCGTCCTTCGAAATGGCGTCGGACACGATGACAGCCGCGGCTTACGAATATGGGCGGCTCAGCCTGTGGCATGCTCGCCCCGCGCCGCGAGCTGCTGCGAGTCAATATGGTGCACACCACCGTGCGCGGGCGCGGCGGCGGCGGCGGCGGCGAGCCGACATCGAGCGTCCTTCGAAATGGCGTCGGACACGATGACAGCCGCGGCTTACGAATATGGGCGGCTCAGCCTGTGGCATGCTCGCCCCGCGCCGCGAGCTGCTGCGAGTCAATATGGTGCACACCACCGTGCGCGGGCGCGGCGGCGGCGGCGGCGGCGAGCCGACATCGAGCGTCCTTCGAAATGGCGTCGGACACGATGACAGCCGCGGCTTACGAATATGGGCGGCTCAGCCTGTGGCATGCTCGCCCCGCGCCGCGAGCTGCTGCGAGTCAATATGGTGCACACCACCGTGCGCGGGCGCGGCGGCGGCGGCGGCGGCGAGCCGACATCGAGCGTCCTTCGAAATGGCGTCGGACACGATGACAGCCGCGGCTTACGAATATGGGCGGCTCAGCCTGTGGCATGCTCGCCCCGCGCCGCGAGCTGCTGCGAGTCAATATGGTGCACACCACCGTGCGCGGGCGCGGCGGCGGCGGCGGCGGCGAGCCGACATCGAGCGTCCTTCGAAATGGCGTCGGACACGATGACAGCCGCGGCTTACGAATATGGGCGGCTCAGCCTGTGGCATGCTCGCCCCGCGCCGCGAGCTGCTGCGAGTCAATATGGTGCACACCACCGTGCGCGGGCGCGGCGGCGGCGGCGGCGGCGAGCCGACATCGAGCGTCCTTCGAAATGGCGTCGGACACGATGACAGCCGCGGCTTACGAATATGGGCGGCTCAGCCTGTGGCATGCTCGCCCCGCGCCGCGAGCTGCTGCGAGTCAATATGGTGCACACCACCGTGCGCGGGCGCGGCGGCGGCGGCGGCGGCGAGCCGACATCGAGCGTCCTTCGAAATGGCGTCGGACACGATGACAGCCGCGGCTTACGAATATGGGCGGCTCAGCCTGTGGCATGCTCGCCCCGCGCCGCGAGCTGCTGCGAGTCAATATGGTGCACACCACCGTGCGCGGGCGCGGCGGCGGCGGCGGCGGCGAGCCGACATCGAGCGTCCTTCGAAATGGCGTCGGACACGATGACAGCCGCGGCTTACGAATATGGGCGGCTCAGCCTGTGGCATGCTCGCCCCGCGCCGCGAGCTGCTGCGAGTCAATATGGTGCACACCACCGTGCGCGGGCGCGGCGGCGGCGGCGGCGGCGAGCCGACATCGAGCGTCCTTCGAAATGGCGTCGGACACGATGACAGCCGCGGCTTACGAATATGGGCGGCTCAGCCTGTGGCATGCTCGCCCCGCGCCGCGAGCTGCTGCGAGTCAATATGGTGCACACCACCGTGCGC
Source organism: Epinotia demarniana (assembly GCA_945867215.1). NCBI lineage: Eukaryota > Metazoa > Arthropoda > Insecta > Lepidoptera > Tortricidae > Epinotia > Epinotia demarniana. Next base: position 23,755,705 of record OX244271.1, on the reverse strand, counting down.
GGACGCGGCGGCGGCGGCGGCGGCGAGCCGACATCGAGCGTCCTTCGAAATGGCGTCGGACACGATGACAGCCGCGGCTTACGAATATGGGCGGCTCAGCCTGTGGCATGCTCGCCCCGCGCCGCGAGCTGCTGCGAGTCAATATGGTGCACACCACCGTGCGCGGGCGCGGCGGCGGCGGCGGCGGCGAGCCGACATCGAGCGTCCTTCGAAATGGCGTCGGACACGATGACAGCCGCGGCTTACGAATATGGGCGGCTCAGCCTGTGGCATGCTCGCCCCGCGCCGCGAGCTGCTGCGAGTCAATATGGTGCACACCACCGTGCGCGGGCGCGGCGGCGGCGGCGGCGGCGAGCCGACATCGAGCGTCCTTCGAAATGGCGTCGGACACGATGACAGCCGCGGCTTACGAATATGGGCGGCTCAGCCTGTGGCATGCTCGCCCCGCGCCGCGAGCTGCTGCGAGTCAATATGGTGCACACCACCGTGCGCGGGCGCGGCGGCGGCGGCGGCGGCGAGCCGACATCGAGCGTCCTTCGAAATGGCGTCGGACACGATGACAGCCGCGGCTTACGAATATGGGCGGCTCAGCCTGTGGCATGCTCGCCCCGCGCCGCGAGCTGCTGCGAGTCAATATGGTGCACACCACCGTGCGCGGGCGCGGCGGCGGCGGCGGCGGCGAGCCGACATCGAGCGTCCTTCGAAATGGCGTCGGACACGATGACAGCCGCGGCTTACGAATATGGGCGGCTCAGCCTGTGGCATGCTCGCCCCGCGCCGCGAGCTGCTGCGAGTCAATATGGTGCACACCACCGTGCGCGGGCGCGGCGGCGGCGGCGGCGGCGAGCCGACATCGAGCGTCCTTCGAAATGGCGTCGGACACGATGACAGCCGCGGCTTACGAATATGGGCGGCTCAGCCTGTGGCATGCTCGCCCCGCGCCGCGAGCTGCTGCGAGTCAATATGGTGCACACCACCGTGCGCGGGCGCGGCGGCGGCGGCGGCGGCGAGCCGACATCGAGCGTCCTTCGAAATGGCGTCGGACACGATGACAGCCGCGGCTTACGAATATGGGCGGCTCAGCCTGTGGCATGCTCGCCCCGCGCCGCGAGCTGCTGCGAGTCAATATGGTGCACACCACCGTGCGCGGGCGCGGCGGCGGCGGCGGCGGCGAGCCGACATCGAGCGTCCTTCGAAATGGCGTCGGACACGATGACAGCCGCGGCTTACGAATATGGGCGGCTCAGCCTGTGGCATGCTCGCCCCGCGCCGCGAGCTGCTGCGAGTCAATATGGTGCACACCACCGTGCGCGGGCGCGGCGGCGGCGGCGGCGGCGAGCCGACATCGAGCGTCCTTCGAAATGGCGTCGGACACGATGACAGCCGCGGCTTACGAATATGGGCGGCTCAGCCTGTGGCATGCTCGCCCCGCGCCGCGAGCTGCTGCGAGTCAATATGGTGCACACCACCGTGCGCGGGCGCGGCGGCGGCGGCGGCGGCGAGCCGACATCGAGCGTCCTTCGAAATGGCGTCGGACACGATGACAGCCGCGGCTTACGAATATGGGCGGCTCAGCCTGTGGCATGCTCGCCCCGCGCCGCGAGCTGCTGCGAGTCAATATGGTGCACACCACCGTGCGCGGGCGCGGCGGCGGCGGCGGCGGCGAGCCGACATCGAGCGTCCTTCGAAATGGCGTCGGACACGATGACAGCCGCGGCTTACGAATATGGGCGGCTCAGCCTGTGGCATGCTCGCCCCGCGCCGCGAGCTGCTGCGAGTCAATATGGTGCACACCACCGTGCGCGGGCGCGGCGGCGGCGGCGGCGGCGAGCCGACATCGAGCGTCCTTCGAAATGGCGTCGGACACGATGACAGCCGCGGCTTACGAATATGGGCGGCTCAGCCTGTGGCATGCTCGCCCCGCGCCGCGAGCTGCTGCGAGTCAATATGGTGCACACCACCGTGCGCGGGCGCGGCGGCGGCGGCGGCGGCGAGCCGACATCGAGCGTCCTTCGAAATGGCGTCGGACACGATGACAGCCGCGGCTTACGAATATGGGCGGCTCAGCCTGTGGCATGCTCGCCCCGCGCCGCGAGCTGCTGCGAGTCAATATGGTGCACACCACCGTGCGCGGGCGCGGCGGCGGCGGCGGCGGCGAGCCGACATCGAGCGTCCTTCGAAATGGCGTCGGACACGATGACAGCCGCGGCTTACGAATATGGGCGGCTCAGCCTGTGGCATGCTCGCCCCGCGCCGCGAGCTGCTGCGAGTCAATATGGTGCACACCACCGTGCGCGGGCGCGGCGGCGGCGGCGGCGGCGAGCCGACATCGAGCGTCCTTCGAAATGGCGTCGGACACGATGACAGCCGCGGCTTACGAATATGGGCGGCTCAGCCTGTGGCATGCTCGCCCCGCGCCGCGAGCTGCTGCGAGTCAATATGGTGCACACCACCGTGCGCGGGCGCGGCGGCGGCGGCGGCGGCGAGCCGACATCGAGCGTCCTTCGAAATGGCGTCGGACACGATGACAGCCGCGGCTTACGAATATGGGCGGCTCAGCCTGTGGCATGCTCGCCCCGCACCGCGAGCTGCTGCGAGTCAATATGGTGCACACCACCGTGCGCGGGCGCGGCGGCGGCGGCGGCGGCGAGCCGACATCGAGCGTCCTTCGAAATGGCGTCGGACACGATGACAGCCGCGGCTTAAGCTGGAAGCCTTTACCCGAGAGGGATCAAAACCCAACATGTTCATAAGATAATACTTATATTTCATATTGGTCAGCTTTAAGTTTCGGAATACATGGGCTTATATTATTTATTTATTATAGTATATATGTTTAATACAGAGACAAAACAAGCGAAAGTAGAGAGATTGTGTCCAAACGGAAATAGACATGATGACACATTTTGAAAAACTGTTCTATAATGTTTAGAAACATTAATTATGTACAACGAATAAGATTTTTCAAGAGAATATAATAGTTAAGTAGGAAAAAAATACATTTTAGTTTTTAAATTTCAAATTGGTGCTAAAACGCTTGTCAGTGTCATGGCGTCCCGAGTGACGTCACGTTTGTATAAACAGAACGCAGACCTTTGACGTGTGCTACCTAGATCGCTCAATTGCTCATTGAATGAACATAAATTAAAAAGTTTACAAGTCTTGCGCGGCCGTGCGAGCGAGAAAGCGGGACAATGACGTATGAAGATCTGACAGATAACATGGTTCTATCCCTGTCTTACTATTCGTTCAGTACGTAAGTTTTCTCTGTAATCTGTGGTAATGGCCGCTATGGGTATTTGTTTATACACACGTGACGTCATGCGCTCTGATTGGTGTTGAACATATCATGGCGGGCGTCCGTATTTTTCAGTTTAATTTTATCAAAATAAATAATAATCCCTTACTCAATAAAAAAATATGAGCAATTTTCGAATTCTATGATTAAAAATGCACTAAGAAAATACCATATTTTAGTGATTTTCAATTACTGTCATCATGCCTATTAAACTTTATAGCTCTTAACTTCGGAATATTCACAACAAGCCTCGAATCAACATCTCTGTTTGACCCTACCAGACTCTACATATATCTGAATAAAGACGTTGGCCGTTTATATAACCCTTTACATCACAAATTTAAAAAAAAACCGGCCAAGTGCGAGCTATAATTGGCTCTTTGTTCCACGATCAATGTTTAGTGTATGAATATAGCTGTTGGTTCTCCTAATACATAAATAAGTTGTTTGGTATAATCAAAATATTCGCAATCACAATAACATACCTAATTCACAGCTAAGGCAGAACTCCTTAGCGCAGTTGTGGGCCAGTAGCGTCGCTTTCAAAGGCGGGGTGTAGTAGAGTACCTGAAAAATATACACGAGTCAAAAATTTCTCATACTTTTTTATACCACGATGGTTAAAAACAAGCTTACAGTATTGTGATAGATAGATAGTTTTTAGAGAGAGTCGTACAGTCACCAGCAATAAGATCTGCCACAACATAGCAGGCATAAATATCTGACACGACTCTGTCTAATGCCATAAGGACTTGTCAGATATTTTTGTCGGCTTTGTTTCGGCAGATACTGATGCCGGTGACTGTACCTGCAAACGAACTGATAAAACAGTTTTGCAGGGAAATGTAATTGATTATTTCTATCCCATTGTTTAGTAATATTAAAAATACATAACTTTGTGATTATTTAACCTTCTTGCGTTGCTTTTTTTTCCAATTGATTATTTTATTTAGTGTCTAAACCCATATTCGTGGTCTCCATTCAAGAACATTACCTAAAGGTGCGGCGTTTATAATAATCTATGAATAGTTTAAGCAATGACGCGTAGTTTGTCCGTGACGCAACCGGATGGCTTGCGGTATTTGGGCTCCCGAGTGTTGTGGAACCGCCCTGTGCAACCCAAACTGGCTCAGTTTGGTTTGCACTGGGCGAAAATTCGAGGGGGCATGAAAAGAAATATTGCTGCCACGTATTCGATGGAAACAGCATTATATAAACAGCGTACAAATTTTCAGGCAACCGCTATTTCAATCGGCTGCCTCGACCCAAAAACTTTCTCTTATTTTTTTATTTTATTCCCGCCCCTTTCCAAGTTGGCTCAGTTCGGGTTGCACTGGGCGGTTCCACAACACTTCGGGAGCTCAAATACCGCGAGCCATCCGGTTGCCTCTTAGACACTGCCGCTACGCGTCATCTGAATAGAATCAAAGTCTGTACAAATGCCAACGCAGTAAACTGACCCTATATTTATATAGAACCTTATTTACAATGCACATAACACAGCTAATACCCCAGGAAAATTACGTTTTTTTTCAAACATTAATTTATAACAGCGTTTTTTTTGTTTGTTTAATTTTCAAATGTTATTCTAAGATGCCTTATTTAAGAATCCTACAATATTTCCATCGGGAAGTAAACATAAAAAATAAATGACACATCCATTATGTTTTTTGTGTAATTTATTTATTATTCTTGAAGAGCTCCTGTAAATTAACCAAAACAAAAATTAAAATATCTATTAATATATTTCCTCTTTTTCAGGAACTGGTTAAATATCGATTTTTTTGATGACTAATATTTTAGTGGATTTTGGGTCTACGTAATTCATCATCATCATCATCATCATATCAGCCGAAAGACGTCCACTGCTGGACATAGGCCTCCCCCAAAGAGTGCCAAAGTGACCGATCCCGCGCCACCCGCATCCATCGGACTCCCGCAACCTTTACCAGGTCATCAGTCCACCTTGTCGGGGGCCTACCCATGCTGCGCCTTCCGGTACGTGGTCGCCACTCGAGAACCTTTCCGCCCCAACGGCCATCGGTTCTACGTGCTATGTGCCCCGCCCACTGCCACTTAAGTTTAGCGATCCGGAGGGCTATATCGGTTACCTTGGTTCTGCTGCGGATAGCCTCATTTCTGATGCGGTCACGCAGAGAAACTCCCAACATGGCCCCTTTCCATTGCCCTTTGGGTGACTTTGAGCCTTCTTATGAGGCCCATAGTAAGCGACCACGTTTCAGTGCCATATGTCATCACTGGCAACACACACTGGTCAAAGACTTTCGTCTTGAGACACTGCGGAATATTGGACGAAAAGATTTGCCGTAGCTTCCCGAACTCTGCCCAGCCGAATCGGATTCGACGATTGACCTCTTTCTCGAAGTTGGACCTACCTAACTGGATCGTCTGTCCTAGGTATACATAATCGTCTACGACTTCGAGCGTAAAGTGTCCGATTGTAATGGGAGTTGGTACTACATGGGCATTTGACATGATCTTCGTCTTATCCATGTTCATTCTTAGACCAACTCGCTCGGATGCTTTACTGAGGTCATCGAGCATCGTACTTAAGTCCTCCATGGTCTCAGCCAAGACTACTATAACGTCAGCAAACCGAAGGTGAGTTATGTACTCGCCGTTGATGCTGATGCCTAGCCTTCTCCAGTCCAGAGTCTTGAAAAACGTCCTCCAGTGCAGCGGTGAACAGTTTTGGAGAAATAACATCTCCTTGCCTGGCTCCCCGCTGAATAGGTTTCGAGTTCTGGTCCTGGAGTCGGACTGACATAGTGGCGCTCTCGTACAAACACTTCAACACTTCGATATAGCGATAGTCAACTTGGCACCGCTGGAGAGACTGTAGTACAGCCCAGGTTTCAATCGAATCGAAGGCTTTTACTACGTAATTACTAAAATGATAATATATCAGTATATAAAATAAATAGTTACACACAAAAAAGCTGCTGTTATGAATTATTTCTAAATTTCCATTTTTTTCCATACTAATGAAAATAAAATGCTTAGGCTATAACTGGTGATCCAAAATAGCAAAATGTGAATCTATCCATGATTCTGAACAACTTTTACTATGGGAACTTTGTGTTATGCAAAAAAACATCTGTTCATACATTTTCGTCAGTCTAAACCGAACAAAGTTAATGAAATAGTTGGATTTTTTTGGCATAACACAAAGTTGGTCCCATAAGTTGTTCAGAATCATGGATAGATTTACATTTTGCTATTTTTTATCACGAATTATGTAACATCCATCCAACCTTATTACAACGCACATAAAGTGCATGGATGGGCAGTTAGCTGTGTTATCTATAGTAAGTACTCACCTGAAGCATAGAGTTGCAATAGGAGTTTGGTGTGACAGCTTCCAGGCCCGGGAAGCCGAGTTTGCTGGCCGGCTCAGCCTCGCCGCCATGTTTGTTGAGGCGGACGTCCATCTGGAAACAATACTGTTCTATAGTTGTACACCTTCACCTGTACATGAGTCACTTGACTTCAAACTCGGGTAAATCCTTTTTTTTCGCATAAAATAAAAGGGAAAAACACTAGTTTTGATACAATTTTATCGGTTGAATATAATTTCGTGTAGTTTTTGAGAAAAATACTTAAAATCATAATGTTTTATTAAAATCAGATTTGCATATAATATATGTCAGTTTTTTCAAATGTAGGTTTATCCAAGCCAATCAGCAAAATAAGTTTGTTCAACATGGCTGTCAGTTGGCGTAAACTCTAATCGTATTTTTAGAAATCTAGATAAATCCAGGTCTGTCAAATCAATATTATACAAATCCACACTAAGGTTTTTCAAAGATAGATGAATTGCAATCGAGTATATCAAATGAAAGTAAATCTAATCAAAATTTTTTTTTTATAAAAATGGATGGTTTTAATTCTGAATTCCCCGAATTGGAACGCTTTAATGCTTTAGTGATTTCAATTGCATACCTTTTGATAGTGCTTCGGGATCGGTTGATTTGTGTATTTATTTTCGTTTATTTTAGCAGCAAACAGGTCTTCTAGAGAGTCTTCTATGTAGGGCATCTGAAATAAAAGAAACAAAGTATGAATTTTGAGGGAAAAAGCCACTTTCAACTTTATTTTTAACACTCTATTATCGAAACAAAATATTTTATTAAATATTACTGGCTGAATCCGCAATACAGAGGCACAAGTTTATGGACTCAGACATTGAAGGTTTGTTTTTCCATAATATTTGCTCTCTGTAACATATCGTTTATCATTAATTTTAACAAAAAAAAACTACGAAACGATTTACACAGTACAGATGGGCAATGTTACCTAGGTATTTTCAACTCTGCAATACAAATCCATACATCTCACATTCCACAATTCGCTGCAAGCTCCTGGCTGAAGTTAAACACAAATATGTCTCAAAGTAAATTCATAAATATAATCTAGTTTCTGCTAAAAATAGTAAGGTTGCCATACATATGTTGTTTTCATTCTATACCATTATTCTTAGCTTTTTGGGCAGTTTTGCCTGGTGGCAAAGTAGGCATTTTAATTTTTTTTTCTCCTGATTGCTCGACAGATAACAATAAGTAAATAGCTGTCGGACTTTTAATATATGCGCTCATTTGTGCGTGTTTCTTAGAATGAGCAAATCGAAAACTATTTTTGTAAGTTTAAAAGTTCCATACCTGGATGTGTGATTACCTGGTTTCTTTTGAATGTTCTGGGGTTGGGCGCGTATCCGATCGGTCCCTGCATTTTCATCGTGCTGAGCACCTCCGGGTCTATCGGTTTGGGCTTCCTGTGAAAGGGAACAATAAACTAAAATACTCCGAAAACATCAAGCTATTTTAGAGGTATTGAAATACAAACCATGAGGGCCATGTTGGGAGTTTCTCTGCGTGATCGCATCAGAAATGAGGCTATCCGCAGCAGAACTAAGGTAACCGAATCGCTAGACTTAAGTGGCAGTGGGCAGGGCACATAGCACGTAGAACCGATGGCCGTTGGGGCGGAAAGGTTCTCGAGTGGCGACCGCGTACCAGAAGGCGCGGCGTAGGTAGGCCCCCACAAGGTGGACTGATGACCTGGTAAAGGTTGCGGGAGTCCACTGGATGTGGGTGGCGCAGGACCGGTCACTTTGGCACTCTTTGGGGGAGGCCTATGTCCAGCAGTGGACGTCTTTCGGCTGATATGATGATGATGATGATGAAATACAAACGTAAATATTAAAAAGAAAATAGTAACAAGCTTCATACTAACACAGTATATTTTGACCTTTCATAAAAAGTTGCTGATTTATAAGTCAAAATCCGTATTGCAATACACTGAGATAAATGTATCCTACACGCTAAACATTGGGTATGTTGGGTCAAGGAATTTAATCCCCCACCCATTTCGTTGAAATGTGACATTCGCAATGCTTTGAGGTCGAAAATTCTATTTCAGTAATATTATTGAAATGACAAAAATATATACATACATATAATCACGCCTATTTCCCGGAGGGATAGGCAGATATCATGAATTTCCACTTGCTACGATCTCGAAAAACCTTTCTTGCTTTATTCACTTTCAATACATTCTGCATATATGCTCGTCGGTTTAGGGTACTCTTGACCTGACCTTTCTTCACGATTTCTCCGATTTGGTCGAAAAAGTTTGACGAGGTCTATCCCCTTCCAACTGTATCATCCACTTTTCCCTCATACACTCTCTTTGTTAATGTATGTATGTAAACCAAAGCACTAGTGTCAGAAAGTTCCAAAATAGTTATTTACGATACAAGTGCCGAAAATAGGAAATTCACAACGAGTGGTAATAAATTAAAACACGACCGATGGGAGTGCTTTAAATCGACACGAGTTGCGAATTACCTATTCGCACGTGTATCGTACAACGTTTTACTGTACATATGGCTCTTTAAAGTTTCGACATATGCACGGAAAGTGCTGTTTTCCGCACTAGTGCGGGAAAGTAGCATTGTACAAATAGTACCTTAAGGTCTCGAGGGGAGCGTAGAATAATACACCGAGATCAGTAATCTAACAAACGTAACATAAAAAACGTAACTAGTGTCTGTAGATTCCGGCAAACAGGCGTTAGCTAGTTTCCCGACGGTACAGCGCCATCTAGCGGCAAATTCGTAAACTATTTCTACTACATCAAATCTTAACTAACTTTTGGACATACCGCCCACCAAGGACAACATGTCCTTCATCCATTATCGTGACCGCCCACCACGGAGTAACTCAGGACAACATTAACATATCAAATGGGGTTAGTGGTAACAAACGATACATTGATTTCTTAACCTAATAATAATTTGCTTAAGTAAGTTCTAAGTTAATACATAAGTACAATTCCTGGTTATGTAGTGACGGGTAGTACACAAAGCTTATATGTAGGCCGTTTAATTATTGAGTTTCCACATTTTAAGGACACGACTCTAGTTAAGTTGTCAGTGCCTGGATACCTTTGCGTAATTCGACCAAAAAGCCACTTCGTTGGAGGTAGATCGTCCTCCTTCACCAAAACGATGTCACCTACCTCGGGTTCGGGTGATTGGTACGCCCACTTGTACCGATGTAGAAGATTAACCAGGTACTCATTGGACCATCTGCGCCAAAAGCTTTGCAACATCCGTTGGGTCAATTGCCATCGTCTCAATGAACCAATATTAGCCTTCTCATAATTAACTTCCGGTATGGTTACGAGGGGCTCGCCCACCAATAAATGACCGGGGGTTAATGGGTTTGGTTCATTGGGATTGTTTGGCAATACGGATATCGGGCGGGAGTTTAGACAAGCTTCAATCTGGCTAAGTAGAGTAGACATCTCTTCAAATGTCAATGTGGCCTCGCCAATAACTCGCTTTATATGGAACTTCGTGGACTTTATAGCCGCCTCCCATAATCCTCCGAAGTTGGGCGCTCGTGGGGGTATGAAGTGCCAAGTGGTTCCTGTTGATGCCAAGCCTTCCGCTATTTCTTGTACCATCGTTGACCTTTCAGATTGCATCAACTCTCTGAGTTCCTTGGCAGCGCCTACAAAATTGGTCCCATTGTCGCTATAGAGATCCGAGCAATGGCCACGTCTTGCAGTAAAGCGCTTGAATGTCTCTAAAAATCCTCTAGATGTCATCTCACTAACAACATCTATGTGAACTGCTCTGGTCACCATACACACAAAAAGGCATATATACCCCTTATACGATTTGTGCCCTCTTCCTTTCGATGTCCTTAATTGAATAGGTCCTGCGTAGTCCACACCACTTCGTAAAAATGCCTTTGTTGGTGTGGTTCTTGCAGGTGGTAATGAACCCATCAATTGTCGTTGCACAGCCGCCTTATTTCTGACGCATGGTATACATTTACGGACGCAATGCTTTACCAGATTTTTTACGCCAACAATGTAATAGACTTCTCGCAAGTAGTTCATCATTAACTGTTCTGCACCGTGTAATGTTTTCTTATGGGCGTCAGCTACTAACAGCCTTGAAAGGGGGGAGTCATGAGGTAGCAAAATTGGGTGCTTAATATTTTCTGTCTCGTTTGATTGGGACAATCTGCCTCCCACTCTAAGTATCCCCTTGGCGTCTAGAAATGGTGTAAGCGACAAAACTTTTGACGATTTGTTCTTGATGCAACCGTGTTTTGTAATTTCGGATACCTCCGATCCAAAATCATTTCTTTGAGCCATTATAATGCACGTATTTAAGGCCTCATTGAACTCTGATGGACTTATGTGTTTGCTACGTATGACTGGTTGATCTACTTTCGAATCTCTTATCTTGAGGAACCGTCTACAATAGGCAATAACGCGTATTAGCTTCGGAAGGGACGAATATTTACTTAAAACGCACTGTTCTACGGTGCCACAGTGGGACCTAATCGATTTCTCAACTTGTGTTTCATTGTTGTTTGGTCTTTTGTAAGCAATTGAACTGTTTCCTAAGAATTGAGGACCGGTTTTCCATAACGGGTTATTAATCAACTCCACTGGACTAACACCACGCGAGGCACAGTCTGCTGGGTTTTCCTTTGTGGGAACATGGAACCACTGCGACGGTTCAAGCAAGGAGAGTATTTCGGAAACCCTGTTCGCCACAAACGTCTTCCAGTTGCTGGGATGCTTATTCAACCAGGCAAGGACGACCATGGAATCTGTCCATGCTCGTATGTTCTCCTTTGCAATGTTCAGGACTTGTGAAACTTCCATTAACAACTTGGCTACCAACACCGCTCCGCACAATTCCAACCGTGGTATGCTGACCTGTTTAACAGGAGCAACCTTGGTTTTAGCTGCAACCAGTTGGACTTTAACGTCACCTGACGCGCTGATTACCCGAAGATATACTGACGCAGCAAATGCCAAGTTGAATGCATCTGAGAACCCGTGCAATTCGACTACTTTATCATCTAGGTTGGTGTTAAGCCATCTAGGAATGGTGAACTCAGCAAGTTGGCCCAACTCTTCACGGTAAGCATACCAGTCGTTTAATATGTCCTTTGGCGGCTCTTCATCCCATCCTGTACCAGCTGTCCATAAACGCTGAATGAATACCTTTGCTTTTATAACGCATGGCGCTGTCCAGCCTAAGGGATCGAAGAGTCGTGCAACATCTGATATAATTTTCCTTTTTGTTATAGGTGCAGATACGGCCGGCAACTTCACCGAGTATTGAAATTCATCTCTCTTCTTGTTCCACGTAAGTCCTAATATTTTTATTATGTCATCTATCTTCATTTCTACCTTCTTCTCTTCCTGTTTTACCTTTCCTTCTCCAACCTCACTTTCATCAATGTATTCTTCCAGCCTACTGCTGTTGCTCCCCCATTTTTGTAGGGTAAATCCTCCTCTCTGCAACAATGCTTTCATTTCTTTGTAGATTTCGATGCCCTCATCGACTGTTTCACCTCCGGTCATCAGATCATCCATGTAGAATCCATGAGCAACTCGTCTTGCTGCTACAGGGTACTCATCCATGTGGTCGGTTGCCACTTGGTTGAGTGCCTTGACAGCCAGGTATGGGGCCGATGCTGTTCCGAATGTCACGGTTAACAGTTTGTAATCCTGTATTTCTTCATCTTCATTGTCTCTCCAGATAATTCGTTGGTAATCAGCATCCTCGTCCGCTATTCTTACCATGCGATACATTTTTACTATATCGGCGATGAGACAAATGGGATATTTTCTCCATTGCATTATAAGATGTCGTAGCTCTGGTTGCAAAGTAGGGCCTATCATCAAGGTATCGTTTAACGATGTACCTTTTTCATTTTTGCAGGATGCATCGAACACCACGCGGACCTTACTTGTGGATTTATCCTCTCGGACCACGGCGTGATGTGGTAAGTATACCGAGTTATCTTTACTCTCTTCAGCAGCAGGGACTACAGTCATATGATCTAGTTGCATGTATTCTTTGATGACCGATCTATATTTTTCTTTGAACTCTCTGTCTTTAGCCAATTTCCTTTCTAACGATTTAAACCTCTTCATTGCTATCTCTCTTGATTTTCCTCCTTTACAGAGCGGATCCTCATCACGGAATGGAAGTTTGACGACATACCTACCGGTTTCATCTCGCTGCGTCGTAGCTGCAAAGATGTCTTCGCATCGCTGTTCTTCAACCGTCAGCATCCCTTTTGAAGTCAATAAAGGCTCCGATTCCATTTCCCAGAAACGTTTTATTATTTCATCCTCGTTAACCTGAGCGTGTAGCACAGTCACATTCTCGTTTGCACTCACTGAGCCGATAGGACCCGACAATATCCATCCAAGTGTTGTGCACTGGGCTACTGGAGTTCCCTTTGGACCTCTCACCATTCCCTCTCTCAATATCTGGCAGTAAACTTCTGCTCCCAACAACACATCTATTTTGTTGGGTGTGTGATACATTGGATCAGCCAACGTGACCTTCTGTAGTTCCAACCATTCGGGAACTGCTACTCTCTTTCCAGGAAGATAAGTAGTGATTTTGTTCAGCACATATGCCTTTAATTCAATTTGGCAGGTTGGATCGGTTAGCGATTGAACTTTGAGTTTAACCATATACTTTGACCTCACTGAGGTCTGATCGCCACCTAAACCTGAGATGGTTCCTTGGATGGGAATTTTCTTTATCCCTAAATCTTGCACCACAGCTTCAGTAACAAATGAAGCCTGTGAGCCCTGGTCTAACAACGCGCGAATCACTCGATAGTCACCTGTTTTCGACTCTGCTTTTATCAAAGCTGTCGCTAACAGAATCTCTTCCTTTACTACTCCTTTCGTGAAACAGCTGACTATCGGTGCGTTTTCTGGCGGTGAACTATCAGTCTTGACGTGATGTGTGGCTTCCCCCGAAACATCCTCAACTGCTTGAACTACATCCCTTGAATTGGCAGTTGAAGTGGAGACATCCCTTGGGTGAAGTAAGGAGTGGTGTTTTCTTTTACAGATCCTACAACTAGTGGCTTTTTGGCAAAACCTAACAGCGTGGTTGCTTCCTAGACAGTTGTAACAGATCCTATTATTTGTAACAAACTCGTGCCTTTTTGTATAATTTTCACTTGCAAACTTTTTGCAGAAGCACAGTTTATGAGGTCCAGTACAAAATTCGCACGCCATTGTTGGCGCGTCAGTAACGTGCAGTACATTTGGTTTGCTATAACCCGAACCTAAACTACTAGCTGGCTTCACGTACGCATTGGGGGCTCTGCTGTTGCGCGGCTCAATGAACTCCAGGGCTCTATATCGACTGGTTAAAAACTCTTTAAATTGAGCGAAGGTGGGTAACTCGTCTGATGCCGAGTTACTTGCTACATTGAGCTCCCATTGCCTGCGTGATTCTGGATCTAACTTTAATGTCAGCAAGTGAATTACTAGTATGTCCCACGTGGAAACATTAATACCCAAGTTCGTCAAAGCACTTAAACAATCTTGAGATGTATCCATTAAATCTTTAAGAAACCCGGCAGACTCTAATTGGTTCCAGCACTGAGAGTAGTTTTTGTCTGATACGGGTATATTACGCAAGAGTTGCTCAGCTTCTCCTGTTAGATAACTCTTGAGATACTGCATTTTTTGCACGTCATCTAATGAGTTGTTGTTGTGGATCATGGATATGAATAAATCCTTGAACGTTGTCCACTCATGATATTTACCAGAGAAGCTGGGTATACTAATTTTAGGCAATTTAATTAAATTTGATTGATCGTGAGCCTTATCATCGTTGCTCTTTGACTGACTTGCTTTAGAAGTAGAAAACTGGTCTAGATATTCTTTTAATTCACATATATAATCCGTGTATTCTTCCTCTGTTTTGTCATAAGTATCATTTTTACTATAATTATGCGCCTTTAACACTGCTCGATCAGCCAAACGCAACAATTCTTTGTGCCCCTGTCTAAATTCAGACCAAAGATGTTCTATCGATTCCAACCTACTTGCCACATAATGTTTCGTTATGCGTTCCTTTGGAGACTTTTTAAAATTAGCTCGTGCTTTAAAAATACGACTATATAAGTCCTCTTGACAGTTAATCACTGCTTCCATAATGTATACAACGTACAATTAATACTCTCAAAGTTTAAATTTAATGATAAAATTTTTACACTGAATAATTCTCACTACCATAAACTTAGAAATTCTACAAATAATTGGAACACACGGTAAAATTTTACAAGTGTTTGGAACTCGGAGCAAAATCGGGCATGGATTCCCCGTACCAACAGGTTTTTGCTTAATATTTTAAGTTAGTATTCATTAAACTATTCTAAGTTAATTTCCCATACAAATTGTTCATGCAAGATTGCTATATTAATAATTTGTCCGAATTCTTCTAAGTCGATGATGAAAATCCTAATTACAACTGTTGATTCTTCAAAGTGAATGTTCTCTTGCACATAAGGTTCAAATTGCCGTATCAAATATCACATATTTATTAAGTGTTCACTGAGTTGAAACTTGCTTGCCACTAAATATAAAAGTACTCACAGTTCGTGCTTGACTCACTCTGATGCGATATACCTCTTGCCGATGGTGTGTGACGTCACGCTTCGCCCAGGCTCCAATGGCCGCTGCTTGATCTATTTGATTCCTGCTACTCGCCGATAGATGGCGCTGTCCTCGTGTTGCCCGCCGCTTGCCACCAGATGGCGTTGGCAACCTCTGCTAGCTGCAAAAATCTTCCCGGCTTCTATTGAACAGCGAACCACTGCTACTTTGCGCGGGTCTGAAGTGTAGTCACATTGAACTACCAAAAACGCCACTTCCAAATGGCCTCCGGCTCGAATGGACCATGTACAAATAGTACCTTAAGGTCTCGAGGGGAGCGTAGAATAATACACCGAGATCAGTAATCTAACAAATGTATTGATTCCACTACACAAAATTCTCAACAAACAAATCCTGATGGTAGTCTCACGCGCCCTGCTGGGGGCACGGAGAAGCCGGACGCAGCTGACGCTGCTTTTGGCGGGATCGGGCGCCGTCCGCTACTACGGACGGGGAGCTGGGGGGGGCGTAACGCCCGTCTGGTCCAGGGTGTTGCGGGATCATCTGTTTCGTCCGTCGGCGCGATCGAGCCCTGCCGGGTGGGACTCCATTAGGAGAGGCCCGGCGAGCGATCTGCGAGCCGACGGCGCTGCAGGAACGTCCGCGGTCCGGTCCGGTGGGTCTCAGGGGGGGCTAGCCATACAGGTCAGCCAGCCCCCTGAGGATGATGGAGGTGGGATTCGCTCCTTCCTGCAGGGCGCCGAGGCAGCTCTGCAAGATTCGCATGCACTGCTCTATCTCTCTCTCCCTAATGCCATCTTGGCTTGCCGGTAGGGGGAGGGGAGCAGTGTCGTGCGGTGGTCCGGGTGGCGCTGCTACAACGGGCGCTGGTACGACGTTGGTGCAGGCGGCGGCGGTCTGGGTGGCGGCGGCGGGGGTCTGGTGTTCGGCTTCAGCGGGGGCGGCGGGGTGCCCTTTGCCTCGTCGGCCCCTCCCTCGGCGGCGGCGGCGCGATGGCGCCGCATCGTTCGCTCTCGCCATGAGGGAGTTGGGGGCGTTCTCGGCGGCTTGGATGGTTTCGGGCTGGGGCACGGTTTGCCCTCGGCGGTTGGTGAAGGGGGCGGTGCCGATCTTCCTTGCGCGTGCCTCCCGCTGGAAAGCTGGGCACGCTAGGCTGTTCGCTGGATGGGGGCCGCCGCAGTTTGCGCAGGTCCCCTCGTGGTCGCGTGGCCGCTCGCACTGGCCCGCAAAGTGTGTCCCCGCGCAGCGGACACACCTTATCGGGCGGCGGCAGCCGTGCGAGGAGTGGCGAAAGGCCTGGCAGCGGTGGCACTGCGCCGGCCCCTTCCTGCCGCGCCATGCTTCCACTGCCACTCCCGTCATCCCCAGTAGTTCCCGGACGCCGTAGATCGCCGGGATGAGGTCACTGGTTTTGGTGAGCTGCGTATAGAATACGCAGCCTGGTCGTCCTGCACGCGCGTCCACGTGGCGCGTGTAAATTGGGGCGAAACCCTTCGCCACCAGGTCCTCCGTTATGTGCTCCGGGTTGGTGTTGGCGGGGAGCCCCCTGATGCACACCTTCAGGGGGATCTCGTCTCTCGGCTGCAGTGCCGTCCAGGAAACGGAGTCCCCGAGGGCCTCGAGGTAGGCCTGCACCACCCTGTACTCCTCGTGGTCGTCGGGGCGGAAGCGGACTCCGTTTCCATAGGGGCGGGCATTGGGGTAGCGTCCCAGTCGCTCCCGTATGCGCTTGAAGTGCGCGGGCCAATCCGGGAAGCTGTCAACCGTGATTGGCCGCGGCTTCTTCTTCTGGGGCGGCTGGGTCGTGGTCGGCGTTGGTGCGGGTATCGCTGGTGGCGTGGCGTTTGTGGACGGTGCGGTGGCGGCCTCATCCTGGCGGTCGTCGTCGCTACTGTCCTCGACGCTCTCGTCCTGGACGTCCATCGGGGACAGGTCCAGGCGGGGGAGGTTCAGTGGCGAGAGGGTCGCGGTTGTCGTTGGTGGTGCCTGCGCCGGCGTTTGCACCAGCGGAGGCGAGATAGTGGCGGGCGTCCGGTGCACGATGAGCCCTCCGTGAGGCGGCGTCTTGTGCAGCGGGGAGGTCTGCTGCTGTTGTGTCGTGGTCGTCATTGTTGTTTGCCGCGCCACACGGGGCGCGGCGTTCTTCGGGCAGATGTTCCGCCGCGGTTCGCCTGGCCCGCTCCGAGGGCGGGCAGCGTACGCGACACGGGCACTGCGCGGAGCGCTGAGCTCGCCTTGCCCGCTCCGAGGGCGGGTGGCGGACGCGACACGGGTTTAGGGGGCGCGGTCTGGCGTTGTGGCGCGGGCGCAGCCTTTTTATTGGCCGACGCGGTGGTGGCGGCCGCGTACGTGGGCGTCGCGGGGGCGGTGGTGCGGGGGACTGCGGCCTGCGCGGGCGGCGCGGCGGCGGTCGGCTTCTTGGCGGCCAAAAGGGGGCCGCCTCGGGTGAGCGGGCGAGCTGGCCGACGATCTCCCGGACGAAGTCTTTCGGCCGGGGGAACGGGGCCTCTCCAGCGCCCTCGCTGGTGGGCGTTCCTGGGCTGCTGGGGGTCGACGCGGCCTTGTAGGCCGCCGCGGACGCTATCAGGGCGCTCCTGAATGCCTGCTGGATGCGTGGGTCGCGGGCGGCTCTGGACGCGTCGGCTAGGCCGCGGGTGCGGCGGAAGGTCCGGGGGCGCGTTGGTATGCGCTGGGGTGCGGCTCCCGAGTGGAGCGGGGGCGGCGGGGGCATCTTGATTTTTCGTGTGGGTAGTTAGCCCACACGATTTTATACTCTACCCTCACCAGGTGAGGGGTAGAGGGCGATTGGGGGGGGCCCTGTCTAGGGCTTCCTAGGGCGCTAGGCGCGTGATCGCAGCAGCGCGGCTGCCCTTACCCGCCTCATTCGCGGCCAGACCCCGGTGAGACCCGCTTGTGGGAGGCCGGGGCTGGTCGGAACTTGACGAGCGGTACAGCGGCGCGGACAGTGAGGTTGACGTCGGGTGCGATCCGGGCGCGGGGGAGGGTGTTGCTCCGGCGAAGCGCGGCCAATCCTCTCAACAAACATAAAAAACGTAACTAGTGTCTGTAGATTCCGGCAAACAGGCGTTAGCTAGTTTCCCGACGGTACAGCGCCATCTAGCGGCAAATTCGTAAACTATTTCTACTACATCAAATCTTAACTAACTTTTGGACAAGCACCATATGTACTGTAAAATATTTTTGTCCAGCTACGATGCCTATACACACTGTGCGTCGTTCACGTGATACAGAATCAACACGGCGAATCCTCAAACATATCAAGGGCCGGGAACGATCATGTTACTCCTTTGGAGTTGCATGCGTCTATAGAACATAAGACGGGCCGTACGCTCGTTTGCCACCGTCGTTGTATTAAAAAAAGACCGGGTTGCACTCCAGGAGAGCCGGCAGAAGTGAAAACTTGTGAATTGCTTAAAATAAACTGGTTTTTTTTTGTAATATTTTCATTTAAAAATCGCTCCCGCTTTTTGTATTCCGGTAATTGGCAACACTAAATCCTACTCTTCTACACGTCACGTTCGTCGTCCTACGCTGTCGCGAGTTTAAAAAAAATTCCCCATCCCATAAAGTGCATAGCGCCACTAAAGAAGCTGTCACTTGAATATTTTTGTCCAGCTAGGATGCTATGTTAGACACTGTGCATCATGTGATACAGGAAGTACCGTACCTGTAGCCCTTCCTGTAGAAGGCCTCGGGCAGCTCGTTGAACCAGCGCCGGGCGGCCCCGGGCGCGGGCGCGAGCGCCGGCAGCGGCAGCGACGACCACTGGAACGACGAGTCGTTGTGCGCCGCGAAGGGGACGTTCGGGGCCGAATCGGCGAACTCTGTCGGTCTACAAATAAATAACGACAACTTAGAAAACTTGACCAACCCCCGACATTTTCATTTCATTAAGGGTGAGTACCAAACCGACTGTAATGGTAAGCAGTGTTCTTTAAAATCTGAATGTATGGAAAGTTTGACAAGTTTCTACGGACTGACAGCTGTCGGCGCCATATTTAACGATGATCGGTCTGTAATCGTAAGTTCCCCACTTGACATTGGCAAAGTGCCTAAGTAGCAAAAAGCCACAGTATACGGAAAAAAAAAAAAAAAATCGTAAGTTGGTGCAACCCGCCCTAAGTCCAATATCTCAAAATAGTACATTACTGCAGAGGCCGTGAAGTAAGGGATTGCTGGACTAGGTTGGGGTAGACATAATGTTTGTAGTTAGGGTTTTCATACATTACTTCTCGGCGTAAGGCCAAGAAGTAATGTAGGGAGCCATAAACAAGAAACTTCTTGTCTTCATTTCGTGATATTAACGCATACATTTCAGAGCATGTTTGAGAAAAGTTTTTTTTTTCCTGATAATATTCAAGGTTTGACTTCTGTCAGCACTCCCGGAGTGCAACCCGGTCTTTTAGATTAAAATATTAGAAGTGAGAGACTTGAAACTTTGTGTATGGACTCCTTTATTACAATACATGTTCCCGCCAGGACCCCGGGGAGTGTCACCGGCCCATAGAGTGACCTTCCATACAAACAGGCCTATCCTGGGGGAACAAAATCGGGCCGCGATACGCGCCGCTATGCTAAAACTAACTTAATCTAGATAACCACTCACCTTCTTTCTTGAACTTTTCTGCCCCAACGACCAGCAAGGATGAGTTAGTGTTTGTGTAAGTGTTTGTATGTGTGTGTGTCTCGACGAGGTCTGCTGGCCCTCCCTTCTCACGATGATGGTAGCTCCGTACAGCAGTCATCAAATCGTCAGGCACCACTCAAGCTCGACGCCCCTGCGTGGGCGCGACCGTCCGAGCTCCAAACTTATATCTCGGTGCCTCCGCAGGCACAGCGAAACGAGATCAAAACCGTAAATTAATTAATTAAGACGTGCGTCCGCAGCGCTTGCTCAACACTATCCGTGCCACAAATGTCGTCTACATAGACGTCCCTATCAATGACTGCAGCCGCGCGCGGAAAGCGCAGCCGTTTCTGTTCAGCCAGTTCTCGTAGCGTACGCATTGCTACATAAGGACTGGGCTTTAATCCGTATGTATTCATTCGTGTTGAGCTCATTTGTGACCATCGGTTCTTCTGGGCTCTGTCGCCACAATATCAGCTGGAACCAACGGTCGTCCGGGTGGATCTCTGTTTGACGGAACATCATCCTCACATCCGTAACGAAGACA
Source organism: Epinotia demarniana (assembly GCA_945867215.1). Classification (NCBI taxonomy): domain Eukaryota; kingdom Metazoa; phylum Arthropoda; class Insecta; order Lepidoptera; family Tortricidae; genus Epinotia; species Epinotia demarniana. The sequence continues at coordinate 23,735,218 of OX244271.1, read as the reverse complement.
ACCTGGTGTCTCCTGAAGTCCGTTAAAATGTCTGCAATGTCTCTGGTCAACTTAGGACCAGCGTGCAGACATTGATTCAGGGACACTCCGCTAGATGTAGGCGCGCTCCCGTCGAACACGACCCTAATCTTGGAGTCAGGGGTCTTCAGGACTGCGTGATGAGGCAAAACGTAGTGCTCCTCACGACGCCAGTCCACCCTGGACACCGACATGTGACCCAACGCCAAGTATTCGCGCATGAACTCAACATACTTCCGCCGGAAGTTGGAGTCCCGTTTCATACGCCTCTCCATTGACACCAACCGTTTCTCTGCTAGACTCCAGGAGCTCCCCAGCGGAGGTCGAGTGGATAGAAACGGCAACCGTGTCACAAGTTGCGCTGCTTGACCACCCTTCTGCGCCTATGCACCCGCTGTGCTTTAAAATCCGCGCACGCGGTTGTAACTAGAACTATGCCTATAGCTCTATTATGGTCTTTAATGAATGCTGAATGAAGGAATAATACAATATAATAGGGATTAATACATTAATCGTCATCATCATTGGATAAGAATCGAACTGATATGTACAATCTACTACATCAGATTAGAATATAGTGGTGCATACTTGAACCATCGTTTTGTGCATAACAAAACTTAATATTTCCATATTTCTGAGTAAAGGTATACGTGTTGTCGCTACGACGCTGTCGCGCACACTACGCAATGAGTAAGATTGGTTCTAATAGGGAGTAAGCACGTACGAGCACGATTGAAAACGAACCTTAACTTAATAATGGTAAGGTATTATTTCGTTTACGTCAAGCGAATCGAGTAAATCGAGCGAATTATGCGTTTCAAGCAATTCATACCTTTTAGTGTATATAAAAACGGCGCACCGGGTAGACGTATTCATTCTTTCTCTAGCGAGCTGTCGGATTGTCATTGACTCTGGGTCGAGCTTAAATTCGTAACGTAAACAATCGTAGATACACTATTGTTGTGGCGGGAAGGTTCAATATTGTGCGATTGCTTTGCGTAGTATTGAACTATTCCATCACTTATTAGATTCTGAGTTTTCTAAGGTTCAGTATTGTGCAATTATGTTGCATAGTAGTGAACTATTTCGCTTAGTTTTCTATTACACTTCGGGTTTATTTTAGATGGTTTTATTATCATTTCGAACCAGATCAATGTCCTAGTTGCATGGTCAACTTAACGAAGTGCATTTCACCTAACGGTGTCAAGGAAGTGCACTTCGGGATCCTGTTAGTAGTAGGTCCAGGTTTAAGAGAAGCCTGGCACCATCTTTTTACCTACACAGATGGTGTAGCCTATCTTTGATGGGCCTCTTACTGGTCTTAAGGTTGGCCACAGGCTGAAGCGAGAAGATCGCCATTTCCCATAAGTCGATCTCTAGGATTGTTATCCACTCGTTGATGTCTCGTGTGTGCTTAAGGCTTGGTCTTTTATTGAATATATATTTATATGTTATAAAAATAGGGCGTGCATTTCACAGAACCCTTTAGTCCACGGACACGTTGTGAAATGTACATTACACAGGCTCTACGTTGCATTCTCGGACTAGCCTTCCGAACGTTGTACAGCTTAGGTCCCTAGCCTAGAACATACTCTACACAACACATAACATTAATAAAAGTAATGATGGGAGTTTTGCCTACAGGAGTTCAGGGTTTAGTGGTAGGTAGGCTTAGGTATAGAGTCAAACACAGTAATAGGGTAGTAGGAATACCATTCTAACGCCTTGGCCACGACTTTGGTTTTAAGCGACCTGCGGTGCGACCGGCGGGGCGGAATTTAGAGCGGGGCGGCGTGCAGGCCACGTACTCCGCAGTAGCCGCGGCGACTTCGAGCGGATGGGACGTACTCGGGTGACTCAAAATGTCTTTGTCGAAAGTGGCCCTTCAGTGCCTCGAAAGCAACTCCTCCGGAAAAATGTCTTTCATTTCACCCCACAGCCTTTTTACTACATGCCGCAACTTATATTGAGGATGCTTCGGCATCCATATTGCAGGCCTGATTAATATTTCAGAAATAAACTTTTCTGTGTCTATGGACAATGTGGACATCGCGCGCGGATAATTCAATAAACTTTGTTCCTAATATTCCGTCCGATCCGTGCCGCCGCTAAGACCGGTCGCACCGCTCTGAGTCGTGGCCGCGCGTTCGCGCGCCTTGTCTTTGTTCGTTCCGCCCGCCGCCCCGCTGCCCGCAGTCGCCGGTCGCTCGAGTAAATCCGCGCGCTTGGTCGCCGGTGCGGAAGTTCGTGGCATCTCTTCTTCTCCGCGCTGTTTTTGTATTATCCGCGATCCGCTAGTCGCCGCCGCCGAAGCAGGTCGCGCAAAGTCGTGGCCAGGTGGTTAGGGATGGACAGTTAGAAAGTTTACAAATCAAATAGTGTTTATTTGAAGGTTTAATAGTAATTATGAGTAACTGAATAGGAATTAGTCATTGTGTGAAGATCAGTAGTATTGGGTTCCGTATATTGTTACATATGAAATATTAAAGGTGTAACTATTATATATTGATTATCGTCATAAAGATTCCAGTTATGATTAGGATATCAGAATTGTTTCAAAAAGATGAAATTATTCTAGGCTAATGGCAAGCGGAGCAGTCCATTATGTCTAGTTTTAAGGTATCAAATTATCATGAGTGGAATATACCCATTACTTAGGGTAAACTTCAGGTTCAATATTTCATATTTAATGGACGGTTAACCTCAGTATTATAAATATCTTCACTATAACAGGGTTTACAGGTATCTAATGGATACATTATTATATATGTAAAGGGTGAAATAATGCCTTAATACATAATTTTCCTTGAATGAAATAATATTCAATTGTTAGGTCTGATGAGTTTGTTGAGTGCTTCTTCTCATCAGAAAATAGGTACGAAGCACAGATAAATTCAAGATGTAGGAATACCTATTAGAAATAAAATATAATAAAATAGGTATTTAATTAGCTAGATGGCCAGTCCCACATCCAGACGGAAATGGTAGCATAGTATGGATGAAAGAGAATCTTCCATACAATAATAATAATAAACAATTAGCTAGCTAGGTTGGTCTGTTATCTACTTTGATGATATGAATATAAATTGAGGCAATGTTGGTATATAAAGAAACCAAGGTTTTGATTTGAGGAAGTATTACATGTTAAGAAAATAATGATAAAGCTAGTTACCATTACGTTAACCGGCCACGGTAGGATCTGGTTGGGGTTTAGTAACCAAAAACAAATTTTATTTATTACATGGTTATTTCCTTGAACTATGTAGGATGTAGTAGGAGAACGTAGGGTGAAGTAGGTAGGAGGAGTCAAAGTCTAATTTGCTACACATAAAAGAATTTAGGTTACTCGGAACATAACGTAGACACTAGACGATTTCATTGGCCAAATCAAGTTATTTTTAATATTTAATTTCTTTAGGTTTGCTACATTTAGTCTACATGACTTCTGGGTAGGTTAGGTACACGGTGATCACGTGTCCCCCCTCCCGGCAGAAGGGGCACACCACCGATTGGAGGGCGTTGTATTTATGTCCCCGTCGACGGGGCTCAACCGGCTTGGGCCCGCTCGTACGTCGGGTTGACAAGGGAGGTTGCGACGTGGTTGCCTCTTGAGAATCCGCCCGCCTACACTCACCCTCCAAAAACGCCCTCAAATTCTCAAATGTCGGGAGGTGATTCGTAGACTCACTTCCATAAGTCTGATCAAAGCGCCCGACAACATTGCGCGGAAGTTTACGCAAAACCCTATTAACTACGACATACCTATTATCCCCTAACGACAACTTAAGTCGATCTAACGTGTTAACCGCTACCGTGACAGGATTTAGGATTTTCAACCTTATATCACACACGTTAGACATCTTCGGGATGCCAAATATCTTTTCGATAAGCCCATCAACAATTAATCGCCGGTTATCGTATCGGTCGATTAATAGGCCCCATGCCGTTTCGTAATTAGCGTCCGCGATCTCCAGATGGCATACTCGCCGTTAAATTCTGGTACGTTCACGGGCGGGAGTGGGGTCATAATACCCACGCCGGCCGTCCTGCACGGTTCCCGCATATCCCCTTTCCGCGATCGTTCGATGTCCGATGCCGCCTGAATAACGCTCATAAGCATTTCCCCGCAATGGTCTACATTACGACGCACCCTAACTTGAGGACTATCTTCCTCCTCAGATCCCTCGTCATCAATGACGGCTAAATATTCTGCATGCAGTCTCAACACCGCGTCGTATCTCTCATCTACCTGTCTCGCGCGCGACAGTAATGCGTCTTCGCGGTCTGTGCGGCCAATTAACGTAATCACTAATGAGAACCATCTCAATTCTGCTTCAATCCTTGCCGCGATTGTCCTAATTACTGAGGGTGCCATGGTACCAAACTTCAATTCACAAACTAGCAACCTTACCCTAACTATAGTATTCTAATACACAGCAGAAAACAACACTATAACTTAAATGTATTTTTACAATCGGAAATCGCAACTTCAATGTTTTCCAAACAACAACCGAAGTCAAGCGCGAACCTTTTCCCGAGTTGGTTCCGTATTATAAAATATTAATTTAACACAATTAACTTAATTGCCACACACAATGAAGACCAGGTATCGATATACCGATAACAAATAATAAGTGAACCAAACCGTCACGCGAAGCTCCTACCGCGGGTTCCAAACTTATTAAGAGGCCGCAGTAAGCTCGGCCGAATTTCACCTTCCCATACAAAAGTAGTTACGCTCTCATTTTAAAACTACGTGTTGGATTGTGACGAAACTTTGCATATACAATGACATGAGTTATATCTATGTCTGTAATTAGTTTATATGGTTCCAATTAGTAAAACAAACGAAATACAGCAAAAACTAGTTTTGTATGAAAAACTTAAATTCGCTGTTTTTTTTTATTATGGTATCTGATGCTACATAAACTAATTACAGACATATATATACCTCATTTCATTGAACATGCAAAGTTTCGTTATAATCCAACACGTAGTTTTAAAATGAGAGCGTAACTACGTTTATATGGCGAATCGAGCTTACTGCGGACTCTTAAATTGTTATTTCGCAAAATTACTTCCGAAAAACTCAACTATTACTATTATCGTTTACTTATCCCTAAATACCAAACATGGAATCGTAATATAATGCAATTCTTAAGGCGAGGTAGGCTTACAGAGGCCGCCTGTTTGACTTTTTTAAAACCATATCACACGTAGAAAATAGGGTTTAAAAATCTGAAAAAAAGATATATATTCCTGAAGGATCTAGTCTCGTCAAAGTCGTATTCAGCGACATGATCTAATGAACTTCACTCGATAGAAAGAAATTCCAAAGTTACTCCTTTTTGTAAAGTTTATTCAATACCATGACTAAAATATTGATATTTTAAATAAAAAAATTGTACTGAACTAAAGCCCTTAAATATTTATAGACAATTTCGTACAGTTTGAAGAGATAAAATGATTTTCATAATTACTATGTTTAAATACCTACAAAATGCGCGAGCGCGGCACCTCGGTAGGGCCGATCAGTCGCGCGCTGGCGCTTACGGACAACGGACCTGTGTCAGTTTTATCCGCGACAGTTTCGTGCACCGAACAAGCAGCTCTTAACGAAATTGTATAAGTTTTGCTAGTTATTTGAGATGGGCAATAAACAACGCAAACGAAAAAAGTCGTGCAGAGCCATAAAAAGAATGTACTCCAAAGATATGTGAAGAGGTAAGTACATATTTATATAATTTGGTCTACAACATATTGAAATTAAATAAGTTAAGTTAGATATCATTTTAATTCCTTCTTTGATTGGTTCGTAATTTATAAAATGATTATGCGTAAAATTACGGTCATAGTGCCGTAGTATAAAAATATCAGTATAACAACTGGAGATTGCTACCATTTTTGATAATCCATATTTTTATCTATATCGGATATTTTGGTAATTACAGGAGTCGATTAATAGTGAATTAAGTTATATTCATTTATATCTCAAGATTTAAGCCAGCAGCCCCATCTAGTTTATTTTGTGCGCACGACATGCAACCATATCAGCTATAGATGTCAAATTATGCAAGTGAAACTAGACCGTAAGGTGACCATGCATGAATGCAGCCGATAGTACCTGACTTCATTTACTTGTTATTATAGGTCAATGGGGCAGCCTCAAAAAGCAGACGATGGCATTGCTGCCGTAATAAACCTGCTACCTGCGAATTCAACTGAAAATGGGTTAGTAAGTAAAGGATTAACATAGATCGGAGAAGGTAGATAGTATTTTTAGGGTTCCGTACCAAAGGTTAAAAACGGGACCCTATTACTAAGACTTCGCTGTCCGTCCGTCTGCCTGTCACCAGGCTGTATCTCAAGAACCGTGATAGCTAGAGAGTTGAAATTTTCACAGATTATGTATTTCCGTTGCCTCTATAACAAGAAATACTAAAAACAAAATATAATAAATATTTAAGGGGGCTCCCATACAACAAACTTTTTTTTTACTGTTTTTATAGATAATGGTACGGAACCCTTCGTGCGCCGGTTTATTTTACGTACTTACGTTCAGGTTGGGTAAAAATTTGAGTTATTGAGATAAAATTATACTTACAATATAAAACCAACAACATGGTTTTCAGGCAAATGGATGTTGTAACAAGTAGCAACATGTCTGACTTGTCCGAAAACTCTTTTTTGTACTCGTCGATTAAAATCTGTGTATTAAGATTTCATAGAGAATACTGCAATTTGTTTATGTTATTTATGTATAAACTGCTATATATATATATAATAAAAGGAAGGAAGGAAGGAAGGAAGGATATGTATATATATATATATATATATATACATATCCATATATATATATATAAATATATATATATATATATATACAGGGTAAAATATTATTCACCGATTCACCTCCCAAGATATGAACTGTGAATAATATTTCATCCTGTATATAAAGACACACACTTCTATTACGATTTTTACGAGGGGTATTTTACGATTTCATTTATGAATGTATTGGAGAAATATGAATGGTGGTTTTTTTTCAGACTCGAAAGTTCATATATTACGGACAATATGGATGAAAATAATACAGTTTCACCGAAACCGTAAGTATATACATAATAAAATATAATGAATAGATGCATATTATACATATGTCGGCGGCACGAAATTCCTAGGCATATCGTGAAACGCCGCCATTTCATGATTTCCCTAAGTGACATCCGCCATATCGTTCAAGATTCACCTTTTAACGATTGGCCTAGTGACGTTTAGGCAGATCATGACCTTTCTAGGCATATCATGAAATGCCGGCATATCATGAAACGCCGGCATTTCATGATGTGGTCAAGCCAATGACGTTTAGGCTAATCATAAAATTCCTAGGCATATCATGAAACGCCGCCATATCTTTCAATACTCGTCGTCTGGGTCTATATCGGTGGCATAAAATTGTTGGTATACAAACTTTATGTCGCATACAAACTTTATGCCGTATTTTGTCGCATACAAACTTTATGCCGAATAACGTACGACATAAACATTGTTGTGCATGTTTTTTATTTGCCGAAATTGTTGTTCCTAATATTGATTGTCCTAAATATTTATTGTCCGAATGTTTATTGTGTCGAAGTTTTTTTATAGAATGATTGATGTGCATAACTTTGATGTTACTAATATTTAATGTTCTAAAAATGTTGTGCATACATTTTGTTATGCATAATATATCGTATATCTTAAGACCCGCCCTCATGTCGACGGAGCCCCGCTTCGCGGGCCCCTATTTCTGCTCTGAGGGACAAAGGCTAACTAACGAACCTATCTAATTAATTTAAATTCGGGTTGGCTCGGCTGAGAGTTGCCTATTACTTACCTATTACATTATTAAAAGTACTTACGCTTGATTAATCTTTTGTTGTAGGAGCAAGGAAGATGAAACATTAATAATAGAAGAAGAAAGATACGAAGATTTAACGAGTGAAAGCCATATGCATATGGCTACTATGCATACTTTTTTAGACGCTTGCAGGAAATATCAGCACATACCTCGTTGTTTCAGTGCAATCTGAGTAATATAATCATAGTTAGCGAAAGACGAATTGGTTTTATATCCCATTTTAAATTAAAATGCAAACTTTGCAACCAATATTTTTCAGTTTCATCAGACGATCCAAATCACACAAAAAATGTTGATATCAATACTGCTGCATGCTCGGGCATAGTTGCTACTGGTATAGGATATTCCCAGTTAGAAGAAATATGTAGCGCTATGGATGTCCCAATATTCACAGAAAGATATTTCGCTAAAGTACAAAATCAAGTCTTTGATGATTGGGAGGCCACCGCCGTAGAAACTATGGAAGCAGCAGCGGGACGAGAGCGAGATGCCGCTATTGCAGAGGGTCGAGTTAAGGATGGCAAACCCGTTATTGACGTTTACGTTGACGGTGCTTGGTGCAGCCGCTCCTATGGAAATAACTACAGGGCTCTTTCAGGAGTCGCGGCAATGGTTGGAAGAAGATTCGGTGAGGTTCTCTTTATCGGCATTAAAAATAAATATTGTTTAATTTGCGCAAGAGCAGAGAAAAAGGAAGAAACTCCAAAAGAACATGTGTGCTATAAAAATTATGAGGGCTCATCGTCTGGCATGGAGGCTGCTATAATCTGCGAGGGATTCATGAAATCTGTTGAAATGTATGGGTTAATTTACGGAAACGTAATAGGAGACGGAGATTCGTCCACTTACTCAAAAATCGTCGCTGCAAACCCATATCCCAATCATGTGGTAAGTAAAATAGAATGCCGCAACCATCTATTGAGAAATATGTGCAACAAGCTTCGAGCTATTACAAAAGACACAAAGTATCCACTTGCAAATAGGAAACTCATAACTGACAAAAGAATTATGAGTTTACGAAAAGTAATAACCACTTCAATCGCAGAAAATAGACAGAAAGACAATGTTCGAGACGAAAATATGAAACATCTTCACGAAGATATTTGCAATTCGATCAACCATGCGTTTGGAGACCATAGGTCATGCAAAGATTACTATTGTAATAAACAAAAATCGTTTGATGAGAACGTCATACCTCAAATAGAAAATTCAATGTTTTGGTATAGAGTCCGTGTCATCATCAACTCAGTCGCTTCAAAGTCACGCAGCCTTATAGAAAACGTTGACACAAACACAGTAGAGCGACTGAATAGTGTCATAGCGAAATTTGTGGGGGGGAAAAGGCTAAATTGGGCTTTACGTAGATCTTATCAATCGAGGTGTTCAGCAGCGATCGTAGCATTTAATACAAAAAGACCGATTTATACACTTCATAAGAAGATTTTAGGGAAAAGTCCTAGAGGAATTTTGAAAAAATGTCAAGAAAAAAGAGACAAAAAAAGATATTTGACAAACCTCGTTACCAGGAAGAAAAATAGAAAAAGGAAATTATTTGAGAAACAAAATGATTACGGTGAATCTTCTGCTGCTCCCAATATGAACGAAGAAGATTTAAAAGAAGCTGAACAATCATTTTTTGAACGACTTAAAGATTTAGTAAAAGACAAAAAAAATATTGAGAAAAAGACAGTATTACAACGGGATTCTAGTGAATGGCTCGAGCTAAGGAAGTTGATTTTAACGGCATCCAATTTTGGAAAAGTGATAAAGAGGAAAAAGAATTACGGGAATTGCGTCAAACAAATTTTATATAAAAAGAATATTTCTTTTGTCCGCTCAATAGCTCATGGAATAGAAAACGAGGGCATTGCACTTCAACAGCTGGCGAAACAAGAAAACATTGTAATAGAACCTTGTGGTCTTTTTATTGACCCGGAAATCGATTTTTTAGGTGCTTCTCCAGACGGAATTGTAGGTGACGACACTGTCGTCGAAGTGAAGTGTCCTGTGGCTGCCCACAAAAAAGGCATGAAAGCAGCTATAACAGACAATAAGATTCAAATTTTGCGTTATAATAAAAAAAACAGGAAAAACGACAATAAATAAAAATAGTGATTGGTACTATCAAGCTCAAGGGCAACTACGTATTTCAAGAAGAGGGCGGTGCATTTTTGGAATATGGGGAGGAGAAGACCAAAAAATGGAAGTACTATATATTAAAAGAGATGAAGATTTTTGGAGAGAACATATGGAGAAAAAGCTTGTAAATTTTTATATGACACACATTATTCCAGAGATCGTGGATTCTCGACAGGCTCGGGGCATGCCTTTACTTAACACGACCGATGACAAGGTAAGCCAGTGAGCTTATTTTTAGAGCTGCATACCCAGGCCGTGCATCAATGGCGTGCGAGCAATGTGAATTCATGTATTGTAAATATTACTATGACTAGTGACCCGCCCCGCGGCTCGTATTGAATAAAGATAGGTACTAGTAGATAATGTACATTATATAGGACGTATAGCAGGATGTGCAAGTCACAAAACGTGCAGTGGAGCAGATCGCGAAATTTGCAGATCGCAAAAAGTGCAGATCGCAAAATGTGCAATTCGTAAAATGTGCAGATCGCAAAATGTGCAAATTGTAACATGTGCACGTCGCAAAATGTGCAAATCACACTATACTCGTACACGCGGGTCCGATCCGCCGTCGACATGTACTGGCAATCCGATGTCCTAAATCTGAGTACGACAGATTCTATGTAATTTAGGTAAGTACAAAAGTCCAGGTGATTATCTAATTTGAGGAAGTAAAGGTTTCGGTTCTGGCGCTTCGCCGGCCGCTGCCGCGGCACGCTCGCTACGCTCGCTCGGCTCGCGCGCTGTAGGGTCGCAGTTCACCTAACACTCCTCCTCGCTTCGCTCGTCGTCGTACCTATACCAACCTGCCTTAGAGTCTCTCTGAAACTACTATGAACTAGTATAAATAAAGATCTGTTTGCACATTTTGCGATCTGCCCATTGTGAAATCTGCACATTTTGCAATCTGCCCATTATGAGATCTGCACAGTTTGCGATTTGCTCATTTTACGTAGCCTGCACATTTTGCGACTTGCACAATCAGCTCCTACACGATTATAATACTTCTTAATAAAAAGGTTTTATTTTTGCCATGTGTTTCTTTTACTATCGCATAATTATAATAAATATGCAAGAAACAATATTGAATTATAATTCGCAAGGAACATTTACTTCGTTTTTTTGCCAAGTAGTCGTACTAAACATAAATGCAAATAAACTCAATTTCACAATAATATAATATAAGGATAAGAGAAAATAAAATAACTACTTTATTTCAATAGACAACTTCCATTCACTTCTATTACAAAGTATTTTTATACAGTTGTGTTGACTAGTGTTGTACTACTGATAGACGCTATACTGTGGCATCTCGGCATCGGCAAAACATTACGCGCGGTTGCAGTTGCAAGCGGGATAGCCCCGCGCCTGCTCCCCTCAAGCCCCGCACCTCACCCCCTCGTAAGCGGCCAAGCGCCGAGCTCACGTCACCTTAACTACAGAATAAGTAAGTACTTTGTACTTGTAACTTCAATAATTACGTCGCTTGCCCGCTACACAGGAATGCGGTTCATGCAAAATCTACCCCCGAATTTCAATTATGACTAAAATTCGTAACTAAACTACTCCATTTAGCCGTAAATATGTACAAAAATATGACCTGCGGTCTACCAAATATATCTAAACGTGCTTGGGCTATCAAATATATCTACACTATGGATACAAGCCACACCCCGCTTAACAAAAGTATCTACCTTGTGGATATGAACCACGCTCTGCTACCAAAAATATGTTCCCGCCAGGACCCCGGGGAGTGCGATAGAGCGAGTGCGACCGGCCCATAGAGTGACCTCCCATAAAAACAGGCCTATCCTGGGGGAACAAAATCGGGACGCGATACGCGCCGCTATGCTAAAACTAACTTAATCTAGATAACCACTCACCTTCTTTCTTGAACCTTTCTGCCCCAACGACCAGCAAGGATGAGTTAGTGTTTGTGTAAGTGTTTGTATGTGTGTGTGTCTCGACGAGGTCTGCTGGCCCTCCCTTCTCACGATGATGGTAGCTCCGTACAGCAGTCAGCAAATCGTCAGGCACCACTCAAGCTCGACGCCCCTGCGTGGGCGCGACCGTCCGAGCTCCAAACTTATATCTCGGTGCCTCCGCAGGCACAGCGAAACGAGATCAAAACCGTAAATTAATTAATTAAGACGTGCGTCCGCGGCGACGTCCTGTTAACCTCCCGTCTAAGGTACGACTCCCCAAGCCGCGCCCCGCCCCATCGGCGCAGGCACGTCCCGATTGCATCCGAATGCAACCGAATACTTTTTGTCGCGCGCGGCGATATGAACTTACAACTAGGCTATCGATTCTAAACAATACAAGAAAAGTAATTTTAGGGTTTTGGAATAACCCACCCCTAAGCGGGTTAAATAGGGGTGCAAAGTTTGTACGGGTGAAATTTGGTATAGAAGTAGTTTGAGTCCCGGGGAAGGCCATAGAATAGTTTTTATCTCGAAAATCAGTTTTTACGGGGGTGAAAGTTTGTATGGAGCTACGATAGGACCGAGTTCCATGCGGACGGATTGGTTGACATTAAGAGCCGAGACCACATCGTTTGGCAGTTCAATCCAAGTTTTTTCCCCAACCTGATGTTCAGGACGTACCTATGGGAGTTGTGTGACCTGCGAGCAACCAGTCATCCAGGCTAGGTATTTACCTGGAAAAATTGTTGAACACAGGCTCATTGTTGTGCTGTGGCGAGAACAGATGCAAATGGCCCGCCTGGTCTCCGAACACTAGGGCTTGGCTGGTGGCAGATACGTCCATCACGCTGCATAGGGAGGAGCGTGTGTCCACCTGCAAATATACAATTATAATAGTACTATGTTGAGACTTCGTATTGGCCGAAGGTCGGTAAGATGCCATGGGATGAAATAGTCTGTAAGCTCTCCATCATTTAGATAAATATTTACCGTGGATATAAAAAAAACTTAAGTTAAATAATTTGGAAGACCAACATCGACAATGTCCCGATGATTCTCTCGAACCGATGGAAAAGAAATTTCGGCTCAAGAATATTTAGTTTTCTTTGAGATTATTTAACAGCTTCCCTATGAACATCGACTGCAGGAAAAGTATCTCACGTAAACAGGAAAAATATCGTTTGCCAGGTCATCAGTCCGGGTCTTTCTACCGGAAGAAAAACCTTGGATAGGCAGAAATTCTTCAGTTCACAACCACTTCATCTGTCCTTTAGTCCAAGTTTATTCTGCTAGGGCGTGCAAGGCCAGGCTTAGGTGCGGCTCTGGTGGCCGTCCTGGGCGCTGAAGTGTACAGGGCGCCACAGTAGTACCACAATAGTACATTACTACAGAGGCCGGGAAGTGAGGGGTTGCCGGCCGAATACACGAAGACGGTCGAGCGTAGCGAGGTCGGATGGTTATGAGGCTGGCAACCCTTTTTCACGCCGAGGTATGTATAGTGCTTTTGTCAAACATGCTATGAAATTTAAAAAAAACTCCAAGAAATCAAACTTTAGTTTTCATAGCTGAGTACTGTAGCCATGCAAATTGAAGTTTGATTTCTTGGAGTTTTTTTATTATGAAAACTTAAGTTTAATTTCTTGGAGCTTTTTTTTCAATTTATTTCATTAAAAAAACTCCAAGAAATGAAACTTTAATTTTCTGAGCTGAAACTGAGCGCCGTAACCATGAAAATTAAAGTTTGAATTCATGGAGTTTTTTTTTTAATTCATTTCATTGCATGTTTGAGAAAAGCACTATATACATACCTCGGCGTGAAAAGGGGTTGCCAGCCTCATAACTTTCCGACCTAGCTACGCTCGGCCGGCAACCGCTCACTTCCCGGCCTCTGCAGCAATGTACTATTATTGTACGCACCTATAATACATGTAGGTGCGGCGCCCCGAGCTTGTGGGGCTGTTTCCCTATACCTAGACACAAACCTGGAAGACGGAATGGTTCTCGTCCGTGTTAGCGTTGACGTGCAGCAGCGTGACGTGTCCGTCCCCGGACAAGGCGACGGCGCGGCCGGAGAAGGCGGGCAGGTAGTGCAGCAGCAGCGGCGGCGCCGCCGTGCCGATGGACCAGGCGGCCGAGCCCTCCGCCGGGGACCGCAGCCGCCGCACGTCCCATACTATCACGTAGGGCTCGGCCACTGCTACGCCGTTCAGTCTGACAACAATGGTGTAGTGTCAACGCAAAAGTATCAAGGGGAGGATCATAAAGAAATATGTCCGACCTAAATCAGATCACTTGAAAACGACCTCAGCCCGTTTCGCGAAGCTTTATAGGTGTTAGGGGCTGTCCACATATTACGTCATTTCAAACTGGTCTGACCATTGGGTGACGGTAGTCAGTGTAAGGGTCCATTCAAGGAATTGACAGGGTGATGATAAGGGGGGAAAATCGTCATAACGATGACGTAATATATCGACAAACCCTTAACAGGCAACACTGGTTAAATGGTGTCTTGCTAGTATAGACTTGTAACTTGTAGCTCCATGAATCGAGCCCCTGGTGGGCAAAGGTTCGTCAAGGACGCTAAAATGACCCCTTCCAAGTTGTAGTCGAACATAGTAGATTCACAGATACAAGGAAATCAGGCTATTTCGAATCTTGGGGAGCTCGAACAAAATCAGTACTGTCGAAATTAAATGAAAGAAAGAGTACGTCACGTAGGTAATATGCGGCGATCGTAAGCGACCGGAATGCCTTGTTTTTTTCTAATTCATAATCATCATAATCATCATTTATTGCATCCATGGTACATTATACATAGGACTTACATAGTTTTAGGATTCACATGGACCCTGATAGGGCACAGCAATAGTAGATAGTCTTAAATGTATTTGAATTAATAATAAATAAATGTTAGCGCGGGTTACCAATACAATACATTAATTAAATCGAGATTATTTTGATATTTTATGTCACACACGTAAGAGAGTAACTTGTAAGTAAAATATATTGAATGAATAATGAAGCAACGTCGATAATTGTATCATGTCAATAGGTATTATAATTATTAGGTAGTTCGTTTACATTTTATCGTCAAAAAAATCTTTCAGACTATAGTAACACTTATGAACTAAGCAGTCCTTTAACCGTCGATTGAACTGTTTTTCAGTCTCTTCTTGTTTTATATCGTCACTTATTTTATTAAATATACTTACTGCCATAACGGTTGGACTTGTCTTATGTAGTTTAAGAGTCCGTATATAGCCGTTTGCTGAATTCGCTAAACTTTTTGAGGTCATATCTCATTAAATATTCGTTTTCGTAAAGATTTAATTGTGTAACATGAAAAATCATTTCAATTCAAGTTGAATAAGTGGAAAAATTGTTTACATTTTGGCTCAGTACAACCGCTGTTTTCTTAATTTTCGCTCGGAGACGTGCAAAACGACGTGGATAGATATTAAACAAATAAATCCATATTGGAATGATAGTCTTCTTAGGAATAAGTGGAAAACATTTTATAAATTACATATTAAATTGTTGAGGAAAACCGTATTTCCATCCAACAACTTTTGAGTACACACGAAGAATCGCCAGTATTTTTGGCCATTTAGCTCATTATTTCAAAAATATGAAGCCATAATAAGAAACTCTAGTTTAAGCGCTATTCGTACAAAAAAAAATATATTTATATGTAGAAGTAAATTTAAGCATAAAAAATATTTGAAATCACACTAAAGTTCGTAATAAAACACCGTGCACCGCGCTCGATTCGGCAGTCGACCCATCAGTACCGGCTTAGCCGTTGTCCGGGTCGGACCTGTACGTCGTGTAATTGTGGCTATTCACGAAGGCTACCCCTCGACTAAAATATTATTTTGATCTCCGGCTAGACATAGTTGTTACCAACGTCGGGGTCAAACTATACAAGTGAGACATTCGTGAGGCTAATCGAGACAACTTACGAATTGTATAGCTCCCATGTCAATTATTTTACGAGTGATCGTGATACTTGGTGAATTTTTATAAACTTTTGTTTAATAAATAATTAAATCTTGCAAGTTAAATTTGATCCACTTCCCGGTTTCCGATTGAGATGAAATTTTGCATGCATGTATAAATTGGATGACAATGTAATTTTATTATTATGACATAAAGCTGATCTGATGATGAAGCTGGAAGGTGGTCATAGGAACTCCGTAATTAAACGACGCAACCCTATCAAGTTTGGGCTCGTTTAATTCGTCTTGACGAGTACTTTGGTATTATATGGTAACCAGGGTCTGATGATGGACCTGGAAGGTAGCCATAGGAACTCCGTAATGAAACGACGCAACCCTATCGAGTTTGGGCTCGATTAATTCGTCCGGAAGGAGTGCGCGGCGGCGCCGGGGCGGCGCAGGTCGCGTAGGGACACGCAGCCGCCGGCGCTCCCGCACGCCACGAGGGAGCTGCCTCCGATTACAGGCTGATATAATGCTGATGATAGTTATAATGACTCACAACTGGAACCCGCATGTGATGAGCAGGTCGCCCTGCAGGTCCAGGTCGGAGAGTGCGGCCTCGTGCGCGCGGAAGGAGTGCGCGGCGGCGCCGGGGCGGCGCAGGTCGCGGAGGGACACGCAGCCGCCGGCGCTCCCGCACGCCACGAGGGAGCTGCCTCCGATTACAGGCTGATATAATGCTGATGATAGTTATAATGACTCACAACTGGAACCCGCATGTGATGAGCAGGTCGCCCTGCAGGTCCAGGTCGGAGAGTGCGGCCTCGTGCGCGCGGAAGGAGTGCGCGGCGGCGCCGGGGCGGCGCAGGTCGCGGAGGGACACGCAGCCGCCGGCGCTCCCGCACGCCACGAGGGAGCTGCCTCCGATTACAGGCTGATATAATGCTGATGATAGTTATAATGACTCACAACTGGAACCCGCATGTGATGAGCAGGTCGCCCTGCAGGTCCAGGTCGGAGAGTGCGGCCTCGTGCGCGCGGAAGGAGTGCGCGGCGGCGCCGGGGCGGCGCAGGTCGCGGAGGGACACGCAGCCGCCGGCGCTCCCGCACGCCACGAGGGAGCTGCCTCCGATTACAGGCTGATATAATGCTGATGATAGTTATAATGACTCACAACTGGAACCCGCATGTGATGAGCAGGTCGCCCTGCAGGTCCAGGTCGGAGAGTGCGGCCTCGTGCGCGCGGAAGGAGTGCGCGGCGGCGCCGGGGCGGCGCAGGTCGCGGAGGGACACGCAGCCGCCGGCGCTCCCGCACGCCACGAGGGAGCTGCCTCCGATTACAGGCTGATATAATGCTGATGATAGTTATAATGACTCACAACTGGAACCCGCATGTGATGAGCAGGTCGCCCTGCAGGTCCAGGTCGGAGAGTGCGGCCTCGTGCGCGCGGAAGGAGTGCGCGGCGGCGCCGGGGCGGCGCAGGTCGCGGAGGGACACGCAGCCGCCGGCGCTCCCGCACGCCACGAGGGAGCTGCCTCCGATTACAGGCTGATATAATGCTGATGATAGTTATAATGACTCACAACTGGAACCCGCATGTGATGAGCAGGTCGCCCTGCAGGTCCAGGTCGGAGAGTGCGGCCTCGTGCGCGCGGAAGGAGTGCGCGGCGGCGCCGGGGCGGCGCAGGTCGCGGAGGGACACGCAGCCGCCGGCGCTCCCGCACGCCACGAGGGAGCTGCCTCCGATTACAGGCTGATATAATGCTGATGATAGTTATAATGACTCACAACTGGAACCCGCATGTGATGAGCAGGTCGCCCTGCAGGTCCAGGTCGGAGAGTGCGGCCTCGTGCGCGCGGAAGGAGTGCGCGGCGGCGCCGGGGCGGCGCAGGTCGCGGAGGGACACGCAGCCGCCGGCGCTCCCGCACGCCACGAGGGAGCTGCCTCCGATTACAGGCTGATATAATGCTGATGATAGTTATAATGACTCACAACTGGAACCCGCATGTGATGAGCAGGTCGCCCTGCAGGTCCAGGTCGGAGAGTGCGGCCTCGTGCGCGCGGAAGGAGTGCGCGGCGGCGCCGGGGCGGCGCAGGTCGCGGAGGGACACGCAGCCGCCGGCGCTCCCGCACGCCACGAGGGAGCTGCCTCCGATTACAGGCTGATATAATGCTGATGATAGTTATAATGACTCACAACTGGAACCCGCATGTGATGAGCAGGTCGCCCTGCAGGTCCAGGTCGGAGAGTGCGGCCTCGTGCGCGCGGAAGGAGTGCGCGGCGGCGCCGGGGCGGCGCAGGTCGCGGAGGGACACGCAGCCGCCGGCGCTCCCGCACGCCACGAGGGAGCTGCCTCCGATTACAGGCTGATATAATGCTGATGATAGTTATAATGACTCACAACTGGAACCCGCATGTGATGAGCAGGTCGCCCTGCAGGTCCAGGTCGGAGAGTGCGGCCTCGTGCGCGCGGAAGGAGTGAGCGGCGGCGCCGGGGCGGCGCAGGTCGCGGAGGGACACGCAGCCGCCGGCGCTCCCGCACGCCACGAGGGAGCTGCCTCCGATTACAGGCTGATATAATGCTGATGATAGTTATAATGACTCACAACTGGAACCCGCATGTGATGAGCAGGTCGCCCTGCAGGTCCAGGTCGGAGAGTGCGGCCTCGTGCGCGCGGAAGGAGTGCGCGGCGGCGCCGGGGCGGCGCAGGTCGCGGAGGGACACGCAGCCGCCGGCGCTCCCGCACGCCACGAGGGAGCTGCCTCCGATTACAGGCTGATATAATGCTGATGATAGTTATAATGACTCACAACTGGAACCCGCATGTGATGAGCAGGTCGCCCTGCAGGTCCAGGTCGGAGAGTGCGGCCTCGTGCGCGCGGAAGGAGTGCGCGGCGGCGCCGGGGCGGCGCAGGTCGCGGAGGGACACGCAGCCGCCGGCGCTCCCGCACGCCACGAGGGAGCTGCCTCCGATTACAGGCTGATATAATGCTGATGATAGTTATAATGACTCACAACTGGAACCCGCATGTGATGAGCAGGTCGCCCTGCAGGTCCAGGTCGGAGAGTGCGGCCTCGTGCGCGCGGAAGGAGTGCGCGGCGGCGCCGGGGCGGCGCAGGTCGCGGAGGGACACGCAGCCGCCGGCGCTCCCGCACGCCACGAGGGAGCTGCCTCCGATTACAGGCTGATATAATGCTGATGATAGTTATAATGACTCACAACTGGAACCCGCATGTGATGAGCAGGTCGCCCTGCAGGTCCAGGTCGGAGAGTGCGGCCTCGTGCGCGCGGAAGGAGTGCGCGGCGGCGCCGGGGCGGCGCAGGTCGCGGAGGGACACGCAGCCGCCGGCGCTCCCGCACGCCACGAGGGAGCTGCCTCCGATTACAGGCTGATATAATGCTGATGATAGTTATAATGACTCACAACTGGAACCCGCATGTGATGAGCAGGTCGCCCTGCAGGTCCAGGTCGGAGAGTGCGGCCTCGTGCGCGCGGAAGGAGTGCGCGGCGGCGCCGGGGCGGCGCAGGTCGCGGAGGGACACGCAGCCGCCGGCGCTCCCGCACGCCACGAGGGAGCTGCCTCCGATTACAGGCTGATATAATGCTGATGATAGTTATAATGACTCACAACTGGAACCCGCATGTGATGAGCAGGTCGCCCTGCAGGTCCAGGTCGGAGAGTGCGGCCTCGTGCGCGCGGAAGGAGTGCGCGGCGGCGCCGGGGCGGCGCAGGTCGCGGAGGGACACGCAGCCGCCGGCGCTCCCGCACGCCACGAGGGAGCTGCCTCCGATTACAGGCTGATATAATGCTGATGATAGTTATAATGACTCACAACTGGAACCCGCATGTGATGAGCAGGTCGCCCTGCAGGTCCAGGTCGGAGAGTGCGGCCTCGTGCGCGCGGAAGGAGTGCGCGGCGGCGCCGGGGCGGCGCAGGTCGCGGAGGGACACGCAGCCGCCGGCGCTCCCGCACGCCACGAGGGAGCTGCCTCCGATTACAGGCTGATATAATGCTGATGATAGTTATAATGACTCACAACTGGAACCCGCATGTGATGAGCAGGTCGCCCTGCAGGTCCAGGTCGGAGAGTGCGGCCTCGTGCGCGCGGAAGGAGTGCGCGGCGGCGCCGGGGCGGCGCAGGTCGCGGAGGGACACGCAGCCGCCGGCGCTCCCGCACGCCACGAGGGAGCTGCCTCCGATTACAGGCTGATATAATGCTGATGATAGTTATAATGACTCACAACTGGAACCCGCATGTGATGAGCAGGTCGCCCTGCAGGTCCAGGTCGGAGAGTGCGGCCTCGTGCGCGCGGAAGGAGTGCGCGGCGGCGCCGGGGCGGCGCAGGTCGCGGAGGGACACGCAGCCGCCGGCGCTCCCGCACGCCACGAGGGAGCTGCCTCCGATTACAGGCTGATATAATGCTGATGATAGTTATAATGACTCACAACTGGAACCCGCATGTGATGAGCAGGTCGCCCTGCAGGTCCAGGTCGGAGAGTGCGGCCTCGTGCGCGCGGAAGGAGTGCGCGGCGGCGCCGGGGCGGCGCAGGTCGCGGAGGGACACGCAGCCGCCGGCGCTCCCGCACGCCACGAGGGAGCTGCCTCCGATTACAGGCTGATATAATGCTGATGATAGTTATAATGACTCACAACTGGAACCCGCATGTGATGAGCAGGTCGCCCTGCAGGTCCAGGTCGGAGAGTGCGGCCTCGTGCGCGCGGAAGGAGTGCGCGGCGGCGCCGGGGCGGCGCAGGTCGCGTAGGGACACGCAGCCGCCGGCGCTCCCGCACGCCACGAGGGAGCTGCCGCCGCCGCGGACCACGGCGCAACCTTCCTCCGAGATCGGCTGACAAATAACAAACAGATATCAGATGCCTGATCATTACAAGATTGCAGCGTTGTGAATAGGCATAATGTCACATTTTGAAAAACTATTCTATAATGTTTAGAAACATTTATTATGTACAACGAATAATATTTTTGTAGAGAAAATAACAATTAAGTAGGAAATCAAAGCATTTTAGTTTTTGAATTTAAAATTGGCGCTAAAACGCTTGTCAGTGTCATGGCGTCCCGAGTGACGTCACGTTTGTATAAACAGAATGCAAACCTTTGACGATTGCTAGTTGCTCAATTGCTCTTTGAATAAACAGGAATTAAAAAGTTTACAAGTCTGAAATCGATAAATAAAATAAAATAAAAATTCTTTATTGCCACAACTACCAGGAAAACAAAATCCACTAAATTACAAAAAAAAAGAGTAAAAACATTAAACAAAAACATGCACAGATTTGGTAAGCATTTGATTTCGTGGTATAGATAGGCAATGGGTACCAGTCTCAGCTTTTTGCTTGATATATGTGAATATACCCAGCGCTGATTTTCAGACAGGTCCCTTTTTTGACAGGTCGGTCGTTACCCATCCAGGATTCACAAAACCAAATAAATATGCGATCGGCGCGGCTTGTGGGTGCGCGTGCGCGTGTATGTATATGTGTGTGTGTGCGTGTGCGTGTGCGTGTGTATGCTTATGTCATTGACATCAACTGATTGAAACAAGTACTATGGATGTAATACCTATATATGTATATTTATATATGTGTGTGTGTATATATATATCGTTTTATTAGTTAGTAAGTTATATTTTATTGTATATTCCTCGTCACTTAGTTAGTTACCATCTCCTTTCTGTAATCTTAGTAAATGTGCTTTAACCAGCTTCTTGAATTTTAGTAACGGCATTGGGCTTCTTAGTGGTGGTGGGAAATCATTCCAAATTTTTGTTGCTGCGTACTTGAAACCTCCCCTGAAAAACTTGGTCCTATATTTAAGGATAAGCTAGGAATGTTTTCTATGACTTCTCACCAACCTGATTCCATCGTTTACCCACTTCAGTTTTTCATAAAGGTGGTTTCTCAAATTCTATGATTTTACGTAGTGTTAAGGACAAATGCAGTTTCCTTCTATTTTCCATATTTAGGGTGTTTTTGATATTCAGGTAGGGCGTTATGTATGCTCTTTTGGGGATATTGTAACAAAAACGTGTACAAATGACGAAATGACGTGTGAAAACCTGTCAGATAACATGGTTCTATCCCTGTCTTACTAGTCGTTCAGAACGTTAGTGAGAAGAGATCCGATGTATAGAAAACGTTTAATTTATTAGGGCCTATCTGACTTTCTCTGTAATCTGTGGTAGTGGCCGTTATAGTACGGCGGAAATTGGCCAATATTGATAAAAGTCGTGGACACGTCTTCTATATACCTAAAACTGGTATGGATGTGTTCCTTGTTGTTTCCAGAGTAAGAAACTACCGGTTTTAGTTAAGGGAGAGGGGGACGGACATAGCTGTGACGTCATAAAGATGCCGGCCGACGGTCATCGATTTTTGTTCAAATATCGGGTTCTATTTTTCTGATTGGTTCATGTGAGGTGTCATTTGAATGCGTATTAAATGTTCTATAATTCATTCTTTGAGATTTGTAACGTACAGTCAGCGTCAGAGAAAAGTAACCCCCCAAAGACTTAAAGATTATCGCCCGACAGCGAGCGCGTCACGTGACGTAAACGCTAGCCGCGCACGCAAGTAGCTTCCCTTCCCCGCTCCCCCGCCCCGCACACAAATCTCGGTTTCAGCATCCACCGATCTCCGTCAAATATACTCGTATATTTGCATGATTTTAATTTTATGGTATTTTTGTCGACTTAGAAATAACTTACAAAAAGACATCACGCAAGTATGCAGATGATGAGATTCGAACCCGGGTCATCATGCGCCGGCCGATCAACTGACTGCGCCTTATTTACCCCTAGGCTATGGGCTTAGTTGACAAACTCGTCGAAAATTGGAATAGCATTATTCCTTTTATGGAACAAGGTTGATAACGGTCTCATCCTCTAAACAATAAGGCTTAAATTTCACCATGTGTGATCTAATAGTTTTGTTTTAAACTAGCACCATACCATACCGTCTTGTTTTACAAAATGCAATACGTAACTTCAATTAACTGCAAGATAAGGTTGAAATTAGTATAGATTTTTCGTTTAGTTGAATAGAATGTTCTTGTGGCCGATTGTTGGACTACCTACCATCATTTTATTTTACTTCAGAAAAGTAACTCCTGTATGAACTGCAGGTTAAGGTTGAATTTAAAATACGTTTACTTCTTCGCCTTATATTTACTAAACGGTGATTGAGGGTCATGTTAAAATTACTTTTCAACTCATTACGTTTCGTGCCGATTCGCTAACAACATCCGATTCATTAAGTTTTCAACCAGTTGTTTCGATTTTTAAACCAAAAATATGGTTCGATTGACAGCTTTTTTAAAGGCTAAAATTGTTGTTCTTTGGGAACAGGAACAAAGCATAAAAAAAATTGCACGGGATATGAACATAACGGTAAGATTTTCGTTATACACATATTATCAAATATATTTATTGTTGCAAGTTTTTTTTATGTGTTTCTAATATTATAATTTTAATTACAGATTAAAACAGTTCGTAGATGGATACGAAGGTATCAAGCGACGGGTGATGTGAAATGCGATCGCCAAGGCCCTCGACCAATTGCTTACACTGATGACTCGGAGCGACACCGTAATATTGTGGAGGCTCACTCAGTGGCACCCTTCAAAACTACGCGTTCAAGTGCTGAAACTTTTGGAGTGTCGCTTAGCACTGTTCGAAGGCATTTACACGCAGCTGACATCCATAATTATAAACCAGCCAGAAAAATTAAGCTTACTGGCGATCACCGCACCAATAGAGTAAACTTTGCCACTCGTTATTTAAATTTCGACTGGGAAAAGGAAATTGTTATATTTACCGACGAAAAGTGCTTTAAGTCAGATAAGGATGGTCGAAAAGTTCTATGGAGAAGAGCTGGGCAGAGGTTTAACCCTAAAAACGTATTAGACTTGAGAACAAGCGGGCGGTTAACACTAGGTAGGTCAATAATATTGTTATCGAAATTATGTTATCTATTGTTGACATTTACTTGGATTACATATTGCAACAGATTTATAATATTAACTTTTTTTAGGTTACTGGGGCTGGATGTCTTCGATGGGCCCAGGTGAGCTAGTGGAAATAGGCGGCCGCATGAACGGTGAGCGATACCTTGGGGTGTTGAAGGACGTAATGCTGCCGTCAGTGCGTGTTGCATATCCTGAAGGCCAGATTTATCTAGTTCAGGATAATTCTGCAGTGCATCGGTCCCGAATCGTTCAAGACTGGCTGAAGACCCAAGAAGACATAACGGTGTTTAAGTGGCCGGCTAAAAGTCCGGACCTAAACCCAATCGAAAACTTGTGGGGTCAGATGGTTTTGAACTGGGACTCTAGTGAAATAAAGTCAAAAAAAAAATTGGATGAAGAGGTAAACAAAAGTTGGGAACTAATGCGAAATAGTGATGCATGTTTCAGGATGGTTTCGGGCATGAAAAATCGACTTCAAGAAGTCATAGATAGTGACGGCCACCCTCTCCGTTATTAAATAATAGGTAAAACTCGGCAGATTAATTGTGCAAGATAAAATGTCATTATCACGTATTATTAGCTTGTGTTAATAATTTCTAATATTTGTGAGATCATTATCTTGTAATTAATCGAAGATAAACAAACTTTATTATTATCAATCCAGTTACTCTTGTTTACAAGGCTCAAATAGTCGCGTAATGTGTTAACGATGCACCATCTGACCTCACATGTTTTAAATCAAAGCTCAAAATTCAAAGCAAGGTCAAGACTAAATTTAGCGACTGGGCTACCCCGGATATTCACGAGAAAAGACGCCGTCTCTACGACTTGTACGATTCGAGAACTATTGATAAGAGGCCGGAATTTCTAGAGTATGTTAAGAACTACTCGAAATCTTTTAAGTTAATGTGTGTCGCCGCTAAAGCCGATTACTTGTCAAGAAAGATTCAGAACTCCAAGGATAAGGTTAAAACTGTATGGCAAGTTATCAACACTGAAACTGGGAAACGCAAGATAAGAGATCCGCACTACAGCCTACGAATTGATGATACTTTAGTAAGTTCTGACCACGAAGTAGCGGATCATTTTGAGCGGTTCTTTTCTAACGTACCCGTTGAGACCACGAAGTCTTTAAACTCATCACCAGATGTCGCTGAATCGTTATTGAAAGCAAATGTAACGGAATGTACAGAAATCTTTAGATTCAGTCACGTGACCCCACTTATTCTTATAAAAGCGTTTAAATTGTTGAACTTAAAGAAAACTGAAGATCTTTGGGGCCTTTCAGTCAAAGTATTACATTCCATTGTAGAATCAATTGCACCTTTCTTAGCTAATATTTTCAATAAATGTATTGATACTGGAGTATTTCCTGACCTCATGAAACACAGTAAAATTATCCCGTTGTTTAAATCAGGAACGAAAACTGACCCTACCAACTTCAGGCCAATATCAATACTACCGGCACTAAGCAAAGTTTTTGAGAAGCTTATTCTCCATCAGCTTATGTCCCACTTTAGTTGCAATAAACTGCTCAATACCAACCAGTTCGGATTCACTAAGGGTCGCTCTACCACTGATGCCGGTGTGGTACTAATTAAACTTATTTTTGATGCCTGGGAAGAGGCTCAAGATGCTATTGGAGTGTTCTGTGATTTATCAAAGGCATTTGATTGCGTTGATCACGAGAACTTAATCAGAAAGTTGAAACATTATGGAATTAAAAACGGTGCTCTTGATCTTGTGACATCGTATCTCTCGGAGAGAACACAACGAGTAGTCATCAATGGGACCCAATCAGCAGGGACAACTGTTGCTCTTGGTGTTCCCCAAGGCTCGATTCTGGGTCCGTTTCTGTTTCTGATTTACATCAATGACCTACCAAATATGTTGCAAGATAAACATGATATAGTGTTATTCGCAGACGACACGTCGCTTATCTTCAAGGTAGACAGGAAAGAGGAAAACTTCGATGATATTAATGATGCACTCAACACTGTTGTGAAATGGTTTACAGCAAATAATTTACTGCTAAATTCCAAGAAAACAAAGTGTATCAGATTCACTTTACCTAATGTCAAGCAGGTAAACAATACCAAGATCAAATTAAAGGGTGATGAACTGGAAATTGAAGATAGAACAGTGTTTTTAGGTATCACCTTGGACTCAAAACTACAATGGCAGGCACATATCACCGCCCTAGCCGGAAAACTTAGTTCGGCAGCCTATGCAGTAAGACGCATAAGACAGTTAACAAACGTTGAGACCGCCAGGCTGGTGTACTACAGTTACTTCCACAGTGTTATGTCCTACGGAATCCTGTTGTGGGGGAAAGCAGCTGATATCCAGACCATATTCGTGCTACAGAAACGCGCTGTACGCTCCATATACGAACTAAAAGCTCGAGAATCTCTCAGGGACAAATTTAAGGAGGCAAACATTCTTACTGTAGCATGCCAATACATTCTTGAGAATATCATGTATGTGCGAAAAAACCTTCACGAGTTCAAACTCAACAGCGATATTCACGACTACAACACCAGAAGTAAAAACAAGATCGCAGTGAAGGCCAGTCGTCTCCGCAAGGTTAGCACGTCGTTCGTGGGGAACTGCATACGTTTTCATAATAAAATACCCACCGAAATTGTTAATTTACCGTTCAGTCAATTTAAGTCTCATGTTAAAAGTAATTTGCTAAGCAAGGCGTATTATACTGTCAACGATTTCTTAAACGACAAAAATGCCTTTAAGCCAGTAGTAGGCTAATTCTATTAGGAATATACCTAAATACACATTATAAGTATCTACCTGAAATAATTGTTCCATTTTATGTAAGAAGAGAGCACGTAATGCCGTTTCTCGCCGAGCAAGTCGCTTATTAATCTTTGCTTTTTAACATTGTCCGGTGGCTTGAATATGTCATGCTCGCTTAAAGGGCTTTGCTTACGGTGGCGTCGTTGATCGGGTCGCCACCTTCCCTAACATATGGTTGAGGGAGGCGATGGCTGAGATATGCGTCATACTCGTGATCGGGTGCTGTTTGTGGAGTCCGGACTGTTCATGCTTGCAAGGGCATAGTACCCAACTTCTTAAATACTAGTGTTATTTTATTATTATCGTATTGACGAGAGACATCATTCCGATCTTGACACGTTTTATTGTTATTGACCATGTACATCACTGACAATATTACATTAATATTCCTTTTTTTTATTGTTTTGTTTTGACGCTTAGAGACCGTATACATCTCTACGAACATTGAATAATTATTGATTGTATTTGGACGCTCAGAGACCTTATACATCTCTGGAATACTGAATTAATATCATTAACTTTCCGTTAATGCACAGACCTTATTCTAATCGAATGTAATGGTCGTATTTTGTTTTGTTTTCATTTACTTTGTGACATTTAGTGTGTTGTTATATCAGTCGTTAATGTGCAAATTTTAAATTATTATTGTGTTAGATTATAATCTTTTATTGTAAGATTATTATTTTTATTGTAAACTACCGTTTGACATGTAAAAGTGCCCTTGTGGCCTATTTGCAGAATAAATAATTTGTATTTGTATTTGTAATAGTTTAGCATGTTGGTTCTTTCTCTGATTCACAGGGACAAATGATAACATTTAATTTTTTAACCAGGCTTTTTTCTTCCGGTAAAATCATACGGTGTATAAAAAAATATTATCACTGCTCTAAATAAATAAATATTATATTTGTTTCTAGAAATATCTGTAAACGAACCGTTATAGATTAACATAAAAATGTTAAAAGTTATAAACCTCAGCCAGTGTGGTTTGGCCGAATTCAATAAAAAACATTTTACACCACACCACACACATTTTAAAAATTATCAATTTATCATCCATATCCTTACTCCATTCGTTTCCGAACGCATCCTTTCCCTTACCTCTGCGGAAGTTGGCACACTTCCGGTACATACCAAGTGCCTGTGACGTCACGTCCAGTCGCCATATTGTTGCAACAAAAAACTCAAACTCACCGCGCGCGCATCTCCTCATGAAAAAACTCAAAAAATACATCAAACTTAAAATAAACCTCTAATTAAGTCTCAAAATTATCAAACAAATCTTGCAAGTAAAATTATGTGATTGGATTGCCGAAGAATCTCAACTGAACCAGCACATCAGGTATTCATCGCAGCAGCATACGAGGTAATCCCTACTAATCCTTTCATAATTTATACCATCCTCCTTTTTGGTCCTTCTCCCCGTGATATTTTACAGTTACACCTTAGAATCTTTGCATATTTAGTTATTTATTCGCACATTTTCAAATTACACAATTCGTACAACTCATACCCGTACCGCCATTTTCCACGTGTTTTAGATTTCCACCCTTAATTGTTCATTTGATATGTACATTTATATTTAAAAATGGCAACGAATATAGATTTTAAACTTTTAGATGGCAAAAGGAAAAGTTTTTTCGCCATATTACAAAATGTTTATGACTTGAGCCGAAATGTAACAACCGCGGAAGATCAGAAGAAGTTTTTAATCCGAACAAAAACGCTAGATAAATTAAGAACCGAATTTACAGATGTGGTTAATGATATGATTATGAATCGCCTAACGATGACCCTCAATCCCAAGCTCGAGGTCGACTTCAAGGCCGTTGAAGCCTTCGATGAAATGTACTGTCATATTCGATCGACGGAAGAATCGCTCGTTAGTTCAGTTAAAACAGAGTCCGCACCCTCAAGGTCACTACACTCGGTACCTAACAGCAGGCCTATACCTAAATTGCCAGCTTTAGAGTTGATCTCATTCAACGGCGACCCAGCGCGATGGCCGCTGTTTTACCAAAATTTTAAAGAAATGATTCACGAGAATGAACACCTCACGGACGCCGAACGCGTTCAATATTTAGTCTCGAAATTATCTGGGCCGGTTTCCTCTGTCATCGCGGGAGTGCTCCCTGTTGCCTCCAATTATAACATCATTTGGAATTTACTCGTTGAGAAATACCAAGATGAACGTACGTTAGGTACTCAGTACTTAGATAAGATGTTCAAATTCAAACCCCTAACAACCGCGTCTCCGCATAACCTAGACTCATTTGTTGAGCAATATTGCGCCTCAGTGGTAGCTCTTAAATCATTGAATGTGGAAGATTTAGCAGATTTCATTATTACGCATATAGCTCTCAATAAGCTCGACAAAGACACCGTTCAACTCTTTGAACAAAGCTGCCGCTCGCAGAAAATACCTACATTCGCGTCTCTCGAAAGGTTCGTAAAAGATCAAAGCAAAGTACTGTCCCGCATTGAGTTAAATATAACAAATACTTTCCGCGCACCCGCTAAACAAAGTTACTCACAAACCGCTTATAAAAACAAACCCTATCATTCATACGTGATGAACTCGCAAACCGCTCAACCGCTCTCGATACCTACCGCTCCGCCGTCGCACACCGCTCCCGCAAACATCACAAACATGCATACTTGCATCGTTTGTAATAATGACAAACATCCCTTGTATTTCTGTAAAAAATTCAACGACCTTGACGCGAATGCTAGGTACTCAATTGTGACCAAACATTCGTTTTGTAAAAATTGCCTCGGATTTCATAACATAAAAGAATGTAAATCAATCAGAACTTGTGCCAAATGCAATCGGAAACATCACTCGCTGTTACACATCGACAATTTTGTGTACCAACCAAACAATATTCAACGCTTTGAAACACCGCCGCCGCCGCGAGCTAATGTTTTGACGTTTCTCGAGCCGCAGACGCTAAGTGCGAGCGAAACAAACATATTTCCCTCAAACTCGACCCCCTCGAATTCCGCATCGCTCGCCTGCGCTGTCACTGCGCAAGACTCGCGAGTCGGATCAGTTTTCGGACAAACTGTAAACACAAACATGCCGCCGCCGCCGCCGAGTGAAAAACAATCAAGTAATACTCATTGTTTTGTCACCGCTGACGTAAACTCGTGCACATTTTACAACGACGTTGTGCCTACAGCTTGTGTAAAAGTGTTGAATAGTGAAAGTGAAGTGAATACCGCGAATATGAGAGTTCTTCTAGACACGGGCTCAACGGCAAATTTCATAACGAAATCCTGTTGTCAGAGACTGAAATTAAACATAAAATATCAACCTTCATCCGTGCATGGAATAGGAATGTCGGTAAAACCTGTGCTAGGTTATACGACAATAGTGTTCAGATCAAGAACAGATCCTCGCTGCCAGTATTCCATAAAAGCCGCTGTCGTCGAACAAATTACAGGTAATTTGCCTACTACGCGTCTAAATACAAAAATATTAGAATATTTTAAAAACGTAACCCTTGCTGATGAGTTGTTTTACATGCCATCAGAAATAGACTGTGTTGTGGGGTCTGGATTATTCCCGCATTTACTCCGAGCCGGTAAAGTCACGCACCCAGATACTCGCGCTGTTGCCTTGGAAACTTCCTTGGGGTATGTAATCATGGGCGAAGCGGAAAGTAATTCGTATTCGACAAATAATCATTCCTTTCACGCTTTTATTGAGGACAACAATAAATTAGAGAATTTAGTACAACGATTTTGGAACCTCGAAGCATTACCCGCGCGCAAAATATTGAGTCCCGAAGAACAACAGTGCGAACAAATGTTCAACGAAACTGTGTCTCGCGAATCGGACGGTCGATATGTCGTCTCATTGCCTTTTTCGGATGATCCCCTAATGTTAGGAGACTCTTACAAAAACGCCACCCGCCGCCTCTTGACGCTTGAACGCAAGTTAGATTCTCAGCTGGAATTACGCTCAGGTTATAACGCCACCATGCAAGATTACATAGATAAAGGTTTTTTAGCTAAAGTGTCTGAACCTTCATCCGCACCTCTCGCTTATCATATACCACACAGAGCAGTGTATCGACCTGACAAAGACACCTCTAAAATCAGAATTGTTCTCAATGCCAGTTCCAAAACGTCATCTGGCAAAAGCCTGAATGACATTCTACATTGCGGTGCAAACCTGCAAACAAACATATTTGATTTATTGATAAATCTCCGCTTGTTCTCTGTTGCTGTGTCAGCAGATCTAGAAAAAATGTATTTCCAACTTAAATTGATAACTGAACATAAAGCCTTTCAAAGGATACTATTCAGGTTCAACCCAGAAACGGAACCCATTGAAACATCTGAGTTCCAAAGGCTTGCATTTGGACTGAAATGTTCGCCTTATCTCGCTATGAGAGTGGTTCGCCAACTTGCTCAAGATGAAGGGCACAAGTACCCGAAAGCCTCCCTAGTTGCTCCGCTCTATTCTTATATGGATGACTTCATTCATTCTGTTGATTCACCTAGTGAAGCAATTGAATTGTATAACCAACTGGTTAATATGTTTGCCAGTGGTGGTTTTAAGTTGACCAAGTGGATCTCGAACTCACCTCAATTTCTACAAAATATACCTGTAGAATCTCGGGCCTCAAAAAGTTTAAATTTTGATTCTGAGTCTGAAACCAAATTAGTTGGACTCCGTTGGGACCCAGTGAAAGACCATTTCACCTTTAAGGTCAATTGCTCAGATACTGAAAATTGCACCAAGCGATCAATTCTTGCTCAAACCGCTGCTCTATATGATCCACTAGGTTTACTCGCTCCGCTCACCGCTTACATGAAACTTCTAATACAAGAGTGTTGGAAACGCCTTCTTTCCTGGGATGAAGATGTCCCTAGTGACATTTGTAGAGTCTGGTTTCAGATAAAAATAGAACTGTCAAATCTGTCACAGATTAAAATACCTCGACATGTAGGTATATATGAAAATTCATATATTAGTCTTTTGGGATTCACAGACTCAAGTGAGAAATGCTATGGAGCTGTTATATACTTACGGATTGGCTCTTTGACCTCAGAAGCTTCACATGTGGCATTACTGTGTGCTCGCTCTCGCCTCGCTCCTCTGAAAAAGATAACTTTGGCTCGGCTCGAACTTTGTGCAGCTCATCTCCTCGCTCAACTTATACAGACAACTCTAAAAACTATTAATACAAGATGTCAAGTGACCACCACGCTTGCTTTTTCTGATTCAACCATTACACTTGCATGGATTCATTCCTCACCACACAGGTGGCAAACATTTATTGCAAACCGAACTTCTGCAATACATGATGTATTAGCCCCGCAGTACTGGTATCATATTCCTGGTCATGAAAACCCAAGTGACCTTGTTTCACGCCCTGTCACACCAAATAAATTAATCGATAATAAATCTTGGTTTGAGGGTCCTGAATGGCTTGCCTTTCCATATGATAAATGGCCCATAAGCTCTTTTAATAAATTGAATATTCCCGCTGATATTCCCGAATCAAAGTCCGTCTCTTTGGTTCAGAAACTAGATACTCAAAGTGAAACTCACCCGCTGTTGGCACTCATTGAGCGTATGTCAATTTGGACGAAGCTGTTAAATGCAGTAACATATGTCTTACGATTTGCAAAAATATTAAAGAGTAGTGGATCTATTAGCATAATTGATTTGAATGTCTCTGAAACTTACCTTATTAAAGTAGTCCAATCTGCATACTTTGTTTCTGACATTGATGCCATTAAAAATAATAAAACTCTTCGCGCCCCTCTTAGAAAATTAAATGCTTTCATTGATGATAACGGTGTCCTACGTGTCGGAGGACGTTTAAATAATGCTCCCATGACATTTGAGCAAAAGCATCCAACACTTGTCCCCGCAAAGAGTAGAATAGCGCGTTTACTCATTGAACATTATCATCGCAAAAACTTTCACACAGGACCTGGGTTAGTCCTAGGCTTGCTCAGGCATGAATACTGGGTGCTACCTGCTCGTAGCATAGTTCGCAAGGTTATCCACGCCTGTAATAAATGTTTTAAAGGTTTAAGGTTAAAGGTTTTAGGTTTAAGCTAAAGAATTATATCCCTTTATGGGAAACTTGCCCGAATTTCGCGTTACTCAACAGAAATGCTTTTCAAAATGTGGAGTTGATTATATGGGTCCTCTATATATAACAATGAGTAAGAAAAGAGGAATTAAAAGTCAAAAGGCTTATGTATGCTTATTCGTGGACTTGGTGTCCAAAGCAATTCATTTAGAATTAGTCTCTGATCTGTCAACAGAAATGTATATCGCTGCATTCAAACGCTTCATCTCACGCCGCGGCCCCGTATCGCTTATCATGAGTGACGGAGGCAAGAATTTCATTGGTGCTCGTAACCAATTTAACGAAATTTATTCGGTAGTTTGTTCGGAAGAATATAACAAAGCTATCATTCGTGAATTAACTCCTCAAAAGATTGAATTCAGGATTCAGCCACCTTATGCACACATGAGTGGAATATGGGAGAGTAATGTAAAGTGTGTCAAAGTACATCTTCACAAAGCAATTGGCTCTCAAATTTTGACATATGAGGAGATGAATACAGTGCTTATACAAATAGAAGCACTAATGAACTCTAGGCCTTTATGTGTTCTCAGTAGTGACCCCTCTGAACCTTTGGCACTCACGCCGTCACATTTTCTAAATTTGAGCCCTTTAAAATATATCCCGGCGGTAAATTTAGATGATATTCCTATGTCTCGCTAACAAAGATATAAATTAATTGACAAAATGGTACAATCTTACTGGAAAAGATGGCACATTGAATATCTTACCTCATTGCAGAGTCGAGAAAAATGGAACACTGTTTCCAACCCTGCAAAAAAGGGACAAATAGTTATATTAAAGGAAGAAAGACTTCCTCTCTTGTGCTGGCCTCTTGCTGTGATAGAGGAGACTTACCCTGGTAATGATGGTGTTACTCGGGTTGTAAAGGTCAAAACTAAAACTGGTACTTACATTCGTCCTGTGGTCAGAGTGTGTCCTCTACCCACTCAATAATCAATAATACTCCTATATTTAAAATAATTTTAGAATTAAGTATAGTCTTTCAAATTCTATAGATTTGTAGAAAAACAAATAAATAATAAGTAGCGGTTTGTATATGTGAAAGAAGTTTATATTTAGTTCATTATGTTTTCAATCTTATTCTCAATTTTAATGTTGGAGTACACTCCAAGGCGGGGGAGTATGGTTTGGCCGAATTCAATAAAAAACATTTTACACCACACCACACACATTTTAAAAATTATCAATTTATCATCCATATCCTTACTCCATTCGTTTCCGAACGCATCCTTTCCCTTAACTCTGCGGAAGTTGGCAGTAACACTTCCGGTACATACCAACAACCAACATACATGCCTGTGACGTCACGTCCAGTCGCCATATTGTTGCAACAAAAAACTCAAACTCACCGCGCGCGCGCATCTCCTCATGAAAAAACTCAAAAAATACATCAAACCTAAAATAAACCTCTAATTAAGTCTCAAAATTATCAAACAAATCTTGCAAGTAAAATTATGTGATTGGATTGCCGAAGAATCTCAACTGAACCAGCACATCAGGTATTCATCGCAGCAGCATACGAGGTAATCCCTACTAATCCTTTCATAATTTACACCACAGTGTATCCATCTGTTTTTTTGTTAATATATTTAGTTATCCTAAGTTAGTATCCTAAAAGTTATTTCAACCCCAATTTAACACAAATAGAAAACTGTATACCTACTCAACCAGGAAATGGATTCCATGAAGTCTTAGTAACTAAATTCAAGAAATATATTAATGTTGTTTACCCTACATGTTTATTTTTTCCTTCATACCTTATTACTTTAACATTTGATTTCTTAAGTAATAATTATAGAAACAAAAAAGAAAAAAAAGAAAAAACAATTACAACGCGGGGAATCGAACCCGTGACCTTCACATTGATACACCTCTGTCTTAACCACTACACCAAGTCGTCCTTTGCGATACGTTACTAAAACTTAAACAGCTTGATGTCAATACCAAGGGGGGGTCCTTTTCTCTGACGCTGACTGTACATTCAACCGTTTGGAAAATAATTAAAAAAATAGAATTTTTTCCCTAGACGTTCTGCTTTCTTACCATCATAATTCGAGAAAGAGATACTTTAGCGTGATAAATGTCATTATAAAAAATATCAAACATTTTATTAGCTTTCTAATAATATGCAATTTGTTGTCGTTAAATAATAAACCTTTCATTTATGGCCAATTCCGTAACGCAAGTCCGCGGGAACCGGCACGATGCGTATGATTGAAATACTATGAGAGTTCAATTTTGGTGTTCCCAAATGAAAGCTGCTGTTGTTTCTATTGGTGTTGCTGTTATTGTTGTTGCCCTAGGGCATCCCCGTGGTGCTTAAGGGGCTACCCGAGGTTTTCATCGATTTTTGACAAGTTTTGAATCGTATCTCCTACTTTTGCACTACAGATAGAAGTATAAGTCAAACGGTTATCGGTTCTTCAATCTTTTATCTCCGTTTTGGTCTACCGGATTTTGAAACAAATGAATACTTAATTGTGTATGATTGTTTTAAACATTGTCTAAAAAAACACTTATTTCGTATCTCTATTGACGTGAAGGATCTAACATATACGAAATCTACATATTTGGGTTCGTCTGTGACGTCTCTAAAAACTGGTCTAGGGTTTTCATTTTAAACCAATTAACACAAAAGTTATGGCCAGAAAACCGGTTTTTAGGCCTAAAATTGTTCAACTTTGATGACAAATATCTCGAAAATAATGAGCTTTGAAGTAAATATGGGATACTATATTGCTTAAATCCGTTGTCGTTAATATAATAAGCTACAAAAAACATAAGAAAACTAAGGGATTCCGATCGAAGGTCATTGGCATATGGGAGCCCCTTAAGGCGGTGCATTAGAAATTATCGCGTGGTTTGAAACGCCGTTCTGACTAGATTAAGACACAACAAAAGGTTTTCAGATATATGATTCTTGACTATATGATTGTTCATCTGATTTTATCGATGCATGATTGCTTCAAATTTCCTCGATAGAAAAAAAAACAAACTTTGGTCTGTACTTTCCTTTTTTTATTCAGCCTACTCAAACGATGCATTATTTTACGACACACTCAAGTTAATACTATAGTATTTTATCTCATCTAAAATCTCACTTTATGAAATTTTAATAAAACTTCACCAACTTAGATATTTATCGAGTCCACAACAGCGATTCCCGAAAAGTGCTACATCTCTTTTTCTCGTGGGCGGAAGGCATCAGCGTGTCTCTGCCTAGGGAGCGTGTACGACTCAAATCAAGACCCCCTTGACAGATAAATATGTTTCAATAAAGAGGCATTTCAATTCATAACTTCTTTGACTGTAGGCCGCAAGCTTTCGCCAAAATCCAGCCCGAGGACTAGGAGCCAAACTCGGAACAAGGCCGCTCTTGCCGTACCCCACGCCCGCGCATACTTCATTTCATTTGAGTGCAAGTTGCGGATGAATTTGAAGACATTTGCACGTGGTGATTCGTTACATTACCTTTCTAGCAACAGCTATATGTAAACATATTTTTTCTCTGGAGATGCGTATAGATATTTTTATATATAGCTTGTCGACTGATATGTGTTGCGAACTATGGAGCTCCATAGTTCAGCAGTTGCAAGCAGTAGCAGTTTCGCAGGCAACAATTTCCAACAGACCAACACGGCCCGAAGGTGAGCGGTGAGGCTCGCGGGGCCAAAGGCCCGGAGCATCCCTCAAGAGCGTGCTCTTCACGCGAGTACTAAGGCCAAAGACCCCGAAGGGCGAGCTCACGCAGACATTGTACTACTCCTAAATGCATTACAAACGAACCTGGGGGCCGAAGGACCGAAGCGTATCTTCAAAGCGGGCTGTCCACGCAAGCCAGAGGGCCAAAGGCCTAAAGGGCGGGCCCATGTGGACACTTTACTACTCCTAAGTGACCTACAAGCAAACCTGAGGGCCGAAGGAGAGCAGTATGGCACGCGAGGCGGCAGGCCAGGCTCTGCGTAGGACCGAAAGCCCGAATCGTTCCTTCAGAGTGGGCTCTCGACGCAAGCCAAAGGGCCAAAGGCCCAAAGGGCGGGTCCACGTGGACTCTTTAGTACTCATGTGTCCTACAAGCAAACCTGAGAGCCGAAGGTCCGATAAAGCAGCATGGCACACGAGGCGGCAGGCCGAGCTCTGCGTGGGGTCGAAGGCCCGAAGCGTTCCTTCACATCGGGCGCTCCACGCAAGCCAGATGGGCCAAAGGCCTGAAAGGCGGGCCCACGCGGACACTTTGTTACTCCTAAGTGTCTTACCAGCGAATCTAAGAGCAAGGCCTGAACCGTCCCTTCAGAGCGCGCTCTCTACGTGAGTCGGAGGGCCAAAGGCCGGAAGCGACCCTCCAGAGTGCGTGTGCTCTCGGATACTTTACTCCTGGGCTGGGCTCCGTAGGGCCGCAGGTCTGAAGCGTCCCTTCAGAGCGCGCTCTCCACGCGAGCCTGCGCGGATAACTTGAGGGCCGAAGACCCGAAAGAGAGCGGCATGGTAAGCGAGGCGGCAGGCCGAGCTCTCCGTATAGGGACGAAGGTCTGTAGCGTCCCTTCAGGGCGCGCTCTCTGTACACCATACCCGGCGAGTGTTTTACAAGCGAACCTGAGGGCCAAAGGCCCGTACGGCAAGCCAACGCGGCCACACACTCACCAAGCGGACACACTCGGTGCGTGCAACGTTTCAGTTACAAATCTCTCTGCCGCTTTTCCTATAGCTGTTTTTCACTTCTCTTTTGCGATGAAATACATAACCAAAACAAGTCAGATTTGGAAAGTACAAGTCAAAGTACAACACAGGTAACCTCGGACAAAAACTAGTCCTACTAATATTATAAATACCAAAGTTTGGATGTTTAGATGTTTGTTACTCAACCACGCTTAAACGGCTCAACTGATTTGGATGTAATTTTGTACGAAGATAGTTTATAGCCTGGGTTAAAATATATTTCAGTTAGGTGATCAGTTTATCCCGGGTCCACGCAGACCAAGTCGCGGGCGGAAGCTAGTTGTCTAATAAAGCTGCTTGCGTTCATTGATTTATTAATTATTTTCAACTTAATACTAGGAACTAGACTAATTTAACATCAACCGGGCGTAAATTGGTAATAACAATCTGACTTGTCAGCCAAAAGAAGACGTCAAATTGTGTGTGGGGGGTGAAAAAGTACGCTTCAGTGCACTCGCCTCGCCTTCGGCTCGGGCTACAAAGTTCCTGAGGTGGCCTTTATTTTACTGCTTTAGGTGACCCTCTGAGTATCATGACCCTCTGAGACGTATAATTACTCAGAAAAAAAAAGAAGTTTCTAAAGGCGCGATGTGACGCCAGCGATCGCTAGCAGAGACGAGCGTGGTGATGGTTAATTGGTGCGTAATTCACAAAATTTATTATTACTTGGTTATTTATTAGTGTACACCAACAAAATCTATATTTTTTGGAAAGCTTATAAAATTACCTATCTTTTTTATAATAACTTTTATTACGCTAAAGTTATTATTTATTGAGTTACAAGCATGTTTTATCAGTACTCGTTCAAACGCGTGGGGTAAAAAAATCATATTTTTTCTAATAATTAAAAACTGTTGATTGTACGTCATGGCGTTCTAGAAATCAATTGTAGTACGTTTAATAAGCTTTCAAATGACACCTCACACGAAGCAATTAGTAAAATAGAACCCGAGATTTGAACAAAATTCGATGACCGTAGGCGGCCATCTTTGTGACGTCACAGCTATGTCCGTCCCCCTCTCCCTTAACTAAAACCGGCAGATTCGTACCCTGGAGACAACAAGGAACACATTCATACCAGTTTTAGGTATATAGAAGAGATGTCCACGAAAATCGTGAAGGAGACTAATAAAAAAATAAAAGCATTTTTCGAATTCTATGATTAAAATTTCACTAAGAAAATACCATATTTTAGTGATTTTCAATTACTGTCATCATGCCTATTCCCAGCCTATAAATAAATAAAAATAATGAAAAAACAAAGAAAATCACAAATAAATCTTACACAAATCGACCTAGTCCCAAACTAAAGAAAGCTTGTACTATGGGTACTAGACGACCATAAACATACTTATAAGCGCGCGAAGGGTTACCATTATCTATAAAAACGTTTATTGTGTGGAGGCCCCTTAAATGTTTATTTCATTCTGTTTTTTAGTATTTGTTATTAGCGGCAACAGGAATACATCATATGTGAAAATTTCAACTGTCTAGCTGTCACGGCTACATGAGGTACACCCTGGTGACAGACGGACAGACAGATAGACGGACGGACAGCGGAATCTTAGTGATAGAGTACCGTTTTACCCTTTGGGTACGGAACCCTAAGAAGCACATCAATTGAGTAGTCACTTACTCAATCTTTTGTTTTACAGGGATCTGTCAAAAATGAAATTTTTGAGAAAAACATTTACTTCAGTCTGTAGGGTATTTTTGTTGCGCAGTCGTCAGTAACTCGCCGAGACAAAGCTAGCATGTAAGGCCTGAATCACGCTAGCGCAGCCTGCGGTGGCGGTCCATAGTAAGCTTGACATTAACTGTCAAATTCACCATTGATCGCCACCGCAGGCCGCGCCAGTCTGTGAGAAGCTTGACACGACAGTTTTGTCATATGTCGCTTAAGGGTTCCAATGGCCACATTCCGTCTCCAGCATCAGACCAGCTCAAACTACAATTCTATCTCAATTATACTTCAAGAAGTAGCAGATCAAAATTTACTTACAAAAATCTTGATTTGGTTGCAAATAAGACATTAGATCGCGCGCATTCGGTCGCGGGAGTCCGCTGGATGCGGGTGGCGCAGGACCGGTTATTGTGGCACTCTTTGGGGGAGGCCTATGTCCAGCAGTGGACGTCTTTCGACTGATATGATGATGATGATGAAGACATTAGAAACTATAAATAAATGCTTGTAAATTAAACCCGGGTCGGGTTAGAATAGCACCACCCCCTTTCTTCCCGTGGGTGTCGTACGAGTCGACTAAAGGAACAGGGTTGAAGTTTGTTGTGGGCGATGGGCTAGCAACCATCACTGCGATATCACATTTTGTCGATCTTTTACACCCACATTTATGCTAACAGTGGCACTGGACACAAGTTTCATGTGCTCTGCCTACCCCTGTATGTATGTATGTATGTATGTATGTATGTATGTAAATCAACTCACAATGACAGTCTCCACCAGCTTGGTGAGGTCCAGGTCGATGAGCTTGTCCTGATGGCCGCCCATCATGAGCTTGGTGGGTGCCAGTTGGTGCAGGCATTGCATGTCTGTCATGTTCTTCGATCTGCGGAGTGTCTAAACTTGAAACCATAATTAGATTCCAAAAAAATAACCTAAACCTAGCTACGTCCATCATTTGAGAAGAGTGTAAGTTTGCCAATGTCGCTTTTTTTCATTTTAATGGCAATTTGAAGGTAAGTTTTTTGGAATCTAATTATGGTTTCAAGTACAGTGAACTCTTATGATGTCTGTGGGTGGTCGCGAAAACAGTTCAAATCTTTCGTTTTGGAGCTTTGCTTGCGTTTTAATTTGATAATTATTTAAAGTCCTCAACTGTGAGCCACAGAAACAGATTAGAACCTAAATCCATGTATCAGCCCAACTACATTCCTTTTATAGGCAGTCTGGTAATGATATGTAAAAAGACTTCAGATATGATTAATTTTAAGGAAAATACGGAACCCTACAACAACAATATGCTAGGTGGTTTCAGGAAAGACCAACTTTTCCCAAGGAACTCTCACTTAATCCCCAAAAAAAACATCCATCATACCATTGAATAATATTGATGTAGGTCAAAGTATGTATTCCTAAATATATGTTATTAGTTCGTTTTATTTGAAATGACTTTTACAATCCGACTTGAATAAAACAATTAAACAAAATATGTCGGTTAGAGTTGGTTATAAAAGTGATTTTCGTAATTTTAAGTAAAACAAACTACATCATTCATTTTATTCCTGAAAATTAAGTTCTCATCTTTCAAACAACTGTATTAGTGTACTTAGTATTTTGGAGTTCACCGGACATAATATGTAGAAAATTTAGCAATCACACACTACTTGAATTTAATATCTTTAGAGATCCGCCTTTAAAGTATCATTTGTAATTTTACCTGTGAGTGTGTTTGGGGATTCCTCTTCGTATCTGATGACGGAGCGACGTTTTTGTCAAGGCATAAATACCATTTTCAGCGGTCAGTATGTCCCTCACTTCCTCAGATTGGTGGACTTGGAACGAAGTGTATTTCTGCATCGATGGGCCGTAGTACGATGTGACATGTCCCTAAAACACAATATATACATAAAACATAATATATAACCCGCGAAAATGTGCCTACACATTTATTTCAGGCGGAAACACATTAACACGCGACGCGACCTGATACCGAGACGTAGCGTCGCGTCTCATGTTCATAGTGTGATTCTGGTCATAGAAAATACTACAATTTGATTCGACTCAACACGCGTCGCGTCGTATCGGGTCGCGTCGCGTGTTAATAATGTGCTGGCAACTTAAGATTCCTTGATGGCATCGAAGCTTTATAAAATAGGTGTAAGTAGTTGGAACAACAGCATATTTGTAATTTTGAATTTGTATTTGTAATACAGTATAGCAACTATAGCCTGGACGTTTAGGTATTTAAAATAATGTAAACAAACAGAACCACGTGACTTGGTCATTCAGCCAATAAGATTGCTGTGAATAGCAACCTTTTGTATCTATGGTATTATCTTATTGGTTGAATGACCAAGTCACGTGGTTTTGTTTGTTTACATTCTTTTAAATACCTAAACGTCAAGACTATAAATAAAATAAAAACAGACTTCTATGAATGAACCTAGACACTACACCAGATATCAGTGGCTTTCTTTTTAACCCCCGACGTAAAAACGGGGTGTTATAAGCTTAACGTGTCTGTCTGTGTATCTGTCTGTGGTAGCGTAGCTCCCTAACGGATGGACCGATTTGAATGCAGTTTTTTGTCTCATAGATAATTTTATCCCAAGTGTTCTGAGCCATGTTTCATGAAAATCTGTTCAGCCGTTTCTGAGATATTGGACTTTGAAATGAAAATGTCGGGGGTTTTTCAACTTTTCTAAGCTGCAGTTATAATTCAACAGTTGCAGAACAACATGCTCTACAAGTCTTAAAATAGGAAAGTCAGTAGGATTTGTATGAGTTCTATGGAAGCCAGACCACTGCAAGATATTTCTAAACAGTATTATTCGCCGCCACAGAAAAAATTGCGACTTGGCTTCATTTGATGTTGATGGCAGGTGAGTTGCAACAGTGCCGAACTTGAGTTCAAGTCAGAGGCAAATGGGTTAATTTGCCCATAAAATATAATAAAAACTTTACCCCTTGATTGCCCATCCAAATGAGCTCTTCAAATTTGTCGAACTGCACAGAGGAGACTCCAAATCTATCCCCCCCGTCAACCTGAATGCTGCTTCGCACTTCATACTCGCCTTCATGTGACGGCATGAGGTACTGCGGAGTGTATTCTGCCGTGTACGGGTCTGTAATTAAATAAATAAATATGAGGAGACAATCTTACGTACTTAAGCCTAGTCCCAAACTAAGCCAAGCTTGTACTAGGAGACGATGTATAGAAAAAAAGAAAGAAAGAAGACATTTATTCACTACACAAAAGACACACAAAAGATACAATTGACACGTACTTAATGTGTGTGTCTTCGCGGCAGTGAATCGGCCGCTGTCTCAGCATTATGCCGAGGTGTCAGACAGACACCTACAGCGCTGATTTTCAGACATCACCGTACGTGACCCACGGAACGCAACACAACATACTGC
The DNA here is from genome assembly GCA_945867215.1 of Epinotia demarniana. Taxonomy (NCBI): domain Eukaryota; kingdom Metazoa; phylum Arthropoda; class Insecta; order Lepidoptera; family Tortricidae; genus Epinotia; species Epinotia demarniana. The sequence continues at coordinate 23,692,552 of OX244271.1, read as the reverse complement.
CGATACAAACGTATATACCTACACATAATAAATAAATACCTAGTTAATATAATAAATTTGTTAAATAAGTAACGCAAATTAAAACGCGAAAGGCTTGGGATGTTTGAAAAAGAAAAATAGAGAAAAATCAAATTAAGTGCTGGATGGGTTAGGGTTGGGATCTTTGGAGCGTCAACAAATAGCCCTTAAGCTGGTGCCTAAAGGTATACCTGCTAGACGCTCCTTGGATAGGTGGAGGGGATCATTCCAACACTTGGACGCAGCGAACCTGAAGCATATGTGTGTCCATTATGCATGCGGAGTTGATAGCCATTGCAGATAGGCTTTGTCTTACATACACTCAATTACTTACGATAGATTCGTTATTTTAACAGACTCTAAGAGAGCATTACAACATTTGGCTCGCTGTACCTCGAGCTATCGAGGTCTGCCGATTGCCTATACTATACTTGAGGATATTTATAAGCTAACAGGGAACCCCATACACCATATTACCTTTTTATTCCAAATGTATCAAATTAATCAAAAAAGATTGTCGGCAACAGTGGAAAGAGTACTTGGTGACAAGACATTGTAATAGCACTAATACTTCGGTCCTAGAAGCCAACCAAAGATATCTTGTAGCACCTTGTTAGAAGTTGGTGGGTGCAATAGCGCACTGGCTTTTCCATTGTCGGACGAGGCCAGGGCACTATTTAAGTTAGTGAGGATAGCTCTCAATAATCAACGCTAAGGTGGACCCTTTTTGATCATATGGAGCGTCATAATCGCTAAGTGATAAAGCTCTTTAAAAAATAATTAAAATAACCCTCCAATTCTTCAGGCAGTCGGTAAAAATAGAATGATAATTTGGACCTATGACATGAGGGCCAATCAACTGTCAAACCGATAATATTTTGACTAGTAACACAATAAACTTGGTTACAAAAATTGGGCTAAAACAGGTATTAAATTGTTAATAATGATTTCTAAGTGAATGTTTCTAAATGAAGATATCCCCTGGGACTTGCATAGAATCTTCAAGAGTGTTGCAACTATGTACTTAAAATATAACTAGAGAACAGCAAAGGGTCACACATATTAGTCCTAACTCTGGGGGGCCATGAAAAAGGTTGAATGAAGCTTTAGACAAGACTAGATTGTCTTACAAATACACCTCTGGATTTTCAGAAAATCAGCTGACATGCTTTTCTAAACACTACTACATGAAGCACTCCCCTGTGGCTATTATTGGATTAAAAATAGGATTAGTAAGTGATCACCAATAAAATATCACCTCTTGAAACGATAAGAAATACTTGAAATTAATTTATACTTAGATTCTCTACTTATTTACTTACTCACAGAGGCTAAGACATTTTTGTTTCACGAAAAATTTCAGTTTAATTTTCAGGTCATACCCATTTGAAAAGCACAAACCTAGATCTAGTTACTTTTAAGAGCTAAGCACGCAAACTAACAAATTTTAACATTTACCTGTTAAAAGGTGATCGGCTGGCATACACAGATCGTTAAAATGGTACTCCATTTTTAGATCCTGGATACTACTTTCGAACACGAACGTAAATCAAAACATTGTTTATTATGCCTACATCACAGTTGGTGAGGAAGTTACCGGGTTTGATTATATTTTAGAATAATTCTGACACCCGGTGCAAAATACGCACACAAAATCTCAAAGCAACGCAAACCACTTAAAACAGAACAGTAAACAACGATGCACATACAATGATGTCAAATTCAAATGTCAAAATGATTTATAGCATTATAGCATTTACGGCCATATTGCTCAATGCTAAGGACGAAAATGGCTACCTACTTCATCAGATTTTGAAGGCAATTTGTGTTGCCCAGGACACTAGTGACATGGCGTAGCAATGAAAAAAATAACGGATTCTAAACGCCATTGTGCACGACGCGTCTGCAAACTTGCAATACGAAATCAATGCTTATATGCTATAATATAAGTTTGAAAATGGTAAGTGTCTATTGGTTAAAATTAAAAATATAATCGGTAAAAAAAAAGAAATGTCAGGTATTGCACCTGTCAGTGCGAACCATAAAAGGCCTTCTACACGATCGGGACCAACCGCCCAAAGAGAATATTGAATATATCAACCGCCAACCATCGTGGTCCTTGGTCGGGTAGACATAAAAGCTTATGAAAAAGAAGCTCAAATACATTTTTCTTCTTCACTCAAACATAAAAAAGTTATTACCAAGCCGATCTTCTGTTGCTTTTAAAGGCAAGTCGCCACGGACTAATAAGAGATACTACAAGTCGCCATCGCCATCGCTACCGTTCTGTTCAAATACCGGCGGAGAAGAACTGACAAGTTGAGTCAACCACCGATCGTGTAGAACGAATACAAAAAATGATTGAGTTTATCCGACCAAAAGGACACGGTGGTTGGCGGTTGGTCCCAATGGTGTAGGAGGCCTTTAAATAAGAATGTAATACTGTAATATAAGATATAAGTAAGTACTGAGATGTATCATGCATGTATATAAATTGTAGTCTTTGACTGAGACAACTGAGAGACTGAGTGCGAACGCTAACGAAACGCTTGAGACGTTTTTTTTAATTATCTCGATTTTCAAAACTTAGAATATGCTAATGTTTACATTGTTTTTATTCAGTACCTAATTAATAAAAATAACTCAATGGGAGCTTTTTAGCGTTTATGACGTTATCGATATCATTGATCCTAGATGTTGAGGGACCGACTTACTGAACAGCTATCTCCTCTTGTTATTGTATAGTCAGTCCAGTCACGAATGAATAGGTTTAACGTAGTGGTTATATTCTCTTTGTAGGTTTACGCACAAATGCTTGGCCGCGGCGGTCCATAGTAAACTTGTCATGAGCGGTGAATTTACTATCAATGACCACCACCGCAGGCAGGCCGCGCCAGTGTCCAGTGTCATTCAAGCCTTACCGATCTACCACTCAACTACTAGTATTTCGGTATCACGGCACTTGTCCCACCACCGGCGAGGAAGCGATTAGCTATATACTATTTTCTCGCTCAAGAAACGAACAGAAGATATAGATCCTGTGTCAGTAAAAGAGACACATAGTACTTATTTAGGTATAGTTGATTGCGTGTCGTGTTCACAATGCCGGCGGGAACTCTATCTTAACATTCACAAGTTCGTTTGTAATGACAAGAACTTGGTCAGCTGCACTGCTATCACAAGACGGCGCGCGAGCTCTCTCGATTTTTCTCGCACTATCCGTCGCTCTTATCAGAACACTTCGAGAGGTATAGTATGAGACAAATCGAGAGAGCTCGCGTGCCGTCTTGTGATAGCCTAGCCGTGCTGTACTCGCTCAGCGATGCTCGCTTGGCGCCGGCGGCGCGGTCACCAGTTTGAGCACGTGGAGCGAGTAATCGCCCGTCGCAACCGAACACCCGCTTATAGCCCAGCGACAAAACTATCGGAACTAAAAACTTGGTTCTCTAGTACCTATACTGATATTTTCTAGCTCTAATTGCTTCTCGCTCATTGTCAGCGGTGGGACAAATACCGTACTTAGGTCGAGGCCAGAGGTGTTGACTTGACAGATGCATGGCGCAAGGAGGGCGTTCAACTATCCTTTTCCGAATGACGCTGGAGGCGGCCAGTATTATATTTGATTAGGTAGAAGTAACACATAACATAACCCAAACTTCTCTAAGCTAGGGTCATCGCGCCGATTAACGACCACTTTAATGAGTTGACAGTGAAAGGATATGTTCTCGTTTTATTAGCATACTAGCTTCCGCCCGCCACTTCGTCTGCGTGGAATGAAATAAAAACTATCCTATATTTTAATCCAAGCTTTAAACTATCTTCGTGCAAAATTTCATTCAGATCGGTTGTGCTGTTTAAGCGTGATTAACTATTTACTGAAAATAAAAATGCATAATAGCTAAATGTCAGGATCAGCAGAAATATTACTCTCTTTAATTGAAATAAGGTGGTCGCTAGCGGCTACCTAAAGTTAGTCTTCGTAACCGGTATTAATGACCCTACTTAACTAACTTGGTTACTTAAATAAACAGAGTAAATGATTTTAAGCAAATATAATTCATGATAATACAATAAAAAACTATAGTTATTAACTTATACTATCTTAATTAACATTGGTTGGTAGAAAATGCTGGTAGTAGCCCTTTGTAAACTCTGTCATCAGGTCTGGCATGGCTTCGGGTAAAGTGGTGACGAAGCGGGCAGGGCTGCCAGAGTATCTAGCAAATGAGGGTACTACTGTCTCAGCGGGTAGCACGGAGTTGTCTTCGATCATACAGCAGTCTTTTAAAACACATCTTCTGCCCTGAAAAGAGAGAAACATGTGTAAAATTTTAATAAATTTAAATGAAATAAATATTTATCTAAAAGGTGGTTGAAATATTGGAATCATACCCTTGTTTTTCATAAGAGTATTATATTTACAGACCTAAAGTAAAATAGAAAGGCTCCTACAATGTTAAGAGTTAATTATTTAAAACGAGGTAGTTATGTGTAACTTTCATGAGTGTTAACATATTTTTTCAATGAATATTATGGTTAGTCTTAGGCGCATGTAACACTGCGCCGCATTTCCGGACGGAGGTGTGGAGCTGTTACATACAAATTTCGCCAGAGAGAGGTGTGGTGGAGTGTGTCGTATCATACGGAATTTATATACAAACTGAGGTACTTGCATACAACGAGCTCCGCACCTCCGTCCTGAGATGCGGCCCAATGTGCCATCCGCCTTAGGGTACATCAACCCTTGAAAATGTTATTTTAAGATGATTTTTTGACTGTATGATCTTGAATAAATTACAAAAATAGTTTTCCCAAAGTATCATTCCAAGCAAATTTTTCAAATTATTCTAGTTCATTCAATTTTATTCTAGGAAAGGGGGAAATTCACACGAACGTAAAGCCAATTTATGAAAGTTTGTTTCATAAGTTTCTTAAAATATCACACTAATAGCCTGCGAATTTCAAAAGACGTTTTGTATTGAAATCAAAGCACCTTATTTAAAAAAGTCAACCTTTAATTGCACATAATTTATGAAATGATTCCTCTGCCCCCATTTTTTATGGGAATGCAGGTGTGAGTAGCAATCAATTTACAAAAAATACTTACTATAACAACATTTTTCCCGATGTAAACATAAGAGCCAACAACTGCTGCATTTACGACAGTGTTCTCTCCAACGTAAACATGGTCACCCATTTGAAGAGGGAAGAATGCCACACTGTAAAACAATGTGCGAACAAATGATTAATCTAGACATAGACATAGACATAGAAAAACTTTATTTAACATCACATTATATTACAAAGGTACAGTGTACAAAATTAGACTTAAAACGTAAACAATGTCCTACGAGGCATTAACATTGTTTGATGCTAAAAAGGAGCTTGACTCAGCATAATGTTGTAGTGAGTACTGAGTACCTACACTGCAACGCTGGTTTTCAGTCAGACCCTTACATATAATAAGTTTTAATTCTAATATGAACGGAATGAATATGTAATTGGAATGTGAGTAATGTTGTGTGTATTTTAATTTATATATAATGAAACTGTGGTTTGGTTGAGCTAATAATATGTATAGATATATATGTTAGGTAACAAGTAAGTATATTAAAACTAAAGAAAGAAGATAACAAGCATCTCATGAATCTTGTAACCATTATTTGGTGACTGAATACAATAGTTAACTAAGTTAATACATTAGACACCTTTTTACAAGCTCGGTCCTAAGCAATATTATGGAATCTTGAAAATCAATCTTCAGTTGAAAGGCTTGAAACTTTTGATGCAAATGTCAGATAGAATAGGGGGTATGGAGGCGAAAACAGCTTTACTAGAATCTCATGAAAAGCACCCAAACATGTCTATAGATATAAAATAATCAATATCAAATATTTTTATTCAACCTCTCATATGCTTAAACACCGGTCTGTGTGTGTGTATTATTTGAAATATTGTTCTACAACTCAAACTTTGATAAGACAATTTTGACATCGCATACGAGGGGTTAAGGTATATCAGTTGCGTGTTGATGCTGTTCTTGCGAATGAGATATTTGGTAAGTGCAAAAGTAGCGAAACATATTGCTTTAGTTGTTTTGTACTCACCCTTTACTAAACTTCTTAAAAGGTGGCCGAATGACGGACCCCTTACTTATAATGCAAAAACGCCCAGTTTTAACATTGGCCAGGTCGCCCCTGATGATTGCCTCACTCTGAACGATAACTTTGCCATGTAGAATGATGTTCTGGGACCCACATAACACTGTTTGTCTGCTAACTTTGTTCCCAGAAGCCTGTAAGAAATAATCTTTACAAAACCCTGGACTTTATGGAAAAAGCGTTCCAAGTATGTTCTTATCACTGCCTTACTGTTTCTACATATTCAGATTTGTTGTAATATATATCTTGAAGCTCCATATTGTGGGTTGTCTGACAATAATCGCAATAAATTACTAATTTGTGTGTAATGTCTTACTCATCAACAAAAAAATATATACAAGGCATCTGACTGTCATTCGGTTCTGACATTGACATTGACGTTATTGACGTTGGAACCTTTTTTTTTTTTTTTTTTTTTAAATTCGTCCATTCGGACGTCTTATTTAATTTTTTTTTTTTAAATTCGTCCATTCGGACAGGCTAAGACCATGGGCCACCGTCTTATTTAAGTCATTGTACAAACTGCTGGGTCTTGGATACTCAAGATATAACAAAAAAATGTTGTCGAGTAAAACTTTTAAAGAATACATTAACCTAATTATACGATTGTGTACAAGTTTTAATAAAACTAAAATAATTTGGAAATAGGTATAAAACGCAAAGTTCACTGAGGAGACCTTTGCCAAACGGCAAACTGAAGACACAAATGCACCAAAAACACTATGAAAATGTATACTTATACAACATACCTTTTGCTAACATGGTTATAATAAATAAAAACTATAAAGAAGACTGGCGATTTCGTAGTTATTGTACCTACCTAGTGTTTTTTCTAATTTTAAAGGGCATTCCAAGGTTTTTTCGACCCGTAATTGCCAGTCGTTCTATGACACAAATAAACATTAAATATAATAAAACTATGTGTTATTACACTAAATAATTGTTTATAAATAATAATACATGATATACTTTTATAGCCATGCTTGGATTGAAATAATAATGATTTTAATATTAATTTTCGTCCGTTTGCATCATATGCATACGTCTCTGGCTGTAGAAGAAAAAAAAACAATTGGCGCCAACAGTAATTTGGTAACGGTTGTGAAAATTTTAAACGAAAATACAATTAATTCCCACCCATTTTAAATTCAAACAAATCAAATGGATAGGTACATAATTAGAGAGCCCCGAGCTGGTACTGGTAAGATAATTAAATACTTAATTTTCTTTTAAGTATCTACTTACTACAAACCTAAATAAATTGCAATATGAACGGGACTTAGTAAAAAGTACAATTAACAATTTTCAGAATGCCTACAGGGAAATCAAATAATAGCTTTCCCAACGTGTACAGCCGGGAATAACATGATGTAAGTATTTTTTTAGGTGCCTTCTAAGTAATGAGAGAGAATTTGCATCTTTTAGTAGGTGGCTGGTAAGTAAAATGTCTAGACGATGTTCCATCTCAAAGGTTTTATTTTGTGGTTTTTATTTCATCTTAAGGGGGCTTTTGTCCGTTTTATTTTCGTGATTGAAATCATCATTTTTTAGCATGTTTTCCTGTCTTGAAAAAAGGGCGACGGGGATGAATTAAGAGTTTTAGGTGAATTTTCTTACACAAATATTTACGGTTGTAAAAATTACCTTGCAGATTCCTATTTTAGAAGTCTTTACCTAATTGAGAAATGTTACAAAGGTTTATTTTTAACAGTGATACTTAATATTGTTACATTAATGATGTTTAAGTAGGTACCTGTAAGTAGGTACTCATAATTTGAACTAATGGTTTAAAAACATAGCTTCATATTAATTATTTATAAGTTTTATAACATGGGACCGAAACCTTGCTTTACAACGCCATCTATTGAAACCCCTAACTTGAATGAATGCAAGGATATCCACGCTATTTGGTACGGAGTACGCAGTTATTGTTTACCTCTGCCCAGCTAGCATTACGCAATTTTACGTCCAAATGTATTGAAACATCACTTAAAACGTAACAATAAAATGTATCATGCTATCCTGATGGTCCATCTGCCCATAAACAAGGTCCAGGTCCATATACTTTACATATAGGTAGAATCCGGGTCTGTATTTCTCTCTCGGTTACTCTTACCAGCGAAAGAAAAAAACATAGAAGTCTATGTAGCGCCGTAAAACGGCCCCACATAATGGGTGCCTTTGCCATTATGCGGGGATGCAGGCAGGGTGTCACGATGCCAGGCAGCCGTTTAGTTCGAACATGCATATACAGGGTTTTAGGACAGTCAGCGTCATATAGTTAGTCTGTTAGTAGCAGCCAAGGTAGCCAAATATTTTAGTACACGTCTTTATTTCTGTAAGAATAAGGGTGTGTTACGAAATATTTGGCTACTCTGGCTGCTACTAACTATATGACGCTGTGACTGTACCTACGTGTTTGGGTAGTTTGTAAAGAACCCGCTTTCTATGGTTTTTACGTTGTCTGCCTCTTACCTACTCGTTTATATGCTAAAATAAACGATTATACCCGAACTTGAATACCGTTTTAAGGACGAGTATCCACCATATATCTGTGCAAGGTTGCAAGACGGCGAGCGAGGAAACAATCCACCAATAGCATTTAGGTACTGGGCGCGCTCGTTTCCTACTAAGTACCTAGTGCTTTTTTTTCTTGCCCACCGCCTTGCACTCGCACAGCTCTGGTAGATACTCACCCTAAGCACGGATGAAATACTAGTTACGGTACGTGGTATAAGTAATATTTACATTTACATACATGCTCGACTCCGAACAAAAACTTGGAGTCGTAGCGTAACGTGTCAGCAGCCCCCTATATTCTGTAACTTGTATTAAGCTCACCTCAACGCTCACCCACAAATATATCTTGACACCGCAATGCGTAGTAACTAAGCCTAGGAAGAGGACTAGTTTCGTGACGGGTGACCGGCGGGGTGAGCCGCAATAGCGCGTAGCGAATAGTAGCCCAGGGCTATTAAAGGACGGCCCGCGAGCTACGTGATAGACTATCCGTCTGTTACTAAGCGTTCCAATTAGAAAGAGACTAATAGTCTATCTCGCCACGACACAGCTCGTCATCTCCCGACCTAGCTCTTTCTTGCAACAACCTTAAAGGGCATTGGGTAACCTTGTATGAGAAAAATTGTCATTTTATTTTTGCAGCGGCCACGGATGTTTGAGTAAAAATCTTTTAGAGGGCCTCTTAATACGCATATATATATACAAATAAACGCGTTAAACAATATCGGAGCCGAGATGTTTTAGTTTGGTTTATAACTTTTCAATGTGACCTGCGGAAATATCTATTGCAAATATCTCGGCTCCGATGCATTTTAGAGTATTACATTTCATAACAAAATATGTTTGTTTAAAATAGATCTATCATAATATACCAATTTAACGAGTGGCCGCTCATTTAAAAAATATGACTACACATGTACCCAAACCCTTTTGATTTCAATCCAATACGTATTTTCAAAGAGACCCGGTAAAACCCACAAGGAAATCCGTTCATAAGCCCCACGTTTCCCAGGCCCGATACATTCTACACGCCGTACGGCTCAGACTTCCAGAATGTTCCAGAGAACAGATACAACCTGCCACACAAGTCTTACCCCCCGAATGTAAGTGCACACGAATGTTTCAGTAAACTGTTAAGAGGCTTAGCGTATAAACAAGGTACTTAGAGTAAAATAACGTTAAAGAACCATAAGGCGGAATGGCAGCGTGCATTTCTCATACACGCGTCGGAGTAGGTACATTACTCAAAATATTAAATGTGCGCTACGCTCATTAACAAAAAAAAATAAAGAATCAGCCTATAACGTCCCACTGCTGGGCACAAACCTCTCAGAGATGAGAGGGTAAGGTCGGCAATCCCAAAGCTGGTCCAGTGCAGTTGGGGACTTCCATACACTATTGAATTTCTTTGCAAGTGTATACAGGTTTCCACACGATGTTTTTTTTTTCACCGAAAATCTCGCTGATATCAAATGATAATCCGTACATAAATTTCGAAAGACTGATTGGTATTAGCCGGGATTCGAACTCACGACCGCCGTTTGACTGCCACATCAATAAGCTACCGTAACACCAGGGCATCATAGCTGATAGTGTTGGTATACGCGAAAACCGGAAGTATGTAGAGCAAATAATACTTTATAAATACACTACACACACGAAAATGAAAATGTTAATAATTTCAGATGATGCCAGGACAGGCTCAAATAATGTCTGGAATCGATCCTAATTATTTGGCAGCGTATTCTAACACCAATGCTCAATACACAGCAGGTAAGTTCACCTTTCAAAAACTTTCTCGAAATATAGGCTAACACATTTAAAATCGTCAAAACGCACAGGCAGCAACACCATGGTAACCGATATAAACCTACGAATCGCTAAACTTAAATGGCAGTGGGGCACATTGCACTTAGAACCGAAGGCCGTTGGGGCGGTTCGGGCGGAAGGTTCTCGAGTGGTGACCACGTACCGGAAAGCACACCGTGGGTAGGGGTAGGTCCCCACAAGGTGAACTGATGACCTGGTAAAGATCGCGGGAGTCCGCTGGATGCGGGTGGCTGACCTGGTCATTATGGCACTCTTTGGGGGAGGCCTATGTTTAGCATTGGACGTCTTTCGGCTGATATGATGACGATCATGACATTGAAAATAGTTAATAGGTAAGGTCACCAGAGTTCGGATCAGTTCGGATGCACTGCACTGTATTGATAGGAAAATGCATTTTTATTCTATCAACACAACGAATCCTCGAATCAGTAAAGGGTCAGCAGCGCGTGATTCTTCTGGAGTCACAAGCGTTCATAGCCTATGGTGCTTACAATACTAATATTCTTTAATGCACGCCTCAAACCATGAGTCAAATAGACATAACAACTTAAAAAAAAGATGTTAACAACAGACAGGCCGTATTCTTGTTTGCCACCGTCGTACTATTAAACACAATCACTAGGTACCGAAAATATTGTAAGGGAGTTGTCCTTGATAATATTTTCGAGTAGCTACAAGAAAGTAAATAGGTGCCAGTCAAGTGCAAAAATATGTATCGATTTAATCCTCTCATAATATATGCTTGGCGGGACGACGAGGATGGATGTAGGTATAATATATATTAATGCGGCACCTGCTGGGGGCGCAATGGGACACTTAAGCAAAATAGTACATTACGTAACTAAGGCGGTGAATTCGTGAATGCCCCAGATCGCAGGTGTTTGTGGCCCGAACCGAAGGTGAGGGCCATAAATATGCGCTCTGGGGCTTTACGAATTACCGCCCGTGTTGAGTACAAAATTTTACGTCTTCACATGGCCACAATGCGAGTTTTCCCGTACGCGCAGCGTGCAGTAAAAATCATTATGGCCAGGTGTGACGTAAAAATACTACCGAAACCTTAATCCGCTGACATAACACTCATAAAAGCGAAGAACCATATTTATGAGCGAGTTGTATGCACCCACTTGGCTGTACGTCCTACATAGCTTTACCTATATCAAAACAAGTATTTAACGCTTCCAATATAAATTTCCGCGCATACGAGGATAATGTCAACCTGTATACGATGTTATGACCTACATACAGCACGTCAAAATAACTTTCATACAGGACATCAACACATGCAGAGAGAGATGCAAATGGAAAGGCAAATGCAATTCCGCGCCGATCCATCGTTCGGAAGTGACTATCAGAATCGTAGCCTGGTGCACGCTGAGAGAAATAACTGTAAAACATTCGCGCAAACTGTGCCTTGTGGTAAGATACTGTTCTAATATTTATTTCACAGGACTGGCTGTCTGGCTGTAAAATGGTGCACAGAAAAAACAGGAATCAAGAAATTCATTAGGAAAACGGCCATTATTTTGAATTAAGCAGCAATCGTCTTTAATAGGGATATGACACCTAATCAAATAATCAATAATGTAGAATGTTCTCGAAAAAGGATTACTTAATAGTACATTACTGCAGCCGCCGGGAAGGAAGGGCTTGCCGGGTGAGTAGGTATAGACGGCCGGATAGTGATACGAAGCCGGCAAGCCCTTTTAACGGCTAGGCAATGTATAGTGCTTTTCTCAAACATATGCAATGAAATAAGAAATATCACCACTCAAAAAACCAACCTGCATTTATGTAAGTACTAGGGCCATTATACACAAATTGATAATGAGAATCTTAATTTCTGTGATAATTAAAATAAATGCAGAGGATATAAATAAAATAAACGGAGAGGATTTTAAATATTGTCTAGGTCTCTGGTGACTTACGAATAGACAATATTTTAAATTTATTCATCAACACATTGAATCATACAGATTTCTATTCTTAAATCAGTTCGTGTGTAATAGGCATTGACGCTGATATTTTTGGTCCGATTTCGAATTCAGCTGTTTAGCCTGTTCATGAACACAGACGCCATATTTAGTTTAGAATTTAAAAAAATAAAACTACCGGCCTAGGCCTTCAATTTTGTATGAAATTCCATTACAGTTCTCTCGAATTGCTCCGCCCGAAATGTGATACTTCGAAGCCTGATATGACGCAAGTAACGACGACATTTCATTGCATGTTTGAGAAAAATATAGTTACATTTACTCCCCCCTGTCCCCCCTCCCCCATGTCCCTTTTTGTAAAACGCACCTTCACATGAAACGATTGTCATTTACATACTTACCTACTACATATATGCTACTATGAAACTCGAGACTCGTCTCTTCACGACGGGTCTCAAGCGCTTGCTCTCTCTATCAAGCAATATTAAATCGGTTCTTCTTTTAAATCTACATAATTTTTTGAGATATTTGATCAGGATTTTCGTCATAAAACTTGTTTCCAGGTAAATATTCAATCAAACAATTAATTAGGAATAGGCAGAGGTGTGTTAAATAATCTGAAATGAAGTGTAATTATGACTTGTAAGGCATATTTTATTGCCTCTGCTTTCTTTTAGACTAATAATAAAATTAGAGTCCCCAACCCCCCCAATGATGCTTCCAAAGCCAGCAAAAAAATCATGGCTCAAGATTATTTAATTTCACTTTTGATGACCTCATCATATCAGCCGAAAGACGTCCACTGCTGGACATAGGCCTCCCCCAAAGAGTGCCAAAGTGACCGATCCCGCGCCACCCGCTGCGGTTTTGTTTTGATGACCTATTCGTAATTAATTTCTTGTTTGAAGAATACTTACCTCGATGCTAGTTTTTTTTCTGTGTACGCAGCCGAAAAATTCCCGTTTCTATAACCATACTACGGACGGTGAGAAAGAAAGCCCCAGATGAACTCAGATTTCATATATATCGATTCGAGACATATATGATTTTGATTATATTTTTGTTCTCTGTATCATAATATACAAAATTGGATGGTGGCAACTTCCACGTTACATAGACACGAAACTAAACACATTTTATAAAATAATTTGTTTCGTTAAGAGATGAAATAAACCTGACTCAATAAAACCGCAAAAACCACGCGCTAAGTAAACCTTCTTGGCTCCAGCTTGAGAAAGTTAATAAATTCAGGCCGGTAATTTAATTGTCCGGATAAGACGGATAAATGGCCTATCCATCCTCTCTGATGCCGATCTGGATAGCCGAATAATTCAATGAACAAAATGCAATTATGAATTCAAAAAAACCTGTAGACATTTTGCTAGGAACCCATTAGGTAGGCGCGTTCCTCTACATACCGTGTTTCACATGTTATCGGCTTCCCAGTCGATGCCCGTGCGTGCACAACGAATTCTTTGACAGTGAATGTGTTAACCCTTTCACTGCTAATCACGACAAACATAATTATGGAGATTAAACAGCTGCGGACTATTATGACGTAGCATCATGATATAAAGCTTTAGTGAAAGAGTTAAGTAAAACATACACGTACGTAAGATATAATACGAAAATACAATGTATTGTGGGTCATACAAAATTTTGTTACCCGTCTTTCCTGTGGAATTGCTACATTTAAGGGCTATAACGCCTAACTTTTGGTTGGACGCCGTAGTTAGTACGCTACGCGCTACACTCCTAGCCGATCCCATGGTTATTCTCATATGTAGCGGAAAGCGACTAAGGCGTAGGCGCCCGCTAGGCGTGTTCCTAGCAGTGGAAGTGTTCCCACATTTAATGCCCAGAATCGCTACGCTCTACGCTTGTAGCCGATCCCGTGGTTTTCTACGGGGTTTTAGCGGGGGCTACGCTATAGTCGCTTTCCGCTACGTACGAGCTCACATAGGCTACGAGCGTAGCGTGTAGCGATTCTTGGCAGTGAATGTGTTAAGTTAAACTCTATATGTAGCGAAGAGTGTCCTTAAGCGGATGGATGGATTGGGCTAAGGAATAAGTAATCAATCAAATATGATTTGACAATGTAAGTAACAGGTTTATAAATCGACCATTACAGAGATCTCAACATGGCACTTCGAAAACAAAACACCAAGAAACAATATCACCAATTACGAAGAACAAAATCCGAAGCTGCCGGCTTTAAAACCGCAACAAATGCCACCCCTCGGTTCATGCGGTACGTCTAAGGACCCCTTTACTAAAGATAGGCATTCACCATAGCACCACGCCACGCCACTTGTCTCGGTGCCAAATGATTGTGGGAATCTTCGGCGGTTTGAAACGCTCGGTTCTAAAGCCATTAAGACCTCGCGATAATCGCCTTTAAAGTGAGATAAAACGTTAGAGTTTTGATCAAGTAGTCAACGCTGATATTGTTATAAAATAGGTTTTAAACAGAAGTTAATTCTGATCACAATATTTTGACACAACGACGAAAAAAGACGCCGTAAAAACCCATGTATCCAAATGGATGGGACGTAATATCTTGAATGTATCTGTCACTTGGTTGTGGTCGTGTGTTGTTTGTACCTACATAAGCGCGCCAATTGCTTCGGCGACAAATGGATGGACGCTGATGAATGATGATCGTAGAGATTTGTCATCCGAGACCGTTCCATGCGGATGGCGCGTTTGCGCGTCACAATCCGTTTGGATATCCAACGGGCCGTGCCAACTATCTTTAAACGCTTCAGGTTTCACATTCATGGACCGATTTTGGCGTGGCGCTACTCCATTCGGCTTGTTAGAGCTTATTTTGTAATTTTTATATTCTTTATAAATCTACCGTTTCAGATACCTCGACATGGCACTTTCAAAACAAAATACCAAGGAACAATAGCGCCAATTACGAAGAACAAAAACCGAAGTTATCGGCTTTAAAAATGCCATTAAAAATGCCACCTCTGGGTTCAAGCGGTAAGTTTAAGCACACCATTAAGCGTGCATCACACTGGCGCGGCCTGTCCGCAGCCGCCCCTGTCAAATTTACTGTTGTCCGCCACCGCAGGCCACGCCAGTGTGTTGCAGGCCTTACTGTAGGTCCGCGTCAGAAGTCGCGCTAACACAAACATACATATACTACACTATCCGTAGGTGTCGCACGTTTAATGGTGTCAGTGTCCCTCCATACATTTAAAGCCAACAACAACAACTTTAGCTTTTAATACTCCAATACCTTAAAAATATGAGCAGTAGTAATACAGTATTATATCATCTCACATTGTATATCAGTGTACTTACCTTAAATAGTTATTGTGTGTGGACAGTTGTTGTTAACTTACAAATATGAATTTTGTGTAAACGCATGTGATGGTTAGATATGTTTAGTTTGTAAGTTGTAACTATTCCTTAAATAAATAAAATAAAATAAAAAATATGTATGGTTAATACAGGTAACAAATATAATTTAAAAATAAACCAACATCGTCTGAAGCCCAGACAAGACTCGAACTTGTGCCCTCTGTATTGCCGGTACAGACATTTTCAATTTTTTTTGACAACAGGCGTAGGCGAACACATTATTTTGGCTTTCTTAAAGTTTGTCACTCTTTGGTACCACTCAGGGGACACGTGCAGGGTTGTGGTAGGTAGCTCCTGCGGACGCGAGTAACAGTTGTCCCCCCTTTGTGAAGTGAGTGGGCAACTTGACTGTTAGAAATTCTTTTGCCGCCCGAAGGCCTCTAACTCAGCTTAACGACTAGTCATAGACAGCAGCCGGGATCAACTGCTTAGAGTGCCTTCCAAAGCACTGAAGCGCTCATTTATAATAACCACTCAAACATCAGGCGGTTACCCATCCAAAGACTGACCGCTGCCATCTTTGCTTAACCTGCGTTATCGTTTCCGACTCGCAGGCGCCGTTAGGCTATGAGCGCTTCGATCTAGCTAGCTATCATATAACTAGGCCTTACTAATATCTCTCCCGTGGACTTCCGTGTCTATCCCTTTTATTCCTTTGAAGGATGATTTTCGGGTCAAAAAGTCTCAATCTAATCCTTGGACTATTTTTTGATTTCCCTACTCCCAGGCTCCGAAATAATAAAATGGTTTAGTGGAATTTAAGTCTAATTTTACATGCTTTGATTCATTTGACTTTAGAATAAGTCAAGATTGAAAACTATCGAGTAATTTATTTAATCAAACCACAAATAAAATAAATTTAAATTCAATATATTTTTTGTACATACTTACATAAAGGTATGGTACTAAAGTGCATCTTAATCCGTTCAGCCGTTTATGTAGCCGCCCGCATATTAGGTATCAAATAAACATCCTAACTTTCACCTATATGGGAGTATAAAGGACATAATTATTTTATGGTTTTAGAAAAGTGAACCATCAATTCCAAGAAAGTCGATGAAAGATTACCGAAATACGATATTTTTTTAATCACACAACATACCATTTACTCGATTTGGCATTTTAAAAATTCCCCGTAAAATCCTTAAAACGGTTCCAACTTCGGTAACTCTCGTTAACAAGCTCATTACTGTGTTTCGGCAAAACTCACAATGACAAACTTTGTCACACTCAAATACGCAGTTTTACTCCATTGGATTTCCATAATTATGGCATTTGAGACGTGATCTAACTTAAATAGCATATTTAGACGCAAGGGGAATTAATAATATGGTTTTGTATCGCGAAGACACCGAAATTAAGGAGTTTTAATGCTAAGTGTGAAGGTTGATGAACCAATTTATACTTAAGATTTAATACCTTGAGACGGCCGCGGCATACTCTCGATTTTTGTCGCACTATGCCTCTTGTTCTTCTAATAAGAGAGAGACGGATAGTGCGAGAAAAATCGAGGGAACTCGCGCGCTGTCGCGTGGTAACCTGATAACCGTGCTGGGGTAGAGAGACCTATTTAATTTAATTCTCTCATAAATAGGTATGTACCGATATCTTAATCCGCTGACAGACATATATTTGAGTAAATTGTACACTTTTATTTTTACACAACTTAATAACTTGATTTTCCCAGTATTTTCGTGAGGTTTGCTTATTGGTAATGTAAGAACAATATTATTATAGTTATCAAAACGAAATTTGAAAGATATCCCTGGAAAATCTAAATCTTTAGTCATTTTATTATTATAACTTTCTCAAATGCTTTTACATGTAATCCAGTGACCAAAATGCCATACAATAAATAAATAAATAAATATAGGTAAGACCTAGATAGATAGTCCCTATAGCCAGACTACTTCTAACAACCACTAGAAAGAACTCTATCAAATGACTCTAACTTAAATTGAATTGCATTTCCCATCCCAGTCCCTCCGAAGAAACGGAATGAAACGGAAACTCCCAAGAACGAATTACAGAGCCAACTCCTGACACGGTTTGACAAACTTAAGGTAAGTGCTTCAAGTTTCGGCATTGGATCCTTTGATAACAAGTTGGGCGGTTGTGGGGATAAATGTGATTTAGACTTCATGTGTTAAACTTACGTTATTAATATGCTTGAATGGTGTAGTTATTTTCACTGACGTAAACTTGGTAACTAATCAGCAGCAAGCAGCAAAAAAAAAGTGGCAGGTAATTGTACCTGCTTTATGCACTAGAGCATAAAAAATGCTACGCCTGGCCAGGTGGAAACGTAATATTTAGGAACTCACCACGGCGATTATAAAGAAATCCATAGATCGTATATTTTTATGCCCTTTTACTAACTTGGGCGTACAATGCGTTTTGAGACATTCTGCGTTCGTTTCTTTGTTTATTTTACTGCCCTTGGTGAGTAATGCACTATTTATGCAGCCTACACACAGCAAGACGTCAAACTTTACGAGCACGAGAAGTGAAAAACAACAAACCTCTATAAATGCTCGCTGTGTACTAAAACTGTGTACTTAATTTAAACTAAAAGAATTAACAGTCGCATCAGTTTGTCACCTATAAATCCGGATTCATTATTATTCTGACGTGATGTGTCGTGTCTCGACAAAACTTGGTTTCATACATTTATAACGGTAATGTTTATATTCATCTGCCCAGCTAGCACGATAGGTTTTTATGGTCACGGCCCAAATGTACTAAAACGCCAAATATAACATGACCATAAAACCTATCATGCTACTTCTGACGCGGTCTGACGTGACGACTCTTTTTGTGTCAGGCGTCATCAAGTATGTGAATCCGCCTTGATGTGCTCGTGCCTATTACGAAAAAAAAAAATCTACTAGAAATCCTAAAAAATCCCCTGTCGACGTATCAACTGTACTCATAAAATAAAAACTTAAAGCAATGGAACGTCATAAAAGTAACTGACGCCATCTTCCCACTCTTCCCCTTTGTCGTCGCTGTAATGGCCGCGATTTCGAAAGAGTAAATAGTGCCCGTCATTGGGACGTAGATGTAATAATGACAAGATTGTGCACAGTTTATTATGGAAATTACTAGTTTTCGGTTAAGTACCGATACTAATAAAAATATATGTACCGATTGAAATTGGATTGGACAGTGTGACGAGTGACTAACCTTCGAAATATGTTTAAAAAATGATTTCGTTTATTTTTTAGCTTGTTTAAGGCACCATTTATTTTGTCTCGCTCGCTCATTAATAAATTGTGCTCTTTGCCCAAGCACGGAAACGAGTGGAATTCGGTATAAAAATAGTTTAGCTTTTATCACATCGGATAAGTATTTCAAAAATTGTTGTAGTTTACCTGAAAGCATATTTAAAGTTGACAAAACTCGTATTCTTTATATCGGTTAATTTTAGAGTTAGTGTAAGGCCTGAGTGGACGCCCCGCTCAGAGCGGGGCGTCGAGCGTCCATATAAATTGCATTTGTTTTATATGGACGCTGCATGCCCCGCTCTGAGCGGGGCGTGCACTCAGGCCTTGCACTTAGAGTTATTATTAATCTCAAAACAATCATTTTGCCCAACCCTAACTTGCTAAATAGGATATTTTATGTTAATTTTATTAAACTTACTTGTGCTATTAACATTTAAACTCCCAATTTATAACAACAGCAGTTAAAAAATTATATAATATTTTCAACCACTTATTGTTTCATTGCGGACTGATCTTTCTTGGCATAATTAATTCTTGAGGCGCGATACCGGAGGCCGGCGTTCCAGTTGTATGCAATATCCGCCGCTTTGTCTTGTGGAAACAGTTTTTTTGTATTGGACTAAGAAATGGTTGGATTAGGAGCCCTAGTGTGGAACGCTTAGCTTTAATTCCTTGGAGGAAAATATTTATTAGAGGTTTATCTGGAAAGAACGACGTGCTACACGCGTAGTCAAGATATCTTATCTTTCCACTTTGTAGCTAGAAACTGCCTACTAAGAGAAAACCTGCCTAGCGGTTTACCAGCAATAAAATAGCTCTCTATAGATAATAAATTATTCCTGATACTAATAATTTCAACTCAGTAGGTACACTTAGACTACAAAATAATGTATCCAGTTTTTCACCTGCAATACAATGTTACTGTATTGCAGGTGAAAAAATGGTAACTTCTTTTTAACTGTACTACTTATTTGTAACATAACGAAAGATTACATTTCTTATTTTACATACATACATACATACATTCATGCCTTTATTCCCAAAAGGGGTAGGCAGAGCACATGAAACGTATGTTCCAGCGCCACTTTTAGCATAAATGTGGGTATAAAATATCGACAAAATGTGATATGTATATTTCTTATTTTATTTATCTTTATATAGGAACATATTTAATTGGTAAAGGATACGTATGAAATACAATATAAAATAATACTAGCCTTTATTAAATTGACATTTAGTAAATAAAAACAATCAGTCGAAAACGTAACTTTGCATATTTTTATATCGCGATCGCCACTCGAAATTAATTTAAACCCAAACAATGTTTCAGTGTTTCCATAAAACAAACAGTCGAGAACGTCCGGCCGACATACAATTATGACAACCACAGACATAAATAATGAATCGAATCCTTTGGTAAACTGTTTTGTGTCTAGGCTTTGCAAAAAAGCGGGCCTAGATCGTTTTCAGGCCCGGTTGAAAAGGTCCTGAAATGGCATAAGGCGCTACAGGATATAGGCGTATTGATCATCTTTGAAATAATAGGTAAGTTTTTATTCGATTTATAAATTTATCTGTTGAATATATCGTCAGCTTGCACTTAGTAAGGTAAGTGCAAGATGACGATATATTTGCTATAAGCTAACGATTATAAGCTAAGCTTACTAGTTCGATTAAAATATATGAATGAGGTAATATTGATTATTATTTATCTGTAGTTTTTAATAGTTATTTATGTTACAAGACCAACGTCGAAAAATAAATAATAAAAAATATTACCTTAATTTGTGTGCTCGTAGAAGGATTGCTTTGTTAGTGACTTCATGGAGTTAAAGTTAAATATTTTTCGTTATACAACATGCGACCATTTAGATTTTTTAAGAATATACATATTCAATTATAAAAATAAGTTACCAAAAGGTTTTTTTTGTTCTTTGATCGTTGACGTCTCCAATAACGCATTTTCTCTCTTGAAACTGCTCCTTAACTAAGATATATTTTGTCCCATTCTTTCTTCTTTCAAAGGTTTACGAATAAGGGCAATATTTGGGTGAGGACCAATTCTATGGTTATTTTTTGTGTCGCAACGGAATTTTTGAACTACTACGATTAACCATGCTAACTACTGGCCAAGAATTTGGTCCTCACCTATTCCATTCAAGAGCAAAGAAAGTATACTTTTCACAAAGATAGTTCTTCTGTATATTATGTACCGATTAGCGATTAGCCAACCACTGTGCAGTGGTGGGCTACGTGCATCCATTATATTAAACGGCTATCCTGGTTTTAACTGGGTAGTAATTGCACAATTTGGACATAGTCCAAATCTTTGTCTTTTGCGGTCTGCCACAGCACTTCTGTTCATCATAATTGTAAGATGTTAATTGACACTTTGAAAATTCGTCTAGCACATAAATGATGCTATTTATCGTGTTACAAAGTGAAGATTAAAGTTTCGATGTCTGGTGCAATTATATGTAGAACAGATAGTTCCGGAGATTACCCCTTACATACAAACTAACTTACAGACATTTTCTTCTTCGTCTTTTCCACTCTTGACAGAGTGCTCATGGTCATCATTTCAGGTGTTGGTGGCAGGATTCACAACACGCAGCCATTCCTGCAGGCATTGCCAGCAGGTTGACTGGAATAGATTGCTCTTTAGCGATAAGAGCGCCTGTTGTTTACCTCTATTGTTTGTCATTTGTTGTTGTTCTGTATTTTTCTCGTAAAATGAGGTGGGCAATAAAGAGTATTTGTAATGTATTTGTAGGAAAAGTCTGTGAGATTGTAGCTTTGTGGTGTGAGATTGTAATGGGCAATATACGAAACCGATGATACAATTTCAAAAATTCTTGAAAATTTGTGGTTATTGACTAAATTTTATCCCGCGGGTTTGGTTACGTTCTTTGCAATCCTCGGGTGAAGCCGCCCTCTTTGTAATGTTGGTATAGATAAATGCGCATAATGATGATCTACCAGACCTATGCGAGGAGGGGTAAGTAAAAGATAACAATAGGATAACTCGCAATGCAATAGGGGTCATCATTCTCCTAGCGTTATTCCCGGTAATGCCCCTTAAGAAGCCCGGGGTCCGCATTGACACTTAATCCCAAGATTTGGCATAGGCACTAGTTTTACGAAAGCGACTGCCATCTGACCTTCCAACCCAGGAAAACTAGACCTTATTGGGATTAGACCGGTTTCCTCACGATGTTTTCCTTCACCGAAAAGCCAACGGTAAATATTCCGTACATAAGTTCCGAAAAACTCATTGGTACGAGCCGGGATTCGAACCCACGACGTCCGTCGCTTGACAGTCGCATGCCTTAACCACTAGCGTAGCTTTGCAATGCACTAGGGGTGTAGACTCGAAAATTATTAGTACTCCAAAAGAAAGAAGGCAAAAAACTATGCCTAGTGACGAAATCCCATTCTTTAAGAATTACGAAGCTACAACTTTACTGTTAGAGAGAGAAAACGCAAACAGTGTGTGACGTCACATTATGGGATGGTGCCGGGGTGTGACGGTGGCGCCGCACACGATGGGCACGGCACGTTGCCGGCTATTAGTGACATCACTATCTTCCTAACGTCATCGTTTCATATGAAGCTGCGTTTTGCGAAAAAGGTACAGAACATACCCCTTCTTCAACTTTGGACAATTATAACTTCGTGATTATTTAACCTTTTGCGTTGATTTTTTCGCCATTGACTACATTTTTAATCAATTCGCATCAACATTACTGATTGTTTTATTTAGTGTCTACTACACCCCTATTGGTGGATTTTCCGCGCATACCGCTCCGCTACCTCGCATAGCTCTAGTCGATACTTCATAAGGGTCCACACTCACGTCACTTGGATCATCCTGACATGTGGCTGGATGCTTTGTGGGCTCAAAGAACACGTAGCGCTTAATGTCATATACCAGCGCTTGTCAGCCCTAGACAGCGCTCGAGTGTGACAATATGCGCTAGGCAGTCTAAACCGTATCAAACATAGACCTGACACGTGCTGCGGGCATATATAGGTCATCTTTTATACAGAGATTTAGGTTCCCGTCTCTCTTGTGAACATTGCCAAAGTTAAGGGCTATAAAACCTAATTTTCGGTTGGGTTCTTAACCTGTGTAATCTTATGCTCTTGTATTTTTTCTTATCTGAGTCTCATTCGGATGCACTTCGACCTAGTGGGATGTGTGCTCTTAGAGTGGATTGCACCAACTTACGATTACACATCGATCAACTTTAAATGTGACGTCAGCAGCTTTCATTCCATGTAGACAAGTCAAAATTATCACACATTCAAATTTTAACGAACACCGCTCCCGTTTACAGACGGTTTGGTGCAACCACATAAGACATACATTTAGGAAGGGTTGCACCGACTTACGATTACAGACCGATCATCGTTAAATATGGCGCTGACAGCTGTCAGTCCATAGAAACTTGTCAAACGTTCCATACATTCAGATTTTAACGAACACCGCTTACGGTTACAGACGGTTTGGTGCAACCGTCTTATATATACTCTTGTATTTTTTCTGTAATTAAAACATGTCATGTACAGTAGAACACTTACCTTACCTATCTATTAACCAAGGAAAGTACACTTGTTTTTTACTGTATGACCCATATATGTATGCCTTCAGTTTTGAGATAACACAGCTTTAAAAAGTTATTATCTTTGAAAAAAATGGAAAATTTAAAAGTTTTTCGCCACGAGCGGGATTCGAATTTCAGAAGTTGTTATAACTTCGCGGTAGATGTCGCTACGAGCCTCCCTAAGGTGTTATTAGAAGCGTGGACGGAATTGAAAGATTTGTCGCCAACCGCGGTAGCTCAGTTGGCAAGAGCGATGGACGGATACCAGAGTTCGCGGGTTTAAATCCTGCTCGTGGCGAATATTTTTTTTAAATATCCACCTTGATCCATTGGAATTTCGGTAGCGTATGTTTCTGCTTAGTAAAAATTTCCTTATCATCTTTGTTACTAGCAAAATGTGTGAGCATCCAACCAGGAAAATCATCTTCGAAGAATTTAGTAGTGCGAGACGACAACGGCCCAGCCATGCAAGTTGTTTACTATGAAATCGACTTTCTGCTGCCGGAGCTGAAGCCGCCTTGTACTGTAAGGTACGATTTCATATCACATTATTTTAGTGATTAAGTAGGTGCTTTACCTACTTTATTTGAAGCAAGGACTTAACACAAACGAAACAGAGTAGTGTTAATAGCATATTGTCTTAAGGATTAAATTGAGTTAAGCCTTTATATTTCACTTCGAAAAGCTTTCGCTGCACATATAAGATTGGATCAGCATATTAGGTTGAATTTGAATAGCAAAACAGTCATTTGTTTTACGCTTTGCGTAAATACGTAGAATAGAATATAATGCTTAAAGTTTAAGCGTTTTAGTTAGTTCAAAATCTTCTTTGCAGAATGTGGAAAATCTTTTAAGACTACTCATATTGCATTGTCTATGTACATTTTAAACTACATATGCTAAGCGAATAATTTGTTAATCTCAGAGTAGGTACTTTAAATTAATTTAAGTCGTACCTATAAAATCGTTGTTTTGATGTAAACCAAATGTAAACTTCCATCAATTTGTGTTTTCCCACAATTGAGTAATGAAAATCATGGAGTCCTAAATTGTACAAATCTCAGCTTAAGCTGCGGGAATTCTGTTGCTTCGCAATATCAGCAAATCCTGCTATGCCACTCACAACGTGTCGCGATATAGCTCACCAATCGCCTGGCGTAACTTCCACCACAAGATTACAAAATTATATTTTTGATCAATGTGTTTATTTTTTTAACACTATTTTATTTTGTACTGTAAGGTAAACTTTGAAATATTCTAAAAATATTGAATATTCGTTTGCTTTTAAGACCTCTTTCTTGGCATTGTATCTTATAGAAACACTTTTTTTTTGGCTTTACCATCCGCAAACGATGAATTAATTACATTTTTTATTTGCCTGCCTTGTTATCGTAAGGAAACCGGTCTAATCCCAACAAGGTCTAGTTTTCCCTCTGGGTTTGAAGATCAGATGGCAGTCGCTTTCGTAAAAACTAGTGCCTATGCCAAATCTTGGGATTAGGTGTCAAAGCGGACTCCGGGCTCCTTTAGGGGCATTGCCGTGAATAAGAACGCTAGGAGGATGATGATTTGCCTGCCTTGTTAAGCAAAACAAATTCCTACAAAAAATAATGCAGAAGAACATCAACAATGTGAATTCGTATCTTATTAGAGTTACAAGATATACCATATCGAAAAAAGGGTTGTTGACAGACGAGGATGACCTTGAAATAGTTTTGGATTCATTCATTAATTTCGTGTATTTTATTCCAATATTGAAATACAGAGACATGAAAGTAATGATACCATTATGTCATCGACCAATATATAATTAGAACTTTGAATTATACTGGTTGGCCTGAGTCGCTTGCTGTTGTAAATACGACTTGGCTAGTACCGTCAACACCCAAGGCAGACGCAATTGCTGCAACTCATTTCATTTGGGCAGCCCGGAGTCATATTTCACTGACCTAGTTTCGATTCCCAACTCGCCACAGCACACAGATTAAAAAGATCTCGCTGGAGGTATATTTCGGTCCACTGCATCCAATTCTAACTAGATATCAATTTGGTTCACGCGTGCCAAGTGAACGTAACGTCACAGAATAAAAAATACTACTCACGTTCTCTTTCTAACAAATCCATAGAGGAAAGATATAATAGAGGGGCCCACTGACACAAACGCATCTGTGACAAAGATGTAAGCATAGACGATACTACAAGTGGGAACGAGATACAATGCCAAATTTCTGTGTGTCACCAGCTTGTTTGTCGCCACGTGTCAGAATATTGTTCTGAAACTGACGGCATGGACATGAGATGTAGAGAATGTATTAGTCTCGTGATCCTTCTCAATTTAGTCAATAGCACATGCTCTTTCGCTCCTACCGCGATTGGGCGTATCTACACTTTGGAGGTGTGCGAATAGCCAAGGTTAACGAAGAGGAATTAAAATTCAAGTGGGAAGTCATCATCATCATCATCATATCAGCCGAAAGACGTCCACTGCTGGCCATAGGCCTCCCCCAAAGAATGCCAAAGTGACCGGTCCTGCGCCACCCGCATCCAGTGGACTCCCGCAACCTTTACCAGGGCATCAGTCCACCTTGTGGGGGGCGCCTTCCGGTACGCGGCCGCCACTCGAGAACCTTTCTGCCCCAACGGCCATCGGTTCTACGTGCTATGTGCCCTTCCCACTGCCACTTAAGTTTAGCGATTCAAGTGGGAAGTGACAGATATGAATTGAATCACGTCCTGAATAATACAGTGACATTGCTTTATGCACGAATAGGCTCGTCTTAACACTGTTTAAGAGAAGACTTTTATTTGATAAATTCCTTTTACAGACGGTTGGTTTTCTGCTAGTAAAGGAACATCTTATTTGAGTTTACACAGACTGTGACTGTTCTCTGGCTATAAGACGTTGTTATAAAGAACTTCGTTCCCTAAGCTAAAGATAAAAATATGGAAAGACTTTATTATTTATTTAAACTTTATTGCACAGTAACAAGTTACTAAAACAAAAGGCGAACTTAATTCTCTATATCTCAATAAGGCATTCTCGACCAGTCATCTTTCAGGCCAAATAGAAAATAAGAATTTTGTAAGTACATTAGTAATTTTTTTCATGAATTAGTCTGTTTAAAAGGTCTGTTAAAATTTTAAACATCTATTGCTATCGGGTTCGAACCGGCGACACTTTGGCGTACGCGGGCAGTCGCTTTAACCAACCAATCACTTGCAATTTTCTATAAAAAAAAAGTTATATTTATGGATTTCATAGTTGATTGGTGCACATGACTTGTTCAGTTTAACGTACAGATTGAGTCTGAGTTGGCAGTGTTTAAAAGTCGATCCTGTATACTCTGTGCCACTAGGTTACTCTGCAAGCACGGTTCACACGTCGCCATACATCACTGACCCTCATGTTGTACCTTGGCTCGTTGGTTCACTTAAAGCGTAGTTGCATCTAACCAGACACCATCATGTCAAATCCCTTGACCAATCAATCCTGAGTTTAGCTTGATGCGCGGGGAATGGGCATGGTGAACTGAATGTGTTAAGAGTTAGAATCTTAACTCATTCTCTGCCAAGAATCGCTACGCGCTACGCTCGTAGCGTTCTTCTCATATGTAGCGGCGTAGGCGCCCGCTAGGCGGGTTCCTGACAGTGAAAGTGTTAATAAGTACGGATTTTCGCTAGGCAGCGGAAAGCTGCTACAGAGATTACAGAAATGCCGTAGCACTAGTCTTCTTTATTTATCTTTTCAATAACAGTGCCGGTGTTACATCGATTGGATCATTCGCTACTCAGCTACGTTCGTAGGCTATACGCCATAATCCGTAGCAGCTTCTCCGTGTAGTAAGAATCGTCCGTAGCCTTCTGACGCATGTGTGTCGTGATTTCGCAGTCCATTAGTACCTACTGTAATGCTGTGTAATTTATTTTCAACTAATAAATAAAATAAAATAAAAATAAACGCTGAATAGGATAAGTCTGGAATTCCATCTGCGACAGGGATTCATATCGTGTATTTTTCTTTTAAAATCAAAGTAACCCAAGTGACTCATTATACCTACATATACCAATTTATATCTGGGCATTTTCGCAAGAAAAAATCCATCGTTAGTGACGTCACCGAGTTAAGTATAAGTTAAAGTGTTCCATTTTGTAAGTTTTATTTGTCATAGGTACAAATAGTATGGTTAATTTTGGTTACAAAATGGAACGTTTTTATTTATACTCGATGACGTCACATGTCTTCTCGTTAAAATGCCCAGCTATTAGTTATTAGGAACTAATATCATAAAGAAGAAAAGTCTGTGAGATAATAAGTTTGTCAGTTTGTATGTGATGCGTAATCTCCGGAACCGGTTATCCAATTTCAATAAATCTTTCATCTGCATGTAGAATGTACTTCCTGGATGTTTATGTGCTATTTTATCTTGCGGGTTTGCCTGCAGCCTTTGCAATACGTGGGCAAAGCCGCGCGAGAAGCTAGTTAGCAATAAAAGAGCACAAAACAACTTCACAATTGGATTCTATCCATAATTCAATTTGTCAACAGGGTGGTAGGCCGAATGATGCCGGGCACATGCCGATTGCAAGCGTTCAGCGTGCGTCCGGCGACCGGCGACGACATGGCCACATTGTCGCGACGCGCTGCCGTCGCCAGCCACCACGTTGCCAAACTGTGCAAGGAATACGGTCCTGGGGCTGAGAAGATTTAGTCATGTTTTAGTCTATGTGAGGCAGTTGTAGCAACGGGGTGCTGCTTTCGTGAGCCACCACGTTGCCAAACTGTGCAAGGAATACGGTCCTGGGGCTGAGAAGATTTAGTCATGTTTTAGTCTATGTGAGGCAGTTGTAGCAACGGGGTGCTGCTTTCGTGAGCCACCACGTTGCCAAACTGTGCAAGGAATACGGTCCTGGGGCTGAGAAGATTTAGTCATGTTTTAGTCTATGTGAGGCAGTTGTAGCAACGGGGTGCTGCTTTCGTGAGCCACCACGTTGCCAAACTGTGCAAGGAATACGGTCCTGGGGCTGAGAAGATTTAGTCATGTTTTAGTCTATGTGAGGCAGTTGTAGCAACGGGGTGCTAATTTCGTGAGCCACCACGTTGCCAAACTGTGCAAGGAATACGGTCCTGGGGCTGAGAAGATTTAGTCATGTTTTAGTCTATGTGAGGCAGTTGTAGCAACGGGGTGCTGCTTTCGTGAGCCACCACGTTGCCAAACTGTGCAAGGAGTACGGCTTAGGGGTTGAGAATATTTTAGTCAAGTTTTAGTATCGTCAAATCATCCAACTTCGCTAGGGTGACCTGCGAATGAACAATGACCACTGATCAAATCCAATTAATAACTGTGAACTGATTAATTAAAACTGAAATTATATGGTTAAGTACCAAACTTTGAGTTTACCTGTTATTTGTCTGCGCGACAATTGAAAGTCTAGGATTAAGTTGGACGGTATTTTTTCGTTGTTTGTAAGAATATAAATTTTTCATTGCTTGCATATTTCAAAAATTGATAATGGATTGCTTTTAGGAATTAATTTTGCAACCTTATCGTTGTTTTATAAACATTTTCATAAAATTGTGCAACTCACGCTAATAGTAGCGTGAGTTGATAAACAACAATTTACTCCGTGTCAGTTTTGTGACGAAAATTAATCTTATAAATTATGTGAAAATGCAGTTGTTTCACATTTTAATAACATGTTTTTGCATATCATTTATAATATGAAAAGAAAAAAATAAACTGAACACTTAACACACTTTGATACAAACTGAATACTTAACTGCTGTCATAAAACTGACACTGAGTTAATTTTCGTTTGCTAACTCACGCTGATTGGGTATACAATTTATTGAAAATGCTTTTGACATTTTAAAGTTTGATTTCATATTGACTTCACAATGTTGTAGATACAACATTATTATTGTGGATATGTTTTACTTGCTTTACCTCCAAAAAACTGTTCTTACTTATCTCAAAATGAATTTTATGTATGTATATTTAATTTCAACACCTAGAATATAATTGAAGGTATTTGATTATCGTTGAATGTCTAAAATACTGACATATTTTTGTACTAGAGACACCTTTTGTACTTTTCTGTAACTTTCAATAAAAGGTCCATGCAAAAGACGTTTATTTCATTTCGTAGACGTCGCAGTTCTCGAAGAAAAATCACGACTTGTCAATCTGTCATCTTCACCGCCTTATCTTCGAATGAGTCTGCAGATAAAATGCGGCCACATCACGATATTTCATCCGGGACGCGTCTAACAGATAAATCTCTGCATGCAGGATTTAAATGCATATCCATAATTCAGTATCAGTTAAATTTATGTCCCACAAAAATTGATTGCGCCACATCTCCGATATTTATTATTTTATTCAATTTGATTGGATGACAGATTGAGGGTAGGTATAAATACTGGTGATATTTTGTGCAGGGTATCTTTTTATTACCCCCTTTCGTTCAGTTGGTGTCGTAAAAGTTGAGTATGGGAGCAGGGTTTAAGTGTGTTGCGGGCGATGGGCTAGCAACTTATCACTGCGATATATCACATTTTGTCGATTTCTATATCCACATTTATGCTAAAAGTGGCACTGGGACATAACTCATAAGTTTCAAATACCTCGCCTATCCCTTTTAAGAATAAAGGCGTGAATCTATGAAAGTACGTAAGTATGTATCTTTTTATTACTTAAAAAAAGGTTGGGGTAAATACATACGGGACCAACTACAAAACAAAATGAAATTAGCTACTTATTTTATTTTGGCATGTATTTAACGCGGCGACAAATTAATCTGATTTAGGGATTTATAAAAAATTAAAGGAGGTAGCAAAAATAATAAGTTGGCGACTAATTGCGGAGACTAGTATAAAGTAAAAAGTAGCAGCTAAGTAATCAATTTTCGGCTTTGTTTCAATATAAACTAGCATCGAGTTATTGTTTTGGCGACTGAATTAACTGAATTGAGCGGAAACATGACAGCGGATAAAAAGTTGAAAATGGCCTACTCTAATTGTTCAATGGATTGCAACTTACTGAAGACTAGGCAGTATGGCCCATGGTCTTAGCCTGTCCGAATGGACGAATTTAAAAAAAAAAAAAATCAATGGATTGCATATAAAATAAATCAAGGTCATAAAAAAAAACAAGTTTTCTGCTCTTTTATACAAAAAATAACCTCGAAGACGAAAGCGGCAGCCTTCCGTCTTCTAACCTATCCGTGATCCTAGTCGGTTAGTCGCCAAGTCATTATTTATAGTACCTCGCCTATGATTTCAGTAATCTTGTTTATTATTTCTGCTACCTTAAAGTAGCTGCCATTATTTGAATTTTAAAATATCCTTAGTTTAAAGCTCATTTAATATAAATGATTGCCAAAATATTTAATCGCTGACATGTTATTATTTTAGTTGCAAATAGTTTGCTGCTCTTTAATTTTTCTGTCGCCGCGAAAATAATAAGCCTTTTATTTTTTGCGGCTAATGAGCTCTCGAAGGCTTTTTTTGGGACGTAATAAACATACTTAACAAGCTTCTTAAAATGTTTTTTGTACCTTTAACGAACAAGGAAGATAAGACAAGTGAATTTAAAAGGCATTTAAGCTAAAATTGGTTTAATGAAAGTTTATGAATGAGGCCACTTGTCCTCTAGAATTTAACCAGTTATAAAAATACACTCTTATGAAACAAACGGTGCAATTTCTCCATTATTTCAGGCTCTTTTTGTACAAAAAATGGTATTTCATTTCAAAATCCGCTTGAATAAGCATCTGCATCTTGGCAGCATTTCAAGTACATCTTGCGGTGTCTCTAATGTCGTACGGAAATGCTATGCGGTGCTTTTCAGCAATTTAAAACGCTGTAGGTACTAGGTTATTGGAGGTCTCATAAAGTGTTTGCTATCGAAGATTGGGTGGACGCCAAACGATGCACTCATTGGTTTAGGAGGAACACGGTGCTTCTTTTAGGTAAGTGTATTGAAGAATTATATATTTGCGTAGTTGATTATGTTATGCAGATAGACCACATCGAAGAATGAACACACTGAATCGAGTTAAACCGCGTAATGCAAGCGATGGGTTTATTTTATGGTTAAAGGAAAGCAGAGGCTCGAAAATTCAAAATACCTACGTAAGGTCGACGTATCTCAGTTTCAATATGTCATTCATTCATCATTTTAAAGTTTATTAAGTTCATAGAGATCAAGATCTGTTTGTTCATAGTCTTCATAGAGGATCGTAATGTTACTTTCCTGTTTCCCTACAAACTTCATATTAATAGAGTTTTTAAAGTTTCATAAAAAGTTTCTGATCTGACTTTCAACATCCCTATTGGAGGGACTAATCTTAAAATTCTTACTAATTATTTAAATGACTTGTCCCATTTAGCCCTTAAATTATAGCATGAAAGTAAATCAAAATCAGCTCATCAATTAAGCTGTTTGTTCGATAATTCGCGAACGCCGCCGGCGACGGGCCATTTTGAATAATGTAGGAGCAAACACTGAGCTCAGGTGGCACGCCTATAGGATTTCCCCTTGTTACACTAACGACACTATTGACGTACATTATTTGCTTCTAACTTTCTAACTCGCGTAAAGGGAGAAATTATTCATGTGGGTTAGGTCTACGAAGACAGGAATGAGTGGAAAGGAGGTGCTAAGGTTCAGTTAGAATGGCTATATGTATAGTATCTGGGAGACCGATCATCTTTGTTGAGTGTCGTGAGTGTAACCAGGACAAAATAATCTTCCCGGAATTGTAACTATGCTTTATTGCTGTATCTTGTACAGTCGACGACAAAGAGATCGATACGGCCAAAGTTACAAAAACATGTATACACGACCTTAATGTTAAGGCAATAAAGGCGTGTATACAAGTTTTGTGAAATTTTAGCCGTATCGTTCTCTTTGTAGTCGCATATACAATACTCCTGGTATATAAATTTCATCGATCGTTATCGTTACCCGTTTTACTAACATTATGAGTCAGTATAGCCAGATAATTGCTTGTTGAAGACTATAATAAATAAAAACATAACAGATAAAAATAATATTTTTCTTGTTGAGCCTCTTAGCCATATCTTCGGTGGACTTACTGTCAGGATGATCAGAGATTGGTGATTTTTATCCGACTGTCACAGAAGGAGGGTTATGTTTTTTGAGCGTATATATATGTGTGTATGTGGACCCTAAAATTCTATTTCACCGGCTACATAACAGTCTACACGGCTTGATGCATTTTGATATATGAGGTGTCGTTGGATTCCTCATAATATTGTAAATCAAGTCAAGTGACGTAGGCTATAATATTTAAAAAAATGTGATGAAACTCGTCAACAGTAGGTCAACCAGTCAATCAACGAGTAGTTCCGTGGATAATGATTGATGCCGCAATGCTCAAAGCAGTCGCTATCAATCAATGAGTCAAAGTACACTCGGTCATGAAGTTGTACAAGTATGTCTGATGATGGAGCCCGAAGGCCACAAAAGTTCTACAAAACAATACGAAATTTAAAACAGTGTAACATTGTTATCTTATTTACGAGTACCACCAATAAACTTAACGAAACGTTCGATGTTATGGTCTGCTTTTGTTCGAAGTACTCGCGTTTTCAAGGAATACCGTGAAAAGAAAATGAAGTAATAATTGAAGTGGTTCTTTTATTGCTTCAATCGACAATAAAGCGGTGCGGTAAAATACTTACCGAAGAAGTTTATTACACCAAACCATGATGAAAAATTCAGCAAGCGGAATTGCGTTAGAAGATATATTTATCTTTGCGCTTAGTCTAGCGGAGACAATTGAAAAATTGTCATGCTGGTGCTCTCAGTACGTGATATGAGTTCTAAGCTGATGTTACTTATAGTTAAGCCAGATTTTGTATCTTCTTGAGAAACAGCTGATATTCTCAGAAAACTAATTCTTTTGAAATAAAATATTTCAAAAGAAATAAATATTGGGGACAATGTTACGTAAAGCGGCTTAGCGTCAAACTAAAAAAGGCATAAGTAATAGTATGCTTATATGAATGGTATTATGAACGTGAATGTTAGTTACTTACTCAAATAGTGCTTACACAAATACAGCTGAACAGATGAATGGTAGGTATCTATTGAGAGTTGGTCTATAAAACTAATAATTTTGAAGATTTATATCATCCGTGACGGGGATCAATTTGGGGATGATATAACCACAACTTAGAAAAGTTGAAAAACCCCTAACATTATCATTTCAAAGTCCAATATTTCAAAAACGGCTGAACAGATTTTCATGAAACATGGCTAAGAACACTTGGGTCAAAGTGATCTATGACACAAAAAAACTGCATTCAAATCGGTCCGTTCGCTGATACCACAGACAGATACACAGACAGACACGTTAAACTTATAACACCCCTCTTTTTTCGTCGGGGGTTAAAAAGAGTTAACGTGAACAAAGTTGCGCGGAAACATGATAGTACATAGATTAATAATTACTCGGATACGTTACACCCCTAAGAGAACCAATTTCACGCGCTCACATTAATTACAAAAATAGAGTAAAATTCATGCCACGTCATCGGTCGGTCAGTATATAATCAACAAAAATACATAAGCTGGTAATTATCATTTGTATCCGACCAAAACTAGCACTATTTAACCCATTCCACTCCACGCATCGCTACGTACGCCGCGTAGCCGCGTTTATCCGCACTTAGAATCGCTTGTAAAAGCATGAGTGATAATGTGAGTCAATGACTTTCCACGGATAATCGCACCTTTATACTACACTCATGGACAAACAACACGGGTCGGTAAAATACAGTCACATTTCCGAAAAAGACCTTTTAATTAATATGAAACAATGATATGATAAAAATAATACATAAAATACTTAACATAAATAATTTTACCGGGTTTAAATCGGACTCGTAAAAACCCATGGAAAAAACAACGTTAACGGAGAGAGATGTAGCAAAAATCTTAATTTTTGGATATTTATTGATATATTTATGATAGAATCCCTAAGTTAATATAATAGTAAGTAATAGTATATTATGTAAATAAAACTAGTTAAATTAAAAAAAAAACCTCTTACGGTTATTTAATTTAGAGTGACTCGAAATTTTTGACCACAAGTGTATTTAGAACAACCCTGTTTACGTAAACAACCCTGCTAGTTTAGAACAGGTAAAGTAAATCAGGACGCTTATTAAACAATGTTGGCGAGGAACAGAATTTTCATGTTGGAGGAATAAATGCGACACTATTTGTTCAGCGGACTGTGCGTTGACGATGGCTGTCGGCTTGCGTACCGAAATACAAAATACACGGCGAAGAGGCTGCCGTCATACCGTTGCGTAATAATTTCACGTTCTCATCTATCTATCTATCTATACATATAATCCGCTTCTTTTCGCCATCGTCCAACGCGCATCCTCACCACTTAGATGGTTGGCAGTCCTCAACTGTGCGCTTCTCCAGAAACTTCTTGCCTCGCACAGCTAATCTGTGGAATGGATTGTAGCCTGCGGTATTTCCGGACCGATACGACCTTCAAACCTTCAAGAAAAGAGCGTACTACCATCTTAAAGGCCGACAACGCGCTCACAACACCTCTGGTGTTGCAGGTGTCCATGGGCGGCGGTAATCGCTTACCATCAGGTGATCCGTCTGCTCGTTTGCCTCCTATCACATAAAAAAAAAGCTGAAGACGGTTGTAAGTATGTACCTACACTTATACTACACATCAGTCAAGATATATTTGTGGGTGAGCGTTGAGTTGAGCTTAAAACCAGTTGCAAAGGGGGGCTGTTCGCCACCGTGGTACATTACGACTACCTGCATTCTGGTAGTAACCACACGGTGGAGCACTTTTCTGGCTCTCGCTAAAACGGCGCAATTTTGTTGTCATGCTACTTTTTAACAACGGTATTTTTGTAACAACAAAATGCTACTACAATGTTGCAAAGAAAAACGTTTGCTTAGTAAGCGGGACAGAGTAAAATGACTTAACTGAAACAACATCACGCAATCGTTTGTGATCAATTTTCGACAGCTGTGTGCATATATGATAAGGCGTTTCCACTTGCTCCTACTCAATTCTCCTACTGGTAAGAGCACGTGGACCAATATGTCCTTATGCTCCTATCGTGACCTTATATGCAATTAGTGCATTTAAGTACAGAATAAAAAAATAGCGGCAGACTCGTGGTCACATCGTTTTGTCACGGTAACTACTTTTACTCGTGGTCACACCAGTTTAAAAAAGATAACACTAACAGGCCCGTGTAGGTACGACGACGGGCGAAGCGAGGAGGAGTGTTAGGTTTATGGTGAGCCTTAGCGCGCGAGCCGAGCGAGCGAAGCGAGCGTGCCGCGGCAGCGGCCGACGAAGCGCCAGAACCAAACAGTGTGGCTACGAGGAAAATTATGGTCCCACCGGTAGGAGCATAAGGAAATATTAGACCTCGTGCTCCTATCAGTAGGAGAACCGAGTAGGAGCAAGTGGAAACGCTCATATGATATTCCTTATTTTGTGATTGTGATTTTTGACTTGGTTTTTTTTCCCTCTCTGATTCTTGTTGTACAACTATTTGATATGTACATGTACTGATATTTATTTTAATTGTTAAACTTACCAGAGTTAAGCACTACCAGAATTTCTTTGCTTGTGACCGACAAAAACTCAGACTATCTGCTCAGCTGAGACTGAAACCTAGCAGCTTAAACATTCACTGCAAAGAATCGCTACGTGCTACGGTCGTAGCCGATCCCGTAGATTTCCTCGTATGTAGCGGGAAGCGGTTACGGTGTAGGCGCCCGCTAGATGGCCTCCTGGCAGTGAAAGTGTTTATGTCCATGCATATACTGTAGCAATAATTGCCCGTAATGCTGCGTTATGATTAGCGCTGAATGGTTTAAGAACAAATTTCTGGCTGAGTCCCGATTGAAAAAGAAAGGAAAGAAGTTAAGGCGCCGTAGGTTCATGGTCTTCTCTCCCTCTCACTGAGCATAAGCGTGAGCGAGATGGAAGTGCGTGCTCGGAAGCGCGGAAATCATGTTTTTTAATTATAATTTTTTGGTCATTAAATAAATAAAAAAGTAAACACTGATTTCCCTCAAACATGATATTGCCGATTTTTAGAAGCCATTTTAATATTTTTAGCTTTTGTTCGTAATTTGTAACAAATATTTTAAGTGTATTTTAGACCCTTTTAGACCTCTGTTCGTGATTTTTTTCCATCGAGCGAAAAATGCTTAATCATTTTTCTAAACACTGATTTCCCTGCAGAAAAGCCTCAAGATTACTATTCGTATTTTTTTAAAACCATATTATTATAAACAGACGCATTATATTGTTTCAAAAACACTGTTCGCTTAACTTCGCTGAACCTACGGCGCCTTAAATATCACATCGTCATCCTGCGAACGTCAAAAAACATTTGTATGGTCGTCGAACCACCTTAACTGGTCCCTCCCAAAGTGTTTCAAACTTACGGCCCACTATAAATCGTGCACACAACAAGTGTGTGAAGGCATTGAATGAAATTAATCATAAAACTTTAAATCATCATGGTTGTGCATAAAGGAGCCCGGGGGTTCGTTTTGACATCTAATCCTCATTTTTTTTTAATTTATTTATTTTATTTAGATATACAATTAAGGTATTAATTTACGGTATAAGTTTGCCTATCTCGTTCTACCTACCTTCCTCTCAATTGCTCAAAGGTTAGCTGGAAGAGATCCCTTATAGGGATAAGTTCGCCTTTGTACTTTGATCTATTGTGTGACATGTATATTCCTTGACCTGTTATTGTGTACAATAAAGTGCTTACAGACATACATACAATTTAACAGCATTACAACATATGCCAAGGCGCTGGTAAACTTAAACTGTTTAACATACATATACACAATAAGAAACAAGTTAGGTATAACAAATGATATTTAAAAATGAATCTCACAGAATCTTTGAAAAATAGGGAGAAGTTTACTCCACTTGTA
Organism: Epinotia demarniana; assembly: GCA_945867215.1. Classification (NCBI taxonomy): domain Eukaryota; kingdom Metazoa; phylum Arthropoda; class Insecta; order Lepidoptera; family Tortricidae; genus Epinotia; species Epinotia demarniana. Next base: position 23,654,889 of record OX244271.1, on the reverse strand, counting down.
GGCAAACAAATAGCAATCCGGTGCATACAGAATTACTCTGTTAAGTAGCGCTTGCGCGTTGACAATTGGTAAGTGCTCGTGCGCTGCCGTGGGAGCCGCCTCTTCCGCCAGGAGGCAGTGGCTGCGTCCACGGACGTACTTGTCCGGAACGAACAGAGAGCATATTATTGTGATCAAGTCGGAGCGATCTGACTCACCTTTCAGAATACGACAAGCTGTAGTCAAAAGTTCGATAATGCGCCTAACCTCTAAGGAGTTGAAACCTAACATCCCGAGTAAGTACTTGGTAGGATATAGAAAGGGATAGAACCCGTGCTTTTTCTTGTAAAGAAAGAAAATAAAATTTAGCGTAAGCACTAGTTTTACACTAGTCTAACCTTCCCACACAAGAGGGAAAACTAGACCTTATTACGATTAGACCCGTTTCCTCACGATGTTTCACTGAATAGCCAACGGTAAATATTCCGTACATAAAAACTCATTGGTACTAGCCGCGATTCGAACCCACTTTCGTCTCATGCTTCATAAACGCTTTGAGTGACTGTTAGGCAAGAGGCTCTATATATAAGATTTATAATATTTAGATATAACTAACTTAGAATAAGTAAATGTATACTAACACTATGGACATGTTCTGAAATAAATAATTTGAATTGAATCGAATAAAACTTTAAATATTACGAAGAATAGTTCCATTACAAGAATTGCCAAGCACTAAAGTGAAGTGAGTGTAGCCGTTATCATAATAGCATTTCAATGACATCACAGACAATGAAAAACTGTAGGAGCAGACTTAACTGGCAACGAAAGTATTTTCTTTAAAAGCATTAACTTAAGAAAGGAAGCCTTTATACAAGAGCTGCATCTCCGCCGAGTGACGTCTCCTTTCATTTGAATCCTTTTTGTAAATAATGGAATGGAATCTCGCATTTGTATCACTAAAGCTGCGGAAGATATTTCAATATTGGTAAAAAAACTTAGTAAAGCCCGTTTTGTATTTAATGGGACATAGACTTTAGGAACATATTTCAATTGTCTAACAAATCCATAAGAAATGCTTTTTCGAACACGTCACCCCTACATGCGAAACCTACTAAAAAAAATTAAGTATACCTCTAATTTATTTCAGTTAGTTTTCCGTAGTTGGGTTACAGGTTTAAGTGCGTTTAAATTATCATATTAAAGCTTTTCTAGTTTGTATTTTTCATATTGAAGTTCTCAGCCCCTTAACTCTGCAATGACCTGTAATAAATTCACAGTTGAGAAATAAACTTTGGTCAAATGAACACTTTAGGTATGACAAGCAAAATACAAAAACCTGCAGCCAATTTAAAACACAATGCATTAACAAAGACAAATGAGCCTCAAAGAAGCAATAAAGATAATGCGTAAGTACACAAAACCCAATGATCAAGAGCACAAAGCTTCTTTGAGAAATGATAGTATTCTGCCCGAAGCACGATCATTTCGTTGGATCACGCGAAGCAATCAGAGCGCGGCGAGAAAGGATACCTACTTTGTATCGGAATGAATGGGCTCTGTGATGTATACCGGTCTTTGATTAGCATCGAGCTAATTCAAGTCTAGATATAGTAGCTATCCACAAACGGCAAAGATATGGTATTTTTAGCCGTATTGCAAAGGACGAAGATGCAAAATTGTGAATGTATCGTCGATGTCGAGTGTGCAATAGATAAACTTTTTGTACTAAAACGCACATAAGAGACTTGCGTTTCGTGTTATGATTATATTTTTAGGGTATTCAATGTTGGTAGGTACCTCGCTTATTAAAGTAATTTAAATACTTGGCTAAGTCCATTTAAAAAATATAAAGTAAGTAAACGTGGCGAATTTACGGATATAAGTATATGAATAACGATATAGGCCCTGGTTTTGAGCCGTTAGCTGTTAACAAAGCCTGGATATTAATAAGTTTCTGTAAAAAAGGACATTTGGTAGAAGGAATAAATCCCAACTGTACTTTTCTCTATACCGCCATCAATTACTCATTGAGACGATATTGAATTGTCATTCAAACTATACTTGAACTCGAAAGTTCGGCCCAATCGGTTGAAGATATCTGCTTCAAAACTGAGTTACAATATTCCATCCGAACAAATACAGTGTGTTACCGGCATGCGGGCATTTAATAAAACTGATAATATTTAATATGTTCCATTAGCAGTTCTTTGCATGTATTTGCAAATCATAATGATGTAAATTGAAAGTGAAAGTTTGTATTTTGAAAAATTAATTGCGCAGTTAGCAATTAATTTTTCAAAATACAAACCTTCAGTGGACTAGGTGTATGACGCCGTACTAAACAAAGTATGAAGAGCTGTCATTTACAATTACTTGTCAATTTAATTTGCTGTACATTGCTGGCAATTTAAATTTTGTTAGAAAATTTATGAAGTCAGAATTATAATTAATTATCTGTGTTAAGGTCATGATTAAGTTAAAGAACTCAGTTAATTTACCCTACTTAAAAAAAACCCGCATGCTGGTAACACACGGTATAGTTACGCGCAGTGTAGGGTTCCGTACATACATTGCAAATAAAACAAAAGCTTGTAAAACACGAACAAACATACAATGCAAGTTAAACAAAAGCTTGTAAAAACCCAAACAAACATAAATGCGTATATATAGTACAAGTTAATCAAAAGCTTGTAAAAACCAAGTCGTATTTGAATAAAGCCCGTAATGTAAATCATCAATTGCAATATTTTGTCGACAACTTATACTCACTAAGGTCATATATTATAAGCATATTATTGAATATGCATTTTTTTATATATTTGCATTGTAAAGTTTGTCAAGCGAAAGTTTAACTCACTGGATTCAAGCATGCGGCAATATTGTCGGTCAAAATTCATGCGTATGGCGTTTAATCTTGCCGCGTAATTAAATCAAGCGGGATTAACTTTCGTTTACCACACTCAAAAATAGTGTTCGAATCTCTTAGCGAGATAATTTAAAGACAATCGTTTCGCGAAGGAGTTAATTCCCCAATCTCCATCCCTTTCGTAATCCACAACCAGAGTTTTATAACCAAATTATCTCCTTGTTTAATTAAACAGAAAATATCTAATAGCAAATAAGAAAATATTGTAGTGATGGTACAACTTTCGAGTGAGCAGCGTGAACCGTCAAAGGGCGAGTATCCAACGAGAATAAAGCAATCAATGCGTGAGGTGGATATTTAGGGTGAAATCACATCTATCAGCATCGAATCGCATTCCGCAATACAAAAACGCAACTCTGTATGAAGATGCGTCCGCATTAATTCACCCTTTCGCATGCGGACGCGTCTCATAAAAAATTACGTTTCTGTATTACGAAATGCGATTCGATGCTGATAGATGTGATTTCACCCTTACTTCGCATACCGCTCCGCTACCTTGCAAAGCTTTGGTGGATAGGACCCTAAAGGCCCCTCACGCTAAAAGTTTCGGACGAAGAGACCAAGTCTTATCTCACACTATAAACAAGCAAAATATGTACACACATCTATACCAGTAGAATTTGGTTGGCACTTTGTAATATTATACGTATGTAGGGGTGTTAGGGAAGGGGGTAATCTCTAAAACTACTCATCCGATTTGAATAATGATTTCACAGGTATGTAGAATGTAGAATGAACATTAATGATGAACATAGGATATATTGTATCCCACGGCTCAACTTGGGTTCTCTGCAATATGTGGCGGGCGGAGCGGCACTGGCGGCTAGTATACAGGTACAATGAAATAGATAAAAGTGTATGGAAAGTGAGTTTAACAAAAAAAACCACTTATGTCCACGTATAAACCTCCACGTCCACCATAAAACACCCTCACGTGTTTATTTAGGGAACACCCAAATACTCCGAAATATTTAATTCCAAATTTGCTAATTCCGATTTTAAAACTCCGAATTTCATAATTCCTAAGACTTATAATTACGATAACTAAAAAACACGAATTCCATTTTACCGAATTCCATAATGTCGATAGTTTGTTTTTCCGATTTTTATAACTCCAAACAATCAAAAGCGCGAAGTGTCAATAGCCCGAAAAACAGTACTCCGAAATTTCATTACTAATTCGGAAATCTGATATTCGGGATAATGAACTTCGTGTTTTCAAAAATCGGATTTTCATTTCTTAGGAATTATGAAATTCGGATTTTTGAAACTACACGGGGAATAAAAAATCCGAAAATTACGATTCTTATTTCCCGTAGAGAATAGAGTTCTGCCTTTTCTCCGAAGCCCCCCGCAGTAAAAAAAAAACAATGTAGTCGTAACAATGGTAATATTAAAGTAGGTTAGGTTAGGGTTAGCTTGTGTCCCTTAGAGCGGAAAAAGGCACCCCGTGAAGCGGGGTGACGTCGACCCGCTGTCGGTTAGGTTAGGTTAAAATAATTGGCGTGTGTCCCTGGCTCCGTAGTATATATAATCCTAAAGCCGAACTCACATTATTGCATTAAGTCTGCCGTTATACGCCCAACATTCTATTTTTTTTATAATATTCTTATTCTTAATCTTCTTTTTCTAATGTGTTATACACAATTTGCTCACAATATTCTGTGCTTGTTAATTCGTTTTCCGTCTAACCCATCTTCCTATAAATAGTTAACTTGTTTCATATAAATGATGTCGATTAATTGTGTATTCATGTGATTTGCTGTTGTTACCTACCTAACACCTTACCTATACCTAAGGTTTAGGTTCGTGTGTGGTATTAACAGGAATATGTAATTCCGATTTTTCGGAATTTTGTTTATTCGGGTTTATAATTAATCGGTGTAATGATATTCGGATTTTTGAAAATCGGTATTTTAATAATCGGAATTCGGATTTTTGATATTTCGAATTATGATTCCGTCGGACTTCTTATTATTCGGGGTATTGAAATTCGGGATTTTGATAATCGGAGTTGTAACCGTTAGACCTTTTGAAATTTCGGATTTATGAAAATCGGATGTATGAAGAATCGGAATACTTATATGAGGAGCTTTAAAACATTCGGAATTATGAAAATCGGTATTATGAAATTCGTGATTTCGACTATCGGAATTTAGTTTTTTGTATTTATGTAGTGTACCCGTTTATTTATATATATATACTAGCTTCTGCCCGCGTCCGCGTGGAACTCGTTTATGTCGCAGCTCCATACAAACTTTAACCCCTCCCATTTCACCCCCTTAGGGGATGATTTCGAGGATAAAAACTATCCTATGTCACTCTCCATCCCTTCAACTATCTCCACTTAAAAAATCACGTCAATTCGTCGCTCCGTTTTGCCGTGAAAGACGGACAAACAAACAAACACACACATACACCCTCCCAATTATAATATATGTATGGATAACATGTTGATAACATAATCACGAGATATATGCGACCTCATCTGTTTTCAAGTCCACTTGAGCCACGCGCAAAGGGCCCGGTCGCTATCGAGTTTAATTTGAAGCTCATAACAGGGGCATTAATAAGGCGAAGAAGATTGCACTCCACGAGCCCGCTCCCACTTTAAGTACGAGATTGAATAACTCGATTAGATGTGGGAACGGATGAATTTCTTCTTAATGCAGTGAAATATAGCAGATATGCAAAAATGTTATTTTTATGGTACTTAGTAAGTTTACTTCTTTTCATTCATTTAGAAGAGATAATAGAGTGTCTTTACAAGCGTCCATTACTTAAATATATTAGATAACATCGCTCTCATTGTCAACTCCTGCCTGTTGGCATTGCATGGTCTGGCGACCATACCATTTGACAGAAAACCAATTCAACAATGAAATTTCAAGAACCCTGTCAAGTATAGTTTAATAGCGCCACGCGCAGTGTAGGGTTCTGTAGTTGCCTGTTTGTCTGTATTACATCGTTTGTCTGTATTGCGTCGGCCGAATTTGTACGAAAGTTGGCCTTTCCAAGTACATTATTTTTCTTTCCAACTAGTTATGCCTACTTAGCCGTGATAGTTTTCCTTGTAAGTAAATGAATTATATCTACTACTGCTACAAAAAAAAACATATTTCCCGTAGTAGCCAGCAGGGTAGAGGGACACATCCCTTCAACATAAATTAGGACTTTAAAGCCCCTATATAACGCAAACGGATTACTTGACTTAAAAAATCAAATTGGAAATTATAAAGTTTGAACAAGCAATCCAACGATATACCACACCATTGGTTTAACGAGAAAAAAATTACTTCCCCACTTTATGGGTAGTGGAGGTACAATAAAAAATAACAAGACTTTATCTCGCCATTTTGTCGCAGTGATAGATTTATACATCAATGCCGTATTAGACGGCCAGACGGGCAGACGGACATGGCGAAACCTAGAAACCTAACAAGCAAAAGCTACAGAGATTGCTAAATCTGCTTATTTTTATTTGTCCAAGACGGTGCGGTTTGCCTCGTCATAGTATTTAGAACAAAAATTCGCCTGAAGCTGAAATTGGTTGTGTACTTATAGCAATAAAGCGTAATAACGATAAATCCAGTACAAATAAGCGGTCCCTTGTTCCAGCCTAATGCTTGGCACTAATTTTGTTTAGCACCCTCGTGCGTAATCCACTAAGCATAAAAATAATATTTCTGCACAAATTGCCGATGTAAATGTAATAAAGACGCGCTTCTTCCTTCGAGCGTTAATAAAAAGGCGATAATGGTGCTATGTTATTTGGATAAAACATTCAAAGGCAAATTATCTCAAATTATTTCGGCAGTAGCCTTGAAGGGGAGCGCCGAGTGGATTGAATTCCGTAAAATTGTTGAAGAGTTGCAAAATTCCGCTGCGCGGTCGGTTGACTGCTTTATTAAAGTAGTTAATACAGTTATCTTAAAGTAATTGGATATTCTCGATAGCGTAATTGTACTTTATGAATGCTTTGCGCAGCTGTTCTGTTGAGAGTTAATTACTGAATGAATCTTTTAGAACGTAAATATATTAGAGACAATAATTACCTAGTGACTTACATAAAGTGCATATTCTAAGATACGATACTAGACATGGTGTTTGTCTAAATATTCAAACTCAATCAAATATTAATTCACTATTATATTCAAGTTTTTCCTAAATCCTTCTTCAAGTTCTTGGCTGCGTCATACAGTTCGCGTTTAATGTCCGGGTAACCTTCTAGAAGATCCTGCCAGTCCCTGTTTCTTAAGACCACCATATCTGCTACCTGAAAGACAGAATTATTTAGTATTTTTTAATTATATTCAGAGCACTAAACTAAGACTAAGACTAAGAGAGCAGGGTTAAAGTGTGTTGTGGGCGATGGACTAGCAACCTGTCACTGCAATATCACATTTTGTCGACCTTTTATACCCACATTTATGCTAAAAGTGGCGCTGGAACTTAAGTTTCATGTGCTCTGCCTACTACCCCTTATAGGGATAAAGGCGTGAATGTATGTATGTATGCATGTATGTATATTCAGAGCACTGACGCGTACTTGCAGTGTCGAAGGGGCAACCGGATGGCTCGCGGTATTAAAGCTCCCGAAGTGTTGAGGGACCGCCCTGTGCAGCCCGAACTGAGCTAACTTTGACTGGGATGAAATAGAAAAAAAATACGTAAGTAAGCATTATTTTTATTTTTTTGTCGCGAGCCAGCCGATTGAAACAGCGGTTGCCTGAAAGTATACACTGTTAATACAATGAAATGCTGGTTCAATCGAACACACTGGCGACATTTTTTTTTCACCCCTCTTCCAATTTCCGCCCCAGTCCAACTTGGCCAAGTTTGGGTCGCACATGGCGGCTCCACAACGCTTCAGGAGCTAAAACACCGCGAGCCATCCGGTTGCCTCTCCGACACTAAAACTTCTACGAAGACGACTTTGTTGTTCCCACGACCAAGGCTGAGTACGCCTTTACCAGGGCTGAGGGAGGTAGTGGAGCGGTGTGTGAAAATCCATCAATAAAGTGGCTGTCAATAGAATTTGCCAACTATGTAAACAAACCGCCATAGTGAAAGACAATTTTAATTGTTTGTTTGTTTAGGGATCCTGTTGTTTTACCAAATTTATTTTGGTCAAATTTCATTTCCCAGACAAATTTTAGCAACTATTTTGTTTGCCAATGCAAACTTTGGCACAATTTTAATACGAATATTTTCATTACGTCAAATTTTCATTCAGAAAAATATTATTACGAAAAATTACATTATGGCATGTGGTCTTTTAGCAAATGCTTTAATAAGGCAAAAAAACATTAGACAATCAACATTTCGTCAAGTTAATGTTATGGCAAACTAAAAATAGACAAACATCACAATTGTTTGGGTTATGACATTTTACCAAAATACTATTAATAAAACGGCACGGTCCCTTAAATAAAAAAAATGCACGGTTAAGTAGGTCGGTAGGCAAAGGCGTTAAATTCGATTAGGGCAGTGAAAAAAGGGGGGCTCGGGGGGCGAAGCCTCCTAGCAGTAAAAAAACAAACAATAGTAACAATGGTAGGTTAGGTTAGGGTTAGCTTGCGTGCCTTAGAGCGGAAATAGGCACCCCGCGAAGCGGGGTGACGTCGATACGCTGGCAGTTAGGTTAGAATTGCGACTTCTACACAAATTAATTTTCCCTACCCACATAAAAAAAGTTGTAATTTTATTGTAAATCTTATACACCATTGAAATAAAGATGCAAATGATTTGTCATTGAAGAGTTCCTCTGCTGATTAACCGACGGAATAGAAATGGTAAATTAAATATTGACGATACAAATCATTTGCCTTATTTTGTTTTGGTTAAAACATATTATGCCAACTAACATATTTGACTGAATGAAATTTGGTCAAAGTACCAGTTGGTAAACGAGATATGATATTGGTTTGCGTAAGAATTATTTGTCGAGTATTAATTTGGCAAACGATTATTTGGCAAATGAAATTGTACGAAAAAAATTTTGGGAAGTGATAATTTGTCAAATTTTTTTTGGTAAAACAAAGGTAACCCGTTTGTTTAATTCTATTGACGACGACTTTAGGACTCTTCCAATCGTATGTTACGCGTGAGCGAAGCTAGCAAGTAGCAATGCTAAAACTTCTAATCACACGGTTCAACTCACGTATTCAATGTCACTCCGGGCGACATGTTTCGAACTCTTCAGGAGTTCTTCTTCAGGATGTGTGTTCTCGCGGCGGTGTCGCTCGAAACACTGCCCGCGCCCGCTCCTCACGTCGAGCGGCGCGTGTCGCACGCGCCGACAGGGCAGGGGGAGGGGGAGCGTCCAGCTCTGGAGCAGTTATGTGAGATTGCGGCAGGAGGTCATCTCCTCCGAGAGACAATACGCACACTGAACTCACTGTGTCCACGGGATTCTCACTACACGCTGTCCACTTCAATTTAGGAATGATAGTTTTCCAAGCTGGAGGTAACATCCAGCCCCCATCACGATTAAAATTTGAGCGGCGCCCAATCTCAATCGCCTCACGAATCTTGCGTGGCACATAACCTTTCTCCCGTACCAGCATCCTCGCCATGTCGAAGCGAATGAAATGAGACGCGCCTGTATCGCACGCATGTTCTGCTACCGCCGAGTTCCTAACATCCATCTTCTTCACGTTGCGTATGTGTTCCAGCAATCTCGTGGATACCGTGATCCCGTGGACACAGTGAGTTCAGTGTGCGTATCGTCCCCCTGCCCTGTCGGCGCGTGCGACACGCGCCGCTCGACGTGAGGAGCGGGCGCGGGCAGTGTTTCGAGCGACACCGCCGCGAGAACACTCATCCTGAAGAAGAACTCCCGAAGAGTTCGAAACATGTCGCCCGGAGTGACATTGAATACGTGAGTTGAACCGTGTGATTAGAAGTTTTATTTTAACATGTCTCACGAAAGTTTAAATTCAAGTAGCAATGCTATTGGTATTTTTTTCCCTCGCATACCGCTCTCCTATATCTCTCACTGGTCTGGTGGATATCTACTCAACCTAAAGATAATCTAACAACGCCTCACATGTTAAAATACATTATCCCGTTTAAGCTGAAGAGCGTGCCCAAGAAATCTGATATACATATATACACTGGAAAAACCCAATATATGTGTATATACATCACACATCACATCATCAGCCTACATACGTTCCCACTGCTGGGCACAGGCCTCCTCTCATGTATGTGTATATACATATATACTTAATGATATGTTTTATATTAAATCAGAAAGGTAAATATGTTACTAATACATTGATAGTTATAACACATCAGTAATTTGTCCGTTTTCTTTATTTCTGGGTTGTTCTAATATCCCGCACCAAATATGATTATTTTCTGTTTGGCCTTCAGTTTGACTCGTAGATATTAAGTTCCTTATGACATTAAGTTCGCCGTTTGTACCATCGACAACACAGCTAGTTGATCATCCGAGCACTTCATGTGCATTTTAATTAGGTTATATATAAATACAGGATGGTCAGTTGAAAGTGTTGGCGTTTGTATTTGTAAATTTTTACTGTGCAATAAAGTCTAAATAAATAAATTATCCTTTTACCGCAATCGGCTAAAAACGACCCATAAAATAACCAATGCTTAGAAAGGTTAATTAGTAACGCCTCCCCCTAAGTAATTCCAAGCACGAACAAAGCCACACGCGCATCTAGTTGTCGTTAATAAGCCTACTTGTCGAAGTAAAGTTGTTACGGGCCGTGGGCGTGACGTAAGAGCTCATTACGTAACAAGGCCGAATCATGCTTTAGATTTACCGCTTTGCATTAGTTTTGGATTTCGATGTGTTTCGCGCTCGCTCTGACATGTTAACTAATGCGAGGAAGCTAGCACGCGAAACTTGAAATGTCAATACGATGCGAAAGTTGATCGAATATAGGCGTAATCTGAATAGAAACTCTTGTTTGCTATCGCACTTTGGTTAAGTTTGAGCATGGTGAGACACAGGAAGTAGACTGTAACAGTAGGTAGGTATACCATATGACATTAAACTACTAAAGAGAACTAGCTTGAAATATAAGGTTCTCGAGTGGCGACCACGTACCGGAAGGCGCAGCGTGGGTAGGCCCCCGACAAGGTGGACTGATGACCTGGTAAAGGTTGCGGGAGTCCGCTGGATGCGGGTGGCGCGGGATCGGTCACTTTGGCACTCTTTGGGGGAGGCCTATGTCCAGCAGTGGACGTCTTTCGGCTGATATGATGATGGTGATGATGATGACATCTACGCTGCCCCGTAAGTGGCGTTCTAAAGGAAAATGGGTCAAGACCCATTTTCAAGCGTCAAGACGCTTCGTTCATTATATTATTAATTTCAGATGAAAACAGCTAAAATATAGGCGGATATATTCCGATCAAAAGTTTAGAGAAATTTGTGCGTTTGAATCAAAATTCAATCCCACGATCTTATCACTTTTTTTAATTGTAGAGTTTGTATAAATCAAATTTGTGAATTACTACCTTGTTCTACTGTTATACCTTATACCTACCACAGAATAGAAAATTAAATAAAACCCTACAGTTAGTTGAATCCGTACAGTTAAACTAACTCGATTTTAGACTAAAAAGGTTCAGGTTTCATCAACCAACAAGTGTGAGTCGGATTCGCTCACCAAAAGTTCCGCAGAATATTACAAATGTACAGTTTCAGATTTTTCCCTATACTTTTAGTACACGACAATATTATTTGCCAAATTTCATAGTTCTAGGTCAACGGAAAGTGCTCTATATTTTTTTTTACGTTAACTTAGAAGTTTGATTTTACACAGCTGCAACAGAAACGAGTAGGTTCAAATTTAAACTCGACCTCCGACCTACCTCTACGCCTTCTCAAGATAAAGGGTCCTCAAAAGACAGACAGACGGACAACAAAGTGATCCTATAAGTGTTCCGTACCTCAATAGGACCTACGTCTAAAAATCAAGTAAAATCTTCAGCAGAACATGATTTTCGGTACTAAGAAATTCAGAAAAAGCATACTTTCGGACAATTGACCCCCGGGAATAATGTAGTCAACCCTGGAAGGGTTACTCAGTTACCGTATTCATAAACCCCCTTATTCATAAAACTTAACATGCCTCTGCTAAATAAATTGTGCTCTGTCCCTTCCTTATGAAGACAAATGTCAATGTGACAGATAATGACAAACTAATTTTAACGTCATTTTAGTTAAAATATGCTTGTAGAACGTTTATGAATGAGGCCGTTGGTCGTTGGCTTACTGTACAAATTTGTGAGCTATATCGTCATGAATATGTAGGTGGGTGATTGCGTAAAGGTTGGCACGGGTTATCAGAAGCAACAAGTTTGCGCCACCATGTTACGGGTTTTGAAACATTCCTTACTTGTTTGCGTCAAATGCCTCGATCATAAGTAGTTAATAATAATATACCCACAATTCGAAACGATGGTTCTTTGCAGCGATACAAATGTGATTAATTATCGATGCCGGTCTAAACATTGCTAGTGTTGCGATACAGTCGCGCTTGAAATTCGCGTTTGTATTGCTAAAAAAAGTCACCATGTGTAATTCGCTCTTATTTATGATGAAACTCTTTTATATTTGCAGGGGAGTTTTTTAAAAGGGCGCCTTAGCTGCAACGTGTCTTTATCTTTTATTTTAAGCTTATTTTGCATCTTTAATCGTTAATTTTGTAACAAACGATATTTATCAGTAAGTCAATACTTCCACGAGAAGTTCTCGGTTGAAGTAGATCCTACGAATCACATTGAATATGACACTAGATCAAGTTGAAGCGAATTCTGGATCACGTTAGTTTCATGTATTTAATATGAGTATTATCCGAATACTACACAAACTGAATAAAGGCTTATACAGGACCTGCATTCAGTATAAATAGATTACGGACGGAAAACCGGTACTTATTCGTATCGACAAAAATACTATTATATTTTTTTGTATTCTAACATCAACATAATACCTATGAAATACAATTCTGGAATAGGTACCGATAAAAAATATCGCGAAATGAGACAGTTATTTATTTTACGTCACTTTGGGTGGTAAGTGAAAGTACCGCCCACGGGTGCAGCGGCAAATCTCACTTTACACCCAGGAGAGGACGTAAAATTGTGTATGCACCACGGCCACCACGGGTGGTAATTCGTAAAGCCCCAGATCGCATATTTACGCCTCCGATCTGGGGCATTCACGAATTCACCACCCTAGGTACATAATTTAATGTACTATTGTATGCCTGACTACCAGTGCCTAAATTAAATCTGGAATCGGTGCCTTATCAAGTGAGTAGGTAAAGGCTTACATAAAGTTATTCTATTATATTCTATTTAATCAAATTGAAATGTGAAATGAAATTATAAGCCTCAGCTTGAGACTGTTGAGACCCTAGCACTAATGAAGTAATTTCACAGAATAAATAGAAGAAATTTACAAATAATTTATTGATAAAACATAATGTGCAGCAGTTTTACTATAGACTAGGAGCTTACTATTAGAGGCAAAAAACACGTGCCTGAGCTAGGATAACCTGTGTTTCAGGCAAAAAAGAACTTCAATTGAAAAAGTTATTCATATGCAAAATATAATACAATATCACTGTTATTGACTAACTTGTACAAATAATTAGGAAGTTATAACTTAGGCGGTACCTAAAGATAGATTAAATTATTTTAAATAGATAAATAAACAAATAAATAAATAACTTATCTGTATCGTCATATGATATATTTTGTACGTAGGTTTACGGTATTACTCAATATTGCTTGCTGGACTTTTTGAATCATGTGTCAGCGGAATTGTAAACTGGGCCAAATACAAAGTTGCATAGCTAAATCACGTTCAAGTTTGTTTACATTTAATTTAGTAATTGTTGACGTGCGTGTTTATATATGGTAATTTACGAAATAATGAAAGTAGGGGGCAGCCCTATGATCTGTAATAGAGGAAACTAAAGAATCAGATACAGAGAAGTTATCTAGGTCAGAAATTAAATTATTACTCATAAGATCTAAGCTAATAAGACAAAAAGTTCTACGAAGAGTGTAAGGTGGCGCTCTTAGGCGCCTTCATAATCTATAGAGTTAAGGTATCTTTTTTCGGCTAGTTTTCTAGCTGGGCATTCGGCATAGCCAGTCTCGTGGTCACATGACTTTTTAAGGTGCATACATGTAGCGCATTTTGGTGAGTCGGCTTTCTTTGTGCATTCTTTTATTGAGTGAACTAAAATTACGTCCCTTCTGTCCAGTAAAACTGATATTTGCTATCAAGAAAACTCCAAAAATTGCATTCCGTTATTTCCGTTCTACAACATACCTACAACATGCTCTTTTGTCTAGTTAGGTAACTTAACCGTGGAACCACTTCCAATACACCTACGTCAGATGATGACATGATAAAATGCATGGCAGCAGGTCGAGAAAGTTGTGCTGAGCTAGCGAAATATTATTTAAAAAAATTGGCCGAATGTTTGGAAATCATTCACATCCGGTAAAAAAATGTATGGGGAGGTATAGTTACGTTGGCAACTTTGACGCAGTCTGTCAAGTTCTTCCGGCCATTTCAGGACTGGCAGACTTAGGCTTTCTCTTTCTACGATTAAAGGGTTAAATGGTGCCACATGTCTCGTACTATTGTCACATGACGTATGAGTACGCATGAGTCAACGGTGGCAACTGCGTTTGGGTGAAATGCACCTGGGAGGTGCACAAATAAGAGTTCAGCATGATGGACAGCCCTACTAGCACTGTGGAAGTAATGTAAGGCTTACCGTTCGAGTTATGAAGGTGAACTGCACTGGTGTGTCGGGGAAAAGTCCAGGGATCACTCCGAAAAAACCATTCGTTGTCAGCACAGATACCATCTTCTTTTCGCCGCTGTGACAGACAAAATAATCCGTAATTTGTACCAACAAGTGGACTACCCCTACGGAAAACAGGTGAGATTAATATAATAGGCATTATGACACATTTTGAAAAATTGTTCTATAATGTTTAGAAACATTTATTATGTACAACGAATAAGATTTTTCAAGAGAATATAACAGTTAAGTAGGAAAAAAACATTTTAGTTTTTAAACTTCAAATTGGCGCTAAAACGCTTGTCAGTGTCATGGCGTCCAGAGTGACGTCACGTTTGTATAAACAGAACGCAGACCTTTGACGTTTGCTACCTAGATCGCTCAATTGCTAATTGAATGAACATAAGTTCAAAAGTTTACAAGTCTAGCGCGGCCGTGCGAGCGAGAAAGCGGGATAATGACTAATGACGTATGAAGATCTGACAGATAACATGGTTCTATCCCTTTCTAATCGTTCAGTACGTAAGTTTTCTCTGCAATCTGTGGTAATGGCCGTTATGGGTATTTGTTTATGTCATGCGCTCTGATTGTTGTTTAACATATCATGGCGGGCGTCAGTATTTTTCGGTTTAATTTTATCAAAATAAATAATAATCTTTTACTTAATAAAAAAATATGAGTATTTTTCGATATCTATGATTAAAATTTCACTAAGAAAATACCATATTTTAGTGATTTTCAATAACTATCATCATGCCTATTATATGTGTGGACGACGTCAATTTTTCCCTTGTGAACCTTATTTCATTCGAATAAGGTGAAAATATTAAACATATTTTTAATGCACACTATTTGAAACAAGCCATTTAGTAAAAAATAAATAAACGCATCTTGAATAAGTTTCTGTCAAATAAAATATTCCTGGTTCATGCTTTTAGTGCAGACTGAACTTTTTATGCACAGTAATCTACTACTCATTGACAGGGTGGGTTAACATGCGATCAAATATGGCTAGTTTATTTTGAGCAGTTTAGGAGTTTCTATGCCATCTTCTGTCCCCATCTTCAAAACAACTCGGTGGTACAGCCAGCCAAAGAAGTCGTCTGCCACTTTTGAAACTTAATGTACAAGCGATAGACTCGACACGTTGAAGAGTACCTTCTTGGTTTACTGTATCATAATACTGTCGTCACCTTTACATAATTACTTATGCCATTCATTTCAATCGAAAACAGCAAGTCGTTGAAATACTATGTACAAACTTTGAAAGACAACGTACCTATATATTTACATGCTTACATAGGGACACGAAACAAAGGAAGTTAAATAAAATAAATGCTTGTCTAAACATTAACCTCCATTTCAACGGCAGTTGGATCGAATAATAAATTTAAATTCAAACAATGGTAAACGTTGCGAAGAGACAAGAAATAAAAATACGTTTAACGAAATGCATTTTCGTGACATAAAATAAAAAGTGAACATTCCAGTAAAGTATTCAATGGTTAGAGGAAAATCCGCTGCTTACCTCGAGTCTGTGTACCATTTCTCGACTTCGCCGTCATGTATGAAATATATGCAGCCGAAAATATCGCCCTCTTGTAGTAGCACTCGGCCTGAGACAGACGATTTATTATTAAATTTGTTCAAGATTTTTGTGTGGCTTTCTCTGCTTGTTGAGTTTGTTGTTCGTTTTATGCGTCCGTAAATATTAACCATTTTGAATTCCAATAAAGCCTAACCCTATAAGCATGAACTGCATTCCAAAAAGTGTATCAGACTCTTTTTGAACACACTCCAAAAAAGGAAGAGGTTCTCAATTCGTCGGAATCTATTATTTTTTATGTATGCTCTCCGATATAGGTAAAGGCACCTGCACCGATTTGTAAAAAATAAATTGTTTAAAGGGTATTCTTTCCAGGTAGTCCCAATGTCATCAGCTCAGGATCTGACGATGGAATCTTGGAGAAAAAGAAAAGTGATTTGGGAAGGTACTGATGAAAAGTTGGTTATAACTTTGCTTTTAATATAAATTATTGAAAATACCGCGAATGTGGGAAATAGGTTAGCTTACAGTCTAAAAAGGTACGTGTAACTCCAAAAGGGTCACAAGAACTTTAAATTGTAACGACAACCTCTTCAATGATATTACATTGGAATGCAAAATTTACGACCCAGATTTAACCCCGATTCAAAATTAAGTCGGGACTAGTCGGCGTGCTGTTCACAAGTTGCATTAATTTTGTAAGTCTTCCTTCCACAACAAACGCTGGCATGAGCTGTTTGTGGCTTCAGCAGCACATAATAGAGTAAATATAAATCTGCAGTATAAGAATTTTCCATAAATATACATACATAAACACATACATTCACGCCTTTATTCCCAAAAGGGGTAGGCAGAGCACATGAAACGTATGTTCTAGCGCCACTTTTAGCATACATGTGGTTATAAAATATCGAAAATATGTGATATTCCATAAATATTGTCATAAATGAATGAATCAAGAGAGTTTACGTTGTATAAACATTATTTTCCCATGTAAGTGAACTACTGGTTCTTTTGAGAAATAATGACCTATTAAACCGAAGAGGATCGCCAATGTCTGTTCCGACTCGCGTTTCGTCACAACAAAACGCCTGCTAAGTGTCATTTTAGAAAAGTAGATTTTATCTAGAGGGATCAACATTATTTTATGTAAGTATAATGATATACGGCGAGGGCGATATTGAATCCTGAATGAAGCGAAAGATTCTAGAATAAAGTAGAAAGAATAGTAGAATCTTGGACGTAAAGAGGGATTCAAGTGTTTACGCCCAAGATGTAAATAATTTCGCTACCGAGTGGCACATACAAGCAGTATTTCACACTTTCTATGAGGAAAATTATCCCTCATTTGAGTGCAACAATAGCTCTTTTCTGAATAACAAAAACAGGGAAGATCAACTTCGATCTTCGATCATATAATATTCGATTATATATTATCTTAAAATACAATCTGAGTACAGAGACCTTGAAGAGTGACATCAGTTGCAGCAAGCATTTCATTCTAAAGATGAGACATTGATTATTGCGGCCCTCTTCATATTGCTCAAGATGTTACCTGGACATATTACAACTCTGTGTAACCTCGTAGCCAGCTGCCGCGTGAAATAAGCCGGTTGTCCATGGAACAGCGGTATGTCATGCAAGTGATAGGAGTACAAGGCCACGTAGAGATCTTCTCTGAGGCAAAGTGGCGCTTCGAGCACCAGTTCTGGCATCCAACTGCCTGCGGAAAATAGGGAGAAAAATGTGGCCAAAGATAATGATGTAATGGCATTATTATTATTATGTTTTTTCTATATCCCATGGGGTCCCGGACTTTCAGAAGGCATGCGTGGGGCCGAAGCCAACAACAAGAAAATGTTGTCTGTGAGATTCCATCTTTATAAGTTTGCATGTAATTTGTAATCTCCGAAACCACTTGATTGGTTTCTAAAATGAGAGTATAGGTTGCATTTTCTGGAGAGAAAACACTTTAGGGTGTCATGAATTGACTAAATAAACTGTAACACCTTATCATGTAATTATGTTCATGACTATACAATAAATGAAATGTGAAATATCCTGCAGGTTTTCCTGCTTTCTTGGTATTACGCAGGCAAGGCCACGCGGGCAAGGCCGCCCGGGCAGCCAATATCCCACTAAGTTCGGATGTTTATTTACTCAATCATGCGTCTCAACCGATTTGGACGGAATTTTGCACGAAGATAGTTTAAAATCTAGATTAAAATATTTAGGATAGTTTTTATCCCGGGTCCACGCAGAAAAAGGCGCGGGCGGAGACTGGTATAATATATTTGAGCTCGAATTAACACACTTTTTTATAAATGCTCAAATAGTGACGAATGCCTATCTGCCTCTGCCACAGAAGAACAGTGTACTCCTTCACGCGTTGCAGCAGTGACTGGTGCAACCCGCTGTGTTTCATGTAGTTGAACAGTTTCGCCGTGTTGTAGTCGAACGCGAGCAACTCGTGTGTTACACTTTTTAAAAAATGCTTTAATAGTGACGAATGCCTACCTCTCTGCCTCTGCCACAGAAGAACAGTGTATTCCTTCACTCGCTGCAACAGTGACTGGTGCAACCCGCTGTGTTTCATGTAGTTGAACAGTTTCGCCGTGTTGTAGTCGAACGCGAGCAACTCGCGATACCTCAGGTACATCGCCCTTATCGCGGAACTGCTCACCCAGATACACACGATGTTGCACACATAGCCAACGAAACATTTGTAGTACATCTCACCGCGAGTTATAGCAGCGTACTGAAATACAATTTTAAGCAAATAAATTGTTCACCATATCAGCCGAAAGACGTCCACTGCCTCCCACAAAGAGTGCCAAAGTGACCGGTCCTGCGCCACCCGCATCCAGCGGACTCCCGCAACCTTTACCAGGTCATCAGTCCACCTTGTCGGGGGCCTACCCACGCCGCGCCTTCCGATACTTCCGCCCCAACGGCCATCGGTTCTAAATACGTGCTATGTGCCCCGCCCACTGCCACTTAAGTTTAGCGTTTAAATAAATTGTTATCCTTCGATAATTCGATACTGACTAAATTATTCAATACAAAACTACTTACGTTTCCCGAGTTTGTTCTCGTAAACATACTTATAATAAAACCCAAGGCCAAGGCGTAGTCGTCCTGCCAGCGGAGTGGAACCAGAAAGCTATGGTTGCCATAACGTCCTTTGTTTGTTTCAAACACTATTGTTTTGCAACCTGAAAACAATACGAATCGCAGCTGTGAAGAGAAAATGGAAGGATAGCAGAAAATGCATGTCGTTTGATAACGCTGGTTCTTCTTTCACCACAAGACCGCGAGCGAAATTTAGTTTGTTCGCGAGACAGTTCGCGCGTGATTTTGCGTTAAGGGGCTCCCGTCAAAAATCAACGAAATTTAGCAGTTTTCATTTCGACACTCGTCCTCGGTTTATTGAGGCTAACTTTCCAGGTGCAGATATGGGAAAGTTTGATTCCTGTTTAACACGTTTGATATTGAATAACTTGAAAAATGTTAATACAGAATTAATTATCCATTTTTAAAGAAAGGTCTGTAAAAATACAAAACCCGACACCTCATCCTCAAAACTTTTATACACCCGAAACTCATACCTACTCATACATACTGAAGAACTAATCTATAATTTTGATATGAGTTTTTATAATTTTACTTATTAACACAAAAGTTATGGCCAGAAAACCAGTTTTTTGGCCTAAAACTGTTCAACTTTGATGCCAAATATCTCGAAAACAACGAACTTTAAAGTAAATATGGGTTACTATATTGCTTAAAGGCATTTTTGTTAATATAATAAGCTACAAAAAACATCAGAAAACTAAGGGATTCAGATCGAAGGTCATTGGCGCCCCTTAACAGTGCAGGGGCCGTAGACAAGATTACAATCGACAATCGCTAACGCCAATAGAAAATAATAAAATGTATGGGAATGACAGATGCTGACGAAAAACTGGGTCTCTATTGTTTCCCATAAAATTTAACATCCGATTTTTTCAGTCCATAACGTTTTCCACCATAATTTTTTATATTCATATTGTCGAAAGTCATAAAATTTAACAATATACATTGGAGTTCCGATTATTGCAGGTCATCATTATTGTTAGTCATAAAATTGGTTAGCCATAACGTTCAATGTCCCGGTGGTATGCAATTACATAATGTTACAGGCAATAATCTAGTTTGTAATAATTATTGTAAGGTATTTTTTCGCAAGTCATAATGATTGGTAGTCATCTGATTAGTTAGTCATATCATTCAATTTCACGGTGGTGTCACTCTTCATAATGTTAAAGCCCATAAACACACTCCCAGTAAAATAATAAAATACATGTGTTTTTTACTAACGAACGTTACTGAGCGCGTTCTTCAAGACTGCTTTATAACATACCCACATACCCATAAATTATAATTAATGTGGGTACTTTCGCAAAAATAAAGAGTGATCCGATTGAAAGATATTTATGCCTTACTGTTTTGTTTAGTGGTCAGAATACGTTAAAATAAGTATGTTTTGTTTTGAAACCTTTTTCTCTAAAATCAAAAATGGCCAAAAGATTTGACCCGAAAGTTAGGAAAAATATGTACTTGTCAACATTTCGATGAATGTTGTGTCATTATTGGTTCTGGCGCTTCGCCGGCCGCTGCCGCGGCACGCTCGCTTCGCTCGCTCGGCTCGCGCGCTTAGGGTCACGGTACAACTAACACTCCTCCTCGCTTCGCTCGTCGTCGTACCTACACCGACCTGCCTTAGAAGTCCAAAATCTTGGCCTTTTTTATTTTCAGAGAAAAAGTTTCTAATAAAACATGCTTATTTAAACGTATTCTTTACGAAACAGTCATAAACCCTTCGCGCAGTAGTACCTAGTACCCCTTTCAAATGTATGTCTAGAAATGTTTCTGAGTAATTATCTATATGACTTTGGATGTTATAGATTTGGTCTCTTAGACATAATTCACTTTAGGCATTAAAACGATATGAATAACAATCATTAGTACGTTGAAATATATTATGCCTTAGAATATTTATGAATAATTATCGATAGACCTTTGATCGTTATGGACATCAATTTCTGACTTTTGTGATTATAATACTTAATATTATGGGTCATTAATGTTAGAACTACAAAACATTATACTTAACAAAGATTATGACTACTGATGTTTATGTCTATAAGTTATATGGATATCAATTTCTGACTATCGAAATTCGGAACAATAAGTTTATGGGAAACAAAGGGACCCCCGAAAAACTTTTCGTTGACATCTGTCATTCCCATACATTTTATTAGTTTTCTATAAGCGTTAGCGATTGTCGATTGTAACCTTGTCTACGGCCCCAGAACTGATGATTAAAAGTCGCTTTAGACGGCAGTGGACTCTAAAAGACCGATTTTCTGCCATTCATATAATTTGGTGATCGTTTGTGTGGCATCATGGCCAGTATAGTTGTACTCCTGCCATTCAAATGTAACAGAATGACTGACGCGTCGGCTCTTGGGACGTGGGCAGCTTGTAATCAACTCGTAATGATGATATTGAAAATCCATAGCGGAGCCTCAATTTGGTTAATTTCTTTCACATTACTCTAGTCAGTGTCGAACGTAGAACGAGCCTGGATACAGCTAGTTTTTCACACATATTTATGAGAAGAGGCATGTGAAGTAAACAAGCCAATGCTCGACATTGACTGGATAATAATTGACACTTTCAATCTTCACATTTCAAGGTTTCAAGGTGTGGGAAATTTACCCTGCAAGCTGATAATGAAGATGAAGTTGTAAAAACTGTGGCATTTCTTGGCATACAAGTAATGCAAGTTCCTGAAAATTTTACCGATCAGAAGTGGTAGTCGATCGAGTTAAAATTTTGAATACAAACTTATGCAGTACAGTGAAGTGTAAAAGTGTTAACTTACACATAAATATGTCCCATCATTCTCATGTCAGCGGATTAAGGTTTTGGTACATTTATGACAGGTTTGTATCGACACATATTTTTGCACTTAACTGTAACACCAGCTCGGTCTCTGATAATGGAGACGCAAGATCACCGTAGCAACTCCTAAACTACACAAGGAGGTATGTTTGGGCTAAACAAGTACTTGATTTTAGTATAGTTCAAAAAAAATACGGTGAGCAATAATAAAAAAATAAGTTTTTTTTATTTATAACCGGTTTTTTTTCGCTATGATTGGAATTTCGTTCTACTTAAAATAACAAATCTATGTGTAGGTACAGTATAAACCTATATACCTTCTCCTCTGATATCAGGGTCAATCCATTCGTTATAATACTTCCTGTACTGGCCCTCAGCTGGCTCAAATTTGGGAATATAATATGAATTAACCAATGCAGATGCTGAAAATGAATTAAGTTGTCTATTTAAGATCTTCAATGTAACATGGTAAGTAGTCAACGTGAAACATACTGTTCCTTTTCATACAAAATAATTTATTGTATGACAGTGAGTGGTAATAATTATGTTTCGTCACAATCAGCCATTATTTGGCCGTACAATATTAGGATTCTGTCAGCATGTAATTTTTCTTCTGACATTTATGTACATGTCGGAGAAATAAAATTAAAATTACACATGAATGTCAAAATTAAGAATTTGAACAAAATAATAAAATAAATAAAAACAATTGGGGTAGGCCTATAATCACCAGTGGACGTCTTTCGGCTGATATGATGATTATGGTAATGTCATGTTATGTTTTAATGACAACAGAATATAAAATAAACAAAAGAAACTTACAAAATAGTAAAAGTTATAAAATCAAATAAGTTTTGCCTTATCACAAAGGAATAAGGTGCAATTTTTTGAATTCGACTGTACCTTTATGCTGTAGACAGCACACAGTCCGTGAGCTCTTAAACATTGATGATTTTGGCATAAGAAAGCGCATTAGCAGCGAATATGAAGTACACATTGTCAGTTAAACTAGCTGGCACTAAGTGGATCTACTTAGACTTTACTCCGTATATGTATACAAAGCTTAAATGTCACAGA
This sequence comes from Epinotia demarniana, assembly GCA_945867215.1. Classification (NCBI taxonomy): domain Eukaryota; kingdom Metazoa; phylum Arthropoda; class Insecta; order Lepidoptera; family Tortricidae; genus Epinotia; species Epinotia demarniana. The sequence goes on along the minus strand of OX244271.1, from coordinate 23,631,596 downwards.
CTTTATGTTTTAATATTAATACAAGAATAGTGGCTCTGTGAGCTGTAGAATTCACGAGATGTCCTTTAAAAAAATAGTTTCGAACTAGTCAATTCACAAAAAAAATATTTTTTATATCTGCTCACAATTTTTTACGAGGATCGGTTGAGAAATCTGACCTGCTCGATTACTTAATGCATTGTACGTACGTTAGGTAGATCTAAATGTCAAAGTGTATATTACGGTAAAAATGTCTTAACGCGCGTACTATACGCTTAACGTGATTAGTAGATTACCCCTCTGTCGAGGGGAACGGCGGGAAAGTGGCACATCTGGACATACAAACGATTTTCGACCCTAGATGAAGCGATTCGCTCACTCGTTCGATAAAATTAATTTATTAACCTAAACGTACACTTAGATCATATGTTATACCTTAAAGTACATTTTTTTAATGTGAGACAATGGATAGTCGTTAGAGCCAATTATTATTTCTATTGGTTGTTTTTATTACCCGACTGCCGACGGAGGAGAGTTATGTATTTATGTATGTATGTCTTAGTTTTTGGCACGCCCTGCAGCCTAAACCATTCGACGGATTTCGACATATGAGGTGTCGTTGGATTCCTTTTCGTGAGAGTGACATAGGCTACAATTTATGAAAAAAGCATGGAATTTTTGAAAAATCTTTTATTTTAATTTATTTTACTTTTTTGCTATAAAAATGGAAATTGTATCTGAATTTTCCAGCGCCTTGGTTCAAACCGTAATGCTGTGTTATTTGTTGTAAAAATAAATAAATAAATTGTACTTACGTCTGCAAGAAACTACAATCCAGCCGCAAACCATCGAATGAACCATTAAACTGATGATTGCGAAGTCTATCAAACTGTGATATTTTTGGCTCTAGAACAACATTGCAATAGTAATATATGATAGGTACAAAAAAGGTTAGAACATTGTTTATTTTCACAATTGGCTTTCCGTCGAACATATACTTATCTACTTACAACTACAATAGTTGATACAAGTGCGGAAAGTAGGTAATTCGCAACGAGTGACGATGACCAAAAACACGACCGTTAGGGAGTGTTTTTGATCGACACGAGTTGAGAATTACCAATCCGCACGAACATTTTACAATGCATCATGCGAGGAAATTAAAAATTATACATTATAAAGTGTAATTTGAATTGTCATGAAATCTCATTCTCGCACGTGTGTTGGAATTTTGGCCCGAAATTCATGCCTGCACGGCCGCCCCCTCCCCGTTTGATATGCCGACAAGTTTGGAGTGAGGACCATTCGGAAATATTAATGAGTTAGATAAAGCTTCATCATCATCATCATATCAGCCGAAAGAAGTCCACTGTCGGACGTTGCCCTCCCCCAAAGAGTGCCACAATGACTGTTCCTGTGCCATCCGCATCCAGCGGACTCCCGCGGCCTTTACCAGGTCATCAGTCCACCTTGTGGGAGGATACTACTAAAGTTTATCTTACCTTAAAATTTTGACAGAAATATTTATAGAAATCGTGGAAGTATCTAAGTCGAAGAATTCTTGCCAGTTGATAGGCCCAGTTGCCAGTGAACAAAGTCAGCATCGGCAGAATAAGAGATAATATGTCAATGTAGGTTTGCCATTGTTTGAGCTTCGTGAATTTAATGCGCCGATTTACACAGGCATCGTCGATTATTACTAGTTCCATCTGAAATATTTAAAGATTTATAATGTATATTTATAATAGTTATAATTTAATTTCTAGCAACATAAACTGGTTTCCTGCTTAGCTTCACGTTATTGCAGCATGTCTTAAAATGTGAACCTAATAACGTGAAGTTTTGACTCCAGATATATCTGTAAGAATTATGAATTTTATTTATTTCTATTCCAAAAATCAATACTGTAGTTATTTTTTCTATTTAATTAATAATGCATAATTTCGAATCTATATATAAATATAGATATACATTTTGACTTCTAAAAGTCCCCACAAATAGTTTGACTTTGATAAATTTCACAACCTGTACGGAGTATAATTAATATAATTATACAAATTGATATTAATTGTCAATAGATTCCAGATGCCGTTAGAATTTTGTTGATTCAAGTGGTCATCGGTTTGATCAATTGACGCTTTGTTTGTGTATAGTTTGCTAGAATATCGAATGACGCTGATTTTAATGATTCATTGCCGACTGGCGGGCTAATGATATCGTTCACAAGCTCGCCGTGAATTCCCAAATTTGTGCGAAATATTGCCTGGAAATTGTTCGTGTACAGTAATTGAATTCTGATCGAATGCAATGCGTTCAGCGTTCGCCTAGGGAGCCTTATATTGCCATATTGATATGTAAGGTAAATATGGGGCCATACTGCCTGATGAAATGAAAAAGTAAATGCGTTTTTTCTTCATCACGACAAATTTTGATGCAGATGTTAAGACTTAAGATGCGCACGTCGGTCTGCCTTGATAGTAAAGCTGATACCTGACCTATGAAAGCTGACTAATCTACACAACGCCCGCTGGTGACTTTCAAATATATTTTTTATACTCTTCGACTTTAATGTTTGTATTAAGACTTCGTACACCAAACTTAAATCACATACTTTTTACTACAGAGCTCCCAATTCAACATTTCATAACTGTTGAGACAACTAAAATGGAATTGACCAATCACGTGGTGACTTTACTGAACTATAATGAATTTGACCAATAGGGCGCCGTCATGAGAAAGACAAAAGGTAAATAGACATCAACGCACAAAAAAGAAAACGCCGTTGGTTGCACTTCGTTTTCAATAGATACCAAGTTTGTTTAATCAGTTCAGTTTACTCGTAGAAAAAGTGTTGTATACAATACCTAGTCATATAATAAGCTTTTTAAGTCTCGTACCTTAATTAGGTCTCGTACTTAAATGTGGTACTCGACTGAAAAAGCATACACTATATAACGATTGCATAAAATACTATTGAGGTGTCAATTTTATTATGTGACGATTCAACCTCGTAAACAATACAAGTACAAATTCAAAGCGAACTTCGAACTCTAAAGCAATTATTAAAAGTTCATGATTCAGAATCCAAAAAATCAATCCAGGTCCTAAGATGATGACAATCAAGTTTTACAAGTTGCCGTTGGAAGATCAGAAGACAAAGTTCTGCAAAAACTAGTGCCTAGGCAAATACTTCTCTTATAACTGGCGGACTCTTTTATGACTAAACTAGGTAAACATAAGAAGCGGAGGAAAAATAACACTTACAGTGTAGAACTCCGAAACGAAATGCGCAAGATGCACAAGATCGAGCAATATAAGTATCGCGAGCATCTCATATATGATACGTAACGGCAACGTGGGCAGTATAAGGACCAGGGCGGCAGATATGAAAGGAGCTACCACCCAGACGACGCACAGCCAACAGCTGTAGCCGCGATGTAGATGCGCTTTCACGGGTTGAGGCATCCACTGAAACAAAAAATGTCCACGTATTACGGCCGAGTTCTCCACATAACCAGAGACCGGAATTATGCATGTCATAATGACTTTCTTCATCTATAGTCCGACCGATTCAATGAGTGCGGGCGCCGGGCTTCACCTCCACCCATCCTTACTACGTGATATCGATATTGTTAAATAAAAACTTAACATTTTTAAGAATATTTTTTTATGTGTTAGTGATTCTTTGGATTGCCAGGTGCCAACCAGGTGCGGACATCGAGCTCCTTAAGTATACACTCGTGAAACGTTAGGAAGATGATGATGATGAATGGTTCTTCAATTATTTATTGCCTGCAATTACACAGCACGTATTTACGTATATCGCAATCGATACCTTTACATTAAAAGTCGATAAATGAGAAGTTTTACGTAAAATGAATCTTTCTGGAATATATTATGGCAAATGAAATTATACTAACATTCAAGTTTTGAACAAAAAAAAAGTATGCAAAAACATATGTCCTAAGCAGCGAACGAAAAATCCATAGAAGTCTTTAAGTAGTGCTGCAAAATGGCCCCACAGAATGGGTGCCATTGCCATTATGCGGGGATGGAGGCGGCGTGTCGAAAAGATGCCAGGCAGCCGTTTAATTCGAACATGCAAGAAATATCGTTGAATCCTTCATTTTGAATCAAAAACACTAACAGGCATTTGAATGGTCTTGCCACATCCGAGCAGATATTTGACGGTATTGTAGGGGTTTTCCTTCGGGGGGTCTTTCACTTGCATGTAGTCCAAGGGTCCCGTTGGATGTCGGTGGATGTTGAAACGGACCTATATCACAAATATTAATTAATACCACAACGATGTTAACACGTTCACTGTCCCCATATATACAAAATGATCTAACTATATCACACGTTCAAATGTGCTTTCAATTCGAAATTGTGAATCCATTGTGGGAGCAAGGACTCCCGGCCTCGTATCATGGTCGGCCTTATCACGCGATAAGTGACGAGATGGACCGTCCGTCACCGGCTGACACCGTTCGATAGAACGAGACTGACGCTCTATCTTGTTACTGATCGCGTGATAAGGCCGACCATGATACGGGGCTTAAAATGCAGGCGCATGACAGGCAACAAACTGCATTCCGAGAGCAAATTCATTGATTATTACAGAAAAAAACCAAGGCACTTTTTGTGGGCCGATAATATTTAAGGAGTTCTGTCAATTTCTCAAGGATCCCAGAATCAACTTTGGCACTTGATAAATTGCCACTGCAACGGAATGTTATCAGAATCTTTGAAGTACTTTACATCATTGAGGAGTTCCATCTGTGGTATTCATCATCGGTTCCCCTTCACCAAACGTACGATTTCCGAGGGTAAATGCACGAGTTGTAATAGAAAATACCGAAATAACTACACGTGCGCCCATGAAATTTCAGGGTTTGCGTTCAATCTCTGTAGGATCCCATAATCAGATACTGATTTGGTGACATTGGAATCACTTCAGGAGATACCTACTCTTTTGAATAAACAAAAAAGGAATTTTGAAAATCGGTCTACAAATTGACAACACCTTTTTTGAAGTCGGTTAAAAAGAGCGCAACGCAAAAACGCGCCACAAGAATGACACAGTCGTGAATGTCGTTACCAACGTTGGAACTCGTAGCGGGTGTGAAGTAAAACGCTTAACCTTTGCCCCTTATTTATGTAGGCCGGTTGTTTACCGTCGCAAAATAGAATTTACCTTGTCATCGATGTTTTCCTGAAAGGCACTAACGGGAATGCGCAAAATGTCGGCGTATTCGGTGGTGTATGCCGATACCTTCACGGGTCGATGCTCGGTGCCTTCTAACTGGCCAAAAATCGATCCCTGACAAACGACGAATGTAAATTACAATATACTCGTATACATTTGTTTGCCATGCCAGGAACTAGGCTTTATAACAATGGTACAAAGATTTTCAAAACTATGTGTAGTTTGTAACGCTTCGATGAGATTTTTACCAAGGGACCAATGGCCACGTGTATATGCCAGTTCATTCATATACCTTTGTCAGATCAGAACGAGATATTTCACCCACGTTGATATGGTTTTGAGTACCTTCTTACACACTTACGGCCGTATTCATAAACGTCTTACAAGCCTGTTTTAACTAATAAGGGGGTCAGTCCGCAAATGTTCCAGAGATTGCACGTAAAGTGAAGCACAAGCCCAGCCTAATCTCCATTAAGAGCAATGCCTAGCTGAGCAACTTTTCAAATCTCGAATTTTTGACGCAATGTTTCTGTCGCGCTGCTGTGGACGGGTGCTCCAATTCGTGCGATAAGGACAACTGCAACTCGGACTAAAAATCTCACGCAAAAAACTCAAAAATCGAGGTTTTGCTCTCGACTGTTACCTACCCCAAAACGCAACCAATCATTATATTTTTTTTTAAAACTGCAAGAAGAAGAATTATTTACGCCGCTATGTTTTGATTATTTTAATATTTGTTATAATATTTGTATACTGCGCCTTTTTGGTAGCCAATTCAAGTAAGCCGTTTTTGCGATTTTCAAGGCGCTGTAAGTTTCTTTAAAATAAAAATATCCATAAAAGCAAAAGATATAGCAGCATAGATATTGATCATACTGATCTTATTTGAAAAATTCATTGCTCTATGTTCAAAAACCAGAGAGGAAACAGTCGAGAGCGTTTATATGGGAAAATCGCAGGTAGGCATTCCTCTTAACCCGTTGTAACGTGTTGCTCGTGTCCTCTTTGTACGTACGTCGTTAAAAACGCAGCACTATTCTGATATCTCGACAGTATCTACTATGTAAGTATGTTGAGGGCTTGAGCCCGTAGCTACATCTTCGGATTCTTGAATGATATGAAAGCTGTTACCGACACTTATTTTTAGGGTTCCGTACCCAAAGGGTAAAAACGGGACCCTATTACTAAGGCTCTGCTGTCCGTCCGTCCGTCTGTCATGTGATTTTTTTTGCGTGCGCAAGTCCAACTCGCACTTGGCAGGTTTTTTTTTTTACCTTACCCATATATATCGGTCCTCGGTCATACAGAAGTTTAGATTCACGTCTCTTCTGAGGACATAGCCAAAGTTAATGTTTTCTATAAAGCCTAATTTTTGGTTGAACTATGAATCCGCTTAAACGGCTTCATCCCTTCTAATAAATTCAACATTCCAACCATACAAAGCCCCGGGGCCAGACGGCATCTACCCCATTCTACTACAAGAAGGCGCTAATGTACTAATCCCACATCTTAGCAGATTGTACAGGGCGTGCCTGGCCTTCGCACACGTACCGCGTGTGTGGAGGATGGTAAAAGTAACCTATCTACCCAAACCGGGTAAGGCGGATTACAGTGAAGCCAAATCGTATAGGCCGATAAGTTTACCGTCGTTTTTTCCTCAAAACACTGGAGAAACTGGTAGATAGACACATAAGGGATGGCCCATTAAGACGGCATCCGCTGCACGAACTACAATGTGCATACCAGCCAGGGAAGTCAACGGAAACCGCACTTCACCTGGTGACAACCAGGGCTGAACAGGCTATAGAGAATAAAGAACTATGTCTTGCAGCTTTCTTAGACGTGGAAGGAGCGTTCGATCGTACCACGTATAAAGCTATCAGCGAAGCAGCTGTTAATCATGGTGTAGAGCCCACCATATGTAAATGGATAGGCAATATGCTAAATGGCAGACTAATAAAGTCATCACTCTTGGGGGATGAGATAATGGCCACGGCCACAAAGGGATGTCCACAGGGTGGGGTACTCTCACCAACTCTTCGGAGTCTGGTGGTGAACTCACTCCTGGTAGAACTCAATAAAGGTCCCATCCACACGGTAGGATATGCTGATGATTTAGTGATACTGGTTAATGGGAAGTTTCCAGGTACGGTATCGGAAATCATGAACAAGGCACTGCAGACAGTGGAGAGATGGTGCGACCGACACCAATTATCCATTAATCCAGGCAAAACTGTAGTAATACCCTTTACTAGGAAAAGGACCCTTCGAGGCGTACAGCAGCTAAAACTGTACGGGAGGGTACTAGAACTGTCTAATGATGTGAAATATCTAGGTGTCACACTAGATAAAGAACTGAATTGGAAGAAGCATACAGATCTTACCATTACAAAGGCACTGAGGGTATTTGGAATGTGTAGATCAGCGTATGGAAAAACATGGGGTTTGAACCCAAAGGTACTTAGATGGATCTACACTATGATGGTGAGGCCCATATTATTGTACGGTAGCCTGGTATGGTGGCCAAGGACTTTAAAGAGCACATGCAGAGATACTCTGATGAAGGTACAGAGATCGGCATGCATGGCTATAACAGGGGCGTTTCGCACCACGCCCACAGCGGCGCTAGAAGTCCTACTGGACCTACCGCCACTTCACTTGGTGATTAAGTCAGAGGCACGCAAATCGCTCTACAGATTAAGAACCCTTGAACTGTGGAGCGACAGTAAGCCAAAGACTAAGCACACAAACATGGAGACTGATGGTTTCTTAGACAGAATAACAAGCATGGGAAGCGACAAAATGCTACCCAAGTTTGTATTCCATAGGAACTACACAACAAAAGTTCCATCCTGGGCTGAATGGGCCGAAGGTCTAGAACCACCGAGGTCTGGTATCGAAGACAGTATATGGTACACGGACGGATCAAAAATGGGATCTGGTACGGGAGCAGGCATTTATGCGAATGACTACAGTAGTAGTGTAAGCATGGGTAACTTGGCAACCGTCTTCCAGGCGGAGACATACGCCATAATTGCCTGTGCACAGGAGAATATAGACAGACAAACCAGAGGGCAGACCATCTATATACTCAGTGACAGTCAAGCGGCGCTTAAGGCACTTACGGCGCCGAAAATGGAATCTAGACTAGTCTATAATGGCGTCCAGGCACTGAACAAGCTTGGAAAGCACAATAAGGTGCAACTGGTTTGGATTCCAGGGCACGAGGGCTTCATTGGCAACGAAAGAGCGGATGAGCTTGCTAGAGGGGGGTCTACAAATCACTTTGTAGGTCCAGAACCATTTGTGGGACTCTCGCAGGGAACCATAATTTCGGCCTTTAAAGCCTACGCCAAAACCAAACACCAATACGAGTGGAGGAATGAGGCGGGCTTAAGGCACTAAAAGCTCTTCATAGAAGGAGTGGACTCGGGCTGGACTAACAAACTCTGGAAATCCAGTAGGAAGCAGCTCAGAATCATATCTGGGGTGTTCACAGGTCACTTCGGGGTCAAGGATCTCTTGGCCAAGATGGGACTATCAGACAGCTTAGACTGTAGAATGTGTGGCGAGGAGGATGAGACTATGGAACACTTACTGTGTGAATGTCATGGCCTTGCCAGACAAAGAATGAATTACTTTGGTAACGGCTATCCGCAACCAAAGGAATTCAAGGCACTTCCGCTGAGCTGCATCATACGCTATGTGGAAATGATGGAGCGAAGTTGGGAGTAGACGTAAGGAGAGGGCAAATGCACAAAAGATCCCACTGGGTCGAAGTGCATCCGAAAGGGCCCTCATCTAGATAAGATAAGATAAGATTCTAATAAAAACATATTATACCTGCACAAGCCCTTAACTATTGATTTGTAGAGGAGATCTGCTACGAGCAGTGTGCCCACCTAGTACTGGTACCAAAAGTGTTGCCTAGGATACATAATAACCTTTTTAAGTATATCCAAAGTCTTCCCCTCCTTAGTGATCTTTACTCCCCCTCGATGCACTATGAACACCCAGGGGTTAAGGTCCAACTCCCTCATAACCTGGACGTCAGGTAACATGTAGAACTGCAAACCGACACACGACAGCTGTTTCATCATTTGGTCGCCGCCGTTCAGTAACATGTCGAGGCCTGCGAAGGTTCTGGAACATGTCAGAAAAGTGTTAAGCTGGCTATACACATTCGCTTCTGCACGCCAATTGGAGTAGTATAATCTGTCTATGTTGTGACGATCTTTGGTGGTCAACGTCTAACAGCAAATGTAGCCTTTACTATCTCTTCCCATGGAAAGGCCATCGGTAGCTAAGGCATGTACTACTCTTTTCTTCTTCTTCAGCATAATTGTGTCCACTGTTGGACTAATGTCATATGCCTCTTCCATGGATTTCTGAAATGATCTGGATGGCGCGACCCTGGTCCAGGTCAGCCCTGCTGCCTTTTTAATAGTGTCCGACCATAATATATGACTGGCGGCCTCCCCACCCTACGGTTCCCTGCCCGTGGTCTCTGGCAACCGTGCAACTCGTGGCAACACTTGCTGGCTCCATCGGTCATCGTTTCTAAGACAGATATGGAAGCCCATTGCCATTTTAATTGCACTACCCTTTCGCCGATGTCAATGACATTGCGTTGGTGAATGTACTACCAAATAATTACCATTTTACTATACTCAACAGATGTTACTTTAGTCTTCTCTTACGTCACGTTAGGATTGGATATCTTACTCTTGAGATTATAATTTACTTACTGTTTGAAAAAGAAGTATATTATATCTTGTCTAAACATGGTGCTGACGCTCTTATGAATGAAAGTATCATATATATTGACGCCATTCGTTCTGTAAACGAGGGAAAAGTCTGTAAGTCGGCGTCTCCACGAAATTTAAACACATTGTTTCAGAATAGTCATTACATTTATATTGAAGAAGCATTTCTCGCATAATTCTCAGTTCCCATACCATAAACAGTTAACATTCAGCCTATATACGTCCCACTACTGGGCACAGGCCTCCTCTCATGTAAATATGAGAGGGAACCCCCAACAACAAACAACATCGCTCAACGCAAAAACGAAAACGACGCGTTTTAAAGACATCTGTGAAAGATTTACTGTTCCCGTAAAAAATGCAAAAAGTGCCATCGCCGAATCGTTTTTGTACCTTGTCCACCAATAGCTGAAATGCGCCAAGGAACGTTTGATAAGCTTATCGTCCAGCCGCTCGGCGTGCAGAAACTTGTCGAAGGAACGAAACGCGTGTTGGAAGAGTGCGCTCCCGCGCCGACACAGCGTCAACATTGCCACCGAGTAGCAGAACACACACCTGCAATCAAAAAAAAATTAGAAGCAAGGTACAGCAGAATGTCATCTCGTTTAAAATATTTGGAGCAACCTACTGGAACAACTACTTGCTCTGTAGTTATGCGATATTGTGCTCCTGGCCGTGTGGTGGTTAACAGTTTTTTTCCTACGTTGGTGGCAAACAAGCTTACGGCCTCAAGGTAAGCAGTCACCGTAGCCTAGCAACTCTAGGGGCGTCATTTGAGCGTGCCGAACCTTTAAAAATGTAAACACTCCTTCCTTGAAGAACCCTATACTGTAGTCCCTCGGGAAAACCTTGGCAGAGGCTTGGAATGGAACGGGTTGTGGAATGACAACCCGAGCGTTCGAGGGAGGAAAAATTCTCTGAGACCGTGCCGTACGCTGCGAACTAAAAAAACATACACAGCTCCTAACAAATTTCTAGCCAAACACGTGCCTAAAACCCGGTATGCGCATGTTCGAACTAACCGGCTGCCAGGCATTAATAAGTAATATGCTTATTTCCAACTGACCAGTTGATAACCGTCAGCAAATTCAATATGCATCCCATAAATATATCAGCCGCGCCGAGGTTGAAGACTCCATATGAGACACCCAGAAACGCACACTGCGCTAGGTTAAAACTCTCACCAATGAGCTGAAAATACATACGAATATTAAGAAACATGGGGGAGGCTTATGTCCAGCAGTGAACGTCTTTTGGCTGAAATAAGGATGAGGATGAAACATTTGTTACAAAGTCACGCCAGGTCAGGTCACGCTTTCCAAGGACAGGCCTGTAAAGCGGGTTAGTCGCGCGGATCTAAGTAGAATATGTGAGCGAACCTTTGACCCTCCTTATGAGAGAAATGGCTGGACTATCGTTGGGGGTTTAGTGGGTAGCCTGGATCTTCTGCCCAAGAGTCCGATACACCCGTCCGATCCCCCTCTGGCCGGGTGGACGAAATATGTATTTTATTATAACATTTAACATTTATACAAGGTGTAACAAAAGTAGGGGTTGATCACCCCCCAACCTTTGAAATTAGGGGATGACACTTAATAAGCGAGACGGGTCTATACTTTTTAGCCGAGATGTAGAATTTGTAGAGCGTGGCGCTAATTGCGATCTGATAACGCAGAAATTCGCCGCTGCTACGTGCCCCATTCATACCCGTACGCATCAAGCCCCTGAATGTGAGGTGTCTGCAAGCAGGTCAAGGGCATTAGCGTGGTGGATGTTTGAGGTTCAGCGGAAAGATGGATGTATGAGATTCTGTCGGAGATTTATTTATTTTGTTTTATTGTATTAGTATTCTTGTATCTGTCGGTTCACAGTGACTTAGTTTCGACTGTTATGCTGTGTAACTACTTTTTAATAAATATAAATAAATAAATATCATTATCATTTTTCACGCTGAGAGGTAGGTATATGAGCTACGGAGTCTTGGCAGTCACTTTACATGTAATGTTTTTCGTGGGATTTCCTTATACAAATAACAATACTTACAGTAATAATTTGCTCTTCCGTGGGCGATTTATCAAGTTTCACAAAGTTCGGGAGATAGCATTTGTCCCGTTTCGTCGCACCGATCAACTCAAACCTCGTGTTCCATTCGTATTTGACGCATTCCATTATCAAGTAGTGGCTAGCACTGTACAGAAGCAATATTGTGAATAACTGCCATTTTATTATCTGTAACAAGCAGGTTTTAATGACTAAAAGGCTCAATTGGTTAATTATTGGGAATACTGATTTATTTATGCATACATGTAAAAATCAGGGAAAATTGTTTGAACAAAATTTTAGACTTATTTTTTATAGGTGTGTGATTGCATTGCAGGGTTTGATCATTCGTACTGATCGTACCCCAGCAACCTTCTTCCGCGTAATTTAATGGAACTCGCATACAAGTTCTTGCACAATGTAAATAAAGCTTAAATTTGAAGAAGATTAAGTAGAAATAAACTAAAATAAAACCAAGGTGAGAAGTATGAAAAAAAAAGCTTTTTTTTGTTACCTACTTTTTGTAGTCAGAATACACTAGGTGTTTTTTTTTTTGCAAAATTAAAATTGTTCAAGTTTTTTTAAGCAATTCGCAAGTTTTCACTTCTGCCGGCACTCAAGCGGAGTGCAACTGCAACCCGGTCTTTTTTTTAACAGACTTCAAAAAAAAGGAGGAGGTTCTCAATTCGGCTGTATTTTTTTAAATTATTATTATTATTATTATTTTCATTGTTTGTTACCTCACAACGCCGTCATTGATGAGCCAATTCGAATTTTTTTTTGTTTGTATGTATATACTTCCAGGTGGGTCCCATTTTTTTCAAAATTCAGTTAGATGATGGGATCCATGAGGAATTGAGGGGACTCCTCAATGTATTTACATCCGGAATCATAAATTTGGTGGCGAGGAATTGATGATGAAGACCACAGATGACTTATCGAATTCCTCAATTATGTACTTAAAAGTGCAAAAGTACGTCACAGGTTCTGATAAGATTCCGTTGAAATAGGAACTAATGAAGTGCCATTGGTGATGATCTTGGGGAATCGATGGAAGTCCTCAAATATTATCGGCCCACATACAGCGATTCGGTTTTTTTCTATAGTAATCAACGCATTTGCTATCGGAAATCAGTTCATGTGGTAAATTGTAAAAAAAATATAGGAAATGTTCTCGTGGCTTGGCGGAGTACTAAATTGAAGTCGGTTAAAACTTTGTTTTTAAAGTAAATTATTACTGTTGATGCTTCTATAGAGCTTCTTTTGTTCTCATCCGTCCCTTTGACGCTTATGATTGTGAGAAAGGGACAAAACACACTTTAGCTACCAAATTATTGTAAAGTTTATGAAGAAAAATAATAGTGTGTCAAACACGAACCATGAGCAGTGTAACAGGTGCTTCAGGGGTGTCCGCGAGGTAGTCAAAATACCCCAAAAACAAGTGAATCCGTGCGTATTTGCTCCAAGCGTGAAGAAGCAATGCTCTATCTTTTGAAATTGGTATGGGGAAGAGTTCCGGCAACATGTCCCACGGTGTTATAGCAATTAGATCCAGTATGAAGCCCCGTGAGCAGTAATGGGCTATGCATTTCAGTTTTGAGTATATTAATATGCCTCTCGCGTCGTAGTAGGCGTGCTGAAAGGGAGATAATTAAAAGGATAACTCCCTCCGGCCGCCTACGAAACAAACACTACGTTAGCTACGTGTGAAGAATTATGTTTGTTCCTACGAAACTAGTTACGATCGAAGAATACTTGTCTTGTTCCTTGTTGGAAACCTGTTACGATCGCAAAACACTAGGTAGGTTAGATTTGTTAAGAAACTTCTAATCCCCGAAGGCTAACAGTCCTGTCGAAGTACAATAGTACATTGTGATACAAGTGAGGTATGTTGATAATTACATCAGAGGCGAAATTGTTCACGCGAACCGCAGGTGAGCGTGATAAGGAAGCCGAGGATGTAATTATCAAAGCTCACGCGTATCATACGACGTTTTTCAACACATTTTGCGAGGAAAAAATCATTTTCATAAGATGAAAATGTTATAGGCCTGCCAAATTATTTACTTTACATTAAGCAAATCATTAAGATGACAACTGGTTTTTACTCACAATTGCACATCGCCAAGAATTTCCAGTGGCGTCCATTCTATTTATCACTTTTCTAGTCACCACGAGTCAACATTTTTGATAATAACCAAACACGCATAAACAAATTTTACAAATATTTGTGAACTAAATAACCTATATTGGCGCCCAACAGTTTTTTTTCGTGAAGTTTGCGCAGTGTGGGCACAGAAATCTCTAAACAGCCAAAATAAATTTATATTTTCGTTTTAAAATTTTATCTGTATTTAATTCATGTAAAATGTTATAAAAAGTGAATAGTTTTACTAAATTAAACGTTTCCATATCATATACAAAAAGAAATATGCAATTAATTAACAAAAAGGATTTAATTTGTTTAGTCGAGTAAGAATCCATTTGCCGAAAATTTAAAAAAAAACTGTACATTCTGTACAACCCGGTTACTTTAAGAATGCACCGTGTTCATGCAAATATCTTGCTGCAATGTACCAACGTGACTTAATCGGGATATAACCATAATACACAAGTGTTGTAATGTTATAAAACACGCCTTTTTAATATCCAGGCTTATGAGCCTAAAAGCGACACAATAAGAGGTACGTTACGAGCAATTGTGTTGAAAAAAATAATATCGTAACTAGTTTCGTACGAAGAATTGTAAAAATCGAGCGCAACAGGTCTCTAAGAATAAACACTATTCGATTGTAGCTGGTTACGAACTTGTGGTTTCGTGCGCGGTCGAAGAGGAATAATTTGAGAAGAGACACCTTATTTTTTTAGGAACTCACTTATTTTCTTAAGCTTGCTTTGTATCATATTATTAAGTAGAGGATGTAACAAAGTAGAGGTGATCCGTTCTAAACGATAATCGGTAGCGCATTGTGGCTGTAAATAAGTAGGTCAGACATTTTGAGTAGATATGCACCAACATTATTATCATGATATCAGCCGAAAGATGCCCACTGCTAGGCCTCGCAACAATGACCGGTCTTGAGCCACCCGCATCCAGCGGACTCCCGTAACCTTTTACCGGGCCATTAGTCTACCTTGTGGAAGGCCTAGCAGGGAGCGTCTTTTGGTTGCTACGATGATGATAAATAGTTACTTACACAACATTTCACGATGATATCAAATACAGTGAAGAAGTCACAGGCTGCATTGATAACTATCAATATTCGGCGATACGCCGCGAAGGATCCGCCTGTGTAACAGAAGTTAGTACAATTTTATTTAACCACTTGCTCGTAAAGGGTTCCATAACTCTCAAGGAGTACTGTGCTACAATAACTTCTATAACGTTTATGAACGTAACAGTTTGTTTCTTCAATTGTATCGGTCACTTGTACGCCAGTTAGACAATATTTTTTTAGAAATTACCAGATAAACCAACTGATGCAGTAATTTATTCATTAATGTCAAATTATTTTAAAGTCATTTTTAACTGTGGTGCCATAATATAAGTAGGCATCTGTTTGCATGTATAAATTATAATATTGCAATACCCTGTAGTGAAGAAGCAATGATGTCAACAGCAACGGCAATAGCCCGTACCGCCATCCAGTATTGCATAAACCTGAAGGACAAATATTATTTTCTAAGTAATATAATAATTATTTAGACCTGAGTTTTCGAAAATACACTGCGAAACACGGCATTACGGGCATTACGAATTAACAGGATTTGTATAGAGAAGTCTGGGAGTGTATTGAAATTGCTGCGCGTGCGGCGACGCTGGGTCGGTCGGTATTGGTACTGTTTTTTTATAATATAATTTTTAAAATTTCCGACCTTTTGAGAAAAGCACCATAATTGTAGCACTAGCACTATGTTCGGATTAATCCCTACCGCTTCTTTTCGCCATCGTCCAACGCGACAACATTACCATCCTCACCACTTAGATGGTTGGCAGTCCTCAACTGTGCGCTTCTCCAGAAGCTTCCTGCCTCGCAGAGCTAATCTGTGGAATGGATTGTCGCCTGCGGTATTTCCGGACCGATACGACCTTCAAACCTTCAAGAAAAGAGCGTACTCCCATCTTAAAGGCCGGCAACGCACTCACAACACCGGTGTTGCAGGTGCCCATGGGCGGCGGTAATCGCTTACCATCAGGTGATCCGCCTGCTCGTTTGCCTCCTATCACATAAAAAAAAAAAAAAAAATTACCTCGCCAAACCTAAGGATTCTATCTCGTATTACTATCTCTGTCTATAATCATATTATCTGTCACACTTTGCAGGTAATCCGTTCCTTCCCGGCTTTTGCAGTAATGTACTATTTCAACTACACTACTACTACTGCAGTCTATTATACTACTAGTACTATTTCAGTTTAGCAGAAGCTTCAACAAGTGTAATAAGAGGCAGTCCTCATTATAACTACCAAACAATTGATTTTGGTAATCAGTGCTATCAACTTTTTACACCCCCAAATCGCGTGTGGTAGCTGGAGTTACCAAGCAGAGAAAATTTGTTTTCATTCTTTGTAGAGCAATTTAAAAAAACGACTTATATACAAAATCCTGTCGGCTGATAAATATTTAGTAGTTTTTTTTTAAAGTTACTGTTTTTAAATGTAATGCACTCAGAAGAGTGAGACAAACAGTGTCATTAGATGCAGCTATAACTGCGTACCACGGTTACGTCTCATCGGTCTTAAACTATGGAATATTACTGTGGGGAAATTCCGTAGAGTCGGACAAAGCATTTAAACTTCAGAAACGGTGCATTAGGGCCTTGGACAACGCGTGGTTTTTGCAAACCTGTAAGCCTTTATTTATAAAATTTAATATACTCCCGCTGCCTTGCCTGTACATAAGAGACGCATGTCTCTTCGTTAAGGACAACCCTAGTCTCTTTATAAATCGGTACGACACCAGTGCTAGATATACAAGGGCCCAGTACCAAAACCTGTTATACCAACCTCGCTGCCAAACAGTTATCTATAAAAAAAACTGCTACAATATGTGCATAGTCATTTATAACAACTTGCCTGATGACCTTAAATTGGAAAATAAGAATTCTTTTAAAAGTAAGTTGACAAAATGGCTGCAGGAGAAGTGTTTTTATAGTGTAAATGAGTATTTGGCAACAGACATAAGTAATTAAGTTATCTCTTTGACATACATACAAATTAGGTAATTATTAATTATAGAATAATCACATGAAATGACATGTACGAAAATTTAGCTTTATGACATAGTAATACTTTGCACACCTGCATGCAGGTAGAATATGAGAAACAAAAATAGCTTTAAGACCTTACCTGTCACCATATTCCGGCAAATAAAGAAATTTTGTTTTTTTTTTTTTAGCTTACCTAGATCCAGGGTGCTTCCAGTTTGTGATAGGTATTTCACTGTGTTGGTTTAGAAATTTTTCTTTCGCTTTAGAGGGTATTCCAATTTCATTCCATTGGTCCTGAATGTGTATAACATATAACTTTAATATCTTTTTTTCATTCAATGTCAGATGATTTTAAGTGTTCAAGGCAACTTAAATCCAGGTCAAGTTTTTTTTTGGTTCTTTTTTCCATCGAACGAACTTTACCGTTGAATGAAGGTGTCATTAGTTCTAGAACTTCAACACGAGAGCCTATGAGTATATTGTTTATAAGGTAAACGTCCGAGTGCTCGACGCTGTACTACATAGTATATGGCATGGGCACTCTATGTCAAAGCATGGGTTAAATTTGAACTAAGAGAATTTTTCTTCATTCGAGTTTCAGTCATGTCACTTTGACCATTTTGACATAGAGTGTACATGCCATAAACTAGTACAGCGTCGAACACTCGGACGTTTATAACGTTCTTTTGACGACAACAGTTTACTCTTACTCCACAGAAACTCTAACCGATAATTCCATTCATCGGCCAGGACTTATTTCAATATAAAATATCGTTTAAAGATTTTGTCAACCAAATTATGCATAAACCTACCGAGCCACCATTTCAAAAAAATCGTTGCCCAAGCAATTGGTCTTATCGGTTGGTTGGGACTGCTGGGAGCAGGGACTGGCGTATGCCAGAAGGCTGCACGGAGCAACATTGGTAAATTTCCTTTAATTTGAAATCCACCATTCTTCATACAATTTGTTCAAAAAGTGTCATTATTGCACGTTATTCACGTTAATCACCTGACCCCAACCACCCAGGGGAACCTAGCGGTAATTACTTCATATTCAACTAGGAAAAAATGATAATGTTCGGTTATGGCGCTTCGCCGGACGCTACTGCGTCACGCTCGCTTCGCTCGCTCGGCTCGCGCGCTGTAGGGTCGCAGTTCACCTAACAACCTAACCTTTTTTTTCTCCTGGGGGATCAGGCTAGGGGATTCTAGCGGTCAACAGCCATTATTGTGGCACTTACCACTATTAGGGCCGACATGTGCACCTTTGATAAGTCATTGAATGAAGCCTTGAAACTCTCAGTGCAAGATCTGATATGCATTCTCTCCGAAGGATACCGGCTAATAACGCGGAAGAAATCAATGGTGCTGATGCAAAGCATCTGAAAGAGGAAAATACGCATAGGTATAGAAATAATAAATATGATTTGAAAGCCAGTACCGAAGCAAACTCAAACTTACCTCACACTCCGTAAGAGAGGTGCATGTCACGAGAGACGGTTTCCCGAAAAACACTGAACATGAAACCAGTTTTGCATCTGGTCCGTAAATCTGCTCTGTAGCCACTCCTTCTTCAGTTTGGTACTCTTTCATTATAACACCCTAGACAAATGGTTAATAGGTTAATGTATACATACATACTTTGTTATCATTATCAAACTGCAAAAGAATATAATCATACTTACATTGACAAGCCAGCATACATCCTTCACTGGTACTCCAGTTAACAATATTGTTGAATGTTTCGGTAAGATTCTGAATTTAGCAACATGTGCGAGCTCTTTGACGAGAGCTGGGTTGGCTCCAACGAAAGCCATGCACATCGTTATTATTTCTGCAGCAATTTCACCATGCGCCTTCCAATATATATCATAGGGTTCGTGTCTGAGCAGACTTGAGTGCCTCGCTTCTAAATCCCTGTTGTACTTCCAATAGCATTGTAAATATTTGCTAAGACGCTTCCATAACTGAGGGTGGACATAGTACTCCTTGAATTTACGTTTCAGATTATATGCAAAGAACAGGTAATCCGTGGTGCGTTTGTTTTTGAAGTAAATAATTGTCAACATGCGCCCCGCGCAATATACGGAAATTATCAAACTGAGGTAATTCACAATTAATTTGACATATAACTCCTCTAGTGAATTAGGCCATGCTCTTACATATAATTCCCGAAAAGCCCAAGTAAAAGCAGCGTCAAACATTTCAGTAGGCGACAGATCACATTCTTTGTTTTCTCCACAAACTGGGCCGAAGAAACAGCGCACTTCCAACTTCGGATGAATTTTTGTAAGCGCCATAATAAAATAACCTGTCACGTATACAAACGAAACTTTGAGAAGCGGTACTAGGTAAAAGATTAATCCTGGGTCGCTCTTAACATCTTTGACAAAGTTATCCTTAAAGTACACCACGTAAAATTTTATAAGTTTATTGAACTGACAAATTGAATATAGTTCTGGTTTGCCAATGAGAACGACAAAATCCTCTATCCAAACTGTGGCCATAAGATCAAGAATGAAAGTCAGACTCTTACAACGTTTGAACATCACTGATGCAAAGTTTGATAATAGGTGGCCTTGGTCTTCTATCGCTGTCATCAGGGACAAGCAAATATCAGCAATGTAAACCATTTGTGTCCAAGCTTGAAAATACAGAAAATAATCCGGTTTCTTAGATAAAGGTAGGTTTTGCGGATACAAAATCAAAACGAGGATGACAGTGAAACTGACAATCCGTTGCCAAATTGTACTAAAATTAGATTCCGGCGAGAGTATCCAAGGAAAACGACAGTTAGCAAACATGGACTGACTTTGCAGCTGTTGGTCAGGACATAACACTAGTTGACCAATATACTTCGAACAGTGATAAACTGCCTCTTCTGCAGGAAATTCAAAGGGCGCTTCAATTCTCGTCGGTGTTTTTTTCCAACTTTTAAGGGATTCGTTCAACTCCCACCAGCGACGCTTGATCCAGGCGACACCCTCGTCCTCCACCCTATCCAAGCCCCTAACGTGCTGTTTACACGTATGCAGTGTCCTAGCATGCTTTATTTTACTTTTAATAAGCTCCATAATTTTTCTTCGGTCTTCCGGGAATTTGTGCAAGGCTTTTAATATATCAACCCGAGTAAAGAAATATATCTCGCAGTACGTCAGGCAGCGGACTATGACAGGTTTAGAGGATGTCATCGGCGGTAGGAAGAAATTAATGTCTCCAAATATAGTACCACTTGTCATAGACAGTAATGGAGTGGTTCCATCTTCTTCAGATATCAGCTGAACTATTCCAGATTTGAGATAACACAGGTGGGTGCGGCAGTGGGGACTTGCAAAAAAGTTCTCGTTAGGTAATTTGAAGTCCAGATGCGTTAAATCGCAGAGCCAGTGAAAGAAGGGAATGGAAACACGTCTCAATGTGGGACTGTGGTAGAAAACGGGCCATGTCAGATCCATTTTGATGTCAAGTCTAAAATGTCGCGGGAACTCCTGCATAATTTCTGGAGTGGTTGTAATACCGCCACGTTTTTTCCACATTACATTGTAAAAGTTGCTGACCTCCGTCGGTGCACGGTTTGTATGGCTTCTTCTTCGTGTTTCTGCAACAATTCTTTGGACCCGTGGAAAAAAATCGAAGCTTTGTCGCAATTTCAACAATGACTCGGCAAATGCCTTGGGATACGCAAGAAACGTGAGCACCACATAGGAGGTTATCATCATTAAGGCCACAATATAATAGTTGGTGACGTCACTTGGCTTCGTGGCCGCTGATAAGTGATTCAATGCATATGTTGATGCTAATAGCATCGCGTTGATATAGGTCGAATGCTCCATATCCGTAGCATTTATCTGCAAAACAAATTAATTACAAATACACTGTGCAAGTACAAAGTGGAGATAGATGAGGGTGAAATATAAATTCCATCAGGCTTTGTCTTCGCTATTGGTACCTATATTAGTCCTCCATCAAATTAACAAAAAAAGTTAGTGTGGTAAATAGTAGTGGCAGCAATAATAATAATAATAAGGTGTAGGGATGTGACGGCCCTCGCCTACCGAAAGTCGCAAGAGCTGTTGCTTGAGGGTAGATGAAGAAACCTAAGGGGCGTGTTGCTAATACGTTTAAAGTTCAGTGCCACCTCTCTACCCCCCTCTAGCTCCCCCTCTAGCTTTCTGACGGTACGGTTAGGGAGAAATTAATTTGGGTGCGGATCCTTTCCCCTGGAGGCCTTTTGGAGGCTAGCCAGGGGTTGATCGACTGGCTTGGGAGCCTGTTTAGCTTAGCTTGGCCCAAGGAACAATCATGCCAAGTGGTGTGTTGCCTGAGACAAAGACGCATGCTGCCATAAATTCCCCCTCTTATTAGGATTCCGTACACAAAGGATAAAAATGGGACCCTATTACTAAAGCTCCGCTGTCCGTCCGTCCGTCTATCACCAGGCTGTATCTCATAAACCGTGATAGTTTCAAATTTTCACAGATGATGTATTTCAGCACGACTATCGCAAGACGGCGCCATTTTTCTCGCAATATCCCTCTCTCTCTTATTAGAAAACTTACAAAGAGGCGTATAGTGCGAGAAAAAATCGAGAGTGCTCGCGCGCCATCTCGTGATAGCAGTGCTGTTGCCGCTATAACATATAACAAAAAAAAACAAGTGGGCTTCAATACAACACAACCGTGATAAGTTTTTGCCGTTTTTATAGATAATGGTACGGAACCTATAGATAATGGGATTCGCACTTGGCCAGATTTTATTTATTCGTATGGCTAATTCATCCGTTCTTATAATCCAATATTCATCTGCTGGACCCATAGGATAGCGTTCGATTCCCCCTCTAAAATGGTGTCATTGATAATAGATATTATAACACATACCTTATTGATTAAGTTAGTTCGCCAATCGTAAAAACGCAAAGTACCGTCTTTGTACATTTCATGAGTTATGAGTATAAATAAGCAGGCCGTGAAGTTAGTAGTCACCAAAATTATTAGCGTGTAACCAATGACAATGCTCCAAAAACTGTGCGTTGTTGACAACGCAAAATAATCCTCGATTCTGTAAACTCTGAAATAATGTCGCCATATTAACTGCAAGTATTTTTCCCTCTACAACAGAAGTCCTTGCAACAATTCGTCAACTGTGTGCAGCAGTGTTTTCCAAATCTTGGGATTAGGTGTCAATGCGGACCCCGAGCACAGAATAGATAATAGTACAAGTACAGAAGGGACACTCCCTTGATCTTTACAAAAGGCGCTTTTTTCTCAGCTAAAACATTAAGATTTATGGCCCTCTGACGTCGTCGACGACGACGTCGACGTTCATCACTACAAGTACATGCCGGTTCCCCAACGTTGGGGCACCGGGATGTACTTGTAGCGATGAACGTACAAATCACGGAGTGTCCGCCCCTTGCCCCGAGCTCCATTAGGGCCACAACCGGGAACAACGCTAGGAGGATGATGATGACAACAGAAGTCCTTGCTTTATGGGTATTTGGTGTTGTTCCTGGTGGCGTGTAACGACAACAAGGCTCCCAGGGATGCGAAAGTTCCGCGTCAGAATGAATTCGGGTCATTCCCATCTTCCAACCTATCCACCCCAGGTTCATACTACAGGTTCTATGCAACAGGGGTGGATAGGTTGGAAGATGGGAATGACCCATGAATTCGACATCCACAGCACACTATTACTAGGGAGTAGGTCAGTCTCCCAGCATTGTTGTGTGAAGGTCATTACATATTTGTCACAACAACTTGTAGGTACTTAATGTATTTGTTACTTAAAAAATAAAAATAATAATCTGACGGTAGATAGTTACTAACTATAGTGTTTACACAAGTACAATGAAACAACACTGTTGCAGTAGGCTGCTTACTTGTTTTATTGCTACATAACACATATTTTTTACATGCATAAGATTGTGTTAATTTTAATAGTAGTTTTACGTCACACCTGGCCATAATGCCATAACACGGGTGGTAATTCGTAAAGCCCCAGAGCGCATATTTATGGCCCTCACCTCGGTTCGGGCCACAAACACCTGCGATCTGGGGCATTCACGAATTCACCGCCCTAGTTACGTAATGTACTATTACGCATTGTTATTACCACATTTTATTTGGTGTTTTTTATTTAGACAATTGCATGTCTCAGTGTTGCCTGCAAATAAATCACAGTCGACAACGATTCTGATGTTACCCGCTAGTTTTAAGTTCACTTTTGTAATTTTTATGCATGTATTGCCTAAAAATTATTCAATTGTTCGTTTAGTTTAGTAACGGTAACCTGCGTCACGGCCCTCGTGACAACATGCTGAGTTAGGCTCCCGTTTAGCACATTAGGTATATAAGACTACCTTTTGATTGTATTTTCTTTTTTCCGAGTTTTGTGTTCTAAATTAATAAATTCTTATTCTTAACTTGCTATAGTTAAAGCGATACCTTTCGTTTATTCTATCTATAGCAAGTTCGCGTGACAGATTGCATAGTATGCGTGCTTGGGGCTGCAGCAGTCACCTGTAATAATGAATATTGTCTGCCTTGCGGTCAAGTTATAAGACAAGATAATTTTCTCGCTCTGCCTTATAGCTTGCAGGACTCCAATGTTACCGTACAATTTACCGTACCATCCCTAAGTACAATATCATCACAACTCTTACTGGAAACACTCAACATGGGAAAGCAGTCCTGATAAGCCCGAAACATGTGATAATTTATGCCGCAACTTCGTCAACGTACATACTTGATCGCCTTAAAGTATACTTCACCGATTCAAAATCTTAAATATGCTATTAGACTTTCCACTGGGTTAGCTTTAATTACAGTGCTCTAGTTAAAACTTCCACCGTTATTATTTTATTTTATAAAAACTCGATTGATTGACCGGTTTGACCATAGTCTCACCTGATGATAGAGCCTTATATGAAGTTCACTGGTTAAGTAACAGCCTATTCACTCTTGTTTTGAAAGCACCTAGATCGTAATTCTCAGGAAATACTCACATTTCTTAGGAGCTCGCATTAAGAAAGACGAGGCATCACAGACAGCCCCATGTGCAGAGCGTGCATGGAAGCAGAAGAAACAACCAAACATATTCTACTGGACTGTAAACAGGTAGAAGTATACAGGAAAAAACACCTAGGGTCTCCGGACACACTAAAGAACGCAGTCAGCAATACCAAGGCACTCACAAACTTTCTGGAGGAGCTGGGGTGGTTAGAGCAGCGCTACCCCACCGATTCACGCAAAATAGGCACATTGGATGTCGACTTGCGGAAACGCCCAGTAAAACTAACTAATTAAGAAAGACGAGGCAAAACTACAGGACGGGGTTTAATGTGAAGATGCGTTTTGCGAAAAAGGGACAAAATTTTAGCTTTGTGATTATATTCTCTTGTGTTACTTTTTTCTCCATTCGTCTATATTTTTAATCCTTTTTCGAGACAGTTCAAAATTATTGACTATTTTATTGGGTGTCAACATCCAACATTTTTGACTTATTTTCATCATCATCAGAATAATCCGAAAGCCGTCCACGGCTACACATATGCCTCTCCCAAAGAGTGCCGCAATAACCGGTCCTGCGTCACCCGGTTGGCTCATGGATACTGCAACTACGCGTCATTGCTCTGAATATTTGTATGTTTACTCACGTGACAAAATCAATCATGTTAAGGACGTTCGGCCAGAATTGAATCGGAAGACAGTTGTCAGAAGTGAGCAGTCTATAGAACGGTATCAGAGACATCACGTCCAGCATGATTAAGAATTTTGTTTTCGAAAGGTGTTCTCTCCTCTTTGCAACGTCAGCCAGTCTAAAAAAAGAACATATAAAATCAGCGAACGTGAAAACCATAGAATACGAGCTCCTTACAAACTATCCAAACACGTGCCTAAAACCCGGTATGCGTATGTGCGAACTAACCGGCTGCCTGGCATCGTTTTGACACCCCGCCCCCATCCTCGCATTGGTACTGACAATGGCACCGTTCTGTGGGGCCATTTTGCGGTGGTACTAAAGGCCTCCACCCACCGGACGCGTGTGCTGCGCGTTTGCTGCGCGTTTGCTGCGCGTGTGCTGCGCGTGTCGGGCGCGTTCGAAGCGGTATATTCACACCGGAAGCGGGTGGCGTGTAGCAACGCGTGTGCCGCGCTGCTGCTGCGCTGCTGCTGCGCTGCAGCTGCGCTGCAGCTGCGCTGCCGAGTTGTAACTTTAGCGCCGCGCGGGCCCGCCTTCGAAACGCGTTCGATGTGTGTTTGAAGTGTAGTTTCAATGCTTTACAACTTGCGCGTGTGCCGCGCAGCACACGCGCCGCGCACGACACGCGTCCGGTGGGTGGAGGCCTTTAGACTTCTATGGTTTTGTCGTATACAATGCTACAACTACATGTGACAAATTAAAAAGTAGGTCGAGGCCTCCGTCAGTGGTCAAAACTTCTGAGCCTGGCAACTGTTTTTAAATCTATACTAAGTTAGTATTATAAAGAGAAAAAGTCTGCGATATTGCAGCTTTGTATGTGTAATCTGTGAAATAACTGGCCCGATTAAAAAATAAAATCATGTGTTAGTAGGTATAAATTATATTTTGCAGTGGTTATTTGGTTGATTTCCATACTCTGTGGAATTCCAAAGAAAAGTGTGATGAGACTTTGTTTACATGATAAGCCAAGTAAGGATTGAATAGACATTATTGAGACAACTCGATTGCCCTCTCTGTTACAGTTACCTGCCCTTCTTGGTTTTGAAAGAGAGCACAACAAAAGGGTCCCGTTTCCACACCATACGGCCGTCCGAGCGAGATAATAGTTTAGTAAATATAAGACACAATGGGTAAATAATAGCACGGCTATCATAGGACGGCCACGGCCTGCGCTGTTCGCGGCGACAGATTATCTGTGTCTTTCTAAACGTGCTAATTAGAAAGAGACGTATAGTCTATGTCGCCGCTTGTGGACGCTCTGTGATAGCCATACACAATGATGTAGGTAATATAAAAAAGAGGTAGATGGGTTATTTTCGCTCCAAAACTGGCGCACTAAAACCGAGTCAATTGCACCGTGTCTGGAATGGAAACGTTAAAACGTGTGCTGCCACAGCTGTCTGATTTGGTGGCCATTTTTAAACACGGAATTTCCGTATAGACAACGTATCTACACTTTATATTACATCATTGAAAATTCTGAACAAACCTGTGCACTATGTAAAGAAAGGTATCGATAGCGTATATAATGTCGCAAACATACACGTAGCTATATTTGATGATGGTCAGTGAAATCTCCGTTTCCATAATATCACTGCAGTATATGAATGGGTAAAGACTCTCTAGAGGGCTCTGAAAATACACAAAATGGTACAAATACCTATTACATTACGGTAAAATACTCTAAATAAAAAATAAAAAATTGAAAATAAAAAATAGCTTTGACATTATTAAGACAACCTGGAAAGTAATTAATATGGAGACTAGTAGATCGAAAAACACACCGACTGATCTTAAAATAAAAATTGATGGCAGAATTGTAGATTCTAGTTTGGATAAGTAGCTACTGAATTTGAATATTTCTTTACTGAGATACCAGTCTCCACAACTAAGTATTTAAATTCATCACCTTCCTCTGCCGTTACATTGTTGAAAGAAAACGCCCCAGAATATAATACAAACCTCCATTTTGAACACGTTAGTTTCTCAGATGTAGTAAAGGCGTTTAAATCGATTAATGTCAAAAAAAAACTAGTGATCTCTGGAGAGTTTCTGTTCATGCACTCAAATCCATTATAGAAATCATAGCGCCTGAGTTGGCAGTTATATTTAACAACAGTGTCGATTGCGGCGAGTTTCCTGATGTAATGAAACATAGTAAAATCACTCCGTTATTCAAATCGAGTAGCACTACTCACCCCACTAACTTCAGACCAATATCTGTGCGATTAGCAAAATTTTTGAAAAATTAGTTTTGTCGCAATTAATAAAACATTTTAATATAAACAATTTGATGCATAACATGCAATTTGGATATACCCGGGGTCGCTCGACAACCGACGCTGGTGTCGAGCTGATTAAACACATTTTCGATGCCTGAGAGGAATCACAAAATGCTTTAGGTATCTTCTGTGATTTATCCAAGGCCTTCGACTGCGTTTGTCATGAAACATTGACCAGGAAACTCGACTACTATGGAGTCAGAGGATCAGCACTGAATTTACTAAAGTCGTACTTACATGGTAGAATACAAAGGGTCGAAGTGAATGGACATCGATCACCGGGGTCATTGGTCTCTATGGGTGTACCGCAGGGATCAATATTGGGGCCTTTCCTGTTACTTATCTACATAAATGACTTGCCATATCTCGTAAAGACCCACCATGATATAGTATTGTTTGCTGATGACACTTCACTAATTTTCAAACTTATAAGACAGCAAAATGCTTGCAATGACGTAAACAATGCTATTTCTAAAGTAGTAAATTGGTTTAATGTTAATAATTTATTGTTAAATGAGAAGAAGACTAAATGTATTAAATTTGTGAAAGATGAGGAATTGGAACTAGTTGATAGTACAGTTTTTCTAGGTTTAACGTTAAATTCTAAGCTTCAATGGGGTTCCTATATTGCTAATCTCTCGAATAGACTGAGTTCTGCAGCATTTGCTGTACTGACACAATTAAAAAAAAAAGCGGCCAAGTGCGTGTCGGACAACGCACAACCAGGGTTCCGTCCCTATTAAAAAGGTCATGTCAGATCCACCATACCCCCTAGCCATACCCCTGGGGGTAGGGTGGACTGAACCATACCACCGTTAGTAGTGCTGGGATTTGATGGAAATATAGAAAAAGAAATAGGTACAATTTTTTTAATTTCATTAAACTAAAAAAAACCGAAAGCCGTTCTGGCCATTTTTTACCTTAGGCACTACTGCTTGACACTGCCAGTAGTGTCATGGGTAAAAAATAATTTCCTTTGACACTACAGTGGCCTTAGTAGTTTTCCCTTGGCACGCGGGGCACTATTATCTTATCTTCATACCTGTATCGTAACTGCCATATGTCCACGTTCATAACCAACCTATACTATGAGGCAGGCCGGTGTAGATACGACGACGAGTGAAGCGAGGAGGAGTGTTAGGTGTACTGCGACTCTGCGGCCCTACAGCGCGCGAGCCGAGCGAGCGAATCGAGCGTGCCGCGGCTGCAGCCGGCGAAGCTCCAAACCTAACTTTATTCGAAAAAAATATCCGTAGTCGGTTCTGGCGCTTCGCGGGCCGCTGCCGCGGCACGCTCGCTTCGCTCGCTCGGCTCGCGCGCTGTAGGGTCGTAGTACACCTAACACCCGCCAATCGCATCGGCCGGTTCTTTTGCGTTTAGTCAGGCGCGGGACACTCCGCGATTTACGTTCAACGCTACAAGTACTTACATGCCGGTGCCCCAACGTTGGGGACGTCAGAGAGCCATAAATCTTAATGTTTTGGCTGAGAAAAAAGCGCCTTTCGTAAAGATCAAAGGAGTGTCCTTTCTGTAAATGTACTATTATCTATTTTGTGGTTTAGTCTGGTTTCAACCGTGAGACTTGTTGGTTGTCAGGTATGTCGAAATGTTCAGTCAATAACTGCGTAAATACCAACAAAAAAACTTGAAAAAAAGATGGGATTTATTTCTTTAAATAATTTATTTTCATAACATAATGAAAATTGTGTAAACTCATTGTAATTTAATAGTTTTGAACATGTTTTAAATAATTATTTTTGTTAGTTCAAATGACAAAGTCGCGGAACATAAATCTAAGGAGTCGGTATACTTAGATACTTTTTTTATGATGTCGTTACCTACATAATTATGGTTTTCATTTTAAGATTTCCAAAAAATCCTCAGCGACGTGCAAAATGGGCTGCTCGCGACAGCCGAGGTGTTTTTTTAAACCAAACGACTCGCGTGTCGTTTGTTCGGCTCATTTTAATGATTCGGATATATTATAGGTTATACGAAAAAAAATGGAGAACAGGTTTACTAAAACTGCCACACCTCTCATGAACGTACCTAAGCCCATTTCTTTCCGTTACATATATTTTTAATTTCAATTACTTCCAATATACTTAGCTTTATCATCTGCCTTCTGGCAAAAGGTAATTAATTGCATTAATGAACTACATATAATAAAATTCTATAATACAATCCCAACACATCATTTGGAAATGCGCAAATTGTTGCCAATTTTCATCATCATTCATTTTTTGACCTTATATCTCGTAATACTCGTTTTATAGATGTCGGATGATCATGAAGTGACGTTCAAAACCCATAGGATCGTTTTAATAAAATCGACAGCTGATCTCTACTTGACTGTACGCTTACATTACATCGCAAAAAAGAAAGTATTAAAAGTAAAGGCAGGTCGAAAATACAATTATTTAACAAACTGAATCTATTTCAAGGAAACTAAAATGACTTCTTTTTATGGACTCTGTCAGCTGTACTATATGTACTTACGGAAATCTCATCAATTGTTTTGTATATAATATTTGTACAAATATTTGAAACTGTTTATTCCCCACTTGCAAAATAAAGAAACCAGATTTATTTGTGCTTTCTGTTGAAATAAATAAAATTTATAACGCGACTCCATTCATTCGCTAAACGCTAACTAAAGTTTTGACGTGAGCAGTCAATTCACATTGTATGTCTCAATAAACTAAAAAGTATTTAATCTTTTGATGTTGGTTTGCTAATATGGTGCTTAGGGTCTAAAACACTGAGTTCTTTTTTTTATGAAATACCTTGATGCAGGTTATAAATTAACGCTAATAGCAACTACTGAAATGTACTAGAGCTGTCATTCTGGGGCTCTGGGGCACATTTCCTGGCATATTTGCTTGACATTGTGCATCTGGTTCTATATACTAAATCAATGGTTACTACAGATAACGGTAGTCTAACTTTTTCAACTACACTGCGTGATACTGATAACGGTAACAGGACATTTGGGATAAATATTATAAAGCATAATATAGTGCAGCACTACGGTGGTATAGTTCAGTCCCACCCTACCCCCAGGGGTATTGCTAGGGGTATGGTGGGTCTGACATGAAAAAGGTCATATCGTTACTGAAAACTTATGGCACTTACGTCCTTTTCTTTAAGGAAGGCAGTTTTTTATAAATATCTCGAAAACCTTTGAACCGATCTTGTTCAAAACAAATATCGCTGAAAGAATTTTATAAGCCCTATTAGCATTATTTTTTTCATAATTTTAAAGTACACGGTTCAAAAATTAGAGGGGGGGGGGACACAATTTTAGTGACTTTCGGGGCGATTATCTCCGACTCTATTCACTTAATCCAAAAAATTGCTTAGAAACCTTATATTTATTTTGAAAGGCCTGTCGATTGATGTACCACACGTGGGCTTGCAATGAAAAAATAATTTTTGTGATTCAGTTTTATGTATGGAGTGCACCCCTAAAAAAAATCTTTTTTAGTAATTTCATTGCAAAACTATGTAGCGGTTAACAAAATACACCCTATCCTCAATTTTTTATTCAAGTACACCTTATGGTTTTCGAGTAAAATGCCTGTGACATACTGACGGACAGACAGACAGACAGACATGACGAATCTATAAGGGTTCCGATTTTTGCCATTTGGCTACGGAACCCTAAAAATGAACATTCTCCCAAAATTTCACGAGAATCCGTTGAAATTTGAATTTTGGCTCAAACTGAAACATACAACTACGCTTCACTCGTTCGTTCGATTATTTGATTCAATGGCTTATAACTTATAAAACATATCGGCTGCGTGCCACCATCAGTCACGCACGACTTTTATTCATTGACATTTGACATTCACTTTGAAACTGCTACTCACGTTGAAAAGTAGTAAGTCAATCAGCGGTTCTTGTAGCATATCATGCATACGGAACTTCGACTTTACGATATGGAATTATGTTTTGGGGTAACTGCACTGACGGTGAGATAGTTTTCCGAAGTCAGAAAAAATGTATTCGTGCCATATGTGGTATCCCGCCAACGGAATCATGTAAGCCACCTTTTATTAGACTAAGTATATTGAGTCTGCCATGCTTAAATATCTACGAAATTGCTTGTTATGTTAACATCATCATAAATTTAAGAGCCGGGCTCTTGTCGGTGGAGTAATCGCCACTCTGTTCTTCTCTCAGCCATCGTTTTGAGCTCCTGATACGACGTTACATTAACTTTCTCTTTAGCTTGGTCCATAAACGCACGTCTTGGTCTCCCCCTGCCTCTCCTTCCTTCTATCTTTCCTTCAATTAGTTTTTATGTAATTGTCATGTCCTATCAGGTGCCCCAACTTATTTCCCCTTCTGTTTTCAATCGTGTTTAGTAGACATCTTTTTTCTCCTATCAAATTTAGAACCTCTTCTTCCGTTCTTCTTTCTGTCCAACTAATACCTTCCATCCTTCTCCATGCCCACATTTCAAATGCGTTCAGTCTGTCTCTATCACGCTGGGTAAAGTCCACGTCTCGCTTCCGTACAGTGCTATGCTCCAGATGTAGGTCTTAATAAATCGTTTTCTGATATTTCGATATATTTTTGCTTTTAATATTTGCTTTTTAGCATTGAAGGCTTTTTTAGCAATGGCTATGCGTGCGATGATATCCGAAGTGCATCTGGAGTCACTGGTTATAATGCTGCCTAAGTATTTAAATGCTTTGACTTGTTCAATGGCAGAACCTCTAATTTTGATCGGGTCCATTATTTGGCTTGTCTTAGATGCAATTAATGTTTTGGTCTTTTTTATATTTATTTTTAGTCCAAATTCTGTGAATATGCGGTCCATTTATGTTATGTTAAATATAATCAAAAACATTTCCCTCGTTTTAATAGTTCGCGTCAACGGGGTAAGACCTGCAATACATTTTCATGTAAAACAGCCATGCTCTCAAAAAGTGTTCTTGGGATGGCATCAAGAATCTTCAATTAGTTGCCAAGAAACATTTTATATGCTTAAGATCTGATGCTGTTCAAAAAGAAACTGTTTGCCCTTCTAGTGGAAAAGGCATATTATTCATTTGACGAATATAGAAAAGACGATTTGTTAAATTCGCACTAATTTTGTTATTTTATGTATTAGGAAAAGCACGATGCATGAAAATTGTGGTATCATATAACTTTAAGCCGATTTCGTTCTATATTTTGTTACACATTCGGGTAAAACATAGTGATATCAAGCTGTGTCATTTTATAACATCTGTATAACCCATGTTTAGCAAATAAATACTTTGACTGTAGACTTTGACGCGCAGCACTGCTGACCGCTACTCTTTCTCGCATACACTACTTACAGGTACGTAATTCCAAGATTTGGCGTAGACCGGTGAGTGGTGGCTGACCCCAGGTTCCCCTCAAGCATATCCGGGAAAATCGCTAGGAGTGGAGCTAGGGTGATGATGTAAGAAAGTAGATCTTACCACAACTATCTTGACAATGACGAGACACAGAATGATGAGACGGAAGATCGGATGAAAGGGCAGGAAGATTATGTTCATCCAATCTATGGTGTCTGCCTCGTCTTCGCATTCCTCATCGTCCTTTTCATCATCTTCTAGTCGGAATGACATTTTTGGAATAACCTATGAATATGTTTGATTGTTTCATTTCATTAAGGTAACCGATATAGCCCTCCGAATCACAAAACTTATGTGCTAACTTATATCGGCGCGGCGTGGGTAGGCCCCCCACAAGGTGGAAGAGGAAATCCTGACGCACAATTCTGGGACCAAGCAAGAGTGAACCAGTCGGTACTCAAGGTTAACAAGATTAACTGGTAAAGCTCGCGGGAGTCCGCTGTACACGGGTAGCGCAGGTCCGCTTATTGTGGCACTCTTTGGGGGAGGCCTTATGTTCACCAGTGGCCGTCTTTCAGCTGATATGATGATCGTGAGTGGAATGGGAGTTGGAACCGATGGAAGAATATGGAGCAGAAAGAAATACTGTATACTTACTCGGCGTGCATTATTACTCATTTTGACTTAGGGATATTCTGAGGATTCAGAAATATTAAACACTGAATCAATTATAATTAACACCATTAAATGGCAATATTTCGAAGTCGTTGCAGAAAAATTCTGCAAATATCTAATTTGCTGCTGTCTAGCAACTGTCTAGCTCTAGCTGATGTATGTCAAAGTTTTATATACTCGTACTTCTACAGATTTGTTAACTTGTTGCTAGTGTCTTAGGCCGGCCTTAGACCTACAATAACTTTGCACAATATTTTTATGGCGCAATATAATTGAACTACCTCTTGCCATCAAACGCTCAATATTTTCACGCAAAAATTGCACAATAACTTTGATGCGTCCTCGTGGTGGCTAAACATAGTCTAAAACATATTGTGCAATACTGTTCCTAGACGGTACAATAAAAATAGATGGTGCAATAAAAACTAAACTGTCACAAACTTGTGTTAAATCATTGCGCAATCTTCAATAATAACCGTAAACGGTCAAAAATATTGCACAATTCGTAATTTTGTGCGATTTAATTGATCGTTACGAGCCAGTCTTCAATAAACATTTGGTTATAAAAAAATACAGGTTGATTCAAAGCCATTAATTATATATAGATGAATGTGTGTAAGCGAGCCATTTTTCTGGCGAGACCTGTACCAAGGCAGCGGTAACTTGTACATGCGCTTCCTAAAGGCGCCGTCAATAGAATTTGCTAACTATGTAAACAAACCGCCATAGTGAAAGACAATTTCAATATGGCGGTTTGTTTACATACCTAGTTAGCAAATTCTATTCACGGCGACTTTAAATAAATAAAAAAAATATTGTTTAATTCAGACCGAGATCCAACAATTGGGACTTACAAAACTATGTTAGAATTACACGTTACATTACACTACATTAAGATTATAGAAAAAAGGCAGGAGCAAGTAGCGATATATTACTCCCTACTTGGCCCTACCAATGACCACCTCAACCCAATACTTGGTGAGCGGGCAATCAAGGCACTCTGCCAACACCCTCAGCATACTGTTGCTGCTGCGCATCAGCAGTGAGGCTATTCTTTTTCGCCGAATGGCATAAAAGTCGTCCGCATGGGCCTCTGCAAACATGACCGAAGCACTGCAGTGCTTCGGCAGCTTCAACTTTAGTCATTAGCTCGTGGCTTTCAGAGCCCACTACATTGCCGTGAATTCTGATGACCCCCTTTAAAAATATATAGTTATCTCCCCCATATCATCATCATCAATCATTTTATAAACATTTCTAACTATGAAAATTGCGAACAAGGAAACAGACAGTCATATGTGTATCGTTTTTTTGATGTCTGCTATGTTGTCGGATTTTGTCTACATATACCCCAGGAAAATTTCGTTTTTTTCAAACATTAATTTATAACAGCGTTTTTTTTGTTTGTTTAATTTTCAAATGTTATTCTAAGATGCCTTATCCAAGAATCCTACAAAATTTCCATCGGGAAGTAAATATATAAAAATAAATGACACATCCATTATTGTTTTTTGTGCGATTTATTTATTATTCTTGATAAGCTCCTGTAAATTTACCAAAACAAAATTTTAAATATCTATTAATATTTTTCCTCTTTTTTCAGGAATTGGTTTAATATCGATTTTTTTGATGATTAATATTTTGGGTGGATTTTGAGTCTAAGTAATTACTAAAATGATAATATATCAGTTACACACAAACATGCTGCTGTTATGAATTATTTCAAAAATTACATTTTTTTCAATACTAATGAAAATAAAATGCTTGGGCTAATATGTGTAATTTATTAAATGATGGATGTCATGCGTTACACAGAAAAATACATATCACTGGATAAGATCAGATAGAGTAGGTTCTTATAAGTTTTTGAAATTTATCAATTTTTGAAGTTTTATTTTTACACTAGCTTCTGCCCGCGACTTCGTACGCGCAGAAATAATAGTTTACATGGTATTCTTATGTTTAACCATACTACATACTGAAAATAAAGATTTAATTTCCATTGATTGTGCGTGTAACAGTTCAAAGTCTCTTCGAATCTTTCTAAATAAACTACTTCATAAACTTGGTCGTCAATAATATTATAAAGGTGCCCAAAGTATCCTTTTAGAGAGCGCTCCCTATGCGAGTCCCAGGTCCGAAGACCCTAGGGCGAGCCCGACGGGCACTCACTATACTAAGGTGTCTTGCATGCGAGACCTGCGGCCAAAGTGCCCAGCGGTGAGGCAAGTAATGTAATATAATAATAATATATACCTATTAGTTATAAGGTATTGGCATGACTATCCACTTCAACTCACGAAGCTGACCTACTCAGAGAAATATAACATTCCTAGGCTCTTTATAATATAGGTCAAGGTCATTGCCTTCGTGGGATGAAGAGGGTAGATACTCATACGGTTCTGCTGCACCTTAAATAGTGCTTAAATGCACGCATTCTTGCATGAACATAAGTAACATTAGATAAGAAGTTTAAGTGTCACATCAGTAGGTATAACAAACACCGACTTATTTGTGAGCGCACTATTCGCCAACAAACTGATCTCAGTTTGGCGAAATTTGTTGTATACCTACCACATAAGTACATTTTTGAGATAATAAATAAATAAATAAATAAGAGAGGCTGAAGGCCGAGCTTTTCATTTTTTTTATGTGATAGGTGGCAAACGAGCAGACGGATCACCTGATGGTAAGCGATTGCCGCCGCCCATGGACACCTGCAACACCAGAGGTGTTGTGAGTGCGTTGCCGGCCTTTAAGATGGGTGTACGTTCTTTTCTTGAAGGTTTGAAGGTCGTATCGGTCCGGGTCATTGGAATAAAAGGCCTAAGGCTCGAGGGCCTAAGGCCCGATCCCCCACGGATACTCGTTGTCTCCGAGTAACTTGCAAGCGAAACCTGAGGACCGAAGTCCCGGAGGTAAACGGGGAGGCACGCGAAGACAAACAGACAAAAACTTTTGGATCGTGTTCTGTTATCGATTCTAAGTATCCCCCGCAAAGTTTTTCTCGAATATCTTCCATGTACAGACTTTCGACCGTCTTCAGCTTTATTATATGTACAGATTACTCCTCGGACCTAAATAAACAAGTATAACGTATAGTAAGTATTTGACGACCCCTTTAGCCTAGGAGGTAGTGACCCTGCCTATTACGTAGCAAGAGGTCCTGGGTTTGAATCCCGGTAAGGGCATTATTTGTGTGATGAGCACGAATATTTTTTTCCCAAGTCATGGATGTTTTCTAAGTATTTCAATATTTATTTATCTAAGTATGTGCATCGTCGTCTAGTACCCATAGCTTTGCTTAGTTTGATACTAGGTCGTTTTGTGTAAGGTTGTCCCCCAATATGTATTTATTTATAAAACTGCACCTAATTTACGTGTAGAAATTTAATTAAAACGTCACTCTTTAAAAAAATCCTGTCTTATCCTGAGTCATGTCTTGGGTTTAAGACGAAGATGGTTTATTTTTCCATTATATTTGATCCCTGAATCATATTTTTTTAATAAAGATCTTAATGAGGCTGCAGGAACTCAAACAATATATTTTATAACACAATTAAGGTCCTCTGTTTACAATCAGGCGTCGAGTTCCAAATCATTCCAGACAGTGGTAGAAACCAAAACAGAAAAAAAGTTAATTAAATTCAATTTAAAGTGAAGTCGTCTTTTGTCCTCAAGCCAATAATTAAGGCAAGAAAAAAATTAAACCAAGGATCAGACACTTGAAGTATTAATTTGTGTACATAATACACCGTTTTCCCGCCAATGTTTGCAAGTTGGTTAAAAATAATATTTTCCTAATGAACTGGATAAAGTTTAAAGCCGAATAATTCTTTGTGGGCACATTCCTGCTCGTCATTATTAATTTATGATACCAGTTTTTGTACGACTGGTTCCAACAAAGAATGTTAAGTACTTTGAAAATAATTATTAGTCTAATCTGAGATCAAAGCTACGATCGCTTACGGCTTTTATCTGCAGTTTTGGAAATAGCTTTTTTTTCGAAGCCTATTAGAGTGTCCTACTGCTGGGCAAAGGCCTCCCCTCTCGACCCGCCCCGGATTTCAGAAATCTCTGGCCAATCGCTACAAAATGCGTCCAGGTCGTCCCGCCATCTCCGTATCGGCCTGCCACATCGCAGCCGCCCATCGTGTGGCACCCACCCCGTGGCTATTTTCGCCCACCTCTGGGGATGCATGCGGCAGACGTGGCCAGCCCATTCCCATTTCAGCTTTGCGGTCTTATCCCCAACGTCGGCAATGCGGGTTTTTGAGCGCAGCGTAGAGTTTCGGATACGGTCGATCCGTTTCACTCCGAGTATGCTACGCTCCATAGCCCGTTAGCAAACCTTCAATTTGGTATTTTGTGCCGCGGTGAGTGACCATGTTTGTGCACCGTAGGTTAGGACGGGCAGAATACACATATCGACGAGTCTTCGCGTCAGGGTCAAAGGAAGATCTCCCTTGAGATGCTCTTTTATAGACCAATAGCTTCTCCAGGAGTTCTGGATTCATCTTTCAATTTCTTTATCCTGCCTTTGGCTGAAGAAATTACTTTATTTGGAAATAGCTAATATCTTATATTTTAAAATGATTTCAGAAGATACCAAATTGTTAAAAAAAAGTAAACAAAACTAAAAATCAAAAAAAGTTATTAATGTAAGTTTACTTATTAGGGGATGCACTTTCGATATCCGTTAGATATTTTCTAATATCTCTTATATTTACGGAGTAATCGCCTGGCTACATTTAACGAATACACCCTGTATATATAGTTTGAGTCCCGTTTGTATGGAGCTACGATATAAACGAGTTCCACGCGGACGGAGTCGCGGGCAGAACATAGTGTAAAATATAAATCTTCGAAATAGCAGTTTCAGGTTTATACTACACTATCGTTAGAACATAAAGATTCCTCCAGACTTCGTCTGCCTAGTTGAACTGCAATATTTCTTAGACATTACAACTTTGTAACAGTATTCTCTAGTATTAACTAGGAACTAACACAACTAGCAATTTGTCTACTTTTAATCACTTTTAATACTATAAGTTCGGAAGCTGGAACTATTTCAGTCACAGTCAAACTCTTTAGTTACCGCGCCACATATTCGTAGTTAAGGGTAAACGTAAGCGTGGTATTTTCATAGAAACGATTTTCGGACAACATTCTTTTATTACAAAAAAATGTAGCATAATGTGATTCTCAAGAGAAGAGAGAGTTTTTGTTGAAAAAAGGTACAATATTTTTGCAAAACGAATAATTTTTTAAAGTAATAAAAAAAAACATTTGAAAGTTTTTTATTTTTGCGCTGTTGTAAACCTAGTTGCAAAAGTAACATAACATTAATTTGCAACAAATATAACCCGCAACGTCTTTGAATTTAAAATTCACGTCAAAGTTTATAAAGACAAACCAAACTTAAAATGAACAGTGAAATGAATTCACTGATTGACATTCACACATTCTTTTGATGTAAGTACATTGTCTGGGTCTACCCTTAAGTCAGTTGTCAACAAAATCTTGCATCGCGCTCGTAATTTTTTCTTACAGATTAATTCACCTCATTTCAGTTTCTAAAACGATCATCTAGCTACCCTTTAACAAACTCACACCCGAGCTCAAACACTCCGCAATGTTTAATTAGTACTTCACAAACACGCGCGAAACGGAATAGAGTGGTAGGCGCTATCTGCTAAATCTTCAGATATCAGAAATTTTATTTGTATAAACAAGAGTACAAAGTGATGTTGCATAAATTATAAAGCCAGTCTTGTTTTACCACAACATGGTGTACAAATATTTTGAATGTAGCAAAAATAATGATAAACAATTCGGTTTTAACGATTTAACCATAGTTATTAAGGTCTATTCATAATCCATTTGATATCACCTAAATATAACTATATTTTCAAATTCACATTAGATTACTATTTCCATAATTTACATTACCTGACTATGCCATTTATCTTAATAGTTATTATTTCATTATAAATTAACATTGTTCACTATGTGTATGTTCTTCATTCTCAGTATTCATGTAATTTATAGCTTGCATTTTGTCATGAACTTTTCATTCAATAACTGTTTGTGAATAAATGCTCAAATAATGTCTTCCTAAATAAATTGACACATACATTCATACGCGTACATAGTTGAGAGATTCAAATGCCTGGGCTGCGTGATAACTGATACCAACGGCAGAGAATTGGAAATTGAATATCGTAT
This sequence comes from Epinotia demarniana, assembly GCA_945867215.1. Classification (NCBI taxonomy): domain Eukaryota; kingdom Metazoa; phylum Arthropoda; class Insecta; order Lepidoptera; family Tortricidae; genus Epinotia; species Epinotia demarniana. The sequence continues at coordinate 23,592,167 of OX244271.1, read as the reverse complement.
CCAGGGTGCTCTAAGGTGTGCGGCGGGACTTCACAAAGTGTTAGTGTCCAAGATCATGGGCCGGAAAACTAAAACTCGCTTCTACAAAACTGTCATTAGACGGGTCTTAATGTATGGTTGCGAATCGTGGACACTGACACTAAAGGAAGAAAACAAGCTACTTGTTGCCGAACGCAAGATATTTCGGAAGATCTTGGGCCCCGTGCAGAGGGAAGATAGCTGTAGAATACGCAAAAACCAGGAACTGCAAGATATGTTGTCCGTGCCCATCATCATAGGGGAAATTAAATCTGCGAGACTCCGCTGGCTTGGACACCTTGAGAGAATGCCAGTAGACAGGGCGCTGAAGAGAGCCTACGTAGGACGGCCGAGCGGTCGAAGACCGGTTGGGCGGCCTAGATATCGTTGGAGGGACGATGTTGAGAAAGACCTTCGCGACCTGCACGTAGAAAACTGGGAGGAGATCGTAGAGAACCGGGCGCGCCGGCGCCAACTCGTATCGGAGGCCAAGATCCACTTCGGGTCGCTGAGCCAGCGGAGTAAGTAAGTAAATAAATTGAACGGCAGAGCCTTGAAAGTGTCAATAAAAATGTTACTTATTTTTATTGCCATGCATTGTACATTTTTCCTACTGAGTGATAAGTTTGTCTTTGCCTCTGAAAACCAACCAACACTACTGCCTCATTTAATTAAGATAATGGCTCCTACTCTTTTGCCGCAGCCACATGGCAAAGGGATTCTTTTCAGGCATAGTGCGCATCGCAACTCAGTGCCAAATCAAAACACTATTCATTAGCACTATCCCTTAATTATAATTACTTAGGCGTGTGAAATGTTTATGTGTGCCGGGTATTTACCATAATCAGATCTTTCAGTGAACCGACCAGGGGACCGATTTTTGACTTTCGAGCGCTCGAAAATCAAACAAAAGTAAATACGTTTTTAGTGTCATAATGGCAGGCACGTAGTTTCTACCAATAGAATTGAATACGTGTGGTCAATACCACTCGTTTTTTAATTTTCTATGGCTATTTCAAAATAGCCTTTTTGTAATTTTTGTCAGTTTTCGAGTGCAAGAGTCGAGCGCTCGAAAGTCAAAAATCGGTCCCTTAGTATGTTTACCAGTGTATTGTTTAATAGTTGTCTATTGGTTAGATAGTCAAGTGTCAATTAAATAAAACAAAAAAGTACAAACGGATAATTTTTTTATTACAAACCGTAAGAGCCCCACCGGTATATGCGGTGATGTGTTCGAATAGACATTACATTTAAAAATGTGTAACACTACCAAATCAATTGCCTATACGAACACGTCACCCCTACATACATGTATCAGGAACTTTGCTTAAGTTTTTTACCTATATATAAAAAGTATCTTATGTGACAATTCACGAGGTGCATTAAACTAATATAAAATTATTTGCCATGGTAGATGGTAGAAGAAAATGAAACATTATAGATACTGCTATTTCCATAATTGCATCATAAAATTATTTGTTATCGTCTAATTTTATGCTTCGTGCTTCGGAAACAATCGTTCTTTTTACACACTTTTTTATTGTTTCCAAGATTGTTTCCGTAATTCAAAGTGTAAAATTACAATGTTTGTATTGTAAAGCCGGATGAAGCGGGACTATTATCGATACCGTAAAACCGAGCTCTTCGAGTGCTTTACGACTGGACGTACTTTTGATTTTAAAGTTATACCAAGAGATAAAACGTTTTACGAGATCCGTGTAGTAAAATGACATTGAGATGGCGTCGTGTAAAATGTTCGCACACTTACACAGTATGTAATTAAGAAAGCTTTGTTTCCGGGACGTATCTTTTCAACCGATAACATAATAGGAGGTTCTCAATTCGGCGGAATATTTTGTTTTTTTATGTATGCTATTCTGTAACTTGTTTTAAGCTCACCTTAACGTTCACCCACAAATATAATCTCGAAGCCGCGATTAGAGGTCTAGTTTCGTTAGGCGCGACGGGTGAGATGAGCGTGAGAATAACAGCCCACCTCTCCTGTGACAGCCGTAATAATCTCACCCTGATACTTCATATTCATCTTTAATTTGACAGAAAATTGGCTTTGTATTTGACATTCCCTTTCCTGTTCGCTGACGCACGCGTTTTAGGCCCCACACTACAAATTGTTGTGTTGCGTGACGACACTCCTTGGGGCGCACTAACAAAGATAAATAAATAAATATAAATAAATATAAGAGGACAATCTTACACAAATCGAGCTAGTCCCATAGTAAGCTCAATAAGGCTTGTGTTATGGGTACTAGACGACGATATATATAATAGATAGAAATACTTAAATACGTAGAAAACATCCATGATTCAGAAACAAATGTTCATGCTCATCACACAAATATTTGCCCTTACCGGGATTCGAACCCAGGACCTTCAGCTTCGTAGGCAGCGTCACTACCCACTAGGCTAACCGGTCGTCTGATCTGATTTAAATGAGAGAGATCTTAAATGATTTTAAATGACACTGTTGCTTCCATTTTATCATCACTCCCGCCATAAAACAGCTATAAAATTCTGATTCGTCTCTATATTCGAATAAATTCGAGTTTTTGAATTACCATTACGAACCCTCCTAGTCTTCACGCAGGCGCAGCGAATAAATCATAAAATCGGTACGTACCTATTATTTGAAAATAATTTTCAGGTTTTTTTTATAAAGAGTTGTTCGAGTAAATAGTTGAATGGGCTTAGGTTAATGTCGTGTGTCGTCTATAGACAGGATTAAAATAAAGAATACGTTTTATCTCGGAAATTGTCCCTCGGGGAACACGCGGGCAAAGTCGCAGGAAAAGGTAGTAAGATAATACGGATATGTACTGGCTTCCGGCCTCGACGGCCTCTTCGTAGACCCGGGATAAAAGCTATCCTATATTTTAATCCAGGCAATGAACTATATTAGTGCAAAATTTCATGCAAATCTGTTGAGCCATTTAAGCGTGATTGAGTAAGAAACAGCTAAACTTACGCCTTTACAATATTAGTAGGAATATATTAATATAACTGTTTTCTCATTAGTAGAAAAAAACCAGCGTACAGTTAGCAACAAAAGCAGCTACGCAAAACTCTACGCGCAAACTTATCTTCGTCCTCGTGACACGTAAGACGTGTATACATTTTGCGTTACTAGGTCCCCGTAGCTACTTCTGTTTTTGACTGTACCACAAATATGGAAACTACATCAAAAACTTTTTTACGTTTAGGTTAAAATTGGTCACATTGTTCACACAACAATGGTCGATTTGATCGCAAATTGCGCGGCCAACGCCCTCAGCAACACTGATGACTGAAGATTTATAAACCTTAATGCAACGGCATAAGGTCATATTCTGGATACACCAGCTTTTCTTTTATTTTTTATTGTCGTCAACGTTGTATTTTTCAACACATTTTTCACCTTATTACATAGAAATAAGGTGCTAAAGCGTAAACATATTTTTGACGTGGACCATGCAATAATGACAAGGTCATCATTGTAGCAGCCATTGTATTTACTCGTATCACCGCTGGACATGGGCCACTCTATAAGAATGGTATAATGGCCCGCCCAGCACCGTGGCCTAGCAGACTCCTGTGTCCTTTACTAGGTCATCAGTTCATCTTGTGGTCTCATCAGGCCCTTGACACCACCAACTTGACAATTGTCACCAGACACCGACAATTCGCCATACGTTGCTTGTTCTAGTTGTTAAGGTGGTTGCTACGGTACTTTTGGAACCAGCAATGTGTCGGAGAGTTGTCGTTGTAAGGTGACAATTGTCAAGTTGGTGTAATAGGGGCCAGACCTCAGGCATAGTTTGGCTTAGTTTAGATGACGAAGAGTTTTTTAAACCCACCAGTACCGACATCGTTTGTTTAATTATCATATTCAAGTAGGGTTGTAAAACAGACGTGTGTCGGCATGTCCAAAGCTCCTAAATACGAGTAAGGCACTGAATAAACAATAGAACAAAATAACAGCTAGTATTCCAGCATACGTGACGCACTATATAATATGAATAATAATAAAATAACACAATCGCTATTAATAGGGGCCCATCTAGCAGTTAGCGAGTCACCGTCTGCCAGAGATAAAGATTGAAACAGTTTTATTAGGCAGGCGTCCGATGTTTCACCCAATAGCCCAGCCACTAGTCCATCATTTCAACCCAATAACCCGTTTTATTTAGATTCCATCAACCATGCATCAATAGTCCCTATACACCCCAGCGGGTGCTGTCTCTGTGTGCGTCCCATGACAAGGGCAGGGACAGCATCCGCTCGGTGTACTCCTTGCATTTCATTAAATTGTCAAAAGGGCCTCTACGTGTTGGCTCAGTTGGTACTTTGTAGGTACCTAGCTCCACGCACACCTCCCAAAGGTCCGGGACATCATTGTCCCGTGAACGGGAAAGACATACAAAATAACACAAAAAATTTACATCTAATATTTAGCAACAAAAAAGTGCGTTTCCTTCATTTTAACTAAATAATAATAAATTCTTAACTCGGTAGCCTAGCGGTTCAGACATGCCGCTGTCAAACGGTGGTCGTGGGTTCTAATGAGTTTTTCGGAACTTATGTACGGAATATAATATCATTTGATATTTACCGTTAGCTTTTCTGTGAAGGAAAAACATCGCGAGGAAACCTGCATACATCCACGAAGAAATTCAAAGGTGTATGTGAAGTCCCCAACCCGCACTGGGTCAGCGTGGGACTACTGCCCGTTCCCTCTCTTTCATGAGAGGAGGTCTGTGCCTAGCAGTGGGACATACCAAATAATAATAAATAATAATAAATCAATATTATTAGTTTTTTTTAATAATAAATTCGTTTATTCACGCACAAACTTGGATCAAGTGTTGTTAGTAAGTAAGCTAATATTAGTAATGATTATAACACTAAAAGAAATCAGTAATACACATAACAGTCACTTAAATAAATCATAAGTCAGCAGTTAGTTAAAAAAAAGAGACTTAACTATACATCACTGATTATTTCAATCCTATTCAACAACCAAGAAAAATATTTGTGACTTCCAGCCCTTCCCTCCCTTACGTGTATGTTCCTCCACTTTAACAATATCCTGTTCCCGAGCCAATATCCTGTGAGCCTGCATTTCATTTTCCTATTCAACATGAACTCTTCAAGGTAATTCCAGTGGATGCCACCTTTTTATACGGGAACAAGCTTCGATCATAAAATAACACTACTTATAGAAATATTTTTTTAGTTATATTTGAGAGGGCTTTATTGACGCGGGTAATGTCTAACTCTTGGGGAAAATGCGTGCCAGGCAAGCCAAGGAAAATGACCGCTTAATCTAGTTAAGATGATGAAATATTCAAAAATCGATTAATTTACATTAAATGACATGAATATACAATGAAAACATCGACAATACCTGGGTACATATTTGATGAGAAATGTATAGGTAGAGTCTCCGGGTCCATTTTCTGACAATAATCTCATTCTTTACTCATCATCATTCTCATAGCGTTATTACTGGTAATGCCCCTAAAGGTGCCCAGGGTTCGCTTTGACACCTAATCCCAAGATTTGGCATAGACAATAGTTTTACGAAAGCGACTGCCATCTGACCTTCCAACCCAGAGGGAGAACGAGACCTTATTGGGACCGGTTTCCTCACGATGTTTTCCTTCACCGTAAAGCTAACGGTAAATATTCCGTACATAAGTTCCGAAAAACTCATTGGTACGAGCCGGTATTCGAACCCGCGACCGCCGCTTGACAGCCGCATGCCTGAAGCACTAGGCTACCGTAGCTGAAGCTCTCATTCTATACCATGGACATGTAAAATCTCCAGCGTTAAATAAAATAAAACATCGGAGATGTAAAGAGTCCCTATAATATAATCTATTAACATATAATTTTTTAGCAACAGCAAAAACTTTTTTTTTAATTATACATTTTGTCTAAGTTGTATTTCCTATTTTCTGAAGGCTCTATGATACCTTCAAATCGTGAAATAATTATTGAACAACTAAGAAAAGTAGAACCACCCCGGCATTTTTATTGTAAAGTTCAATATCTCTAAGCTGAACCGATTTTGTTGAAATAGCTATGAACCACATTGATCATGTCTGATTTCAGACATAAAAACGGCATTAAAATAGATCCATTCGTTTCGGAGATATGATGCTACGGACAGACACACAGACACGTAAAATTTATGAGACCCCTCTTTTGCGTCGGGCGTTAATCAAAACGGTTCATCGTTTAGAAAACGAAAAATGTGCAAAAATGGTTCTTCCATACGGACGGACGCCTACAATATTACTACTCGACAAAATACTTTACGACCCCCATAAAATCTCGCTATAGAGATTTTCGCCCAATCAGTTTTCCGTTATGCGATGGGGCAAATAACGCCGTGAATGGATGCACTTGTGAGGAAATAGCTCGATCTCTCACGGCTGATTGCCTCTGAGTTATGGAATCGCGAAGCATGATGCGGGGTAGAAATATTTATGCAAGGTAAGGCTTAGTCTCCACCACAGCGGTGAAAGATAGCGGATACATCATCCCAGCGTTTTCCAGGTACCATAAAAGAACCCGGGGTCCGCTTTGGAACCTTATCCCAAGATTTGACGTAGGTACTCACTACTAAATGAATTAAAATTCTAAATTTCGATCAAAGTGGAAAATTTAAATTGAATTTTTCAATTTTCCCTTTTGATAGCGGACGTTTATGCTTAGCAAATATTTACTGTTAAAATGGGGTAACGTATTGTTACTAACCATTCTCAATGTAACTTGAGATGTTGGTGCCGTATCAGATGTATCAAGTTCACGGTAGATGTCACTACGAACGTCCTAAGGTGTAATTTATTTATTTATTTAATATTAATCCCTTAATTAACACTAACAGACAGGCTGCATGCATGTTAATTATACAGGAGGATATTATACAATAAGGTGCTTAGGTCTATACAATACAGTAGGTATCACAATAAAGTATGGAAGTTGAAGCCGTAATAGACTCCAAATATCCTAGTAATTAGAAGAGTGACGGGATTAAACGATTCGTCGCCACTAGCGGACCCACGGTAGCTCAGTTGGGTTAGAGCGATGGACGGATTTCAGAGACCGCGGGTTCCAATCCCGCACGTGACAAATAGTAAAAAAAATCACTTTCAAAATACTTTCTGACTTAAACCAGAGGGTACATTTTGTTGGAATTAGGAATTATTATTTATGGAATTGGTGCCCTGACGATGTTTTCCTTAAACGAAAAGGTACTGTTGAATTAACAAATTATCGTATTTTAAACTTTCGTGAGTCATGTTCTTTTATGTTAACCTTTTTAAGGTTAAAGTCACGCATTAAATTGTCACAAAGGCGACACAAACACTCATCCTGAAGAGGAACCCCCGAAGAGTTCGAAACATGTCGCCCGTAGTGACATTTAATACGATAGTTTAACCGTGTATTTTTTCTTTAAACGCGCCGGGTTATAAACTATTGGCCGCCAGATAGAAAACTTCATCGCTCGGCTACAGTAACTGAGTAAGGACCAAATTCTTGGCCAAATGACTCAACCAATTAAATTTTCTATGAAAGTTTTCCGTTGTGACACGATAATAAACCATAAAATTCTATGGTTTATTTTTGTGTCAAAACGGAACTTTGTTCACTTTTTCAGTTTGTAAGGCTAACCGACTAACCAGGCTAACTACGGGCCAAGAATTTGGTCCTCATGCAACTCTCAAGGTAGCAGAGCGTTGCAGTGTGCGAATCAGAAATCCACTTATAGGAATAGAATTGTGTCAGTGGGACTAGCAATGCTATTGGTAGTTCTTTTTCTCGCACCACTCTCCGCTACCTCGCATATCTATGGTGATAGCCTTACTTAGGAAGGAGTTATCTAGTTTTTAGAATAAAGCGAGTAAGTGGCAACCAATTTTCTCGAGATCCAACGTAATTTATGTTCCGTTGGGAAATGAATTTGTTTTAGGAATTACAGGAGTTAACATAAACGGTTTTCAACGTTTTTTAGGGTCAACCCTTGACTTCATTTATAAAATCTTTGTTACCTCTTGAGATTTTCTGTAATAAAACCAATTACACTTACACTTCTGAATATGAAAAAGGTTTTTATCTCTATTGTTTGAGTTTAAAGATCTTCATTTTCTCATAAAAATATTTATTTATTTTTATTTGTTTATTTATTTATTGTAAATATATTACACAGCATTACAGACTTAACCTAATATAAATACATATTCACTTCTATGAGAGATTAAACATGCATTTTACATATTACTTCTTTTTTTTTCTGGTGCATGCATTTACATAAATAATTTAGAACTATCCTATGAAAATATATTTAACCGGTAGATAATTTTTGGTGGCAGCATTTGAGATGGCGTTTCTAGCACTTAGTAGCCAGAGACTACTATGAATACACTTCCCATCCGTGTAAATAATACGTCATACTCATGCTCATCAGAGAAACAAGTGAAATAAAGAGATAAAAAAAACACAACTACTTTTGTTTCAAATATTAATAAATAAAAATAAATAAATAAATATAAGGAGACAATCTTACCCAAATCGACCTAGTCCCATAGTAAGCTCAGTAAGGCTTGTGTTATGGGTACTAGACGACGATATATATAATGGATATAAATACTTAAATACATAGAAAATATCCATGACTCAGAAACAAATATTCATGCTCATCACATAAGTGTTTGCCCTTACCGGGATTCGAACCCAGGACCTCTTGCTTCGTAGGCAGGGTCACTACCAACTAGGCTAAAGCGGTATAGCGGCTAGGGTAAAGCGGTATTAATGCGTACAAAACACTCTCACGATTATAATTTATAAAGAATCCAACGTCACCTCATTATTTTGTCAACATCTATCAAGCCTTCTGACTATAAGTAGGTTTTGGATATTTAATCGAACATTTTAAGCCAACTTCGTTCATCATATCAGCCGAAAGACGTCCACTGCTGGACATAGGCCTCCCCCAAAGAGTGGCAAAGTGACCGATCCCGCGCCACCCGCATCCAGCGGACTCCCGCAACCTTTACCACGTCATCAGTCCACCTTGTCGGGGGCCTTTTCCGCCCCAACGGCCATCGGTTCAACGTGCTATGTGCCCCGCCCACTGCCACTTAAGTTTAGCGATCCGGAGGGCTATATCGGTTACCTTGGTTCTGCTGTGGATAGTCTCATTTCTGATGCGATCGCGAAGAGAAACTCCCAACATGGCCCTCTCCATTGCCCTTTGGGTGACTTTGAGCCTTCTTTTGAGGCCAATAATAGTAAGCGACTACGTTTCAGTGCCATATGTCATCACTGGCCAACTTCGTTAATCGTTATAAATCCTGAACGATTATTTTATCAAAAAAAAGTTATTTCATTGTACTATAAGTTAATTTCTCGGGAACATAGTTTGTTTACTAATTTGTTTTTCTCTTTTCAAATATGGCCGCCATTTTGAACTTTTTATTCTTGTCTTTCACTAAAGACAAGACGGCCGGCGCCCGGAAGGTTCAAACTTATCTTGATAGGATTCATTAAAATCATTAAAATCGACCCACGGGTTTGATCTCAAGAGTGCCACAAAGCAACAAACTAACATCTTACATACATTCATACAAAGACTGGCAAATATATTACCCTTCTTTGCGTCTCGCAGTCGGCTAAAAAGAGTCAGCTTCGTGTCGGATATGACAGGGAAGACCAGTTAAGTAGCGGACACAGCTAAAGGGCTTACCTATCAACATACTTTGACATACAGTCGCGGACAATGAATACGGGTCGGTAAAATACCGTCACATTTTCTAAAAAGACCTTTTAATTGATATGAATCAATGAATATGATCATTTTTATTTAATTTTACATCTTAACTACAAAAAAAGTACTTTCTATAAACAACGTTACCAGGTTTAAATCGGACTCGCAGAAACCCATGTAAAAAACAACGTTAACGGAGAGAGATATAGTAAAAATCTCAATTTTTGGATATTTTTATTTTAAGATAGAATCCCGGATATTGCTAATACAGCAATTATAAATAATAGTATATTATGTAAATAAAACTAGTGTTAAATAAAAAAAGACCTATTACGGTTATTTAATTTAGGGTGACCCGTATTCATTGACCGCGAGTGTATTATGGTCAAGCTTGGCACCTTCTCGTGTTGTAACTGAAACTATCCATCCGAGTTAAAATACCTACTCTTACTTAGTACGTAACGAGTACAGATGGACAGGAGAAATAGGCACTTAAACTGAACGATATTCAGATAACAGCGGTCCAATATGAAGCAATAAAAGTGTCCTATAAAGACTGTGCAAAATCCTGAGCCAACGGTTAAATAGATAGCAAGCGAGAGTAACATATCAAGTACTGTTGCAAACATATAGCAGGTACAAATTGCAGAAGGTGCGATTGACCTACTCCACAGAATTACGAAGACTCAATAGTCGGAAAGCATACTTTTTCTGAATAGTTTAAAATCCATGTTCCGCTAAAGGAACTTTTGATATGTCGGTATAAAACACTAAGCTAACCTAACTTATTTTTATATTCCATTAAATCATCTGCGTCTAAAATTACGTTTAGGGAGAACGGTGTTCGGAATTCGAAAATATCGGATTAATTATGGTTTTGGACAAAAGAGTCGTTGGATTTTTCTGTATTCCCGCGATTGACAATAGGCCTGATCTTAAAGCATTAAACCAACCGGAGTGGCCATGAGTCATTTTCTATACATAAAAAGTCTGCCGATTTTTGCGGGGGAGGGGAACGTCAAATGTATATATGTGTAAGGTGAAAATAGCTACGTCAGATAAACGTCAGTCCATACAATGTGTATGACCATTGGTCATATAATTTTGGCAGAGGGGAACGCCTGTCAATGGCCACTCCGGTTGGTTTAATGCTCTAAGGGCCTGATCATACGCATATTCAGATATTCACAGTCGACGAGATATTATAAGGAATTAGTTCCGAGGCATTAAATCCTCTTTTTAATCATTTGTTCCGTGACGTCACATTTCCGTTACACTATGAATGAGACTAGATGACAATAACTTTATTTGATTGGATTGGTCCGGGGTTGCATAAAAATCACATGTGAACGGGAAGCATGTCAAGTCATACATACATACAGACAAGAGAACAAGTACCCACATCGTGACTCAGTTACAGCAAGATTAACAACATTTTCATTTCAGTAATTTGTTATTCGAATGGTCTGTATCAAAACAAGTATTTGTCAGAGTCAAAGTTATTTATTCTTCAATTAACTATTACAACTCACCTATGAATGTTGATAAACTACTACTTTAGATTTGAAATACATAATATATCGTGAACTCTCTCAATTGTATCTCTAAAAGGTAGACAATGTCAGATGAGGATTCCCCGCAAATAGTAATGAAATGGGACCACAATACGAATAAGTACGGACTTTGTGGAGCGGAGTTTGGGCCCAAGTTTAATTGAACTGGTCAGCATCGACGTAAACCCTCCTGATGGAAGGTCTGAACCGGACACAGCTCTATTTAAGTTACCACACGTTTATGGTGAAGAATACTTAAATGTTTGGTTAACTTTTTTCGGCTAGGAATTATCTAGACATCGGGCATACTTTGTGACGTAGTGGAGAAGTTTCAGGAAGGTCACCGTCGTTAGTTCGGTCGCGTCAGGCCATCTGCACGGCTATCACGCGACGGCGCGCGAGCTCTCTCGATTTGTCTAGCACTATCCGTCTCTCTCTTATTAGAACACTCAGAACAAGAGGTATAGTGCGAGAAAAATCGAGAGTATGTCGCGGCCGTCTCGTGATAGAAGTGCCTGATACCTTGGCCTAGTCTTCGATGACCCTCGGCCCAGCGGCAGATCTAAGAATGTATTGCTGGATGTGAAGGCCGACATTAGCAAAAACAGGCCTATAAAGGAAGACGCCCGGGATCGCGCAAAGTAGAGAAAAGCGAGTAGGAAAACGGACCCTGTCAAAGGCTGGGATAACACTAGGTAGAAGAAGAAGAATTCTCTAGATAAGTAGATGCCAGTTATTAACTCAACGCTCCTTTCCTAACTCACACGATCATTGCCGAACTTCTGTACCTTTTGGCCAGATGCACTTGTTATAAAAAACACACGACATTAAAAAATATCGCGTTCGTTAAAACGCCGTTCAGAACAAATAAGAGCTCCATAAATACCTACCTACTGATGGTCAGTTTACATGATTCTTGACGATGTTTATTTCTGATTTAACCGAAACATTGTTCTGACCAAGTTCCTTGATAGAAAACAAAGTTGGGTCTTAATTTCCCTTTTTAAGCTCAGCCTATTCAAACAATACATTATTGATCGACACACACAAGTAATATTATAAATATGGTATTTTACCTCATCTAAAATCGGTCTTAAGGAAATATTAATAAAACTTAACTAGATTAGGTATTTATCGAAAAACACAAAAGTCATTCCCGAAGTGGTTGTATCGCGTTACCTCGTGCGCAGAAGACGTACGAGTGAGTTTCACAGAGGAGTGGTTGACTCGCGTCAATCAATGTCTCCGTTGTGGATATGAACCTATTTAAGTACTGAATAAGCTACCTTACAATTTGCTAGAAATTTCTCAAGCCACTCATGCTACGGTTCAGATAAGTAGAACTTACCAAAACCGTTTATGTTTAACACTGAACTTTGAAAGGCAAACTTGCTAGCGTGTACTCGCAATTTGCTAACAAAAAGGGGCATGATATTGGGGATTATGATAGTTTCAGCCAAAGCGGCGTATGAGATATTGAATATCTCACGTACAAAGTCATCATCATCACCATATCAGCTGAAAGACGTCCACTGCTGGACATAGGCCTCCCCGAAAGAGTGCCAAAGTGACCGGTCCTGCGCCACCCGCATCCAGCGGACTCTCGCAACCTTTACCAGGTCATCAGGTCACGTGCAAAGTATTTTTTTAAATGTGTATTATAGGGTTAAATATGGTTTTGTATCACATAGGTATGTTAGACATTATAGGCGTTGTCACTGTCGCACTTACGTATTTGCTGGTAAGGGACGTATACGTATTATACTTCACCTAGCAACGTTATTGTCATTCTGTAGCGCATCGATACGCGGCCGTAGATTGAGGATGTAGATGGAGTCCTAGCGAATGTCTAAAAAGGATAGAGGTAAATTAATCGGACTAAATTGAGAAGGATCAAAAGACTAACACATCCTTGACATCTTATGTCTATATACTTTAGTCGTATTATATCCGTGACGTAAGTTTCTAACGCCTTCCCCAACGACTTAAAATGATGGAACCACACCACACCACGGCCTAGATGTCTACACTGCGACCGGAACAAAATCGTACACTGGTTCCAAGTTTGCATATTACTACTTCTTTGCAATTACAACTTCGTTAGATCGGTACCATGACTAACATCAATCCGACTAATCGTTATTACTAATCCAAAGTCCTAACGTACAACGGGATCTTCACTAAACATTTTCTACTCGGCCATGATCTATTTCCTAGTATAACTTGACACCGAGTTCTCCTGCCTGACTCGCACTGTGCAGATTAGAAAGGGAGGGTAGATTTTTCGCTTCTAGTTCTACAGCTCGCAGAGCCACTAGTTTTAAAGCATGTATAACATACATAGGCAGTCTATAATTAACTCGTCTGATTATACTATTTAGTTTTACTTCCCGAAATAGTTTTTCTTGAATCGCACGAATCACACACGATTTTACTAATTTTCTTTTTTTATATGTATGGAATAAAAGATGTTGAGGCGAGTGCAAAGAGCTTGTGAACAGCATAGCTGGCGAGGGAATACAGTCGATAATTGCCATTGGGCCTCAATGGGCATAATTAACGATGCATAATCACTGTGACGCGGGCGATCTTGCAAGTTTGAATATGCGGCTTGATTGAGTGGCAAACTGCACTTTAGTTTGCTGCAATTTTGTACGTGTCCTAACTGTATCTAAACTTGTAAGTGGAATCTAAAGATTTAAGTGCAATGTAAGACATAAGACATGTATAATCGTTTACACGTAGTATAAGAAGTGGTCCCTGTACCAGGCTTGGCTTGCATCGCGGGAGGCCAAATTGCATTGATACGTACAATAAAGAGTTTTACTACTACTACTACGTTTTACATGGCATGCAATGAAGGCTAACAATAGCTGCAGTAACAAAACTAAAATAGGAACATCTTAGTTTTCACATTTTCTTGGTGCAAGTAACAGACGCGGTAAAACCTTTGTTTGCTGCGAAACCGAACAAACGGCGCTAGCCAAATAAATGCGCCGGGAAACGACCTGACACGCTCTCGGTAACTGTATTTCATTGTACATTTAAATGTTTAACACCAAAAGTGGGTTGGATGAACGTTTAATATGGAGCTGGCAGCTGTCATTCCATAGAATTTTGACAAACTTTCCATACACTCAGATTATTGGTGCAATTCACCCTATACTAGGATTTCTGAAACAGGAATTTTCATGGAGTTATTTTAAACTAGCTGCCCACGGGGTTTTGCACGCGTATTACAAAGAAACAAGATGGGGTGACCGGATAAAAATGGCCACGTCTACCCAGAAGGACTTTTACCGTTTTACTGGTGAAAGAATATTTTAGATCAGATGAGTAGTTCCGATAAATTACCGCGAACTTTATTTACAAGCATTACATACAAACTTGCAGCTCTAAATTTACATTATACAGACCTTACTTTCTAACCGACTTCATAAAATGGATTATTTAAAAAAAATGTTTGTTACCTCAGAACTCTGTCATATGTGAGCTGCTTAGTACATTTTTTTGTTTGTAAGTATCCAGGTTGGATCCATTTTCCATTCCATCCATTCGAGTGTCGTGATGGCGTCCATTAGGAATTGAGGGAACTTCGTAATTATACTAGGCAGGCGTGTAGTGATTTCGGTATTTTCTATTATAAATCGTTTCCTAGAAATCATAAATTTGGTGAAGTGAAATTGATGATAATGACCACAGATGACTTATAGAACTTCTGTACTTAAAACTATTAATGTTGTACATCACATAGGTTGTATTCTGATATGATTCCGTTTAAATAGCAACTAATGAAGTGCCAAAGGTCATCCTTGTGGAATGGGTACACTACATTAAATACGAAAAACTAAATTCCGAAAGTCGAAATTACGAATTTCATAATACCGATTTTCATAATTCCGAATGTTTTAAAACTCCTAATATAAGTATTCCGATTCTTCATAAATTCGATTTTCATAAATCCGAAATTTCAAAAAGTCTAACGGTTATGACTACGATTATCAAAATTCCGAATTTCGATACCCCGAATAATAAGAAGTCCGACGGATTAATAATCCGATATATCAAAAATCCGAATTCCGATTATTAAAATACCGATTTTCAGAAATCCGAATATCATTACACCGACCAATTATAAATCCGAATAAACAAAAATCCGAAAAATCAAAATTACGAATTCTTGTTACTAACTATTAAATAATCATTAAAACAACTTCCAACGTCTAAGATCACTACCACAGCTAACACACACGAATTAAATACCTAAGATCCGCATTTTAAACGCCTGGAGTGGAGAAACTGAATAGCAAATCATATGAATACACAATTAATCCACATAATCATTCATAAGGAACAAGTTAACTATTTATAGGAAGATGAAAAACACGAATTACAAGCAATTCCTATACAGAATATTGTGAGCAAATTGTGTACAACACATTATCCTCGTAAATATATAATAAAAAGAAGATTATAAAAAAAATATAATTTTGGGCGTATACAGACAGACTTAATGCAATAATGCAACCTAACCGCCAGTGGGTCGACGTCATCCCGCTTCGCGGGGTGCCTATTTCCGCTCTAAGGGACACAAGCTAACCCTAAACTAACCTACTAATAATTCCATTGTAACGACTATTTGTTGTTTTTTTTTACTGCGGGGGGCTTCGAAGAAAAGGCAGAACCCTATTCTCCACGGGAAATAAGTATCGTAATTTTCGGTTTTTTTATTCCCCGTGTAGTTTCAAAAATCCGAATTTAATAATTCCTAAGAAATAAAATTCCGATTATTAAAAACACGAAGTTCTTTATCCCGAATATCAGATTTCCGAATTAGTAATGAAATTTCCGAAATTTGATAATCGGAGTACCTACTGTTTTTCGGGCCAATGAAACTTCGCGCTTTTGATTGTTCGGAGTTATAAAAATCGGATAAACAAACTATTGACATTTTGAAATTCGGTAAAATGAAATTCGTGTTTTTTAGTAATCGTAATTATAAGTCTTGGGAATTATGAAATTCCGAGTTTTGAAAATCGGAATAAGCAAATTCGGAATTAAGTATTTCGGAGTATTTGGGTGTTCCCGGGTACCGACGGAAGTCCTCAAATATTATCGGGCCACACGGTGACTTGGTTTTTTCTTTAATAATCAACGCATTTGCTCTCAGAAATCAGTTCATGTGGTAAATTGGAAAATAAATGTGGAAATGTTCACGTGCCTTGGCGGAGTACTAAACTGAAGTTGGTTAAAACTTTGTTTTCAAAGTAAATGAGTATTATTTATTTAAACTTTGTTACACAAAAGAAAACTTATCGTACAAAAGGCGGACTTTATGCCATATGGCATTCTCTACCAGCCAAACCTTAAGGCAAAGGTTAAGTATTATTATTTTTATTGTAGAGATAGAACAATATAAGAACCACTAATGCTATCCAATTGGTGAATTTCTATAGCAGTTAGTTAAACACTGTATAATATACTTTTTTACACCAAATAAACATACTTATTTCTTTTTTTCTAATAAATACCGACTACAAATACATTTTGTAGAATAATTGTTGTTTCTCATCTCTCCAGTATTTTACTCGCTTGTCTCTAACCAATTATTTCCCCGCATATGATTTTTCAAAATCAATACCAATCTAAGTTATGCTACTGGATGAAATACTACATTCCAATAAAGCAACCAGTGCATTGGAAAAATATATATTCCAATACTCCCATTTCAGTAATCCGCTTCTTGGAAACGCAACCATATTCGGTTAGTATAGATATTAAAATCGTAATAACAGGATGACAGTGATACGTTATTGTGAAAATTATTCTGTAGTTTCTCAGGTGCAACTTTTGCTAGGAGATTGGCGAGACGGCACACGGAATATTGCAGCGGAATAAGGAATGAGGAATGTAAATTTACCTTTGAGGCATTTATGCGAGCAAAATGTCGATGGCTTTGTCAATAATCGTTCAAATTGTATTTATTTTATATATTTCATGCTTAATGTGATTTAAATAAGTAAGTACTCACTAAAGTAGGTACGATGTATAAAACTTCATGAACGAGAGTAGATATTGTTTAGGTTTAAAAATTAAAGTAAGTAATAAACTTATTCGTTTTAGTTCTGGTAATAACGGGTTACCTATGTTTGCCATGTGTATTAACTCATTTTCGCAAATTTTTATTTGAGTGAAAATCATTTCAGTATACTTTTCATAATTTTATTTCACCTAATTTTAAGCAACCTAATTTAGAGTAGAATATTATCGGGGTATTTGATCGGTATTTGCTCCTTTTGTACTGTGAGTACATTTTAACAAGTAAATATTCTAATATAAATCATTTATTCAGTCACAGAGTGGTTTACAGTTATTATGATGATTCAGTATTAGACATAAAGAAACTCAGTAAATAATATGATGATTAGTTAAAATAAAAATCGACAACGTGATTTTTTATGAAATAGTGTTCAGCACAGCAAGAGTTACGAAAATTGCCTTGTAGGATATACATACAAATTGAGTTCAGACAAACAATTAATTATAGTTAAATTTAGACAAACTGAAATCAGGCAAAAAGTTATTAGGCCATTCAAGGGAATCCCGGTAATAACACATGAACTCAACTGCACCTACATAACAAGTGTCCTGGTGCGAATACCCACTATAGTATTTTTTTAAGGATTAGAAATACGGTAAACCAAGAAGCAGTCGTCGTCAACCTTTTCTGCTTGGGACAAATATTAGATTTTACGAAGTCCTTAACAGAACGAGAACTTATCAGGCCTATATTAGTTATTTCGTAGACGGTGGCAGGCAATATTCTGGCGGCTTCAGCCGTTTATTTACTAAATCTACCTTACCTGGAAATTCATCCTTGCTGCAAAGTTCACACACCAACTTGTAAATGTTGACCACCATGAGTTTCTCATTTGTCGTTAATGGACTCAGTTTCTGTCCCTTTAATTTAGGAGTCGTTCTTTTTCGCAAGCCACTTGGGCCTACCTGTGGTTGGTCCATCGCAGTCCTCACGCCACCACAAACAGCGAAAAATAAAATCTTAATATAAATTTATAAATAGATACTCGTATAATAAACTCGTAATCTGAATTCAACAATTTGTTGGTTACCAAGAAAACAAGAAAAAGATTGACAATTTTGACAATGTCGACAGCGAAAAAAACGAACCGATCGTTTCAAACCTCTTTTTCTTCAGGTTTTTTATTATGCAACCTTTCCTGAACTGAATAACGAAATTTAAAATGAGTCAAAAAATAAATGCCTTCAAAATAAATATATTTAATTGTTGTAAATATTATTTAGATATAAATAATGAAAACACTTCTATCATTGTAGGGTAGACAACAATAATGTAAGTCTTTTTGGCTGTGCAAGACACTTGTCTTGCATAAAAGACCTCGTGCTTCGTGCTTTATCCTTCTTTCTAATGCGAAAAAAAAGGCACTATAGTCGACAAATTGTCTTCGACAAAATCTCAGAACTACTTCCGACTTCAAAGCGTTTCCTAAATAATTAATCCAAAACAGAATTCCCGGCGCCATAGTGCTTTGGCAACTTTGTCGACGATAGCTGTAAAAAATAAGTAAGGATCCATCTCCGCTAAGTTGGGAAGTTAGATTGACTTCAGCCGCAAAGTTTTTGTTACTTTTGAATTAATCCTGTGAAACTTTACTGTCATAAAAGTCCCAAAAAGGACGTCGTCAGTAAAAAATAAGAATTCACACTTTTTACTTTTCAGCATAAATGGTAATGACTTTTGATAGGTAATGATTATATTGTATCACATATTCAGTAATCTTACGAATGTATATTTGTGTGATTTTAGTATTTTGACTAGCTGTTATGCAATTCATCATCCTACCGTTATTCCCGGTTGTCCGTTGAGCCCGGAGTTCACTTTGGCACCTTATTTATGCTATCCACTAGAATCCCCTAGCCTGAGCCCCCCAGGGGGAAAAAACGGAGGTTGTTAGGTGAACCGCAACCCTACAGCGCGCGTCCCTACAACGCGCGAGCCGAGCGAGCGAAGCGAGCAGCGAGCGTGAGTGCCGCCTTGACGCTCGCGTCTGGCGAAGCGCCATAACCGAACATTATCATTTTTTACTAGTTCAATATAGAATTATTGGCGCTAGGTTCCCCTGGGGGATTGGGGTCAGATGATTAGCGTAGATAACGTGTTATTTATTTATTTATTTTATTTATTTGGAGATCCAACAGCTGTAAACAATAACAAATTTTACTAGGCAACAGAAAGCCAATTAAAGGAACTCACAGGTAGTAATAAACAGGAAGTAAATTTATCACAAGATTTGGCACTAATATCCTATTCCCGTATTGCTAAGATTTGTGGGGACATAAATAAATAACACAGCAATTGACATAGCGTGTTATCAAGAAACAGATTGATCGTGGTACTCTGCTGTTAAGTAGGGAAACACGTAATTTGCTCTGACAAGAGCAGTTTTACGTTGCCCTGAGAAGGACAGTTTGTATGTCCGGAGCCTGCAGCCCCCTCGCCGGCCGCCGTGGAGTCAACATCGTCGTCGATCGCCTAGTGGTAGCCCTACGCTTAAAAAAACCGCAAATCGATGTACAGTTTAACCGTTTGGCACACACATACTAGAGGGCAAAACAATTTTTTTGACCTGCAGTTCCTAAAAAAATTTCCCTTAGGGGGGGGAGTGCCGAAACATTTTTCATTTTGTATGAAAATTATTTTTTTTTTTTCAGAAACCTATCGTGTGTAGTATCATATGAAAGGGCTCTTTGAGGCGATTCTAAAAATATACCACATCATTACATTTTAGCCATATTTTTTTAATTAAAACAAAAATAATTTTCGAAACATACCAAGTTTGGGCTCCTCCAGACACGATATGGGTAATTTTTTTAAAATTCAATATACCACAAATGATACGTGATATCCTCATATCTAACCTCAAAAAAGCAATTTTGAAAATAATTGCATTCAGTATTTTTTTTAATTTTTCAATATTACCAAGTGACACAGTTCTACTTCAATACCTATTTTACGTGACTTATGGAACTGTACTGCAGATACGGTACATATTAATCATAAAATGATACGTAGTATCCATATATCCAATGGGAAATACCTCTTTAACCCTTTAACTGCGCCTGTTCATCAGTTGGTATAGTTTGTTTAGTTTTTGTCACAAAATATCAAGGTTGGACTCTTGCAGATACGATATACCCAACTAATCAGGTTAGATATCAAGATATAACGTATCACAAATGATCCGTTTAGAATCGCCTCGAAAAGCCCTTTCATATAATACTAGACACGATAGGTTTCTATAAAAAAAAAAAAAAATTTCCATACAAAAATAAAAATGTTTCGGCACTCCCCCCTAAGGGAATTTTTTTTAGGAACTGCGGGTCAAAAAAATTGTTTTGCCCTCTAGTATGCGTGTGCCAAACGGCTAAACTGTACATCGATTTGCGGTTTTCTTATGAAATTGGGCTTGTGGGGCTTCCACTAACAGCCCAGCTTGGAGCATTTTATTCCCGTACCTCGCAATTAGTATCACGGAGTAATCACGAAACTACACGACTCAAGTCGAATTATTCTCTTGGACTTGTTAATTAGAAACAATTAAGCTCGTTGGGAAATTTCATTACGACCTCGCAAACTTCATCTTGACGAAAATCACGATTTTACGCTGAATGGCCGATTAACATGCAAATTGCATATTAATTCTAGGAAAATGGCCGGCCATGGAATAACTCCGGCGTGTTAAAGGATCAAAGTAAGTCATTCTGGCGATTAATGGCAAGATTTCGCTTTGAAAGACGCGTTTTTGATTTTCTTTAAAAAAAGTATACCACCCCGGAAAAGCTTACTTTATAGCTCAAAATCTGCATTGTCTTACCGTTCTTATCTTATCAGTGTCCGCCAGTGGGTCTACGGGTTATTTATTTTTATCATGGTCCCACCGCACTAAGTGGTAAACTTGCAGTTAACTTACTGTGAGCAAAGATTATTTTTACTCGTGGTCACACTACTTTAAAAAGCATAACACTTTAACAGGTCCGTGTAGGTACGACGACAACGAGCGAAGCGAGGAGGAGTGTAAGACGTACCGCTACCCTACGCCCGCGAGCCGAGCTAGCGAAGCAGCTGCAGCGGCCGGCGAAGCGCCAGAATCAGTGTGGCTACGAGGAAAATAAATTCCTCGTAGTCACACCAGTGTGCCAAAATGGTGTGACTACGAGTCCGACGTCAAAGTGACTTGCACTTTTACCAAGGTAACAATAAATTACCCGTAGACCCACTGGTGAACACTGTATAGGACGGTAGGACAACGAGTAAAAATAATTACCCGTGGACCCACCAGGGGGACATGTTGGTGGGACCAGGGGTAAAAGGGCATTATATCCGCTGGCGTGGGAAGTGTTTCTGAATTTCGAACGTGACGCTCTACTGCGAGATCCAACTTTTAACTACTTATACAGAATTAAAAGGTCAATATCCATATTATAGGTCGCTAAGTATTTTGGTGCAGAAAATATAGGTACTTATATGCATTTTAATGCCTGATGTTAGTGGAAAAGGAAAATATGGGTATTTGAGTCTTCGATTACCCGTGACCGTGAGTACTCAAAAATACTTTGATAGTTTTAATGTAAGCGTGGAGACTATCTTAAGATGCAATTTTTTATTTTAATTAATCTCTAGCTAGTGCGTTTAGATGCGCACTAGATGGCGTTAGTAGTACAGTTGTGTCAGTGTGTTTAATGTATCTATAATAATTGTGTATGTATTATTTATGTAAATATAGTGTTTCTTTATTAGTATACGCATACATAGGTGTCACCGCCACATATCTTTACCAAAATTCATCTAAATCGGTTCAGCGTTTTAAGCGTGAAGAGGTAACAGACAGACAGACACACTTTCGCATTTGTAATATTAAAGTATGGATGGGACTGAACAGACTTTATATCTTATAGTGAAGCTTTGATTCGTAATACAATACAATAATTTATTGATAACAACGTGCGTAGTAACAAGTGAAATGGTTAATGTAAACAAGTACTTAATAACAATACTAATTAATTAGGTCATTAGTTGTGTGCACGGTATTTTAAGTAACTCCTCGACACTGTACAGAGTAATAATAATATTATGTATACATTTATTTTACTCCATTTTTTCATATTCGTTCGATACTATTTTATTATTTTTCTGAAGTTTATATAAATCAGTGTATTTACGTTGTAATAAAAACCAAAAGAACATTTCTTTTTTGAAGAAAAATTGGAGTAATTATTTGTGTTTGACGTTCTGACACTTTTCTTCTCGTTCTGATACTCCGAGCTGTAGATCTCACGAGTCTGACTTTTTGTTATTTCGATGCACTTAATCGATAGAAAATCTTTTATACTTACTTATAATTTAAATTATTGCACAAGATCACAAAATTTGAGCTGAGAAGAGGCAACCTGCAGAGGAGAACAGCCGGAGATCCGGAAACACGAAAGGATTTTAAAAAAAAAAACTGTAAACTTAATGCGGTTCGCTCGCTTCTTCAATAGTGGATATCGTCAGTTTACTACGTATAACTAAGACTTGTTAAGACCTGAATACAAACATTTGCAACATCCACGCTCTTATAATACGTGCTTATAATAGTGCTTCATTTTTTCAAATCTAACAAAAAACGCAGTAAATTGCTTTCGCTCGATTTCAAAGCGGGAAATATCCCGCATTTCGCGGCGTTTCAAAAGTGCTAGTCTGCAATCAGGACGGATTGAGATTCGATATTAAGGGGAAATATAGTGACGCGGCGAATAGAATACAGGCGCTCTGTCCAATTGGGAAAAAAGTTCGCCCAATTGATTTCGGATTTACTGGCGTTTTAGAGCTCAACTACACATGCGGGATTTTGCGCAGAAAATAACCGACGTGTATCTAAAATATTGTCTTGACTAAAGATAAGTATTATTTAATTGTAACACAAGAATAATTAATTTTGACTGTAGTAGAATACCCTATTTAGATTATTTCTTACATAAATAAAAATAATAATTATTATTATGGACATTATCATAATATGAATTACAAATCAAGTCGGAATACAATGGTGTAAAGAATGATAAAATTAAAATACGTAAAAATAAATAAAAGTAATACTACGAGTACATCCCGCTCTGCGTCAAGCCCGAACCAAAGGTCCCCAAAATGCTAGCGGCATTGCCTCGCTGAACAGCAATGGAGACCTGTTGGACGAGCCATGACCCAGAGCGGGGGTCAAGGCCCCTGTCCCTTAATCGTCTGCCTAACTCCTTGCACAGCCCGAGAGCCTCACTGCCCCAGGGCCCAGCTGTCTCCACAGCAACCGGAACGAAATCATAAGTCGGTTCCAAGGCAGAGTACTTTGCGTGTTTGAGCTTGGCGGCATTTTCGGCCGCCGAACCAGCTGACTTAATTGTGTGCTTTAGATGGGACGCTGCAAAAGTGCTAACACAAGTTGCATCCCATAGGAGGCACCGCCCTCTCTGCCAGGGAACCAACGTCAACCCGTCTGGTCTTTTTCCGTCAGTCCGAGACAGACCCGGGGGCTCCAGGATGCACGGTACGTTGGCGGACACCATAGCCCGACGCACGATCTCATTGATAGAATGGTGTCTAGGGAACCGACCCGCACATCTTTTGCAGCTTAGCCCGTGGTGGCCATTCTCCTCCACCATTGTCCCACAAACGCATCGGTGCGCTTCGCATACCTTGCTCCCCAGCCTTAAAGCAACTGCTATCCTCAGGGAGTCGTTGTCGAGCAAAGTGCCGAGTTGAGGGGAAGGCAAGGCATGCAGCCACGCACCGGATTCGGGCTTTGTGAGAGCCTTGAGACGTGCTAGGTCAGTCCCCGAGGCATCACTCAACAAATGAGAAAACGTTTGCTGACATAGAATATCGTCCCATCCTCTTTGGACCGTTAAGCTATCCGGATGATCATTGGACGGACATAGTGTCGCCCACTTAGCCAGGGCCTCGGTTACGAATGGAACTCGAATGCTGCTGCCATAGTATGTACCTATAATATAATCTTAATCCCGTGAGACTCAGACATATTAAAAAATGTGACCCGTTTTAATTTGTCTTGACATTGGATTGTGTATTCAAATGTTGTGGTCCGTGTACTAATTAACGAGCGAATGAGACAAAATGTTGTCAGTTACAGTCACCTTAATGCCAAAAAGCGTAACTTACGAGTCGACCTTCTGTCAAAGCACACAATTATTTATTATAACACCTAGCTTAGCTAATCAACAGACCTGATTATCACCCGAGTAAAAGCTCTTACACCCTTATCACAGTAGACAGCAGTAAAACACTTAAAATGATATAATAGTACATTACGCAACTAGGGCGGTGAATTCGTGAATGCCCCACATCGTAGGTGTTTGTGGCCCGAACCGAAGGTGAGGGCCATAAATATGCGCTGTGGGGCTTTACGAATTACCGCCCGTGTTGAGTACAAAATTTTACGTCTTCACCTGGCCACAATGCGAGTTTTCCCGTACGCGCAGCGTGCAGTAAAACTCGCATTATGGCCAGGTGTGACGTAAATGAATTTAATTCTGCAAGTAGGCCGTAATGGCAATATAACAGTCATCAAGCTTTTTATACTCGGAAACTACTACAGTCTGTTGCTGTAAGTTCGTCATCCTCCAAGCGTTATTCCCGGTTGTGCCCTAAACGGGCCCAGGGTCTGCTATTACTCCTAATCCCAAGATTTGGCATAGGAACTATTTTTACGAAAGCGACTGCCATATGACCTTCCATCCCAGAGGCAAAACTAGACCTTATTGGCATTAGACCGGTTTCCTCACGATATTTTCCTTCACTGAAAAGCTAACGGTAAATATTCCATAGGTATATAAGTTCCGAAAAACTCATTGGTACGAGCCGGGTTTCGAACCCACGACCGCCGCTTGACAGCCGCATACCTGAACCACTCGTCTACCGTAGCTTCTGTTAGAAATATAATAGAAAAGTAATTAAGAGATTAGAGACTTTGAATGATTATTTTCAACTCGTTCTCATTTTTAGATCCCATTTTGTAAATGCTCTTTTAAAATGAGAAATAAACTACGATTGTATGGAGATGGACCTTAGAAGATGAGTTGAGATACTGATTTAGCTATACATTTACTGTGTCCTTATCGTTCCATTACCGCCTAAATAAATCCCTTTGAACTCCTAACATTCTCAGTTCCAATACAAACAGCTAACTATCGTATCAAGTTAGTCATTAAGCGTGTAACATCAACATATCTCGAGATTATAGTCACCTAGGACGCTTACTGTAACAAGGTTATAACTTGAGCCAGCCCGTCGCGGATGCTTTGTGGTAGATTGCACTCAATCTCGACGAAGTACCTTATCAAAGTAACGCTGTGATCTCGTCTAATTTAGCATGTTACTCCGCGTTTAGAATAGTTACGTGCTTTATTAGATTCTGGTGGCGCTTGTACTTTGAATTTAATTTTTACCGACTGCAACAGAAGGAAAGTTATGGTTTTGTGTATACTTTTGTCTGTTTTGGCACGCTCTGCAGCTAAAATGGGTTAATGAACTTAATTATAAGACATCATTAATTTTGCTAGTCGTGAGAGTGACATGCTATAATGTTTGTAAATAAACAGCCAGAAAATAAAAGAACACTTTTGTATTTGATACAACGTTTGTCACGTTGAAATAATTTGTGTCATTACTTACAACCTTGTTTCTGAGATACTGCATTGTAGGCGGTGTCTCTTGTAAGAACAGTACATACGTTTTTATAATCACGTCTATTTCCCGGAGAAGTAAGCAAAGAACGCTGACTTCCAGTTGCCATCTTGACAATCCTTTCCTGCTTCATTCACTTTCATTACATTCTGCATACATGCTCGTCGGTTTAGGGTACTCTTGACCTGACCTTTCTTCAGGATTTCTCCGATTTGGTCCACTTTTCCCTCATTGTTAATCTTCTTTCATCCATCCTCTCTACATACCAGGGACCCGCCCACCCCTTCCCACAAAAAAGCCTTTGAACGGGTTAGTCGTTCGTTTAATAGCCCAAATCACTTGCTGTCCTTTATTGATTGAAAACTCATTCATTTAACTTAGCCGTATGAAGTGGTGTCCCTTACGGGGCGCTACCGCTACTGATAGAAAACCCCTTTCGAAAGGCTTTTTTGAGCGCTTTTTAAAGGGTTGAACCGCTTCCTCGTGTTGAATACCCATTCATTGTGCTCTAAAAGCCAAATGAATGGGTATTGAGGAGCATCGGCTTTGGTAAGCAAACCCTTTCAAAAACCCTTTGAAGGGGATACCGTATTGAAGCGCTTTAATAGCCAAATGAATGGGTTTTGAGGAGCATCGGCTTTGGTAAGCAAAGCATTACGAAAAACCCTTTCAAAAACCCTCGAAGGGGATACCGGGCGGGTCCTTGCTACATACCCATACCATTTTTGCATGCC
Organism: Epinotia demarniana; assembly: GCA_945867215.1. Classification (NCBI taxonomy): domain Eukaryota; kingdom Metazoa; phylum Arthropoda; class Insecta; order Lepidoptera; family Tortricidae; genus Epinotia; species Epinotia demarniana. Next base: position 23,565,317 of record OX244271.1, on the reverse strand, counting down.
CCTCTCAATTTTCGTCACTGCATCTTCAGTCACTCCACATCTCTCTATCACACTATTTCTTATTCTATCCCTCAAACACACATACTTCGCAAAACTCTCATTTCCACTGCATTGACTACACTACAACACACTGAGAACAGTAATGCAAATGAAAACCTGTCTTATCAACAACACATCGCAGCTCAAAATAGTAAATTAGGTTTTTGGTTTAAAAAGAAATCTAAAATTCATAGATATTGAACTTAGCATAATAGTTTCAATACTTGTTGCAAATATTGAATGTTATACAGGTGAGCTACCTAATATTTTGTAACTTTACTTTCATGTTCATAGAGATGCCAATTTATCTGCAAATAAAAAACTCATGTTTGCTGGCTTGCAGCTGCAATTTTATTCGAGCATATTTTATATTTTTGCAGTTCCAAAAGGCAACATATACCAAATACGTTCTACATTTCTGACACAATTTCAGTTGCACAGAGTTGGTCAATAATCCTAAATCTCGCATTTAAAATTAAATGACAATTAAAATCACGCTTGTTCAGACACGTTAGAAAGGCGCACTTGAAATGAGCGCAAATCGCCATGAAACTAAATTAACATGTAGAACGTAGGTACGTATCAAATAGTCTCTCAGTGACCAAGCTAAGCGGAAAGTCGTGTTTCCGCAAAAATCGCATTGTGACTTCAGACTTTTTAGCTCAGTGCTAGTTCTTTATACTCCAAAGCGACTTTGTCTAAGGCAAAAACCAGCGGATATTTATATGGCGGATGAAGCTGGAGATATTACGAGATCAACTGCGCTTTGGACGCAATTGAAGTGCACAGAACAAAGGGTGCATTTAAAAGTAAGTACATCTTTGTTACTTGCTTTTTGGATGTCTGTAAATGTTTTTACATTTATCCTATGGGGAATGTGTAGCAATGGTAAAGTCGACACGCGAAAAGATGTAGCGTATTATGTTTTTCTATCGGGCAAGCAGGGAAATGAGACTGATCGTAAGAGTCAATAAATTACACCATTTCAGCACATTCGTAATTGTTCACAGTCCTCATTTCACTTCTGTGCTAATATAAAAACTCCCTGCCCAGGTTTTCCCGAGGGACCATATGGGATTCTTCAAAAAAGTAGTGTATAAATTCTTTAAGGGTCGGAAGGCGGGCATGTAACACCCTTGGCCTCATATCATGGTCGGCCTTATCACGCGATAAGTGACAAGATAGAGCGTTCGTCACTGGCTGACACCGTTCGATAGAACGAAACTGACGCTCTATCTTATCCCGTGATAAGGCCGACCATGATACGGGGCCAGGAGTTGCAAGTGTCTATAGGCTATTGTAAATACTCACCATCAGGTTGGCGTAAGCCTGTTTGACACCGACGTGGCATTAAAAAAATTAGGTCTTCAAAAGTACTACATAAATACTTTTGAAGACCTAATTTTTTTTAATACTTAACGCTGCTCTCACACACTCAAATTGTAGACGGAAAGCGGCCAAGTTACGTGGGCTGGCCACGTCTGTCGCATGCCCGACGAGTTATGGGCAAGAAGCTGGTAAAAATTGACTAGCCTTGAAACTCGAAATCACCTCGAATCTCCGAATCGCTAAACTTAAGCACGGAATAGATAATAGTACAAGTACAGAAGGGACACTCCTTTGATTTTTAAGGCGCTTTTTTCTCAGCCGAAACATTAAGATTTATCGCTACAAGTACGGTTCCCCAACTTTGGGGCACCGGCATGTACCTACTAGTAGCGATGAACGTTAATCGCGGAGTGTCCCGCGCCTGAATTAAGTGGCAGTGGGCGGGGCAGATCGCACGTAGACCCGATGGCCGTTGGGTTGGAAAGATTCTCGAGTGGCAACCACGTATCGGAAGGCGCAGCGTGGGTAGGCCCCCCCACAAGTTGGACTTATGACCTGATAAAGGTCGCGGGTGTCCGCTGGATGCGGGTGGCGCAGGACCGGTCATTGTGGCACTCTTTGGGGGAGGCCTATGTCCAGCAGTGGACGTCTTTCAACTGTTATGATGATCATGATGAAAACTCGAAAAGAACACGCGGCAGACCTTGTCGGCGATGACGGGATGAGTTGACAGGACTGGCCAGATCAAGCTCAATACCCTGAGGCCCTGAGCAAAGAATGAGAAAGAAATAAGAAGAAAAGAGAATGATGAAAGAAGAGAAAGGAGGCGTATGTCTAGCAATCAGACACAGCAGGCTCTACATATTAATATATTATATTCATACAACTTGTTTTTTTAACCGTCTTAGAGCCGAAGCCCACTTAAAGTATCCAAAAAATGCTAATTATTCGTGAAAAAAATGTATGTAATTATTAGTTAAGTTTTTCAGTAATAATTGATAATCAAGTTTGAAAAATCCTGTATGGCGCGCGGTGCGAAGTTCATTCACCCGGTTAGAGTTCGTACACTATCTACATAAGATAGTGGCTAGCGGTCCCTCGGCTAGATGATTCAAATTAATATACAAAAAAAGACAATAAATATTAATACATTTAAAAAAACCTTTTTTTAAGTTCTTTGTAATGTATATGTTGCAGGGAAATGGTCAAAACAGAGATTTGATTAAATCTCTAAGGGATATGATCAAATCACGCAGGATGTTAAAATGGCCAATCCATTTTATCATTTGCCTAATATAAATCAGTAATTTGATCAAATCTCTGAATCTGTTTAGTGAAATGACGAAATCGGACAAAAAAGGCAACTCGTTTTTTCATTTCACTAGACTTGTTTAGTGATTTGATAAAATCCCTGAAACGCGTCAGTGAGTTGACGAAACTAACGCGATAAAGATTTTTCGGCTCTTTTATAAAAAAAATAACCACGAAGACGGTGGCGGGAGCAGAGCTCCCACCACCATCTTCTAACCTATCCGCCATCCGAGTCTAAGTCCCAGAACCGTTTAAATGACTAATGATTTAGGAGCCAATATCTGAGAGTTAGTTTCGTCAATTCACTGACGCGTTTCAGGGATTTATCAAATCACTAAACAAATCTAGTGAAATGAAAAAACGAGTTGCCTTTTTTGTCCGATTTCGTCATTTCAATAAACAGATTCAGAGATTTGATCAAATTACTAATTTGTATTAGGCAAATGATAAAATGGATTGGCCATTTTAACATCCTGCGTGATTTGATCATATCCCTTAGAGATTTGATCAAATCTCTGTTTTGACCATTTCACTGCGACATATACAGTAACTGGGTTTCAGCTCTAAGACTGATAAAGAAACACCCTGCACATAATAATACATTATGTAAAACTACTCCGGGCTCCTTCGGGGCACAACCGCGAATAACGCCATCAACATCATTTTAGTAAAATATAAATTTGAAACTACATGTCACGTAATAATTAGCTACCGCACCTGTTCAGGTAAGCCGTTCCGGACAATATAATGCCGTGGTGTTGTCTTCTCGGTGACACAACGGGGCGTCACGTAACCGTGACGGGACGTGACTAATGTGACGAGGTAACAATGAGAAAACGGTGCGTTAGGGTTGCCATTTTGTTTCACTTCAGTTCGATACGAATATATGGTTGAGATTATTTAATGAGGCGACTTTTTATGAATTGACATTGGAATTGGGATCTTCTACCTAGGACGTTAATTAGTTGCTTTTAGATGATGCAATTCGCCCAACTTAAATAAACAATATATTCCGTGCTAGGCACCCGACAGATTTGAACCAATAGCTACGATATAATTACTCATAATAACAAAAATAGAACGAATAAAACCAAAAAAAACATGTACTCAGAGAACAGGTCATAGGTGGTCTTATTGTTAAACTGATTTTATAAGGGAGGTTATTATTAAAATAAAAAATATTATTGTATAGACTTAATCCACATCGATTTAATCCCTTTGAGGGATGAATGGGATGGTTGATTATAGTAGTATTTGTTTCATACTTGACACACCTTTATTCCCAAAAGGGATAGACAAAGACAGAGCACATGAAACTTATGTTCCACCGCCACTTTCAGTATACATGTGGGTATAAAAGATCGACAAAATGTGATATCGAAGTGATAGGTTGCTAGCCCATCGCTCACAACACAATAAACCCTGCTCCCTTAGTCGACTTTTACGACACCCATGGGAAGAGAGGGGGTGGTGAAATTCTAACCCGACACGAGTTATTTGTTTCAATCCATTCTACTTAAATGTACCTTAATCCGATTAGCTTGTGCATGGTGGATTAACTGAAACCCATTTCTCATTACTAGTAGAAAAATACTGACTATATTTCATATTCTAAACCAGTTTAAAACAATATAATCCATTGTGAACGTGTGCTTAAGGAATTGGAAGTATCAAAACTTCTTAAGAAGATGGAACCGCTTTTTTCGTTACAGAAATTTCGCAATACTTACTAGAAAAGTGGTTAGAAATATTACAAAATAAATTGATTACTACTTCCATACAAATGTGCCAACCCTGGGTCCTATTTCACGTGTTATCCAGTGTGTAGCTTAAGACCTGGCATAACTCTTCATTTGCTAAATTAATGCTGATACACACATTTTTCTCCACCCTCCATTTGTTCAAGATAACTAGACGCTTGCTGCCCCAAATCTTGGAATGCAAAAACAGAAAAAATATTACTTATCTAACCCTTATTACTTACTTATAAAAAAATTAGTACAATAGGCGGTCTTAATGCTATACATAAAGCAATCTCGACCAGCAAAGCAGAATTATTTGGGGGCGGTGCAACATGATTTAGACGTAACAAAATCTGTAGTAGGTATATTATATTTTAAATGCGATACGGTATTATATAGTACTCTCATCTCTATACAATTATCTCAATAATTTTTATAGCATATGTGTTGACCGGGAATTTCCTCGACAGATTAGTATAGTTTGCATCAAAATCCGTTCAGCCGTTTTCACGTGATGCACGTACAAATAAACAGACAAACACACGAAAATTCTAAAAACTTTTGGATCGTGTTCTGTTATCGATTCTAAGTATCCCCAGCAAACTTTTTTTCAAATATCTTATGTACAGACTTTCGACCGTCTTCAGCTTTATTATATGACTGTATAGATAATAATATACTTCGCTCTAAGCAGATTGGCACACGTTTTACCCTAAAAACAACTAAGATCTTGCTACTACTCACTATTTCACTCAGTTATGAACTACGGTCTCGAATTATGGGGTACGGCTGCAGAGTGGCAACGTGTATTCATACTACAAAAGCGTGCCGTGCGTATTATCTCATTTGCCCCTCCACGCACTCCAGCTCAAAATCTCTTTAGAGACAACAATATACTCACCCTGCCCTCGCAATACATATTTATATGACGTTGCTAAATTCATCGTAGAGAACATCTAAACCTTTCCCCATAAAAAGATAATTCGCACAAGGCAGGGGTCCATGAACCAACTCCTCACACAAAGCACTCGACGGACCAAGTCAACCAAAATCATCTCTCATGTGGGGCCAAAAGTATTTAACAAACTACCCGAGAGTATAAAATGCGGGGGATAGTATCTTATATTTTTTAAGAAAATTATAATCGTGGCTGCTCTTCCACTCTTTTCACGACAATAAAAAATTATACAAGTTACCACAAGAATAACGAAAATCCATATATGTTTACAATTTAATTTAATTTAAGAATGATGACATATAATGTTTAATATTATTAATAAATGACTTTTGACTTATGACTTATATAATTATTAATATAATTTATAAGTTTCATCTTTATGATGAATATAGATGAAACTTATAAATTATATAGATTACATTTTCTCGTTCAGCCAGCAAAAAATTGGATGGTAGTTTCTTATGGTATTTTTTGTTTTGAAATTCCAATTAGCTCGAACATTTCAAAAGGTCGGTAATTGCACACACAATATTCTAATCCAGCTTAAACGCTGACTTTTCTCCTTAATTTCCTATTTCGCTGACCGGCCACAATTTGTTCCCGACTTCCGTATAGAAAATGAGGAAAAGCGAATACTGAAGGAAAATATTTACCGAGCTCCTTCGTAATCTGAAAACATCGCTTTAGCAAGTCAGAGTTATGCATATTTTATTTAATTAAACCGTGATAAAAACATGTAGCGAGAGAAAGTGTTTGGATAATTGCAAACTTTTTCTGATTATCCATTTGTGAGTAATTTTCCCAACTCCTTGAGTCTCGAACTAGTCACATATTATTATAATATACCTTTCACACCACTGCTCGGAAATGTGGCAAATGATGGTCAGAATTCAGGCTTCAAAGCTGGGGCTAGTTAGATATCGCACGAACAGGCCATCTATGAGTTCAAACTGTCCAACAATGTTTTTGTAGTCCAGTTTGAACAGCGATTCGAACAATCACAGTTCCCCGCCCCCGCTCCCGCCCCGCCCCGCTCGCGTGTGGGGGGCCCGAGCTAGCTGTTTCATAATATAGTGATCTTTAATTAGGTACTTAATTTTGACTTATAATTATAATTATTTGCAATTTCCTCACAGTAGGCGTGAAAAGCACTATGGAATGTCTCGGCCAAAAGTGCAATAGATGGACTCGTCTCCTTCGAGGTCCCTGCGGCTCGTACCTCGAACCCACTCGTCCATCTATTGCCTACTTTCTAGGTTTTACAACAATGTACTAAATGTTATATGTATAGAGGACACTAACTATTATTATCTTTTACTAGGCCCCATAACTCGAGCCTTATTGAGCGAAACGTAAGTTCGACTTTGTGTAAGACTACCCCGAGTTATTTTCTTATTCGTAAGGTTGTGGCTTTGTAGATTTTGCAAGTTGTCTTATTTTTCAGCTAATCTCCGAAAGTAGGGTCATTACGCTGGTTACGCGACCACCTTCGGTTAGCGACCACCTGAAGCAGAAGGTGTTTTTTCTACAGACCATATTGAGACAATTAGTTGTACATGCATTTTTTTATTGTTTTAGAATAGAAATCTATTATGAAACCGAGAAAATATCCTTTCAGTTCACCGACTCAGCTAAATGGTCGCCAACCGGCACATGAAATTAGGTGGTGGCTAACCGGCGAAATGACCCTACTCATCTGATTTCAAAAATACTTCCACCAGTGTATAAAATGGACACGCAAGAACATCTATACTAACATTATAAATGCGAAAGTTTGTGTGTCTACATATAACCTCATTAAGCTTTAACCGCTGAACCGATTTAGATGAAATTTGGTATAGATATAGTTTGAGTCCCGGGGATAGTGTTTATCCTGGAAATCATCATGAAAGTGGATAAACGGGGAAAGGGTGTGTGGAGCTGTTATAAACAAGTCGCGTCAAACAGAGTCGCGGTCAGCTAGTAACTTATATTTAGACCCGCAGCGGGGGCAGCTAGTCATAATGTTTTAAGTCTAAATTATAAAGGAAAATTGGCGGAGCAACGAAACCAAGCTAGACTCAGTTCTGCTGGGAACACAAACAAGTATTAGTGTCTGTGTGTCGGACGGGCGTGCCGCGCGAGTCGTATCGGAGATCTGCAGTGATACTTGGATTACTCGAGAAACGGTGAAAGTAACAATACATATATAGTAAACTAGCTTCTGCCCGCGACTTCGTACGCGCATAAATTATGGTTTACATGGTATTCTTATGTTTAACCGTACTACATACTGAAAATAAAGATTTCATTTCCATAGATCGTGCGTGAAACAAAACAAATTCTCTTCGAATCTAAATAAACACCCTCATAAACTTGGTCGTCAATAATATTATATAGATGCCCAAAGTATCCTCGTAGAGAGCGCTCCCTATGTGAGCCCCAGGTCCGAAGACCCTAGGGCGAGCCCGACGGACACTCACTATCCTAAGCTGTCTTGCAAGCGAGACCTGAGGCCAAAGTGCCGAGCGGTGAGGCAAGAAAGGCTGAGCTTGTCATTGGAATTAAAGGCCTAAAACAATCCTTCAGAAAGCGGTCTCAATACGAGCTCGAGGGCTAAGGCCGGGCGAGTATCCGTGGGGATCTCCCCACGGATACTCGTTATCTTCGAGTAACTTGCAAGCAAAACCTGAGGCAGAGCCGAAGGCTGAGTTTTTCGTAGGAATTCTCATTTTTTTTTGTTTGCTAGAACACATGACCAAATTAAAGTCGGGCAGTGGCTTAGATGGAAAAAGACTTCTAGCCACATAAGAAAAAAGGAACGTGGCTTTACGTCCTGCTCGGTCGATCTTTGTTTCAATCATAAGTACAATAGTTTACATTATATCAGAAATCCAGTGCCGTAACGGTCGGAGCGTGTTGTCAACGCCGTATCGGAGATTTGCGGTTTATTTCAGCAAGCGAGAGAGGAATAATTGACCGTAGCTATTAGGCGAATAGTTTGTTTAATCTAAAACTTAAAGTTATTTGAACCTGCACTTACAGTTGTATACTGTAACTATGGGTGGTGTTAACATTGTTTTTAATCAATTACAAAATGCTTCACTCTACATGGCTTCCCTTTTGTGTAAATATAGGTACAGTCACCAGCATCAATATCTGCCACAAAAAAACACGCATATATCTGACACGACTCTATGTCTAATGCCATAAGGACGTGTCAGATACTTTTTCCGCCTTTGTCATGGCAGATATTGATGCTGGGGACTGTACCTATATTTACACAAAATGGAAGCCAAGAATAAGCGGCATAAAACCAAATCATCTTGAGTCCCCGAAGTATATGGAGTAGAAAAAGAGGGCCTAGAGTACCTAACTTACCACGTCCCAGGCGACGGGGCGGGATGAGCCGTCTGAATTTTATATGTAGGCAATCAAACGGGCTGGAATGTGGGATTGTTTACGGATTCTAGCCCGATTCCCCGTCGATATCATGAGCTGAAGAATCCAGTTTTTGATTGAGCAGGAGCAAGTGGAAATAAAATAAAAATATTCTATAAGTCGAGTTGCCCTCTCAGTTGACAAAGGGGGGACAACCGTTACTCGCGTCCGCAGGAGCTACCTATCGCAACACTTCATGTGTCCCCTAGGTGAGTGACAAACTTTAAAGGCCAACAGAATACCATACGATTAAACAGTGGAAAATCGAGATGCGATTCCTTCGTTAGTTTACCTATATACCCAAATTTTACGAAACCGAAGACAGTTGGACTCGAGCAGTTGATGGGTTTTCTTCAAATCTCAACACTGTCAAATTGTGGGATAAGTGTAATGCCGTGTGTTCCCCGGCTGCAAACAAAACATAATATTCCAAAACACGATGCATAGTCCCGGTACTCATTTATATATGTCGCAGTGAAATGGCCAAAACAGAGATTTGAACAAATCCCTAAGGGATATGATCAAATCACGCAGGATGTTAAAATGGCGAATCCATTTTATCATTTACCTAATACAATTCAGTAATTTGATCAAATCTCTGAATCTGTTTAGTGAAATGACGAAATCGGACAAAAAAGGCAACTCGTTTTTTCATTTCACTAGATTTGTTTAGTGATTTGATAAATCCCTGAAACGCGTCAGTGAATTGACGAAACTAACTCGCAGATATTGGCTCCTAAATCATTCTCATTTAAACGGTTCTCGGACTTAGACTCGGATGGCGGATAGGTTAGAAGATGGACTCAGTGGACGCTCAGTGGACGTGGCGCAAGCAACATCTCCTGCCAGCATCTCCTGATGATGCCTCGTAGAGAGGCGAAACACGTGTCGAGGTTTTTGTCATTATTGGTGGTGGTTTGCTGTAATTTTTTGCATGTTTTTACGCAAATAGTTGCATCTTATCTTCACTAATAGACCAGCACGTTTTTTAGCGGAATAGCAAAGAAATATTGTTCTCCTAACAAATCTCTGTTTTGACCATTTCCCTGCAACATATACAAGATGATAATTAACATGAACTAAATTGAATAAAAACTAAATTAACTCTAAAAAAGCCCCTCGAGGCGTTGTACCGACGATGCTGGCGGCATTTCCTCGCCGAACTAAACCGACTAAACCGCCAGCTCTTCGGTCACCAGTTACATCAACCGTTTCGCGATTTCAGCAAATAACTAAAAATCTTATGGACACTGGGACCACACGAATCGAGGAATCGTATTTCTTTTGTATCGTATCGGAAACATAAATATTTGAAATATTACTTCGGTAAGGACGCTTTTGATAACGGCAGTCGTGTTTATTAAATTTATTAAATTATTAATTTTCTCGCCGGACCATACATTAGGTTCAGTAACAATCCATTCTAATATTATAAATGGGAAAGTGTGTGTGTTTGTTTGTTTGTCCGTCTTTCACGGCAAAACGGAGCGACGAATTGACGTGATTTTTTAAATGGAGATAGTTGAAGGGACGGAGAGTGACATAGACTACTTTTTGTCTCTTTCTAACCCCCCACTTCCCTATAAACGGGGATGAAAGTTTGTATGGAGCTACGATATAAACGACTACGATGGCGGAGTCGCGAGCAGAGGCTAGTATATTAATATCTACTCACCTTAAGGCATACCTTTAGCTGACACATTTACACGTGCCGTTTTGTATTAGGTATACTATTTTTATGATTATTATTAATCGCTACATACCTTACTATTTCAAATATTTAACACGGTAAAATCATATCTATTAAACTGACGTATGTTTTGTTCATTCGTTTGTCTATTCTATTTTCGTTATTTTGTTTAGCTGATGATGATGGTGATTTTTTTATATGAAACAAATCCTGCACAGCGCATAAATTGCTTCTAAAAATGAAGAATGGCTCGTGTAACTTATCATTGATAAGTATTTCCTTGGCAAAGTATAATATTTACTTAAATGAGCTACATAATGTAATTTTTTAAACAGTAGATTATCTGATGTCGTTGTGTTATACTTATTTTAATAAGGCTGATACCTAATTTCAGATTAAACGAGGAAGATTTTAAATCAATAATAGTACATTACGTAACTAGGGCGGTGAATTCGTAAATGCCCCATATCGCAGGTGTTTGTGGCCCAAACCGAAGGTGAGGGCCATAAATATGCGCTCTGGGGCTTTACGAATTACCGCCCGTGTTGCGTACAAAATTTTACGTCTTCACCTGGCCACAATGCGAGTTTTCCCGTACGCGCAGCGTGCAGTAAAACTCGCATTATGGCCAGGTGTGACGTAAAATTCATTACAGGTAGGAGGAGTTGCAAAATAGTGTAGTTTAAAACGTGTTATCATTGCTTGGTATATAACGCAGTGCTTTACGTGTGTTAGGGTATTATATGATTGATTTTAAAAATGACCGTTATTAAGTTGTTTCATATTATATTTATTGTTCTAGTTGTGACAGAACACGCAGTGACGTGTCGGATGAACATAAAAATTCTTTCCGATTTCACTAAGTTTGAGGACAAGGAATTCTTCAAAACGAGTTTTCCGTGGATCGTCGAGAACGTCGGAAACGGGATCCCAGTCTATTTCTACTTCAAAGATGGTCAAAAAGGCGGAAAACGCATGTGTGTTATGGAGAATTTGGAGCGCAACCTACGTTTACAGGCAGACTATTTGAAATGTGAGGCCGAGGATGGAAAAGATTGCACTAAGAGAATGCCATTGGATCAATGGAAACTCAACAGATGCCAGTGGAATATTAACAAGAAAATAAGAGCTGCTGAAAAGGAGTTCAGAAGATATGGAATAGGGGAAACGCCGCTGGTAGTTAGAGGACGCACCCAGCAGCCTGTGAACGATCCGATGGCTGTGCTTTTAAATTTTTGTGGTATGCTTAGATGGAAGCAGCCTCCAGGATGTAGGACACCTTCAGAGTTATCACAGGCTACTTCATCAACTACTACGGAACCTGGCAGAGTCGAAGGTTCATCTTCAGCACTTCCAACGTAACCTCCTTCTCAGCCCCCATCACAACCTACAACTCTGCCACCAACAGATACTTAAAACACACCCACCACAGCCTGATACAAAATTATCAACAACAGTATCCGTATAACCAACAGTGCCGACAACATCCAAACAAACTGGAACAGAGACATCCAGCAAGCATCTCACAACAATATCACCAGCAAGTACGTCCTCCGAGGCCCCAGCATCGAGCATCGAATCAGATCAAACAAGTTCAACAACAAGCTCCGGAGCGGTCGCCGAGGCCATAACAACAACTCTCGTATCAAATGGAGCGTCGGCATTACCCTCCACCGACGAAAATTAACTGAAAAAACATGCATACATGCAGACAGGCAACAACTGTGACCTCCGAGAGGGCTTCAACGATGGTTACCAACATGTAACCCATAAAACCCCAATTAGGCACACACAACGCTGACCGTCGAAACAACATCATAACCCGCGGATATTATCTGAAAAAGCTCCAATAATTAACTAAACTTGTTTTTTAATTAATAAACGATACTTGTATCAAAAGATACTTACCATGTTAAAATTGTTGTGGAAAATGTAGGTACAGTCACCATCACATACATCTGAGCGGTCAAGGTGTTCACAAACATCTGAACACGACTTTATTGTCAAAGCCATAGAGTGCATGTTCAGATGTTTATGAACACCCTGAAGAGTACAGATGTATGTGACGCTGACTGTACATATACGAGTATGTTAGTTTCTTCTCTATCTGTGTGTCTATGAAACGAACGTTTGTATGACGAAGGAAATCTCCGAAACTCATCGTCCGATATCGAAAATATTTTGCTAATATATATTCCTAACTCCTGCCCGTGACTACGTCCGCGTGAACTCCCGTATCAACTGTCATCGCCAATTGTATATTGTATCCCTTTCAAGGATGTTAATGGAGATTAAGGGCGGGTTGCACCGACTTACAATTACAGACCGATCAACGTTAAATATGGCGCTGACAGCTGTCAGTCCATAGAAACTTGTCAAACGTTCCATTACATTCAGATGTTAACGAACACCGCTTACGATTACAGACGGTTTGGTGCAACTCACCCTAAGAGTTACCTATCCTATGTTTTAATCCAGGTTATAAACTATCTCCATGCATCTCAACCCGTACAGCCGTTTTGCGTGCGTGATTGAGTAACAATCATCCAAACATCTAAATAATATTAGTAGGGTAGGATGACCATAAGCTATATTTTTTCCCGCGGCTCCGCCCGAGTTCTTCGTAATACGCAGGCAACAACGCGCGGCCCAATCAGTTCAAAATACTCGGAATCTGCTGAGTAGTTTGAAAACTTGAATTCAAAAGCAATTTTTGACGAAGCCTTTTAACAGCCAAGCAATAACGAGAACTGTTATACAGATCAAGTTTTTAATTAAACCTATTGATAGTGAAGCAATGTAAATTGGTGCTGCTCCGAACTGACCCGCGTCTTGCAAGTTGTTCTGCACACAGACATCTAGATACGAAAAGAGTCAGAAGTAGTGATTATTGTTACGGTATTCCGTCTAACAAACAATTCACTTTCAGATACCAGTATCATCCTTTAGTTGTTACTCATGTCTCATAGACCCGATAACTGCCGAGAGACAGTGTCTAAGTTTGGAAAGTTGACAATTACATTCAAACCATGCAACTTACATACACGTATGGGTTATCAAACGAATGCTTAATACATAGGTAATTGATAATTCGATACTATAGTATAAATATTAAATATATTTCATTTCAATACAAGACAGTTAAAGTATGAATTTTCGTCGCTAAACTTAAGTGGCAGTGTGTGCACACTTTGCACGTAGAACCGAAGACCGTTGGGGCGGATCGCTCTAACACCAGGGGAGACACGGACATACAAAGAAACAATTCTTTAACTGTGAATGAGTGTTAAATCGGAGATAAACGGCTTTTTAATTGAATTCCTAATGTACGCCCTTTAGCGATAGCTTGGCGCGATAAATAAATTGTTCGAGAAGTGCATGTATTTATTATTCACGTCGGCTGTGCTTCGAAATACGCAATATCACGAACCAGCGTAAATATAATGACTGAAACAAAACTAATGTGTACGGTCCTTCTAGAAATGTATTGCAGTAGCCCGTTCAATAACAGGTTAGAAATTATACTGAATGTTTATGACAATCCCAGGTTGTTAGCAATTCTGAACCACATTTAAAAATTTCAATTGACTAGCTTCTAATTATTTCTTGGTCGTGCAAACCTTGTCATAATGTTTATTAATTAAGCAGTAAAATGTATCCAGTCGATGTCGCAGCCACTCCATAACAAAATTCTATTACAGTGGAATCTCGCAAAGTATTCTAGACCAAACCCTCAACAAACTGATAAAGTGAGTAGCTATGTGGAATCATTCTAAGTATATGTTTGGATGTTTAGATATAGGCAACGTCAATGACGCAACACGGCTGAATGGATTTATGTAAAATTTTGTATAACATAGAGAGCTTATAAAACTGTATAGAAACAGAATACTTTTCATCCCAAAAATCAACAAGAAAGATAAGGTAACATCTCTATGTTACCTTGTGTTCTATTGCTCTTCAGCGATAAGACCGCCTGTTGTCTACCTCTACCTACATTTCATTGTTTTGTTTGTCTTTGTAACTCTTTTTGTGAGGTGTGCTTTACAGAGTATTTGTAGTGTATTGTATCAACACAAGAAGATGTCATTGGGAGCACAAGTACTTAAATAAGGCAGTCGCATTCCAAAGCGAATAATAAAACACGACTCTAATGTATGTTTATTGTAAAACAAAGACCTAGGGTATTTCTTTAAAAGCACCAGGATTCACTTCGCAATATGAAAGGACTTTGAGATTAAAGCTGGCTAAACCTCAAAAAGCTGTAGGAAATTCCCGAGTAGCTCGTAAATGTCTTTGTGCGCTTTTTTCGACGAATTAAAGTTTCAGTTCAGACGGTATTTCAGTTAAGACTGGTACTTTTTTGCATCATTTGGGCTAAAGGTTTGATTATTATACAGCGTGGAACGGCACGATGGACTTTCCCGCTAGAGGAGAATAGTTAAGCGTTAGCCCTTGCAATTTTCCAAATATCCTATGTTAATATTTCTGAACAAACTTTTGTGCAAAAATCCTGATATTACAACTCTAACGGAGAATAAGGTCAATGCCGTTACTGGTAAACAATTTTTAATGGATGACAGTAAGTACTGTCACCGGAAAGTCGAACTTTGCTTTAAACCAGAGTAAGAAATATATTGGCAGATTATCGAGAAACTATAGTCTATCATAGTAAACATGAACATTTACAAAGATGAACGTTAAAATGTGGTATTCAATTTGTTGTTATTTGCAGTATGTGCAATCATTATATTCGATTCTACTGCCCTTATATAACATAATATTTTCTTTAAGGTCCATGGAAAACATCTGCCCTGTATAACGCATGCAAAAAAGGGTGTTGTGTGAAAAATTCTTATGGGATATTTTAGTACAAGCTAACGCGCCTTGTTAACTAGTATGAGTATGGAAATCTTGCAAGTCAAATTCGACTAAATGCCTGCAGTCCAGAAGAAAGAATTCTACCTTAGACAATAGAGTTGCTTTTTGAATGGACTAATTTGAAGCAATAATGTAGACACTAAATAAAATACTCCATAATGTCGTATTTACTCGAGAAAGGATTAACAATGTAGGTAGTCAAATGGAATAAGCAACGCAATAGGTTAAATAATAACGAAGTGATAAGTGTCCAAAGTTTTAAGAAGGGGTATGTTCTGTCATTTTTCGCAAAACGGAACTTCATATGAAACGATGACGCTCGCAGTTTGTGACGTCACTAGAAGGCGGCCACGTGCCTTGCCCCAGCGAGTTCGGCGCCGCCATCGACGCGGCCTGCCGCGCGCGGCTCGCTCTGCGGCAGCCTCGCAGTTTGTGACGTCAGAAACTGTTTGCGTATCCTCTCTTTAACAAGCAATATAAAAACGGTTGTAGCTTCGTAATCTTTGAGATATATGAATGGGATTTTCGTCACTAAGCATATTTTTTTGCCTTCAATATTTTGGACGAATAATAATTTTCGAGTCTTGTGCGCTCGAAGGGCATTCAAATCATCTCAATGCCTCTCAAATTACATTTTCCTCATGAACGATTTTTTTTAGATTAATGTCAAGTTAATATTAGTATTGTATATGTGTCACAACAAGCATTTGAACTCACCTAAATCAAGTAAAAAAACAAACGGCAACATTAATTTTGATCAATGAAAAAGCTAACGACTTGCGTATTTTTTACCTATCCGCAACCAAGGGAATTCAAGGTTCCGCTGAGCTGCATCAACCCGTTTCTGGAAATGATGGAGCGAGCTTGGAAATAGATAAAGCGAGGGCAAATGCACAAATGACCACACTGGTTTGAAGTGTATCTGAAAGGGCCCTCATCTAGATTAGATAAGATAACACGCCGATTACGTGGAGTAAGAGTTCCAAACTTAAGTTAAACATTATAGCTCTTAACTTTGGCAATGTCCACAGAAAAGCCGCTGATTTCTTTATGACCCTGATATATCTTACTGATATAGTTACCTCTAATTTGTTTAGCAGTGCGCAACATTGACGTTCTAAATGATTGCATTACAACACAAGTAAATAACCCTCGGCATGCCTGGTAGGGTCTGACAGACCCGGGCTGTGAAATATTCATCGTAATTTTTTTAGATTTTAAATTTACCGCGTCGCGTCTCTGAGTAGCTTCGCCTTATTAACTACCCGACATTTTGACGCTGCTCCCGCAGTCGGTCACGAGCACCCCCTCGATTTGGACGTGCGCAAAGTGCGCGCGGGCCTGAGAAACCCGACCAGGCATACGGCGTAACATTTTATAGCCAAGTACATTTACACTATTATCCGTATACATTTTATATGCATATATATTTTATAGATAGTATGTGATACAAAGATATATCGGTGCCTTAAATAAACCTAAAATTGAAGTTGATCTTGGGTATACGTTTAATTTTTATGCTTTTAGACATGAGAGTTTATTTTTGTTGATGGAAATATGAAATATTTTTATGTATGTAATAAATTCTTATGGAGTTTCTGGAATTAAGACTTAGATTTATTTCTAGTAAAAATAATGTACAAAATAACCAAAAACACACAAATTAACGCATTAAAAAAATTATTCATTTGTAAATTATATTTTTACATTTACGGGTTTGTCAGACCCACCAGGCATACAATGTGACTTTCGTTCACCAGGCATGCCAAGGGATAAATACCTACACATTATCCACTTGGATACAATTTGGGTCAGAATTATTAGGCTACCGAGGCAGATTAGGTAATTTAAAACGACTTATTGTGTCCTTAAGCGTCACCTGTGTTCTGCATTAAACAGAGAAAAAGATGTGAATTTTACGGGAGTGCCAATTGGCGAAAAACATGATCATTAAACCAGTACTTACGCAAATAAAATGAAATTGCATTACTCAAAGAAAAGACTGTAAATTAAAGAAAGAAAAAACAAGTGCTTGTAGGGAACAGAAAATACTCAATTAAAAAGCAATAGCGCTCTTTACAGGCATGTGAACGGTCGCACCCCTACTTCATTGAAAATTCAACTTTACCCAGGACACTATAAGATATGGTTTCATTTAATCAACAGACCAAGATACGAGATTGTAGACGTCATTATGAGTATGACGCTTTTGCAGCGAGCAAATTAATGACATTCATTTCATTTCGCTCGCTCTATTCTATTTGTCACTTTTTTATGTTCATCAGCAGTCTCCGAATGCGATGAATCAAAACTTGGTAAAAGCATTTTTCTACGTTTATTTTGATAAGTAAACTTTTTGATATTTATATCCCTTGTAATGTATGTATGTAAATTTTAGTTTCGTTCCTTAAATTAATATCTACGTACAGTAATTAACAAGAGTTGAAATAGATTCACATGTATATCTGTTATTTGTGTTTAATTAAAATCACTGATAGTTATTTATATCTCCGGGCATTCAATTGAGATAAAATTTTCAATACGTAAGTTCATATTATTATATTTTTTTATGATGTATTTACGACAGGGCATTAAAATTGACTCGATGATGTTGTTTCGGTAAACTAAAACATATTTAAACTTAAACATCTTTGCCATTCAAAAATATTCACGGTTGCATATAAATAAGATACTTACAATTTGTCAAGACTGACACAGCGGTCTTCATAAAGTACCTAGTTATTTTTACTACGTAGATGGGACTTAAATCGCGTAAAATTAAAATTATTACACGAAGACCTCAAAGAGGTAAATAAATGCAATTAATTGTACATCATTTAGTTCCGTAACATAAAAATAATCTGTGAAAATAGTAAAACTGAAATCAATATAAAAGTTTGTGTTACCTACCTAATCACCATTCGTATATTGTTAACCGTTCATCCACGTAGCCAGATTAAATACCCTAGAATACCTTTAAGAACCATCAAACAACGACGAGGACACTAACTACGGTTAATGCCAGTGGACGCTACTCAAAACTTTTTTTTTTAGAATTTCTTAATCAGAAAATAAAATTGATTAAAAGCATCAACTAAGTTTACACGTACTCGTCGTACTGCGTCGTGATCTAGAGCAGCTATAGATAGCTTCGGCAAAGGCGGTGATTGAGGCGATTCACTTTGAAAAGTGATTTGTAGTATTGCCGGGTTAAAAACGAATGTCCTATCTCGGTACTCCAACGATCTCTATACCAAATTTCATCTAAATCGGTTCAGCGGCTTAAGCTTGAAGAGGTGACAGATAGACAGACACACTTTCGCGTTTATAATATTCTGCCCGCGACTCTCATTTATATCGCAGCTGCATACAAACTCTCACCCCCCCGTTTCACCCTCATAGGGGATGATTTTGGAGGTCAAAACTATCCTATGTCCTTCCCTGGGACTCAAACTATCTTTTTACCTTTCATCTAAATCGGTTCAGCGGTTTAAGCGTGAAAAGGTAACAGACAGACAGACATACACACTTTCGCATTTACAATACTTGTATGGATTAGTATGGATTATATAATTTTGTCACATTAACTCGGCGTGCGTTGAAGCGAGGTACATACTGAAATTAAATTGGAATTTGAAGCGACGGACATAAGCATACCTTCAGGCACAACCTCGCGAAGCGTTCCATTATTAACGACGGGCATTGTGTCCATTTTTAATGACCTATCTCCGGCTAAGGCGGGCCCCAATTATGATTATACAAATCTGAAGGTTTAACTGGTTCAGACTAATCTCTGCCCATGCTAATGAAGTAGTGTGTTTAAAGCCGGATTCATACTTATAAATCTGACGTGAAGTGATAGGTACTCCCAGATTAGATGCTTTTTGACGCCTTACACAACGAAAGGAGCTCACGTCATAACACATCAAATATTGCTTTCATATTGTCACGGGACATTACTTCAATTTCGGATGCCAGCGCCAACTTTTAGTATGTTGTAAGGCCTGTCTCCTTCACCGCAAAACTGCAAGGAGACAGTCTCTTAAGTATCAAGGTCATCAGTAATTATGTAAGCTTCATTGGCGAAGGGGCTTTTACAAAAATTAAAATAAAAATTGCAAATGGCTTCTCGACTCTCAGAGATTTTCAGGGTCCAGGAAACATACCAAACAAATGCTAAAAGATAGCGATGATATAAGAAAGTAAAGGATTTGTAAGACGGAATCTCGTAACAAATGCTCAAATGAAGAAAAAAAATTATACATTTTTGGTAAGTACAGGCTTTTATTGCCCACTGTTTTTTCTGTGTACCGTTATCAACTACTCGTTGAGACAATTCTAACGGTGGCCCAAACTCAACGGGGTTACGTCTGTTAAGTCCTACATTCCCATGGAAACATTCTGTTTTCACCATCAGATTAGCTTGAATAACTCCCGAAGAGTTCGAAACATGTCGCCCGTAGTGACATTTAATACGTGAGTTGAACCGTGTAATTGTTAGTATTATTTCAACATTTCTCACGAAAGTTTAATTTACAAACAAACAAATGCTGCTTGTTTACTGGCATGGGATTGTTATATTGTAGGTCTTTTCCCGACTATGACGGAGCTAAACGGAAGCAATATTTTTTTGTAGGAGTCTACTCGTATGTTTGTGTGTTTAATATACTGAAACGATTGTGAGAAATGAGGCTCCAAGTGACATATGCTACCTTGTCATTATTTTTTTTTGCCCCCTGCATAGAAGTTTGTATGCAAGGTCCAATCACGTCTTTCTGCAGCTAACTGGACTTTTCAATCATCATCATCATCGCCAGATTTCAAAGATTTGTCTTTATATATCTTATAACTAACATGCGATAGGTCAAATATATCTAAAAACATGCACGCACAATTCTGGTAGATATTTACTTTACTCATGAACCAGAACATCGGGCTTTCAACACGTCCCTTCAATACCGAGGTCAGACTCGTCAATCATATTAATAGCTAAGACAACTCATTGGAACGCAATTAGATTCAATAATTTAATATTGGATTACAATTCCGTTGGGGAAGTTTTGGCCTCCCTCGTCTCCTCACTGAGATAATTTGATTTACTTTATTTTCGGTTTAAATATAATAAAAGATATCATGGCGATCAAATATTTTTTCAATTAATTTTATTTTAAATAATTCATAATGCGTGTTTTGTACTTGATGACACACAAATTGGTTTTATGAATAAATTGAATATGAAAATGACGCATTTCACTTAAGGGGCTCCCATACGCCAATGACCTTCGATCTGAATCCTTTAGTTTACTTATGTTTTTTTGTAGCTTATTGTATTAACAACAACGGCTTTAAGCAATATAATATCCCATATTTACTTCAAAGTTCATTGTTTTCGAGATATTTGGCATCAAAGTTGAACAATTTTAGTCCAAAAAACCGGTTTTCGGGCCATAACCCTGGACCAATTGTTAAAGACGTCGCATACGAACCCAAATATGTAGATTTCGTGTATGTTAGAGCTCTCACGTCAATAGAGATACGAAATAAGTGTTTTATTAAACAATGTTTAAAAAAATCATACAAAATTGAGTATTGATTTGTTTCAAAATCCGCTAGACCAAAATGGAGATTAAAGATTGGAGAACCGATAACCGTTTGATTTATACTTCTATCTGTAGTGCAAAAGTAGGAGATACGATTCAAAACTTGTCAAAAATCGATGAAAACCTCGGGTAGCCCCTTAAGGGTGGTCGCTTACTATGGCCCATAGGCCTCATTAGGAGAATCATAGTCAACCCAAAGAGCAATGGAGAGTTTCTCTGCGTGATCGCATCAGAAATGAGGTTACCCGCAGCAGAACCAAGGTAACCGATGTAATCCTCCGAATCACTAAACTTAAGTAGCACGTAGTACCGATGGCCGTTGGGGCAGCAGTGGCAGTCTTTCGGCTGATATGATGATGACGTTGAATCATGGTAATTTGGCTTGTGTCCCAATTTGGCACGATATTTGACAGAACGGGACAAATGTCCACTTTGATGTCTCTGTCATTCCGATTTTGAAAGACAAAGACATTATGGCCCGTCTGCATGTTGAAAAAACACGAATGTTATACCGGTGGAGTTGTTTTAGGATATGTTTTCGGTGATACCCCAGGATGTTACTTTTAACATAACTTTGTCAATACGATGTCAAAATTTGAAAAACAGATGTACGTTTTCTAAGATATTTCAAAGATATACTTCATTACCCCTAAATAGTCAATCCGGTTAAAAAACGGGAACTACTATAGGGAAGATGCAATATTTTCAATATTGCTTTCATTTGAATGATTCGCATTAATAGACCACTAAAGTTGTGACGACACGATCCGAGTCGCCACCGGACCACGGCGGCGGAATCTACACCGGGCGGCTCGCCGCCCGGTGTAGATTCCGCCGCCGGCGATGACGCGCAACACCTCGCCGCGCCGCACCGCGCCGCGCGCCTCTATATAACGCCCTGCGCACCGAGCCGGATAGCACCATCCCCTGGGTCAACGAGGCCAAATATCTTGGAGTGACCCTCGACAGGAGACTGACTTTCCGTAGCCACATCCGTAGGGTACGCAACCGCGCGTTGTTCGTGCTAGGAAGGCTAGGGCCGATGATCAACAAGTTTAGTAAAATGTCACTTAGGAATAAGCTGACACTCTACAAGACTTGTGTTCGTCCAATCATGACATATGCAAGTGTAGCATTCGCTCACGTGTCTATGTCATCGCTCAAGCCGCTTCAGGTCATTCAGAATCGTTTTCTCCGAAGGGCGACTGGTGCCCCGTGGTACCAATCGAACCTCAGCCTGCACCACGACATGGAGATTAGCACCATGTATGGTTTCTTTAAGCAGGCTGCCAGACGTTATTTTGATAACGCTCCCCACCATAGGAATCCGTTAGTTAGGAAGGCTGCTGACTACGTCCCCATCCCTCCCCCCTCTGTCGTTACTCGGCGCTCACTGATTAGGGGCCGCACGGTCCGGCGTCCTAGGCACACACTCACGGACCCGGACGACGAAATCACAGCGTCCATCGAAAGATGGAACGCTGCGCTTTCGGCGTCCAACACATCGCGTACACTTCAGCGTTCCCGCCGGCGGGGACGTCCACCGCGAGACAACACAGACACATACAGTCCGCTTTCGTCCCGGTACCGCCGCATACCGGGTAGAGTCAGTCCGACGCAAGTCGGGCCTAGCTGAGTTTCTTGCTGGACTCTTCTCAGCTAGGCTAGGTTTTAGCGAACCAGCGATAAAACTCCCAGTAGTTCGATACCACTCACACCCCAGATTCGGTTGATACCGTTCAACCAATCTCACTGGAGCGCAAACTCTTAGAGTATTCCAGTGTACAAACTTCCCCGCGTGGTCGTGCCGGAGGCTTCCCCTGGATTTTCCCCAGGCCACCCTCCAACCACGCAGTTCGACCGCTATATTGGGTCCGTCCTATTATAGCAACAGTCAGGTTCAAAAAAAAAAAAAAAAAAGCCGGCTAGCAGTCATTCTGCCCGCCGCCGCCGAGTTGAGCGCACGCGCTCCTCGTTGCTCGCTCCTCGCTACCTGCTCGCAGACCCGCGCTGCCCTGTGCGCGCCCCCGCCACCCGGCCCCCGCCCGCGTTCGCTCGCGCGACGCGCGGCACGCCGCTATCGCCGCGCCCGCCCGGGTTTTTACCTGCGCGCGCGTTCCTTTGTTTACCACGGTGTGCCGTGCCGTGGTAAATTTCCACTGTGCTGTTTTCAAAATTCAAAATTCAAATATTTATTCTGCAAGTAGGCCTCAAGGGCTCTTTCGCATGTCTGAGCTTACAAATTCAATAAATTAATTAACATTACATGAGGGCACATAATTCCCGAGAGATGTATAGAGTCTCCGGTTCCATTATATCACAATAATCTTAATAATAAGGAGATGTAATGTCTCCAGCGTCAAAATGAAATACAATAATAATAATGGAGATGTAAAGTCTCCAGCATCAAATAAAATAAAATAAGTAAGATATAAAGAGTCCCTGGTCAAATAATTATTGTTTTGGATTAAACTAATGCTATGGTATACATAATATAGTAATAGTGCACGTAACCAATATGTCAAAAAAAAAAAAAAAAAAAAAAAAAAAAAAAAAAAAAAAAAAAAAAAAAAAAAAGGCCAAACAAAATTGACATTAATTGAGACAGCCAGTAACAGCGGCGTCCGCAAGCAACACACGAGTCTCCAGTACACGACTAACAAAGTTACGACGGCTTTTGAGACTGAAGGATTTTCCAAGTTTCTTTGTCTTCCATATATTCTTCGATCTTGTAGTATCCTCTCTTCAAAAGAGCATGTTTTATATATTTTTTAAATGAATAATAAGGAAGATCCCATATGTCTTTGGGTACTTTGTTGTAAAACCTTATACAGTTACCCAGGAACGATTTATTAACTTTCTTCAAACGAAATATTGGGACAGCTAATTTATGTCTGTTTCGTGTATTTCTACTATGGACATCAGACTGCTTCTTGAAGTACTTTATATTTTTGTGCGTATACATAATCACGTCCAGTATGTACTGTGAAGCTACTGTGAGGATACCTATGTCCTTAAAACGTTCTCTCAGCGAGTCTCGAGAGCCAATGTTATAAATCGATCGGATCGCTCTCTTTTGAAGGACAAAGATAGTTTCTATATCAGCTGCTTTCCCCCAGATCAATAAGCCATATGACATGATACTGTGGAAATAACTGAAGTAAACTAGGCGAGCCGTCTCCACGTCTGTGAATTGCCTGATTCTTCTTACAGCATACGCGGCAGAGCTGAGCCTATTTGCCAAAGCAGAAATGTGGGGTGCCCATTGTAAGTTACAGTCTAAGGTGAGCCCCAGAAAAAGCGTGTTTTCGACAAGGTCTAGCTTCTCTCCATTTAACATTATAGCTGTCTCAACCTGCCTTACATTTGGCAAAGTGAACTTGACACATTTCGTTTTCTTTGCATTTAGAAGTAGATTATTTGCCGTAAACCATTCAAGCACTTCCTTCAAAATTGCATTTATATGGTCAAAGTCACGTATTTTCCTATCAACTTTGAAAATTAGTGAGGTGTCATCAGCAAATAAAACTATGTCACATTTATTGCTTATAAAATACGGCAGGTCGTTTATGTATACAAGAAAGAGAAAAGGTCCCAGAATAGAACCTTGAGGTACACCGAGCTTCACAGTCGTGCCATTTGACTCAATCCCGTTAACGACCACTTTTTGAGTTCTTTGACCTAAGTAAGACATAATAAGATTTAGGGCTTCAGCAGACAGTCCGTAATGATTTAGCTTGTGTAACAGCGTATCATGCTCCACACAATCAAATGCCTTGGAGAGATCGCAGAAAACGCCTATTGCATCTTGTGAGTTTTCCCAAGCATCATAGATGTGCTTCATGAGCACAGAGGCGGCATCTGTTGTCGAACGGCCTCTTGTAAAACCAAATTGCTGAGTGTGAAGTAGTTCATGTTTATTAAAATGTCGAAGCAATTGGTTCAGTATAATTTTTTCAAACACCTTACTGAGAACAGGTAATATAGAAATTGGTCGAAAATTTCCAAGCTCCTCCTTGCTTCCAGATTTAAATAACGGAATAACTTTGCTGTATTTCATTAGGTCGGGGAACACACGCTCCCTAATACAGGCGTTGAACACAACGGCTAAATGCGGTGCCACAATATCAATAATGGATTGCATAACTTTCACAGAGATGCCCCACAGGTCCTCGGAGTTCTTTAGTTTCAAGGACCTGAATGTTTTAATGATCTCATGGGGGTCAGTATATTGAAAATAAAGTTCCTTGTCACATTCTATATTTTTTATTGAACCCAGGTAAAAACTAGCCTTTGCCACAGAAGAATCTAAATTTGCTGTTGTATCTGCAGCTATGTTAGTGAAAAAATGTTGAAAAGTGCCAGCGACATCCTGGTCCGTAGTCAAAACTTTATCCTTTATTTTTAGTCTGTAGTGGTCTTCACGGGGCTTCTTTTTACCAGTTTCAGTGTTTATTATATTCCAGGTCGCTTTTACTTTATTGTCTGCCGACTTGACTTTGTTGCCTATATAAGTAGACTTGGCCGCAGCACAAACTATCTTAAAAATTTTAGAAATCTTCCTTACATATTCTGTGAAAGAATCATCTTTGATATGATTCTTCATTTCATACAACTCATATAATTTATTTCTGCTCTTATGAATGCCCGTCGTGGCCCAGTCACTAAACCTTGCTTTAACTGTGGCATTTTTTAATGTTTTCGACTTAAATATATTCTTGTGTACGCCATAAATTACATTTGACAACTCTTTATACAGTGTGTCCGGGTCACTGTTGTCTGTATGGAGAGCCGGTAACTTGTGAATAATGGTATCTCTAAACTTCTCCATCCGACTTGTTGTGATGGGTCTACATATGATATCATGCTCTTGTTTTTGGATGTCAACTCTAAAATAAGCTTTTTGACCACAGTGATCCGATTTAAAACAGTTAAATATGATTTTATTCGTAGCCTCACAATTGCAGAATATATTGTCCAGACAAGTCGCCGTGGTGGCCGTAATTCTGGTAGGATCAGTAAATAATGGAAACAAGTTGAAGGACTTAAATAAAATCAATATTCTGACTGTGTGTGCATGTGCAGTGTCTAAGAGATTAACATTAAAATCACCACAGACTATTATTCTCTTACTGCAATTGAAGACTTGTTTCAACGCATCTTCCATTACCAACTCAAACTGGCTAAAGTCTGACGATGGTGGTCGGTAAATACACATAATGATGTGACTCTCCAATTCTACACAGGATATTTCAATAGTTCGTTCAATCGAAAGTTTTACAATATTCTTATTTTCTTTACATTTATACTTATTTTTTATTATTATCAGTGAGCCCCCGTGAACGGCTTTTTTTCTACTGAACGAACTAATTATGTCATAATTACAGACATTCATTAATAACAATTCATGTTCCTTGAGCCAGTGTTCGGTCACACACATGATATCTATATCTAGAGACTCCAAGAAAAGCCCTACCTCTAATTCCTTGCTGGAGAAGCCCTGAATATTTTGGTGAACCAAACTCAATTCCCGGTACTTCTCCGCTGTCGCGGCCGTCAGTTTAAATGCTGCGGATGGCCCCCGGGAGAGGGCGCGCGAGTGCTACCGTCACCGCTGCTACTGCCTGTCGAGTCGAAGTACTCAGGTTCAATATTATAAGCTAGAAGCTTAGCCATTGTCATTTTACATTTATTCAATATATTCATACGAACATTAAACAATTTGAACGATTTTACAAATTTGTTTGTATCAAAAAACTGATAGTTACTACTATAGCATGTCACATTGTACAGCATGGAATTCAAGCCCGATACTTTAACATTATGCTCATATGGCATAGATTTTGAATATGGGAGGGCACACAAAATTATTTTATGAATTCCATGCCGCTCAATTTCTGATAGGGTTCGAATAAGGGACCCCATCTGAGATCTCTCGAGGCCCACACTATTCCCTAAAATAACAATCAGAGTGGTGCTTCGACTAAAACTGTCCTTCGCCAACCAGTCCACAATACATTTAATCGAGGCACCACGTAAACAGTTGTTTCTGACCTTCTGCCGGAGGCATTGGCTCATCATGGATCCGAGGCCAGCCCCTAGCTCATCAGAGTAGATGACTGTCGACGCTGGGCCCGGCTCGGTTTTCAGTGTACTCGGCGTGCCCATAGTGCTCGTTGTGTTCGGCGTGCCCGATGTACTCGGCGTGTTCGGCGTGCTCGATGTACTCGGCGTGCCCGTTGTGTTCGGCGTGCCCAATGTGCTCAGCATGGCCGATGTTCTCAGCGTGCCCGCTGTGCTCGGCGAGCCCAATGTGTTCGGCGTGCCCGATGTGTTCGGCGTATCCGATGTGCTCGGCGTGCCCAATGAGCTTGGTGTACTGGGCGTCCACGGTGCGCTCGGTTGGTCAGTATAAGAGCACTCGCTATGCATATGATTATTTATTAGGGAGTAAAATCTTTCTTCATTTTCTTGACACATATCCACCAGACGCGACGCCGTTTTGACGTGTTCACTATTCTCTTGTTTGAGTCCCTCATACTTGACACTCATATCCCGGAGTGAAAATTCTAATTTACTTATATCCAATTGCAGTCTCTGTGTTTCACTATCATATAAACTGATAGTGTCCTGTTTTTTTTTTCGAGACATGGACTCCATTAGTTAAGACTCTTAAGTGTTAGTTCCTAGTGTTTAAACCTTTTTAGGTTTAAGTTTTCTCTGTGTATAACTGTGTTTTTATTGTGTCTCCATCATGGAGAACGACGGTGAAATCTTGGAATACCTACGGGTCCATCACCCCACTGTGTGGGATGAAATCCAAGCCAGAGCGATCTTGGGACGGCCGCCATCGGCGCCTCTCATAGTGTATGACAAGCGAAAGCTCCGCGCCCAGCGCAGCAGACCATCAGGTGAGTCAGTGCCATACACCAACAGTGCTTCACACAAACCCACACCCACCGCTGTCCCTACAGCGACCACAACATCAGTAATCACCACGTGTACCAACACGACTGAGTCTAGGCCATTCATCGCCCCTGCCCCCTTCTTAACCAATGCTGCCTCACAGCAGATGTCCAAAATAACGGGCAAGCAAGTTGTCATCCGCCAGCTACCCGGGCTCGCTGGCCCTGGCGTACATTATGCAAACCGCGAGCCGGAGTCTTGCAGCCCTAATTTTAATTACCCCGCGTCCCAGACAGACACCCAGCTCCCACTCGGGCAAGGCTCTTACGTAGCCCCTCATTCCACACTCCCATCTCAGTCGTCAGACGACACTCAGCTGCATTTAGGCCAGGGCACCCCCGCTGAACTCGCACAAACGCACCCCTACAACGAACTCGCCTCCGACACCGATGACGGACGGACTACCGACTCAGAGCCACGCTCTGACGACACACTGACCGACATGAACTTTGAGACTACGGGCGAGTTAGTTACAAAATTCGAAACCGTGTCCACAAAAAAATCGAAGCGCAAGCGCACCTCCCCTCCCCATACCGTTGTCTCCCCTCAGGGAGCGGCCCCGCCATCGGGTATTGCTACAAGCAATCGATTTGCCCCCCTCTCTCTCTCTCTTGAGAACTCAGGCGAGTCCCCGGTGGACCCGGACACCGAGCACTCAAAGCGCCCTAATAGGCAGGCATCGCCAACACCTACACCCACACAGACCAACAAACAGGCCCCACCCGCACCCAAAAAGCCCCCCATGATATTATTGAGGGACATCACGCGTTGGCGTAGCCTCAAAAAGGAATCCGAGAGGCTCGGAATCCAAGTAGTTGAACCCCGCTTAATACCAGGCCACGCGGGAGGCCTGGCCATATACACCCCTAACGAGGACATGTACCGTGCGTGGACTAAAATGATGGGCAACGGTTACTACTCACACAGCCTTGACTCGGAGCGCCAACACCGGGTCATCATCAAAAACGTCCCGAAGGAATTTGACACCGACGATATCCTAGCCGATATCCGTGAACAGGGCTATCCGGCCAACGAAGTTCACAGGCTCTTTAGACCACATATTAGACCCAAATCTGCCTACGATATCTTGGCAGTAATGCTAGACCGTACGGATGCCGGAAAGGATATCGATCGGATTAAATACATTCTCGGGGTAGGCAGTATCAAAGTCGAAGTTCCCAACAAACGCAAACATATCCCTCAATGCAAGAACTGCCAGTTGTTCGGTCATTCCGAGAAAAACTGCAAACTGGACCCTGTATGCCATAAATGCGCAGGCCCCCACCACTGGAGGGACTGTAAGAGAGACCCCGCTAAAGATGGGGACCCACTCTGCAGCAATTGCAAGGGTCCCCATGTTGCAAGCTATCGCGGCTGCCCACTTGCACCAAAACCTCTGGCGTATTCAAACAAATCACGTAAACCACGCCCCAACACACACACAAGAAACTCTACACGTACACTTGTAGCCACACAGCCTAAAGAATTCCCAGCCATACCCCCAGGCTTCAATGCCTGGACGAACAAAAATGTTCAAACGAGAGCGGCCTACCCCCCTCTCCCACCTAAACAAGTAAATACTCATTTTTACCCACCCACACCCGTCACACAAACACCAATGCCGATGCGCAATCAGCCCTCAGTCTCACCACCTATGACTGAGCCCTTCCGCCACGCCGGGCCACCACCGGCACCGCGACAGCCCACCCAACAGCAACCTACACTCTACAACCACGCACATACACACACTCAACCACGCCCCACACCACAAAACACCTATCACCGTCATCATCATCGCACCGCTCCGGCCCAGCCAGCGAGCCACTCCCACCCGGGTTCGGCCATGGCGGACCTTAAGCTAGTCACGGACCTCGCCAATGTCTTTGACATGGACGAGGTCTGCGCCCTCGCTGCTGAGTTCCGCTCGGCCCTCTCCGGCACGGATAAGCTCGCTGTGCTGGCCAAATATCACTCACTCCTCTCCACAATTAAAAATTTCACCCACAATGGATAACACACCCATACAGAATAACTCACACTCACGCACACAACCCCGATCCTTAGAGATCGGGTTTTTCAACGCCAGAGGTCTTAGTACGCAGAAAATGGAGGTGGATAGCTTCATTAAAAAGAATAACTTAGATATACTCCTGGTCCAAGAGACATTTCTAAAACCCGCATACAGGGACCCTAGAATCAGTAACTACAATCTCATCAGGAATGACCGACCAATGCAAGGTGGTGGTACACTCATCTACTATAAAAGATCACTCCACATTAGCCCTATAAACACACCACAGCTACTCAACATGGAGGCATCCGTTTGCCGGCTAGCCATGACCGGACACGCCCACATAACCATCGCCTCAATCTATCAACCGCCAGGCAAGGATATTCTGCAATCCGACCTGCTTGCTTTGCTGGAGTTGGACAAATCAGTCTTATTGGCTGGTGACTTCAACTCCAAGCATACGCAGTGGAATTGCAGACTATCCACGCCTAACGGTAACAGATTGAGGCGTATAGCACTCACACACAACCTAGACATTTATGCTCCTCTCGAACCCACACACTACCATGACAACTCTGACTACAGACCAGACATTCTAGACATAGCCCTCTTAAAGAACGTCTCACTCCGCTTTAGATCAATAACAGTACATCACGAACTTGACTCAGACCAGTAATCCTCCGCCTAGGCCCTTCACCCGAGTCGACAGTAGTCAAACGGACCGTTGTCGACTGGGTGAAGCTAGGCAAAACATTAGCTTCAGACCCTCTCCCCCAACTCACTACACTCTCCAATGACATTAAAACGAAACAAGACACAGACGCTGCCATCCAACAAATAACCACCACCTTGCAAACAATCAAAGGAGATTGCTCGCGTGAGATTACAATAACCGACGACCGCCGATACTGCCTTCCCGAACATATTAAAAGTCTCATGCATGCCAAGAACGTTGCCCTTCATGACTACGATAGATGTCCTCATACCGCCACCAAAAATCTGGTAAATAAACTCCAAAAGGCGGTGAAGCGCGAGATCAGCAAATTCCGGAACGAAAAGTGGAATGACTTTCTCTCGAAGATCTCCCCACATCACCAGGCTTACTGGAATGTGGCGAGATCTCTGAAGAAGGATACGGTAGTATCCATGCCTCCACTTGTCGTTCCGGATGCCGCTGCTCCTGCCTTCACCGACCTTGAAAAAGCCGAGTGTCTAGCGACAAGCTTGGAGAGCCAATGCTCTCCCAGCACCATTCACCCCGATATAGACCACATTAACTTTATAGATAATGAAGTAGCCCGCCTCTCCCTTCTCCCCCCTGATGACAGCGACCCTCTAGAACCCGTCACCTCCGCTGAGGTTAAACTTCTTATTAAAAACCTGAAAACTAGGAAATCGCCCGGTGAGGACGGGCTCCCAAATAGGCTCTTCAAGCTCCTTCCTGATTCTATCATTAACTTCCTTGTCCTAATCTTCAATGCGGCTCTGTCCAACTGTCACTTTCCTGATGTCTGGAAATCGGCGACGGTCATGGGCATCCATAAACCTGGCAAACCCTCTAATATCCCCTCCAGCTATCGCCCCATCAGCCTCTTGAGCACAATGGGCAAGCTGTACGAACGCATTCTGCTCAAAAGGTTGAAACGGCACGTAAGCCAAAACAACATAATTATTGATGAACAATTTGGCTTTCGTGCCGGGCACTCCTGTCCACAGCAAATCCACCGCATTGTGGAACACGCGCTCTACTGGATGAACACCTGGAAACGGCCGGTTCCTACCGGCGCCATCTTCCTCGATATAGCGAAAGCCTTTGATAAGGTGTGGCACAACGGTTTGTTATACAAACTTTACTCAATTGGAGTGCCACGCCAGATAGTCCACACCATCAGGGACTATCTTGACTGTCGAGGCTTTCGCTATAGAGTGGAGGGTACCCTTTCGGATGTTCATCCCGTCAGGGCGGGTGTTCCACAAGGCTCTGTCCTAGCCCCCACTCTCTTCTCTCTCTTCATCAATGACATCCCCAAGACTCCGGGTGTAAATTATGCTCTTTTTGCGGATGACACCGCTATTTATGCGACGTCTCCGCACCCATCCAGGCTGAGCAAGATCCTCCAGAGCGCAATCAGTTCCCTCGGGGACTGGTTCCGTCGCTGGAGGGTCGAGGTCAACCCGGATAAAAGTCAGGCAATAATCTTCACCCGTCGTCTTGGTTATGCCAAAATCCTCTCCAAACACACACCTATTACCCTTTTCAACACCACCATTCCCTGGGTCCCCAGCGTTAAATATCTAGGCGTTCACCTTGACCGTCGCCTCAATTTCCACAGGCATATCAAAGTCGTCAGAGACAGAGCCGCATTCATTTCCGGCCGCCTTAAATTTCTAATTAATAAATCTTCCAAAATGTCTGTCCCCAACAAACTTCTTCTTTACAAAGCTTGTATTAGGCCCGTCCTCACCTACTCCGCATCTGTCTTTGCCCATGCCTCGAAACCCAAACTCAAATCTTTCCAAGTCCTACAAAATAGATATCTGCGCAGAATAGCCAAAGCCCCCTGGTATGTTAGGAATACTGACTTACACAAGGACCTCAAAATGCCGTCAATCAGGTTCCACCTTAAGAGGTTATCCAAACATGTTCATGAAAAGGCCGAAACTCACACTAACCCACTCATAAAGGCCTTCTGCAATTATACCCCCCTCAAGTCGTCGCCGCTGTTAAAAAGACGTCCTAAAAACGCCCTT
This sequence comes from Epinotia demarniana, assembly GCA_945867215.1. Taxonomy (NCBI): domain Eukaryota; kingdom Metazoa; phylum Arthropoda; class Insecta; order Lepidoptera; family Tortricidae; genus Epinotia; species Epinotia demarniana. The sequence continues at coordinate 23,532,619 of OX244271.1, read as the reverse complement.
TTGGACAGCGACGACGAGATCACGTTGGTACACGAGGAGAGTATCCGTTTGGAAAAGCAGCTAGCTTCCAGAAACAAACCCACTGACAATTCTCACCCAAAACACACACACACACACAGACCCACAATCCTCCGCACTGATTCATGGCACTGACTCAACTAATGTGTCCACCCAACAGCCCAGAGTGCCTTACAGGCCCTCTATACGTCGTGGAGGTGTCCCGAAATCGCCCAAACACTACCCCTGGATACCCTTCCCAAAGAAGGCTAATCCTGGGATTGTCACTACTGCCAATACATCTTCTTCTCTTTCTCCTCCTCCTGCGTCGGGGAGTGCTAACTCAACTTCCTCTCAAAGCCCTCCTCCTGCGTTGGGGAGGGAAAACTATGTTTCACTTTCTTTATCTCCTCCTGCGTTGGGGAATGACTTGTATACTAGTCCTAGTTCTAGCTCTTCTAGCCCAGCTCTACCACTGTTATCTATGTCATCTGCTAGGGGCAGTAGTGACAACACCCTAACTCTCCCTCCTCCAGGGAAGGAAAGACCCGCAAGCCCTTAAGGCTAGCGGGCATTTAGTATTAAGGTCTAGAATAAGCTTTAGTTTTATATACTTTTTGCTGTTTTGGCCCTATGGCCAATTCACGTATTGCCCTCGCCGAGCTAATGGGTCCTGCGAGGCCCGGCTTGCAGTTTAGTCCAATCAAAAAAAAAAAAAAAAAGCCGGCTAGCAGTCGCTCGCGCTCCGTATAGTGTGAACGTCTGCCCACCTAGTTAGTGCGGTGTGGGGTCCCGCGCATGCACGCTAGGTTCCTAGCTAGGAGGTTTTCTGGTAGCGGTGTGGGGATACTGCGCACGCTCCAGGGACCTAAACCCGACCTTCCTTCCTACCCCAGGGATCAGCGGGGTGGTATTTTCCACCGCCCTACGCTCACCTGGGTTCCGCGTTCCACGGGGAACCTCCGCTCCACCATCCTGAGCCAGGACGTACCGTAGCCCCTTCAGGGCCACCTAACCGTTTCCCGCGCCGTGGTCCCCGAGACCCTGTAGGATTCCTAACCCGTAGAGTCGTTAATTACTAAGCTTACCGCATTCGTATCTATTTCATATTTAGGTTTAAATAAAGGGCGTACAAGACCCATATATCCGTGTTTGTATTTGATTCCTTCACCCGCATTCTCCTCACATCTGAGTTAGTCTGGAAACCTCCGCCCAAGGAGGATATGTGGTGGTCGGCCTCACCGCCCATCATCACAAAGTATTAAACATTTAAAATACTACAATTTTTATTCAAAAATTCTTGTTAAAAATTAAGAATTTAAACTTTCGCGCCTAAACGTATGTAAAGTTCCTGTGACATCACTAAATACATAGTAAACATCCATGACTCACGAACAAATAAATGCTCTTACCGAGATTCGAGACCAGGACCTCCGTCTTCGTAGGCAGGGTCACTACCAACGAGGCTACAGAGGTCGTAAGTGAAGTCCTACGGTCGTAGCATGGTCGCCATTTTATCACTTATCGTTGTGGTATCTGCTTAGCAAAAGTCATTGAAAACCATGCAGTTGTTTTTATGATTACCTCCTAACATAAACTAATACAATTATAATATTAGGAGTACTTAATGTCCTGTTACAATTATACAGCGCATGGGCTTAAGCTAACACTATCAGACATACACGGACACTTTAGGGAGCTCATAAAATTGCCAAGCGAGTTTACTGTCGTGTCAGTTCATCTTAAGATTTACGCGGCCGTAAATGTAAGGATTTACGCTTGGGTCAATCTCTGTAGCTATCTACCATGTAATTACGCTGTAAAATCATTTAATGAGACTGTCACGTTAAATATGTATACGTTTTGGAACATATGTCTTGGGAATAGGATTCGTAATGCACATTTTTGGGCCAATATAGGTACATATATGGCGTATCGATTTTTGTGGATAACAGCTAGTATAGACAAGGGTTAATTAACTAATGTGGAACAGAGAGTTTTATAAACTTAGTTTTTATACTCGTCAACTTTAATGTTTGAGTTAAGACTTCGTACACCAAACTAAAATCACATCATTTTTACTATAGAGCTCCCAACTCAACATTTTACAACTGTTTATACAGACAACTAAAATAAAATCAACCAATCACGTGGCGCCTTTACTGAACTATATTGACCATTTGACCAATGAAAGAGAAGAAAAGACACCAACGACAAAGAAAAAGCCGTTGGCTGCGCTTCGTTTCAGCAGGTCTTAGATCTTCAATACGAGTAGATACTAGATACCAAGTTTGTTCAAGAATTTCAGTTGACTCGTAGAAAAAGTATTGTGTACAATAGTTATATTATAATTAGCTTTTTAAGTCTTGTACCTTAATTAGGCCACTTAGAAAGCTTCGTGGCCTAAACGTGGCACTCGACTGAAAAAGCATACTGATTGCATAATAGTACATTACGTAACTAGGGCGGTGAATTCGTGAATGCCCCAGATCGCAGGTGTTTGTGGCCCGAACCGAAGGTGAGGGCCATAAATATGCGCTCTGGGGCTTTACGAATTACCGCCCGTGTTGAGTACAAAATTTTACGTCTTCACCTGGCCACAATGCGAGTTTTCCCGTACGCGCAGCGTGCAGTTAAACTCGCATTATGGCCAGGTGTGACGTAAAATATTATTTATATATATTGATGTTATGACTATGACGACCGTTTAGCAAAGTGTTTGGATAAAAACCGAAATTAACCGATAGGTAAATAGAAGTCGCTGCACGTTTATATAAACCACCTCCAGAACACATTTAGTATACTGGTATTTTAATGTTCGGTATCTTATCATTACATAGTTTAAAACAAAGTCGCTTCCCGCTGTCTGTCCCTATGTATGCTTGGATCTTTAAAACTGCGCAACGGATTTTGATGCAGTTTTTTAGGGTTCCGTAGCCAAATGGCAAAAAACGAAACCCTTATGGATTCTTCATGTCTGTCTGTCTGTCTGTCCGTCCGTATGTCACAGGCATTTTACTCGAAAACTATAAGGTGCATTTGAATACAATTTTTAGGATATGTGTATTTTGTTAGTCGCTAAATAGTTTTGTAACTATATAACAAAAAAAAAATTTTTAGGGGTAGACTCCATACACAAAATTGAGTCATAATTATTTTTGTCATTGCAATCCCACGTGTGGCACATCAATCGATAGGCCTTTCAAAATAAATATGGTATAGTAGGTTTTTTAGCATGTTTTTTGATTAAGTGAATAGAATCGGAGATAATCGGCCCGTAATTCACTAAAATTGTGTCCCCCCCGCTCTAATTTTTTAACCGTGTATTTTAAAAATATGAAAAAATCAATCTTATTAATTTCTTCCAGGGAAAATTGTTTTGAACAAGATAGATTCAAAGGTATTCGAGACATTTCTAAAAAACTGCCTTCCTTAAAAAAAAACGTAAGTGCCATAAGATTTCAGTAACGATACGACGTTTTTAATAGGCACGGAACCCTCGTTGTGCGTGCGACACGCACTTGGCCGCTATTTTAATAGGTAGAGCGATTCAAGAGGAAGGTTTTATGTACAATATAGTTACCCATGCGTAGCCGGGGCGGGTCGATATAGTCATCAATAAAAAAAATATTGTTTTCACGTTCAGACCTGCAACCTCAAACCGTTGTTAAGCATGTACGTATGTGACGTCTATAGACGCTGCTCGACCGAAAGTGTATCTGACTTGTTTTGACAATTTTTATAGAAGTACTCGTATATTTGACAAAAAGTAATGTAGTAATTAAGTATATGCAAAAAATCTCCATTTATTTAATTTAATAATACCCGGCGTTACCCGTGTTACATTTGACAAAAAGTAATGTAGTAATTAAGTATATGCAATAAAAAAATGTTCGTTTATTTAATTTAAAATAATACATTAGTAAATGGACTTTGTTTTTTCATCTAATTTCAGTGAGTAGTGCTTTGTTGTTTGGCGTCTTTGATTTGTTTCATGCGGGCTTGGTGGTAACCCCTGTTGAATTTGTTTCAGTGCTTGATGATAGGGCCTCGGAGGATGTATTTGTGGCCTGTTCGGATGTTGTTGTTGCTCCTGCTTGTTGTGGTTCAGTGCTTGATGATGGGGCCTCGGAGGAGGTATTTGTGGCCTGTTCGGATGTTGTTGTTGCCTCTGCTTGTTGTGTTTCAGTGCTTGATGATGGGGCCTCGGAGGAGGTATTTGTGGCCTGTTCGGATGTTGTTGTTGCTCCTGCTTGTTGTGGTTCAGTGCTTGATGATGGGGCCTCGGAGGAGGTATTTGTGGCCTGTTCGGATGTTGTTGTTGCCTCTGCTTGTTGTGTTTCAGTGCTTGATGCTGAAGCCTCGGAGGAGGTATTTGTGGCTTGTTCGGATTTTGTCGTTGACCCTGTTTGTTGTGTTTCAGTGCTTGGTGCTGAAGCCTCGGAGGAGGTATTCGTGGCATGTTTGGATGTTGTTGTTGACCCTGGTTGTTGTGTTTCAGTGCTTGATGCTGAGGCCTCGGAGGAGGTATTTGTGGCCTGTTCGGATTTTGTCGTTGACCCTGGTTGTTGTGTTTCAGTGCTTGATGCTGAGGCCTCGGAGGAGGTATTTGTGGCCTGTTCGGATTTTGTCGTTGACCCTGTTTGTTGTGTTTCAGTGCTAGATGCTGAGGCCTCGGAGGAGGTATTTGTAGCCTGTTCGAATTTTGTCGTTGACCCTGTTTCTGGGGCCTCGGAGGAGGTATTTATGGCCGGTAGGGGGGTTGTTGTTGACCCTGTTTGTTGTGTGTGAGTGGTGGATGCAGGGGCCTCGGAGGACGCACTTGTTACCTGTTCAGATGTTGTTCTGAGATGCTCGCTGGATGTTTCTGTTCCTCCTTGATCGGGTTTTGTCGGCACTGTTGGTGATACGGGTACTGTTGTTGAAAATTGTGTGGAAGGAATTGTAGGTTGTATTGTTGGTTGTGTGCTGAGCTGTGTAAGTGGTTGCGTGGGAGTATTTGTGGGTGTGTCTGTGGGTGGCAGAGACGAAGGTTGCGTAGGTGGCTGTGTCGAAGGTTGCGTAGGGGGCTGTGTTGATGGTAGTGTACTGGACGGTGTAGATTTTTGGGTAGAAGTTTCTGTGGGTGGTATTGTGGAAGTTTGCGTTGGAGGCTGTGTAAGAGGTTGCGTGGCAATGGATGTAGATGGCAAAGTCGAAGGTTCCGTAGTAGTTGATGAAGTCAGCTGTGGTACCTCCGAAGGTCTCCTGCATCCCGGCGGTTGCCTCCTTCCAAACATACCACAAACATTCAACAGCACAGCCATGGGATCATGCGCAGTCTGTTGTGAGCGTCCTCTAACTATTATTGGTGTTTCTTCTGGTTTGTATCTTCTGAACTGCTTTTCTGCAGCTCTTATTTTCTTGTGAATCTTCCGCTGGCATTTATTAAGTTTTCGTTGATCTAATGGCAATCTTTTTTTGCAGTCTTTTCCATCTTCAGCCTCACACTTCAAGTAATCAGCCTGTAGATATAAGTTGCGTTTCAAATTCTCCAAAACACACATGCGTTTTCCACCCTTTTTCCCATCATTAAAGTAGTACTTAACGCACAGCCCAGGTCCAACATTTTGCACTATCCAAGAGAAAGTTGTTTTGAAAAATTCTTTGTCTTCTAATTTCGTGAAATCAGAAAGAATCTTGATTTTATTACATGTCACTAGTTCGCTCAGAGTTAAGACGATATATATACCGCACAACCAGTTGGTTGCAGCCATTTTAAAAAACAAGTAATGTATGCACACGTGTAAATCATTTTATACTGGGAACATAGCCAGTGATAACGTATTTAACGACTTTAAACTAAGGTATGCGACTTTTTTTCCTAACAAGATAATTTGCGTAGTTTCTTTACCCGATGTTATGTGTTTACTGGTTAAAATGGTATTTTACTTCTAAATCCAAAGCACCATTCATTACGTAGGTACTTTACTTAATGTGGCGAGGCGCGAGGGGGTCTTCAGAGCGTTCAATCCTGGAGGCCTCTGCATGAGAGAGCGGAGGCCGGCCACATAACCATGTCATCCCCCGAAAATTAGGTAACTGGTTTGCAGGTTTGCCCCACGATAAAAGTATGCCTCGTAGGTGTAAAATAAAGTACCACGAAAAAAGGTAGGTACATACTGTACTTTACATAGTAAGAAAATATTTTAAATAGTTGAGTTAACAATAGTCGTCAACATAGCAAAATAGAGCGGTAAAATATAATATTTTATCAGTAATTACGTTCTACAATGAAGTCAATAACAAATGATATCATACGGTTACTATTTTTCAAGGAAAGACTGTAGTACTATGGAATGTATTTTTACACGTGTTTTGTATGCACACTATGCCATATATAGGTAAATAGGTATGTATTTTATCATAATAGTGGCCTACTTACATAAAATAATACATATTTTGTGTTGTTTAGTTTAACAATATGTACCGTTTCACGTCATCATTATTTGTTCCAACACCGGCAAAACTTTGTGTATTGTATATTTAAATATATCGTCGTCTAGTTCCCATAACACAAGAGATTGAGCTTATCATGTGTGGTATCATGTGGCTGGTTCAATTTGTGTAGGTAATATTTTCCCCTAATATTTAATTATTTTATAAAACTAATATTGAAAGCTAACCCATTTAGCAATCAAGTTAAACCATTTTTAGTTAAGATCATGCTCAAAGCATCTAATGAATAACTTAATAATTTACCTTAAAAACAAAGTTTTAACCGACTTCAATTTAGTACTCCGCCAAGCCACGAGAACATTTCCTATTTTTTTACAATTTACCACATGAACTGATTTCCGATAGCAAATGCGTTGATTACTATAGAAAAAAACCGAATCGCTGTATGTGGGCCGATAATATTTGAGGACTTCCATCTATTCCCCAAGATCATCACCAATGGCACTTCATTAGTTCCTATTTCAACGGAATCTTATCAGAACCTGTGACGTACTTTTGCACTTTTGAGTACATAATTGAGGAATTCGATAAGTCATAATAATAATAATAAAATAATAAATACTCTTTATTGCACCACAACAAGAGACAAACATGTTAAAAAAAATTTGCTTCATAAATAATGGTAACAACACGCGGTCTTATCGCTTTTAAGCGATCTCTTCCAGACAACCTTTCTACAGCAGGAAAAATTTAAACTAGAATTTTTAACAGGTAACTAGAATTTTTAACAGTTAGTCATCTGTGGTCTTCATCATCAATTCCTCGCCACCAAATTTATGATTCCGGATGTAAATACACGAGTTATAACAGAAAATACCAAAATCACTACACGCGTGCCTACTAAAATTGAGGAGTCCCCTCAATTCCTCGTGGATCCCATCATCTAACTGAATTTTGAAAAAAAATGGACCCACCTGGAAGTATACACATACGAACAAAATAATTTTTTTTCGAATCGGCTCATCAATGACGGAGTACTGAGGTAACAAACATTGAAAATAATAATAATAATAAAATAAAAAAAATACAGCCGAATTGAGAACCTCCTCCTTTTTTTTGAAGTCGGTTAAAAGCTAGTGATATCGTTTTTTTATGACTGTATGAGTAAAATTTTAGTTGTGGAATATTTTAAACATCATCGTTGTCATTGTCATTATTATAGTTGTCCAACATTGATTCAGTTTGTGAGGGGAACCGAGCAGGAGACACTGAAAAACTGTGTTACAGAATGTGTGTTATCTACCTCATTATCTTTTGGTTCAGTTTGTATGGCGGACTGTGAAAGATGTGTAAACGAATGTGCCGATACTAGTGAAACCTCCGTAGCCGGTTGTGAAACTTTCGAAGTCTGCGTAGGTAGAAGTGTCGAAGGTTGCGTTGAGGGCTGCATAGGAGGTAGCGTGGGAGTTGCTGTCGATGGCAGAGTCGAAGGTTCCGTAGTAGTAGATAAAGCCGGCTGTGGTACTCCCAAAGGTGTCGTCAAATATTTAGAAGCAATACAGCATCGTCCACAGTCTGTTGCGTGCGGTGCGCCCCCTAACTACCAGTGGCGATAACCCTGTCCCATATCTTCTGAACTACTTTTCTGCTGCTCTTATTTTATTGTTCATATTCCACTGACATCTGTTGAGTTTCCGCTGACCAAGGGCATTTTTTGTGCAGTCTTTTCCATCCGCAGCCCCATGAGTATTTCAAATACTCTGCCCGTAGAAATTTGCGTTCCAAATTCTCCAAAAATTTGGAACTATTTTGCGCCCTTTTGACCATCTTTGGAGTAGAAATTTATTTGAATTCCGCTTCCGACGTTTTGGACGTCGAAAAGTCATTTTGAAGAATTCCTTGTCCTCGAAATTAGTAAAATCGGAAGGAATTTTTAATTTCATCAGACACGTGGCTGACACAGCTATGACGATAAATATAATGAGAAACAACTTAATGACGGTCAATTACAAAATAAAATAGTAGATTGTATGACAAGGGTCTAAAGTAAGCCATATCACCACGAGATGGATATTTTCCCGAACGAAGTGAGGGGAAATAGTTCGAGGGGTAATATGGCTTTTAGACCAGAGTTGTACACTCTACTTTTCACTTCGACTGCGAGAAAATAGTAAAAACAAAGATTATCCATCCACAATCAACAATTATACCAAGGCGAAAAGATTGTTCAATTTGGCGCCATTCTTTTTAATAAACGGTTTTGACACAGATACAAAATATTCACAAGACGAATAAACGCCTCTGATCGTCTAATAGCGGCGTAGTCTATCCCGTTCAATCTTCATAGCTTATGTCATGTAATTACATCCACCAATCACAACTCTTTAAAATAACATTAGTATTTGCTGTCTACTAACCAGAATACAGCTAGACATTAAAATCAGGAAACAGAATTCAATTCAAACATTAGGAGTTTTTCATTTCCTAATTTACAATAATTAAAAAAATAAACGCCTCTGACCGACCATAGCTCCATCCAAACGTTCAAGCGTGGTTAACTGCATACATGACTCATGTATGCAGTTAACCACGCTTGAAAAACACCCAATGTTTGAATTGAATTCTGTTTCCTGATTGGTCGATTTTAATGTCTAGCTGTATTCTGGTTAGTAGATAGCAAATACTCATGTTTTTTTAAAGAGTTGTGATTGGTGGATGTAATATTGAACTGTTGTGAGTGGTCAAATTAAAATGTTTTATAAATCATAAATATGTATACATATTTTCCCTAGGGGCTAAATGTACTACTTTAGCCCCGCTTGCCAAGTCTAATATGATGCACTTTTTGAGCATGAGAAGTGAAAAATAAATTATTATACTAACTATGAATACAGGTAAATAATCACATTGATACCAAGCAATGATTTCAAATTTTAAACAACATTATTCCGCTAACTTTCCTTACCTGTCATGAAATAAAAGGGACCTATCATAACATTCATATTAACCTTCCTAGTGAATGTAAAATTAAGGTACTTGTAATATCTGTATCGTAATAGCTTTATTTTTCGTTTTACTTTAATAATTTAAGAAACAAGTATCCGAAATTCTAGAATTACCTCATAATTATTATGTGTAGTTTTAATAATAATAGCTGTGCCTTCATTACTGCATAGTATAAAACAAAGTCGCTTCCTGCTGTCTGTCCCTATGTATGCTTAGATCTTTAAAACTACGCAACGGATTATGATCCGTTTTTTTATAGATAGAGTAATAGTAACCGGGCGGGTCGCTAGTATCTCAATATAAGATAAGATATGTTGCCAAGAAATACTACTTGTGCCATGATTATGGTAATTTTACATGTGCCATTCTTGTTTTTTACAAGCAACAGCCACTCCTTCATTAAATTACGCTCTGAGCAGGATTTATTTTTTAACCGACGAAAAAAACGGAGGAGGTTCTCAAGTCAACGCGTATATATTTTTTATTAAACGAAATAAAAAATGAAAAATGGACACACATGTTTCTAAACTTATTTATATATTAAATATTTGAAATAGTAAGTTTTGTAGGTTTTAGTTATAATCAATAAGTAATACAAAGTAGCGTAAGTAATGTAAATGTGACAGCAGATACCGATGTTTTAAGGTATGATACAAGGTATGAGAACTTTCTCCTCTTTCTAGAATTCTGTCCATAATCGAAATTGATTCACAATGATTTCTATAATCATCATAATGCCCAAAGACGTCCACTGCTGCACATAGGCTTCCCCAAATAGTGGAACAAAGACCGGTCCTGGGAACCGATTTTTGAGTTTCGAGCGCTCGACTCTTTCACTCGACAACTGTCAAAAATCATGATATGCTATTTTGAAATAGCAATAGAAAATTGAAAAAGTGGTATTGACCACTCGTATTCAATTCTATTGGTAGAAAGTAAATGTCTGCCGTTTTGACACTACAAACGTATTTACTTTTATTTGATTTTCGAGCGCTCGAAAGTCAAAAATCGGTGCCATGCTCCGCCCGCATCCAGCAGACTCCCGCGATTCCAGACCCCGTATCATGGTCGGTCTTATCACGTGATAAGTTGTTACTTATCACGTGATAAGACCGACCAGACCGACCGAGTATCTTGTTAGATAGGAGCGTCGTCTCGTTCTATCGAACGTTGTCAGCCAGTGACGGACGCTCTGTCTTGTCACTTATTGTGTGATAAGGGGGTCTATATCGGGTGGCATAAAATTGTTGGTCCTACTATTTTGTCGCATACCAACTTTATGCCGAATAACGTATGGCATAAACATTGTTGTGCATATTTTTTATTTTCCGAAATTGTTGCTCCTAATATCGATTGTCCTAAATAACTACTGTCCGAATGTTTATTGTGTCGAAGTTTTCTTTTTAGAATGATTGATGTGCATAACTTCGATGTTACTAATATTTAATGTTATAAAAATGTTATGCATTATCTAAATGCAGGTAGGATCTGGTCAGAATTGCCTATTACTTGAATTACTTATGACCCGCCCTCGTGTCGACGGAGCCCCGCTTCGCGGGGCCCCTATTTCTGCTCTGAGGGACAAAAGGCAACTAACGAACCTATCTAATTGATCTAAATGAAGATTAGCTCTGCTGAGAATTGCCTTATACTTGAATAACGTATGACCCGCCCTCATGTCGACGGAGCCCCGCTTTGCGGGGCCCCTATTTCTGCTTTGAGGGATAAAAGGCAACTAAAGAACCTATCTTATTTATCTAGATATAGGTCGGATCTGCTCAGAGTTTAAAAATAGTATACAATTTAGATTTTTCAATTACTATGACAATGAAAATTAGGACTACTACTTTTTAGGTAATTCGATGTTCGAGTAATCAATATTAGGATAAACATACTTAAGAACTTTTAAATGTGTATGCGCAAAAAAGAATAGGCTAAATAAGTAGTATGCCACTCAACATTATGCCAAACATTCTCGGCCAAAAAAATTTAGGACGATCAACATTATGCGATACGACAGGCACCCGTGATAAGGACCACCATTATACGGGGTCAGGTCATCAGTCCACCTTGTCTATTCATGCTGCCTTCGGTACTTGTTTAAAATTCCTACTGTTACTAAAATATAGTTTTCTGCAAAACAAACGTTGCATTTAAAGTCCCAGGCTGGCATAAAAGCTGGAAAACATTTCATATTACAATTAAACTTAGAACAAGCGAGGTAAGCGGTTCGCCATTGTGCCGCATTGTTGATTTATAATTGTAACAGTTTTTAAAGAATTAATTTTTAATCGTGCGTTGTAGTTCTGTTTGTGTAAATGGTTGTTTTCGCGCAAGGAATGAGTAAAGGTGTGTGTGTACAGTCGGTGTCAAAAGTAGCTACGCAAACGTCAAAAGTCTTTATTAAAAGGGAATAAGAACTTTTGGAGTTTTCGATTGCTTAGGTACTTTTGATGCTGATTGTCCTATTTTAAACATGCATAGAAATATTGTGTTATGCCCCGAAGTAGTTTTTTCGGTATTTACAGAAGATGTAAATAAAATATTATTTGTTGTGTACATAAAATCGCCCATTAATATGGAAAAGAGAAGGAACGACGCATAAATATATGTCACTATTAAAGGGACGCCAACATGTTTACAACAAATGTTCTTACGCACTTCGCACACCAAAAGTTGGTGATCACATCTTTTTTATTACTTTGTCCCTACGCATACCTTATCGAAGTGCATGATAGTGCCCCTGCTAAGTTTTCTCGAAGCCATTCGGGGCATTTTCGACCCGCCTGGATCTATATAAGCCTATATCACATATACATGTGATATAGGCTTCTAGCCACTGTAAACGCGACGCTTGTTGGTACAACCAGTGAACGAAAAATCCATAGAATGCGAGCTCTCTACAAATTTCTACCCAAACATGTGCCTAAAATTTTCGGACTAAACGGCTGCCTGGCATCGTTTTGGCACCCCGCTCCCAGCCCCGTATAATGGCAATGGCACCCATTCTGCGGGGCAATTTCGCGGTGCTAGTTAGACTTCTATGGTTTTTTCGCTTAGCAGTACCTATAGTCTAAGAGCTGGGTGCGTAATGTTTCATATAATGTCAGAAAAATAACATACACTTGATATACATTAAATTGGCATAAAGTTATTTAGTATAATGTAACGTTTGATATAACGGTTTTTTGCTATATTTTCCTTTACTCTAATTATCAATTGATATATTAGGCAAAATGACATAATTTGCAAGTGGCATAATTCTATTTTCGTCGCTTTTATGACATAAATAAATTTAACATACATATTATTTAAAATAATTACGTTTTCATATTACGCATTTATGACATAAATAATGTTTAACATACATATTGTTTTAAATAATTGCACTTTCATATACCAATGTCTGCCAAGAAGTTGACGGAGCCCCGCTTTCGTTTCTGGGACTGCCCTCCGTTGTAGACTTTTGTAACTACTTACATAATATGTAATGTAAGTGTTATATATAAAAAAAAATCGGTTCTGGCGCTTCGCCGGCCGCTACCGCGGCACGCTCGCGCACTGTATGGTCGCAGTTCAACCTAACACTCCTCCTCGCTTCGCTCGTCGTCGTACCTACCTGAGACCTGCCTTGAGGTGGATTATGCTATATGTTTAAATTGCAAAAGGTTCTCTCTCGCTTATTTATTTTAGTATTCATTAAAACATTATTCTTAATGATTTGTTCATGTCTAAAGTTATTTATTGTAAAATCCATATATATCTTCTGCTATTTATAACATTGACGAATTATGAGTAATTCATTATGATAAACAAGTTTTATACCAAGTGACATTTATAGTAAATGTCTTTTATACTAATTGTAGTTATAGCCCTAAATCATTATATCACTTTTTACATTAGACCATTTGAAAATTATCTGAAACAATATTATACCATCCGTTACATTATAATAATCAATGGTATATCAAACCAAAATAGATTAAGTGAAATTATATAAAACGTCATGCACCCCTAAGAGCTAGCTACCAAATCGGTCATGTGGCTACAGCTGTATTGAAACTCCGTTAGCTAATTCCCTGAACTACCTTTTCCGATAATCTTCGTGCTGGCAGGCCGCGGGCGGTGGGTGCGGGTGTAGTGGAGTGGGGAAAAAAAAGAAAAAAATGTGGGCTCAGCAACTTATTTTTTTTTTCAAACAGTTACTAAGTTGAAATCACAGATATAGGAAATAAGAGATCGGACATGCCGCGCGATTTGTATTGAATATGCCTGTCGCAACTTCTTGAATTCGGGGTTTTATTTGAAATAAATAGTTTTTTTTTTTGACGACCGGTTAGCCTAGTGGGTAGTGACGCTGCCTACGAAGCTGAAGGTCCTGGGTTCGAATCCCGGTAAGGACAAATATTTGTGTGATGAGCATGAATATTTGTTTCTGAGTCATGGATGTTTTCTATGTATTTAAGTATTTATATATATTATAGATATCGTCATCTAGTACCCGTAACACAAGCCTTATTGAGCTTACTATGGGACTAGGTCGGTTTGTATAAGATTGTCCCCTTATATTTATTTATTTATTTATTTATTTATTTATTTATAGTATTTACCTCTGAATCGTGCTTAGCTAAGAAAATCGTTGGTCTTCTCTTTATATAGCCCGACAAGTCCCTATTTAACCCTGAGGTAGCGTCGCTGTAAACCGCATAGTAGGGGAGAGTGGGTATGATTCGTACACAGGGAGCATGATCGTACCGTAGTCATAGCTCGACTATCCAACATGCTGAAGCGTTCATATCTGTATGCGTGACTGCCGCTCATATGCTTAGGCTACCCTCGAAAAGTGATGGCAGTGCGGTAGCAGATTTCACCAGAAATAATTAATAAGTATTAGTTTTCGCGACCCGAAAATAATTTTTGGTTCTCCTTTGAATGCGTCTATCTCTAATAAGTTTTACTCGAATTAAAAAAAACACATTGATGTGGAAATTAATCAAATCACTGCGATGTTTGCACAACTTGGCATTTTGGCGGACAACGGACGGTAAATGTATGGCGGAGTATGCCCAATGAGCTGACATGTGCGACACAGCCGCCGGCGGCTTGTCCGCTCTATAGTAATTTATGCTCTGAGGTTGAAATCGATCAAAAAATTGTTGAAATCGTTCGTTTTGAACGAAATCCAACGATTTCAACAATTTTAAAAAGCCAATACAGCTGATCCCACATGAAAGTTATTATTATTTTGGTATTTTTAATTAACGCTGGCGAAACCTTCCCACCACCCGATCGATTTAAAAAATTTTTTGGGTACACAGGCAGTACAGCTCAACTGTTTGTAAAAAAAAAAAGTCGCTGAGCCCACATTTTTTTTTTCCCCACCCCACTACACCCGCACCCACCGCCCGCGGCCTGCCGGCACGAAAATTATCGGAAAAGGTTGTTCAGGGAATTAGCTAACGGGGTTTCAATACAGCTAAAGCCACATGATCGATTTGGTCGCTAGCTCTCCGTCTACTAGGAACGATAGGAGGATGATAATATTGTATTGTTTAATACTGGCTGGCAGATGTTGAAGTTTGCCAGGACGCGATTTGCGTCAAAGTGCTACAGCCAAGTTTCCCTGGCCAAAATCGAATAGGTATACCTCGCTACCTCCGCTCAGTGTATTGAATTGAATCTTGGGTGCTGAATCCAAACTGATTCTTAAATCAAAGTGAACAATAATTCTGTTAAATGAAGGAATTGCAAAAAAATATACCTAGGCATAGAAAGTCAAGGCGTTAATTTAATCTACGGCTTAATCTTTAATTTAAAGGCGTCAAACAACGCATTATGAAACTGGACACGTAAGGTTTCAGAGAGTATATTATATAATTTATATGTATTGCACATCACTTTACATTTATATAAAAAAACTGCATGCTTCTACCCGTCTCTTATATACTTTTTAAAATTATCCATACATACTAATATTATAAATGGGAAAGTATATGTGTGTGTTTTTTCATTTGTTTAGTTATCCGTCTTTCACGGCAAAATGGAGCGACGGATTGACGTCATTTTTTAAGTGGAGAAGTTGAAGGGATGGAGAGTGACGTACGATAGTTTTTGTCCGCAAAATCATCCACTAAGGGGGTGAAATGGGGGGATAAAAGTTTGTATGGAGCTGCGATATTAACGAGTTCCACGCGGACGGAGTCGCGGGCAGAAGCTACTACAACATATTTTTCACGGTTATTTAATCAAGTGAACAACGGTTCGGTAACTTTAATAATATCTTATTGTCCTTTTTTGTTTCAAATTTAAACTTTGAAACAATGTAGAAAAGTCTTATTTGTAATCATCTAACCATTATGATCATTGTGCAGATTTCATCCACGTGTCTTATTGAATTTGCATGGCTATTACAACTAAAAACTATAGTTACTTCGATAAAAAAGAACTTTTTGACTGAGCTGAAACAGAAACTTAAAAGGTTTATGGATTGGATTGATTTACTTCATCGTGAAAAGCAATATTTGTATAAGTTGCTCACTACCCTCCTTATAATCTGCTGCCATGCATATTATATTCGAAAACAATACGTCACACTAATTAAAAGCAACAATAAAACTACTATTACCGCGCAAAATTACGCATACCTGAAAACATTCCATTACCATCCTTAGGCTTTAGTCAACAAGGGTGGTGTACGATGCAGTGTATTGTATGTAGGACTGTCTTGCGTATCACTAAAAGGGTTTATAATGGTTGGAAATTTCAGTCAGTTACGCTTGTTTAGAAGTAAGTAGGACTATATGCAGGTGTCCCAATTAACAGAGAGCGTAGATTGTTGGCATGCAGCAAGCGTCGTACGCTTGCATATTGTAAATATAATATCGTTGTTAATACATTATTATTTCATAGCAATTAATGAATTGAAGCCATACAGAGGAAGGTGCGAACATAAAATCTTAGATACCTAGTGTAGAGATTTGTCGGTCAGGAACTAAGAACTAATAGGAATAAATTCCCGTCACGGACCGAATGGAACTAGTTCCTCGTCATATACGATTTAAATCGGTCTTCGGTCCTTTTGTATCAGTTGTAGGAGCGGACGGAGCTATAAATGATCACACTGCCTAAATAAATGTGAACTTTCTAGATGACTCATCCTACGAAAAACTTTTTGGACCGTGACGAGAGTACTGAATCGAAGAGAACGCGAAGAGTCATCATCCTCCTAGCGTTATTCCCGGTTATGCCCTTGCAGAAGCCCGGGGTCCGCTTTGACACCTAATCCCAAGATTTGGCATAGGCACTAGTTTTACGAAAGCGACTGCCATCTGACCTTCCAACCCAGGATAAACCCAACAGTAAACTAGACCTTATGGGGATTAGACCGGTTTCCTCACGATGTTTTCCTTCACCGAAAAGCTAACGGTAAATATTCCGTACACAAGTTCCGAAAAACTCATCGGTACGAGCCGGGATTCGAACCCGCGACCGCCGCTTAGCAGCCGCATGCCTGAA
Source organism: Epinotia demarniana (assembly GCA_945867215.1). Classification (NCBI taxonomy): domain Eukaryota; kingdom Metazoa; phylum Arthropoda; class Insecta; order Lepidoptera; family Tortricidae; genus Epinotia; species Epinotia demarniana. Next base: position 23,515,663 of record OX244271.1, on the reverse strand, counting down.
CCACTAGGCTACCGTAGCGTAGAAGAGAGCGCGAAGAGTGCGTCACGCGTCAGTGATAACGTTCATTTGAGTCCTTTAGTTCCGCGTTTTTCATACAGCTAAACAGCTACTAATTCCCTGATCTCAAAACTTGTTCCTGAAGTAAAGAAACTAAAGTAACTTAACACTGAACTAGTTCCTTTGACCGATTGAACAAGATGGGAGCGCTTTTTTGAACGACAAAGTGGACACAGCTCTAATTTGTTAATCGCATAAAGAGCTATCCATACGAATCATTTATAAAAATCCGATCCTATTTCTCTATGTTGACAATTGTCTAGTTTGTGAAATTGGGCGTCAGCAATACCCAAAAGTTAGTAACGCAATATAAGCGCTAACATAACGTTCTTTTTCGACTTGTGTAGGTACTAATCATATGGGCATTTTCAATAATTCGTGCACCCAATTACCGTGAATTCTGAAATAAAAATTAACTCGTTGTCAGTTTTGTAACGGCAATATTAAGCATTGTTGGAGACACCGCAAGACACCCCGCGACACCGCGCCTCGACACGGTGTCGATACCGTGTCTAACGGGATTGCCACCCGCGCCCGCTGCAGCAGACGCTATCCGATCGCGCTCAAGCGCACACCTTATATTTTTGTTACTTTTTATACATTTAATTAAAGCCCATAGACTTTGAAAAAGTTGTCAATTTATTGAAGAAGACCTAGAAGAATCCTCAACATTGTATGGCGACCGTGACAGGACAGAAGACTGCAATCTTCTGATTCTTCGGATTCTTCTTCAAGCAGAAAGTCAAGGACGTGGAAGGCGTGAAGAGCTGGACTCCTGACTGCAGATCAACAAATATCAGGGGAGTGCCCTTCCTTTAATTCCATTAGTTCCAACTTCCTTTCCAGAGAAAGTCTTAGCTAAACGAGTACCGTGGTGGGTTTTCATATGGCACGTGCACGTGGCAATTGGCACCAGTAGATTAACGTTGCAAAATAGTGTGCGTCCAACAAATTAAAGTTGAATTCTAATAAATATAGCGTTCTCACATAATAATTTAAAGTAATTAATTTATTAACGAACTTAGTTAATCGAAAATATCCCTATGTATAACATCAGAATCAAGTCCCTTTTATTCCATTTATAACCAGCTAGCAATCAGAAATATAAAACTGCAGCATTGGTGCATAGGTATTTATTGCACTCGCCGATTATTCCAGATTTGCGTAAACAAGTCGAGCGGCCGAAAGGCTGTTGCCACGCGGAGAACAAAAGATCACGCGCAGCGGCCACTCGATCGGCGTGGTAGCACATCATTAAGCCTATGACAACCACGTGGGTTTGAATCTGAACTGCAAGGTTTGCCGAATTAAACGGTATTTATAACATTTTATTACTACTTGTTCATTGATAACGATGTCTGAAACAGAGTTAAAAGAGTTATTAAAAAAGCGTAGTGTAATTAAAGGAAAAGTAACTGTGTTTAGAAATAAGTATGCGGAATTTGTGAACCAAATAGATATTACGGCTAGCAAAATTAATGAGTTAACCTTGAGGTTAGGTAGATTTGAAATCGTGTTCAATGATTTTGATGCAGTGCGGGACAAAATTGAGTCAATAACGAATGAAAATGACCAGCTGTCAGAGAACATCCAGATTGAAAACGATTTCTTTGATCTGATTAATTGCGCACAAGAATTTATCGAAACAAATAAACAGAAATTTGCTGCCGACGATAGGAGTATTTGTAGCCAATCAAGCCAACAGATTAATGTTAGATTGCCTCAAATACAATTGCCCTCGTACGATGGTAACTATAGCAAATGGCTTGAATTTAGGGATACATATACTTCTATCGTGCATAATAATAGTTCACTGAATGAGGTAAACAAGTTTCATTACCTACGCACCTCGCTTGAGGGCAGCGCCGCCCTCGTAATAAAATCATTAGAAATATCTGCCTCCAACTATGCCGTAGCTTGGAAACTAATATGTGATAGATATGATAATAAGCGTCAGTTGATTCACAACCATTTACAGTCTTTATTCCAAATGGAGGCATTGACGAAAGAGTCAGATAAAGCTTTGAGGAACTTAAGTGATCACGTAGCAAGAAATTTACGAGCACTGGAGAGCCTCGGCGAGAAAGTAGACTGCTGGGACACTCTAGTTGTTTTCCTTTGTTCCTCCAAGCTTGACCCGATCACATTAAGAAAATGGGAGGAAAAAAGAAATAGTTTCGAAGACTCTCCGAAACTCTCTGAGTTTACGGACTTTCTTCGTAGCAGAGCCGATGTGCTGGAGTCGTTGGCTAGAAGTGGTGGCAGTCACGTTGATAAACCTGAAAAAATATTTCAAAAAAGATTAGATAAAGCTCAAAAAACATTTGTGGCCGCTGTTTCTAAACCAACGACGACCAACTTACCTCAGGTATGCTGCTTGATATGCAAGGGTGACCACCGTGTTTACAATTGTAGTAAATTTCTCGAAATGACTCCTGAAATGCGAAGTAATGAGATATATAAATTAAAGGTATGTGCAGTTTGTTTTCGAGGTGGTCATCGAGCATATCAATGCCGAGCAAATCCATGCAAAATATGTGGATATAAACATAACTCATTATTATATCGAACGTACGTGCCAAATAATACACAGGTACCTAATACCTCACAGGCTAACAACTCGCCGCAAGGTGAGAGCCATACTAAAAATGCATGCCCGGTTTCACTGTCTTCATGTGTAGCTACGCAAGTATTGCTATCCACAGCTATAGTAGATGTCGTAGACAAAGCGGTAGACCAATGCCATCGCGTACGTTCATTGCTCGATTGCGCGAGCGAATCATCATTCATAACGAAATCGTTACAAGAAAGATTGAATCTCCCCATTGTGGAAACCAAGCCCACTGATGTCACAGGCATCAATAATATATCATTTACAGCTATACGACGGTGCAAGATAAACTTGCAAGCCAGGGATGGATCTATCAAAAGATCCGTGCATTGTTTCGTGATCGATCAAATAGCAAATAATCTCCCGGCTAACGAGGTCGATATTTCATCATTGGAAATACCTAAGAATATTAAATTAGCTGACGAGACATTTAATAGTCCCTCACAAGTAGAATTGTTACTAGGGGCTGATGTTTTTTGGGATTTCATCCTACAAGGTCAAATCAAGTTAGGAGTAAACAAACCAATTTTACAGAACTCGCATTTCGGATGGCTGGTTGTAGGTCCAACCGCTTGTGCCTATAACAATTATAATAAATCGCATAACAACAAAATACAATGTAACTTTAGCCACGAAATCAGCGTACAACTTAGAAAGTTTTGGGAGCTGGAAGAGCTCCCACAGAAGGAGAAGTGGACAGCCGAAGAAGAAGCCTGCGAGGCTCACTTTGTCGAAAATACATACCAATTGCCCGATGGTAGATTTTGCGTGAGTTTGCCTTTGAAAGAGTCACCCGAAAAATTAGGGGACTCATTTCATATAGCCAAAAGACGATTAAGTTATTTAGAAAACCGATTCGAAAGGGAACCTCACGTAAAACAACAATATTGCGAGTTCATTCACGAGTATCAAGATTTGGGGCACCTTACGCAAATAGAAAAACCAGACGTAGCTAACTACTTACCCCATTTTCCAATTTTGCGCGAAAAAAGTACCACCACCCGCTGCAGAGCGGTTTTTGATGCGAGTTGTAAAACGTCGTCTGGTCTTTCTTTGAACAATTTGCTGATGGTTGGACCTGTAATACAAGACGACATTTTTTCAATACTCACTCGTTTCCGTCAGCATAAATATGTGTTGATAGGAGATGTTGAAAAAATGTATCGCCAAATTCGTGTTAACGAAAAAGATAGTTTGCAAGTCATATTGTGGCGCGAAAATAGTACGGAACCCATTAAATATTTGCGCCTCGATACTGTTTGTTACGGCATGTCCTGCTCCCCATTCTTAAGCATACGATGTTTACATGAAATTGCTAAGACTTGTGATGACTCATTTATAAAAACCATAATTGAAAAAGATATGTACGTTGATGACTTGGTAACAGGGACAGACAACCCTGAACATTTGACCTACATTTTAAACTCTGTGTCACAAACCTTAGCAGATGCACAAATGAAATAACGTAAAATAAAATCGAATTGTACTTACCTGTTTAATGACACGGATAACTTCAACGAACAAACAAATGTCGACTTTAATAGCGAGTGTTCAACGCTTGGAATTAAGTGGACCCCGGCGTCGGATAAATTATCAATCAGCTGTGCTAAAGATTTTAACAATGTAGGTAATTACGATCAGAAATGTACAAAACGAACGATTTTATCCACGATTGCCAGCATTTTTTGACCCGTTAGGTCTCTTATGTGTGTGTACAATTACGTTTAAAATATTACTACAAAGGCTGTGGGTTTTGAAGTTAGATTGGAACGATGAGGTACCCTGCGAAATAAAACAAACGTGGCATAAAATCGTGCGTGGACTAGGTACTTTATGTACGTTCCAAATTGATCGTTACGTATTGCAATCGAACGCGGATACAATAGAACTCCATTTTTTTTCTGATGCTTCGATGTTAGCTTATGCAGCGTGCGCATACATTCGCTCGGTAAGCGATAAGGGAATAACGGTTCGGCTGCTCTGTGCGAAGGCCAAGGTCATGCCTTTAAAGCCAGCTGTGACGATTCCGCGCGCAGAATTATTGGGCGGATTATTAGCGAGTCGATTATACGATAAAATAAAAAACTCATTACGCCGGAATGTTGATAAGGTTTACTTTTGGACTGATTCAAAAATAGTTCTAGCTTGGTTGAATATATACAAGTCCAATAAGATGCAATTAAAAACATTTGTATTACACCGAGTATCTGAGATAACGGAATTGTCTTGCGGTGCTGATTGGAATCACATCCCATCTGCGCTGAATCCCGCGGATTTAGGATCCCGCGGAGTGTTGCCCGATCAGCTGACGCCAGACGGAATGTGGTTCACAGGGCCGAGTTTCCTTCAGCACGGCGAGACCGCCTGGCCATCTCACTATGAATCAGTTGGGTTAAGTTCAGATATTCCCGAAATTAAATCAACTGTTAAGGTTATGAACGTAACCGTGAATCCACCGACTGATTTCATAAACATGGAAAACTTTTCCAGCTTTAATCGGCTGAGAAGGACAGTCGCATACATTTTACGACTTATAAATAATTGTAAACTGCCAAAGAATAAATTTCAAGGCCCGTTAAATGTACAAGAGCTGCAAGCGGCTGAAATGGAGCTTGTAAAAATGGCTCAAAGAAATTCATTCTCTGACGAGATTAACCTCCTAAAAAATGATGTTCCGATTAATAAAAAATCTAAGTTGTTGTCTTTAAATCCGTTCATTGACAACAACAGTGTTATGCGCGTGGGGGGTAGATTATGTAACTCTGATTACTCTTACGAGAAAAAATATCCCATCATCTTAGAAAATAAACATTATTTAAGCACCCTTATTTATGAATACTTTCATAAACAATTAAAACACACTGGGCCCCAACTGCTGCACTCAAGCGTACGCGAACAGTATTGGATTATCGGAGGAAGATTATTAGCGCGAAAAGTATATCAATCGTGTACAACTTGTAAACGCGTGCACGGAGCAGTTGCGTCCCAGATTATGGGAAATTTGCCATCCCAGCGCGTAACGCCAGGTTACATATTTGAGGTCACGGCTTTAGATTATGCGGGTCCATTCCTAATTCTAAATAAAAAGGGACGTGGCGCAAGACTAATTAAGTGTTTTATGTGTATCATGTGTTGTTTAAAAACTAAAGCCGTACATCTCGAAATAGCAAGTGACCTTAGTACTCAAAGTTTTATTTTAGCTCTTAGGCGATTCATTGCTAGAAGAGGGCGGCCACGCGAGATTTTTTCGGATAACGGCCGAAATTTCGTTGGGGCCAGTAAAGAAATAGGTCAGTTTCTTTATAACTCTTGTGACTCTGTGTCAGAGGAGTTTGCAAATGAACATATACAGTTCAGATTCGCGCCCGCGTATTCGCCTAACTTTTCTGGCTTAATAGAAGCCGCGGTGAAGTCCGCAAAATATCATATTAAAAGGATAATTGGAAATATGCATTTTACGTATGAAGAACTGATAACGATATTCGCGCAAGTTGAGGCTATTCTCAATTCGCGCCCTATCTGTCCTCTATCGTCCGATCCTCACGACCTATCCCCGTTGTCCCCAGGGCACTTCCTCATCGGACGACCATTGACCTCACTGCCAGCGCCGAACCTCGAGGAAGCCAGCTCGAACCAATTGCACAGATATGCAAGAATCGAGCAAGTGCGACAACACTTTTGGGCCAGATGGAGCCGCGAGTATGTGGCTCAGCTACAGCAGCGTGCCAAGTGGCGCGTGCAACAGCCCAGCCTGCAGCCGGGACAGCTCGTCCTCGTCAAGCAGGCCCACGGCCCGCCGTTGTCATGGCCGTTAGGTCGCATCGTGCAGTTACACAAGGGCTCTGATGGGCTCTGCCGCGTAGTCGACGTCAGAACCAATAAGGGCATCGTACGACGTGGCATCTCTTGTATATGCCCCCTGCTGGATGAAGATGGAGGTGCTGAACAAAGAAGCTCTTGAAAGCAGGAGCTTTCAAGGCGCGGGAGCATGTTGGAGACACCGCAAGACACCCCGCGACACCGCGCCTCGACACGGTGTCGATACCGTGTCTAACGGGATTGCCACCCGCGCCCGCTGCAGCAGACGCTATCCGATCGCGCTCAAGCGCACACCTTATATTTTTGTTACTTTTTATACATTTAATTAAAGCCCATAGACTTTGAAAAAGTTGTCAATTTATTGAAGAAGACCTAGAAGAATCCTCAACAAGCATTCAGTTTGTATAAAAACTAACTTTTTCTGTTTAATTTATGAATAATATGCCTATACACGTTAATTAAATGTGAAAAAAGTTAATTTTGACATGATTTGTATGCTTAATTTTCGTTAAAAAACTGACACCGAGTTAATTTTTGTTTAACGAATTATTGAAAATGCTCATATGTTACAATTTTAAAAAAAACCTATTAGTTATTATTTACCAAAAATAATTAGACAATTGGTGGCCTTATTGCCAGTGTGTAACTATGTGTTCCTTACACACCCTTTATCAATCATTATAATCTCTTAGTCTTAATACAACTTTTAACAAATATTATATACACTAATTCCCGCCGTTTTCCCCACCCAATCTGTCCCAACAACTATGAAACTATAATTTGGCCCAAACCTATTAGGGTTAAGGCAATTATCAGCATAATGAGGTACTTACGTCAAATTGTATTGCGAGGGTCCTAACGTTTGTTTAATGTAAGGCGGGTGGGTACCTGAGCAACATTCTTAAGTGGCTGAAGATTCGTTGGGAATCACTGTTTCGTGCAACTAAAAACACTTAGGTCCCCGTGTGGTATCGGGGTAGAATTGCACCCGCCTTTTCCCTGGGGGTATAGTAAAAGTCGTAGGGGAGGGTAAAGGTGTAGTGCGCGATAGGCTAACAACCTATTCACGACGGCGCTGGCTGAAAATCAGCGCTGCAGGTGTCTGACACCTCAGCATGCTGAGCCAGTGTCCGGTTCACTGCCGCAGAGACGCACTTGTTTCATGTTTTATGTGTTTTTTTTTGTTTATTCTATTGATTAATATGTGTGTCCTGTGTGTTTGTGAATAAATGTATCTTTCTTTCTTTCTTTCTTTCTTTCTATTAAAATCAGATTTAAATCAAATAAAAAAAGCAAACTAAGATTTACTCGGTCGTTAAACCCATAATTTCCAGGTAGGGCATGATCTGCCTACACCTTGTGAGAAAACGGGCGTGAATTTAATTATGTATGTAAGAATATTAAGGGTAAAATTGTACGGAAAATTCTATACCTATCGCAAATATTTTTAATCAGTGTTTTTTTTTACAGAAATCGTAGAATAAGGTAGATTACATAACGCATTGTACGCGCGTCAGTTTCATTTTAATGTCAATTTTTATATGAACAAAATACAGTTATCTTTACCTAACGCGCGTTCAAAGCGTTACTTAAGGGGATGCCTTGATTCGAGTTGACCACGCCCCCTTGACAGAGACACGCTTATGCCTTCCGTGTCCGAGAAACAGTGATGCGTCACTCTTCGGGAATGGCGTTTTTGGACTAATTTCTATACCTACCGATACCTAACTTAGTGAAGGTTTATTTATATTTAATTAAGTTAGTGAGATTTTAGATGAGATAAAATACTTGTGTCGAATCGTACATTAGTATTGTTTGAGTAAGCTAAGCAAGTAAAGGAAAAAAGGACCCAACTTTGGTTTTTTTTCTATCAAGGATTTTTTGGCAATCATGTATTGATTAAATGAGACAAACAATCATACAGTCAATAATCATATATCTGAAAATAAGCCCTTATTGTTTCTTAATCTAGTCAGAACGGCGTTTCAAAGCACGCGATAATTTCCAATGCACCCCCTTAAGTGGTAACTATCTTTAGCCCCGCAGAAAACTTCACCAATAACCTATTTCATTTTAGAATCTTTGTCTTAGTTGCTGTGAATGTTTTCCGATTGAAATAAAACCGTGTCCAACTATATTTTATAATATTCTATATCAAGTACCTAATTATATCTATCGTAGTTCTTTAGTTCGTTCTAGCCTGGAGGTATGTAAACTTCATTACTCTGAGTAACTGAATCTTCCGTTCAGAAGTTTGTTGCGAAATATGGAAGATCATTACCTAAGTGAAGACTGTAGATCCTGATTAAAAATTAATAAACAGACACAAAGGGTTTCAGAATTATTCGGAGGTTTCACGAAATTACTTCGACGGCAGTGGGAAATTAATGTGAGGAGTTTCGTTGAAATGCTCATTTATGGGTTCGATGTGATCACGGTACACCTAACACTCCTCCTCGCTTGGCTCGTCGTCGTACCTACACCGACCTGCCTTAGAGGTCCAATATATTTGAAATTTTAATTTCAGAGAAAAAAAGTTTCAACCAAAACATGATTATTTAAGCGTATTCTTTAGGTACGAAACAGTCATAAAGTAGTACCTAGTACTCCTTTCAAATGTAGGTATGTCTGGAAATGTTTCCGAATAATTATCTATATGGCGATATTGGCTATGGATGTTATAGATTTGGTCTCTTAGACGTAATTCACTTTAGGCATTAAAACGATATGAATAGCAACCATTAGTACGTTGAAATGTATGCCTTAGAATATTTATGAATAATTATCGTTAGACCTTTGATCGTTATGGACACCAATTTTCTGACTTTTGTGATTATAATACTATACCTATAGGTAACTAATGTAAGAATTATAAAGCGTTATACTTAACAAAAATGATGACTATTGATGTTTATGTGTATAAATTATATGGATATCAATTTCTGACTATCGAAATTAGGAACAATAAGTTTATGGGATACAATGGGACCCAGTAGTGCAATTGCTGATTACGTACAAGAAAATAATATTTGGCTATGAATTAAGAAGATTTTACGCTGGTTTAACTTAAGTTAGTGATTAAATTTCGATTTGAAATATTTTGAAAACGGTGAGAGTTAGGAAATATGTTTCTTTGTAAAATTATCTACATAAGATGTAAAGAACCTGCCCTTAAAATGTAATAAAATGTAAATGTGATGCAAATGTATCAAAACACCCTGTGTATAGTAGGATAGTAGGATGACAATAAAATAACAACATTTTTGGTTAAGTAAATTTAATCAACGTCGTTTTTCACGTATTGGGTAATACCACCGCCCAAGGTTTTCATCATGTAGTTACTACGAACAACCCCGCGTAATGACCAATTTGCCAAGGATAGGTCCGTAAAATAATGCGATATTTTCTCGAAATTTCAACGAAATAGGAACTGATCATTTTTTGCTGCGTTTTTTTGCGATTGTTTTTAAGAACTGCTATAATTTTCAGGGCGATAATTTTTTCGCTATATGCATACAAAAAGTGCGGACACCTAACATAATTTGTGATTTTAACACAGCTCAGCTCAACTGACACTGTTACATCGTATGCGTTAAAATCTTAGTGACGCGTCATGCGTAAACGCTACTTCAAAGTTAAGACTTTCTGTGCCAAGCACCCTCTAGGTGTAAGTTCTGCTCGCAGGCGTTTTCATAGTCATACAATTTTCAGTCAACGTGTAAATAATATCCCTGCCGGGTAGCCACGTAGTGGGCGTGTACGTTCTAGGCGCTTTCCGCTACTTAGCGGGAAAACCACGGGATCGGCTGCGAGCGTAGCGCGTATCGATTTATCGCAGTAAATGTATTACGATCGGTGTCGATCCTTTACACTCCTATAGGAGGTGTCTACTCAAATAAAGTGACCAATTAATGATGAATTTTCTCGTGAAAGGATGAATAGTGTGAAATGAAGAAATAATTAAAGCAGGAGATTAAATAGTCACAATGTTATATTCTCTATTCTAAAGTTACGGTAGCCCAGTGGTTCAGGCATGCGGCTGTCAAACGGCGGTCGTGGGTTCGAATCCCGGCTCGTATCAATGAGTTTTTCGGAACTTATGTACGGAATATGATTTCATATTTACCGTTTAGCTTTTCGGTGAAGGAAAAACATCGTGAGGAAACCTGCATACATCTGCGAAGAAATTCAAAGGTGTATGTGAAGTCCCCAATCCGCACTGGGCCAGCGTGGGGACTACTGCCCATTCCCTCTCATACATGAGAGGAGGCCTGTGCCCAGGAGTGGGACGTATATAGGCTGATGATGTGTTATATTCTCTCCTTTTTCCGCAAAACGCACCTTCATATGAAACGATTGTCATTTCCTATGACGCTCAAGTGTCGTGACGTCAGGATCATGGATCATGGAGCATTTTCTTTCTCTAACAAGCGATATTAAAACAGTTGTAGCTTCGTAATTTGTTGAGATAACTGAATGGGAATTTCGTCACCACGCATATTTTTTTGCCTTCTTCCATTTCAAATTCGAAATCTATTTCGGACGTACATCCATATCCTTGGTAAGTAACAATCATCATCATCCTCCTAGCGTTATTCCTGGTTGTGCCCCTAAAGGAGCCTTGGTTAGTAACAATAAAACACGTACTATGATATGATATGAACTAGGTAATGTTAACGGACAAAATTACAATTATTAATATTATATTACATTACCTTGGTTCTGCTGCGGATAGCCTCATTTCTGATGCGGTCACGCAGCGAAACTCCCAACATGGCCCTATCCATTGCCCTTTGGGTGACTTTGAGCCTTCTTATGAGGCCCTCCGGATCGCTAAACTAAGTGGCAGTGGGCGGGGTACATAGCACGTAGAACCGATGGCCATTGGGGCGGAAAGGTTCTCGAGTGGCGACCACGTACCGGAAGGCGCAGCGTGGGTTATTTATCGTATGGCTAATTTATGCACTGTGATAGTTACGAGTAGGTACTTATTGCTACAACTTAAATTTACAATTTATCAAATAGTCTACAGCGTCGCTCGTGAGGTCTTTGAAGTCCGAGGGCACTCCGTCGTACTTGGTTAGAGGGCAATCGAACACGATGTGGTGCACTGTTTGCTTCGCACATCCACAGTCACATTCTTCAGCGTCGCTCCAACCCCATTTTTTGCGCAGTTGAGCACAGTGCCCTATTTCAGTCCTTATTCGATTCAGGGAGCACCAGACACGTCGAGCTTCTTTGAAACCTTGCGGGAGGTGGCCGGGGCGGAGTTCGAATAGGGTTGGTGACTCCGATTTGGCCAGCCACTCCTCCAGCCAGGCAGATTGGATATTCCACTCGATAGGCGATTTGTGTGAGAGTAGGGCCGGGGGGTTCCGTGACTTTAGTCTGAGAGACCTGAATGTATTTAGGTCTGCGTTAATTGGCAGTTCGGGCCTGGTGTGGATCTTATCGACCTCTCTAAGGAGGTGTTGGAAGCATCGGAGATGTGGTGGGGCAATGCTGCTGAGGGCCGGTAACCAGTGTCCAGGAGTTGGTTTCATGCAGCCTGTGATAAGGCGCATGGTGTTGTTGAGGTGGGTGTCTATGTTCTGTGTGTGGGCACTATTCAACCATATTGGGGCACAGTATTCTGCTGTACACCAGTGCTAAGGCGGTGGTTCTCAAGCAGGCTGCCGAAGCTCCCCACGAGGTGCCTGTCATGTTTTGCAGGATGTTGTTCCTGGTTTTTAGCTTGGCTGCGACGTTTTGTAGGTGCGTTTTATAGGTGAGGCTTCGGTCCAGTGTAACACCGAGATACTTCGGGTAGGGATTATGCGTTAAGACAGTGTCTCCAAACCTCACGCTAAGCTTTCTGCCAGCCAGACGGTTGCTAAGATGGAAGCAGCATACCTCAGTTTTGGATCCGTTTGGGCAAAGCCGCCATCGGGCGAAGTAGTCTCTCATGGTGGCAAGATCTTGTTGCAAGGTGGCTTCTGTGGTGTTAATGCTCCGCCCTTGAGAGATAATAGCTAAGTCGTCCGCGTACCCAAATTTCCTCGAGAGCGTGTCCGGGATGTCGTGTATGTAGAGGTTAAATAGCATGGGTGCTAGTACCGACCCCTGGGGTAGCCCGTTGTTGAGAATCCTTGGCCGGCTAACTTTGTCACCTAGGTATACTTAGAAAGGCCTGTTGGTCAGAGCTTGTTCCACTATTCTGTAGATCTTGGTGCATGGGATAACTTTTATTAGCTTGGACAGCAGGCCTTGGCGCCAGACGGTGTCGTAGGCAGCAGTGAGGTCTACAAAGGCTGCGGAAGACTTCAGGTTTTCATCGAAGCCCTTTTCTATACGTGTAGTTAGCGCCAAGACTTGATCGTCGCAGCTACGTCCCGGACGAAATCCTGCCTGCTCTTGCGGGATATGCGCTTCAATTGCAGGTGCGATGCGATTATAAAGCACTCGCTCGAAAAGTTTATAGATCACGCTCAGCAGTGCAATTGGCCGGTAGCTTTCAGGTCTGTCAGCTGGTTTTGCCGGTTTCAATATTGCTGTTATTTTGGCATGTTTTAACTGATTAGGGATTTTTCCAGAGTTTAGCATGCTCGTGAAGAATAGTGCGAGCCATTGCTTTAGTCGGGGGCCGCAGTGTTTTATAAACTCCGGAAAAATGTTGTCCTGTCCACAAGCTTTGCCAGTTTTCATGTGTTTGATGCCAGCGGTCACTTCGGAATCGGTAAAAAAAAAAAAAAATTAAAAAAATTAAAATTTAAGCTGTTTATTTCAAGTTTTATACATTGTTTTATCTGTTAGTAACTTAGCCAATCTCTAATTTTAAAGATTATAGGTGCTAGGTTATTAATGTATTTATATCTAATTAAGTATTTACTTTTACAACTTATTTATATTATTTATCGTTACATAAAAATTTCTTCAGTACAGGTTTAGTTTTATGTGGTTTATCCACTATTATATCTACTATTTCTCTGGGCAAACCATTCAGTGTATGAGGTAAATGACTGGTCCATACTCTCTGTCCATACAGGTTGGTGCTTTTTGGTACAATTAAATTATTTCTATTTTCTAGTGCACGGAGTTTCGTTGATCTTTCATATCTGATTAGTTTACCCAGATTATGACTATATTCTAATATCACAGCCATTTTGGCTTTATCAAATATGCTTAATACTTTACAGTGTTGGAACAGTTTATCATAATTATTTTTATATTGGTACTTAATTTTTAGCGGCACGATGACTTTTAACATTCTTATCTGTATATTATATATGCGCTGTAGATAGGTTTTGTAGGTTCTCCCGTAGCTAGACAGCCCATAGTTTATCATGGAGTCTGCCATAGCCATGTATAATAGTCGAAGTGTGTTATATGGCATTTTATGTTTGAGTATGCTTAAGTTACTTAGTATTGCTCTTAGTCTCTTACATACACTGTCTATGTGGGGGCCCCAGTTAAATCTGTTATCAATTACTAGTCCGAGATATGTGTGCTGTTCTACTACATCTAGATGCTTACAGTTGCAATTGCAGCGCGATCCCGAGTCGTGCATGCAGGTGTGTTCATGTGCTATTATACTAGGTACTACGTTGGTCTTGATGTGGGGTGAGTGTATGTGTACGACCTTGGTTTTTTGGTAGTTGATGGATAGCCCTGCATCGTGTGACCACCTGCATAACGAGTCGAACTCGCGCCGCATCTTGCGTTCAGCCACATTTATGTCAGAATCAGCTGTTATTATGCATGTGTCGTCGGCAAACTGGTATACAGATGCCTCCCTAAAGATATTGCACATGTCGTTGACGTAAATAAGGTATTCAGTAGGGCCGATTATGGAGCCCTGTGCTGTGCCATACAGAGACTGGTGCAGCTCGCTTTGCTCTCCTGCGATGCTGACTGTGTTGTACCTATTCATGTGATAATTTTTAATCAAGTTCAGGGCAGGCCCCTGTATACCAGTTTGCTGTAGTTTGTTATACAATTTTTCATGATTTAAGGTATCGAAGGCCTTGCTGAAATCAATCATGAGTGTCAGTACATGCTTCCTTTCATTTAGGTGCATGTTTATTTCGTCTGTGAATTTCGCTAAGAGCTGCGTGGTACTTTTACCTTTTTGGAATCCGTACTGTTTCTCATGTATTATCCCATTGCTTGACAAGAAAGTATTGATTGTTTTACCCAGATATTTCTCAATTATTTTATCAATGACTGGTAATATTGTAATTGGCCTATAATTGTTTGTGTCAGTGAAGCTACCTTTTTTATGTATTGGCCTGATCAGTCCAATTTTTATTTTATCTGGGTAGATGGAATTGACTATACATTGATTAATAAGGTGGGTTAGCGCAGGTGATATGTCTTTGTTTATATATTTAACGTCTCTTGCTCTTATTTTGTCATATCCTGCACTTTTTTTTTCATTTAAATTTCTTATTATTTTGCTCACCGAGCCCTCCTGTATTTTGTTAATTTTAAGAGTTAGCTGTGGTGTGTTTTGATAGGTACTCTCGTCAAGCAAAGGTACACTACACGAGTTTAATACATTTAATACATTGTCGTTGAAGTCTTTAGCAAACTTGTTGCATAGGGAGCTAACTTTCATTTTAAATGATTTCAGCAGGACTTCATCAACTGCTTTTACTATTCTACCTGTTAGGTTGTTGACAATTTGCCATAGTTTTTTTGAGTTTTTAAAGTTTTTACATATTTCTCGCTTAATATAATTATTCTTAGCTTTACTCATGAATTTATTTGTCTTGTTTCTATATTTATTATATATTAACTGGTTATGCTTATTATTAGGTTCTGAAAGGTGTATCTGCAGTAGTTTATTTTTGGTGCATGACATATCTATGAGTTTATCTGTTATCCAATTACACTTTTTGTTTGTTATTCTATCGTCTATTGTTGATTGCTTAGTGCATTTATCATATACATTGTTAAATTGCTTACCTATAAAGTTATATATGCTATTTGGGTCACTCAGTTGCAGTGCGGGTTCCCAGTCGACTTTGGCGAGCTCCTGTTGTACTAATTTGTTGTCCAGTTTATTGTAACTTGTTTTTGGATTAGCTGACTGTCCAACCAGTGCAAAACCGATAATAAAATGGTCCGCAATTGTATCACGCACTACAGCGGAACTAACATAGTGAGCCTGTAGGGTCCCTGCACTATTGTTTACATCTCTGAAGTATATGTGGTCAATACATGACTTGGATGTGCCTCTAGTTGTTGACTCGATCCTTGTATACTGCGTGATACAACATTGTAGGCCCATTTCTGCTAACGTGTCTTGATAGGAGCTAGCCATTCGACTAGGCACACTAATATCTAAATTTATATCCCCACATAATATGAAGTTGTAATTAATTGGATAATTTCTTAATATAGTGGCCAACTCACCAATGAAGGCACCTACATTTAGGTTAGGGGGACGATATATAGCACACACATATGATTTGTAGCCATTCGGTAGGGACACTTCGCCACATAGACATTCAAACGAGCTTGTCTTTGTTACACTATCCAGGAACGTTACACTTTTATGGGAGTACACTATTATGCCGCCTCCTGTTCTCTTATCTCGCAGCTTGGCGTTCATGTTATAGTTGTCTAATTGAAACAGGTTTTTTGTCTGATCGTTCACATTTGCTTCTGTCACAATAATTAGGTGTATGATCAGGGGGCATGTCTTAATATTGTATTCAAGAAGGGCATGGTTTTTAATTAATGATCTGATATTGACATGAAATAGGAGTAGCTTGTTGCTGGTTGTTGTTAGATCGCTAGTAAAGTCACTCCACTTACTGTAGCTAGCCTCGTATATTGGGCTGTCCATTTATTAGGTTACATACTGTTTGACGTTTTGTTGCGGCGCTTGTCCCTCCTGCACGTCCATTGATCTCAGCCTTCGGCAGCACTTCGCAGCGCTGCCTTGATCACGTCGATGTCTTTTAAAGCGTTGATGGTGAACATTTTCCTGTCGTTATCCTCTTTCCGCGCCATAATTCGCCCGTTTCTACACCACACGAGTTTGCAGAGCGGCTTCAGGTCACTTTTTGCCTTCCACAGCAAGTAAGCCATGTTGGGTGTTAGTGCAGTGCGTATGTACACTTTTTTGTCCGTGTCGGTCACGCCGGTGCCCGCGTCGTGTCCTGCCTGCAGTCCTTGCGTGTTTGCATCAAGCTCAGTCCCCGCTCGGGTCCGGCTGGCTATCTTGACCGTGCTGTCCGTGATGTTTTTATTTTTCGACGCACTCAGCCACAAGTCTCGCCTTCCTTCTTTGAGGGTCACGCTGATTGGTGCGTCATTAGCAAAGCGGGCTGCCTGCGCCGCGCCCGTGCGGGGGTGTGCTTTTTTTCTATAGGCGCTTATTATGTCTTCTTTATTCTGGCTGAGCAGTGTGCACATTGCACTGTTGTCACTATTTGTGCTATATTTTCCTCCTTTTCCTCGACTACACCACATATTTCAACCACGTTATTAACTTGTGTTTGTTCCATCTTGTTTACTTTTTGATCTAGTGCGTCGTATTTCAGCTCCAGGTGTTTATACGAGTCAGTTACGTTCTTGACTTTATTTTCCATTAATTTCATTTTAGTTTCGTGGTCTCTCATTTTTAACTCGTATTCATCGATCTTATCGGAATAGTATTTCAGGGCTTCTTGTAGCTCCTCCCTTATAATCTCCTTGACGGCTTCCCTCATATCGCGCATTTGGCGCACCTCGTTACGTATCTCGGATAGTAGTTTTTCCTGACCATTCTGTTCGGTAGTCTCGGCCTCCGATTCGTCGTCGTCCGGGCTCGGGAGTATCACTGAGAGGCGCTTTGGTTTGCCGCCGGCCGCTGCCGAGCATGTTCGACACATCCAGTTTATCGATTCCATTGTAGACAGGGCACCAATTTGTTCTGTTGTTAGCGAGGCGCAAGTGGCATGCAGCCATCTACTACATTTACTGCATTGGAGCCCTGGCGTTTTCTTTCCCAGTGTTTTTGTACATTTGGCGCATTTCATACATTTGTTATTAGCCATTTTTTTCTTTTATTTAACTCGCGGCGCGGTTATTTCGCACTATTTATATCGCCGAAGTAGATGTAGATCGTATTCGTAGCCGCTTCCGTGGTCTGTGCTACGCCGTAGCGGTGGCGTAGCGATCGTAGCTAATGTCGCTATCCCGCTCTCAGAACCCGCTAGGGGGGCACCATGCGGCCCTGCCCTGCAGGTGCGACAAGGAGCGTCCGATTTTTCGCCCGGTCAGTTTTGGTGTCCCAATAACCAATCGAGCGAGACACCGAGCGCTCGGGCTAGCGTCCTTATACGAGGGGTCTTAGCACTGGTCACTGTCTTTACACTAGTACGGAGTTATCACTGCAATGGGCGCGTCCGACTCTAACGGCTACGCGGGAGCAACTCTCTAACGGCTACGCGGGAGCAACTGAAGTTGCTACTGTGATGGGGCTACTGTAGTTGCAGTTCGGGGTTGCACTTTGCTTGATTGTTTTCAGCTGCTTTCGGATAAGACGAGTCGCACTTTGTCGCTGGGGGCTTTTGATAGCTTCACGATCCTGTCAGCAATCGCGCTTGGGCAGGCCTTAGCATGGCTGGCTCGGCCATTTGCACCGGAGGTGAACCGTTTAAGAAGGTGCCAAGCCTTACGGCTAGAGTGGGTGAAATTCATATTTGTGACTGTGCTTTCCCATTTCGCTTGGGTAGGCCCCCGACAAGGTGGACTGATGACCTGGTAAAGGTTGCGGGAGTCCGCTGGATGCGGGTGGCGCGGGATCGGTCACTTTGGCACTCTTTGGGGGAGGCCTATGTCCAGCAGTGGACGTCTTTCGGCTGATATGATGATGATGATGATGATATTACATTAATTTAGGACTAAAAGTGCAGCCTACTTATTGATTATTACGTTTTAACCCCGTTTTAGCACCTCCAGCGTGTGAACACGATCTAAATAACCGCAGCGTTTGATCCCGCCGTGCAAACACCACTTGAAACATTCTCAGCACAATCTCGCTGCGGAACTCCAATAAAGCTTGATTAAAACTTAATCAACCGTTAAACCATGCTTGCACAGCGTTTTTGCTAATATGAGCGCTATGATTTTTGCCCGTGCGGGTTTGTAATCTGGTTAGCGGAGCGTTTGTTGTGTGATGATGAAGATAACGACGTAAATTCACTTTACGTCGTCATCTTCATCATCATATCAGCCGAAAGACGTCCACTGCTGGATATAGGCCTCCCCCAAAGAGTGCCAAAGTGAACGGTCCTGCGCCACCCGCATCCAGTGGACTCCCGCAACCTTTACCAGGTCATCAGTCCACCTTGTGGGGGCAACCTGGGGGCACCTACCTACGCCGCGCCTTCCGGTACGCGGTCGCCACTCGAGAACCTTTCCGCCCCAACGGCCATAGGTTCTACGTGCTATTTGCCCTGCCCACTGCCACTTAAGTTTAGCGATTCGGAGGGCTATATCGTCGTATCTTTACGTCGTACGTGTCCGTAATGTGGAAGTTAACGGCCGCTATGTGGAAGTCCACCTGCCCAGGCAGAGAGGGGTAATCACGTATATTACTGAACGCGCGTTAGGGCAATTTTTCCGTCATTTTTCCATATAAAACTTGACATTTGGATCTACCTAACGTGCGTACAATGCGTTACATGATCGACCTGTAGACTGTTGTACTTAACGCGTGGAAATACAGAAGGAACATACACATACAGGTGAGGTAGGGCACAGCGAAATGTCATCCCGCTCGAATTTGAAGCAGCCCAACTGGGGAAGTACCTCCGCCTTGCAGAAGACCACAGCCATAATAACACTACTACTTGCTCTGTAGTAGTGTTGTGTTCCTGATGGAGGTGAGCAAGGTCGCCAGAGCTCCCGAGGATGCGTTGTGTTGAGAGCGAGGGAACTTGTTGCTTCAGCTGTCAACACAGCGTATCCTCAAAACTTATTTACAACGTATTTATAACCTGCAAATTAGACTACTAAAAACAATAGTCCCGTTAAAAATTAAATATAAACATAGAGATAATTACCATAGACTATTTAAATACTGCAGAATTATGAATGTATTTGATAAAGTGAAAATGGCAATTGTAATGCAATATAAACATAAATTGGGAGACTTGGTCAAATGCACAAGGAAAGGCAATCTAAGAATTCTCACTAGCAAGAAAACATACGTAGTCAACAAATATAACAACATATATGGTCAAAGAGTATGGTCTAGCTACCTCCCTGGTGTCTTGAACAGCTTTCCCAAAATTATCTTAAGTGATATAAAGAGTAAACCTGCACAAACTAAAACTATATTGAAGAAAATGTTCATTGAGGCCCCCAGTGATATATAGATAATTATAATTAGTTAGTAAGAATAAAGTTTAGTAAATAATCTTAAATAATAAAGATTGTACTAAACATAACCCACCATGTATTTAAATAATAGTTAAAAATAAACAGTTTAAATTTAATTTAAATTTAAATTTTCTCAAACATATCAAGGGTCGGCAACGTCCATGTTACTCCTTTGGAGTTGCATGCGTGTATAGGCTGCAGTGTCCGCTTACCACCAGGCGGGCCGTACGCCTGTTTGCCACCGTCGTAGTATAAAAAAAAACATTATATAATTGTCAATTAAATACTTACCTCCGGTCTGAAACCTTCGTTTTACCGCCTTAGGTAAGCAATGTACTTATTATGCTATAATTTATTATATTATATTTATTATGCGCTTTGAATCATGTACACTGCAAAATTTGCTGCCTTGTTTTTAATATCTCTTCGGTGGCAAAAAACGTACGGCCCGCCTGATGGTAAAGATCACCGTAGCTTATGAATAGCTTGCAAATTAAGGGGTGTTACAAAAGGGGTTACTTGTGTTGTATGTGATTGAAAACATAACAACGCTGCGTTACATTGATATTACACTGTGTATAGATCGCTTTTTTTCTCTGAGAGTGAAATTACTTTTTCTGTATTCCTTGTGATTATCAGTAGGTACGCTGGGTGTGTGTGTGTGAGATTTTATTTCGTAGTTTCGACTAAGATTATTCCGTGACATAATATCTTATTCTATACAGTATTTAAACCTTTGCTTTCATCATTCAGTTTGAAAGACTTAAGACTCACTATGTTTCGGCGTACACTTCAGGCTTACGTGAGCTCAAAGGCTTTGTCCGAAAGCTAATGAGCCGAAAAAGCCGATCGGTTGGTTCAGTGTCATATTGATAAGTAACTAACTTTTATGTTACTTGCAAAACAAATTAATATGGTCTTACAGTTTAATATTATAAATGCGAAAGTTTGCATGTTTAGATGTTTGTTACTATATCACGCTTCAGTGGATTAACCGATTAAAATGAAACTTTGCACGATCATAATTTATAGGATAGTTTTCATATCGAGTCCACGCAGACGAAGTCGCGGGTGGAAACTAGTACTATTTTGATGAAGACGAATAAACAATATTCTCTTGTATGATTCTTTGGATCCGGTGTGGTGTCAAACTAGAATAGCAACCCTATTCTATCGTAAAATTTGACAATGGCAGCGGGCTGAGGTATGTTGCGGGCAATAGACTAGTGACATGTCACTGAAAAATCGGATTTTCTCAGTCTGTAAACCCACAATTGGGTCACAATTAATGATACAGAAGTCAGCCACAATTATCGAATTGTGGCTGACTGCGGCTCACGTCGGAATCGAATCGACGTCTCTGGATTGCCAGTCTAATGTGATTACATCTACAGCATCAAGACGCTTGCTGACTACCACCAATATTTCAAGAGTTAGTGCCATTCGCACCTAGTGACTGTTGTATCATCTTATTTGAAAAGTTATCTATCTTTACCATACTCTTAGAAAATGCGTATAGTTACCACATTGTTATGTGTCTTCCAGACCCGCAAAATATTGCTGTAGCGATCGATACAAATGGAGACCACTCTGCCTCCACACAGTAAATACTACTGCGCAGATTTACTACTGACAGTATGCAGTATGCCGGCAAATAAGGAAATCTGCTGAGCCCATTAGTAAGTAAGCTCTCGGTATGTATGAAATACCGCATACCGAATTCACCCTATCAAATGCGAAAGAGCCTAAGGGTGAGTTGTACCAAACCGTCTGTAATCGTAAGCGGTGTTCGTTAAAACCTGAAAATCTGTAGCTGGCCGCACAGCAGGCCAAACAGGGAAATAATAATTATTAAAAAAAAACGTAAGTCGGTGCAACCCGCCCTAAGTAGGTACCTATGTATAGATTAACGTTTAACGGATTCGCATGTCGTAAACTCAAGTTCCAACGTTTACGAGCTGATACCAATGTCGTAAATACGTTTAGGTTGTATGTGATAGGTATTTGTGGATTCACAATTTGTGTCTTTTTTATTTTATACAACGACGGTGGCCGTTTGAGTATTCGCCGTGTTCAGCTGAAGGAACAAATGCCTTCGCTCTCAACACAACGCATCCTCGGGAGCTCTGGCGACCTTGCTCACCTCCAGGAACACAACACGAGCAAGTAATCTTCTGCAACGCGGAGGTACTTCCCCAGTTGGGCTGCTCCACATTCGAGCGGGATGACATTTCGCTGGGCCATACCCCACCACGTGTCGAGCCCAGTATACCTACCATAACTTTCAAGCTTCACTCAACCTCAAGGCTCCCACAATGAAGAAGTTTGCACAACAGTGTCGTCGCACCTCAGTCAGGTTGTTGTCATAATAGACAAAGCCGAATGGCGGTATATGCACGTAGGTGTATATAATCAGCGCACACAAACTAGTGTTACGAAGATACAGATATACAGTAGGTCCGTTTCAGAATTCTTCATCGGTAAAGTTTTGTGTGTACGGTCCGATAGCCGCGCTGAGCCAGAACAGGTTTCACAGATTGAATTCCCGATGCTTATGACATAACGCTGCCGCTGCCTTCCGGTACGTGGTCGCTACTCGAGAATCTTTCCGCCCCAACAGCCATCGGTTCTACGTGCCCACGCCATACTCCCACTGCCACTTAAGCTCCCACTGCGGATGCGGGTGGCACAGGACCGGTCATTGTGGCACTCTGGGGGGGAGGCCTATGCCAAGCACTGTTGTGAGCACTGTTTTTTTTTTATGTTATAGGAGGCAAACGAGCAGACGGATCACCTGATGGTAAGCGATTACCGCCGCCCATGGACACCTGCAACACCAGAGGTGTTGTGAGTGCGTTGCCGGCCTTTAAGGATGGAGCTCTGGGAACTTTACTCACCATCCGGAACACAATACTACAATACATACGGAATAGGCAGCAGTGCTATTATGGCTGTGTTCTTCTGTGAGGCGGAGGTACTCCCCCAGTCGGGCTGCTCCAGATCCAAGCGTGATGACATTACGCTGTGCCCTACCTCTCTTAGAGTGTCAAGCATGATGACACAGTGGGGCAATAAAAAGAAGGAAAACGTTTTTTTCTAGTAAGTGTCTCATTTAAATATTAGGGGACAAAAGTGATGAAAAGTCTAAAGACGAAGATATAACTAAAAATGGAGATATATGAATAAATACTTAGAAGTCATCGATGACTCGAAAACGCCTAAGGCTGTAAAAAGGACCGACTAAGCGAAAACCGACTTTATTCCAAAATTGTATACGCACAATAATAACTTTAGGCCTCAGATTAAGTTCTTATTCCGATCCAGTTGAAACTGTGTACAATGTCAATACGATAAGCGACAGGTATCCTGTTTGGATCCGTGACACAGATCATCTGGGTGCAATAGAACGGGCCCAAATGTCTCCAAGAACAATAGGTCCTGTCACCTAGTATGCGGCACGGATTGCTAGGGTTGCCTCCTTCAATACACCTGTTTTATTTGTTTGATAATTTGAATAATAGTCTTACATTGTGAAGATCACTAGGAACTTAAACATTATTTGATTTACTCAGGTACTTGAATATCCTACTATAATGTGAGATGTGATGTTTCTTGTCTCATGAATCTCCTTCATACATGGCTCATTATTTTAGGGTTTCAGTCGCATTGTTTACCCCCGAGAAAGGACAAAGCTGTTGTTATAGGTTTAAGTATGAGTATGGCATCGTAGCTCCCGAACGGATGCACCGCTTTGAGTAGGGTTTTTAACTCTTTTGCAATGCCAGGAACCCGCCTAGCGGGCGTCTACGCCGTAGTCGCTTTCCTCTACGAGAAAAACAACGGGATCGGCTACGAACACAGCACGTAGCGATTCTTGGCAGCGAATGTGTTAATCAAATACAAATACTTTATTGATAACACCACGTTACATGACAGGTTTTTTTTTTTCGAAAATCGAAAGTTATCTGTTGAGATGTTACTTTGCAATGTTTGCTGTGTCAGGCGTGTTATGGGGATATGGGGAAATTCTACGGACGCCAAGCGAGTATTCATACTCCAAAAACGCGCTATCCGAATACTGGCTGGAGTAAAACACAGACATCCGTGTAAGAAACTTTTTGAAAGTAACGGCCTCATGACACACTACTCACTGTACATATATGAGGTATTGATGTTCGTGAGAAAGAATTTGCCCATTTTCAAGAGTGTTGAGGTCACGGGCAAACAACTCCGATCAACAGGGAGACTCAGCACGGTCCCGCGTCGCATGGCACTTTCACGTAGGAATCCTCGAGTGATAGGCCCAACCTATTACGAACGACTACCCGCCGAATTGCGAACAGAGTCATCTGACGAAACATTTGAACGCAAACTGAGAAACTTTTTATTGAAAAACGCATTATATTCGGTAAAGGAATTTATGGACATTAAACATTAATATTATCACTGACATCGTAAATTATACCGTTATTTGTATTTTTATTTTTCGTTAATAATGTATATTCTGTTATCTGACGATCTTTATGTGATATCTTCGTAATTTATTTACTGTGACTATAATTTGAATTTTATTGACATATTATTATAATTCTTAATTCTCTTTGACGATCATAATATAAATTTATATAGATTAAGCTTGCTTTAATTTATATTGTAAATTGTATATTATGAAATAAATAAATCTAAATCTAAATCTTATAGGTGATGTATTTACGTAATTAATCGCAATATTTTTCATGCAATTCTTTGTTACTATAAAAGTACTCGGATTCATTTGAATCTTCGATCACAGACTTTTACGAATGAAATGCGCTCGGCATGCAGAAATGACACACGTTGCTGGCCCACTGTGGTTGTGTCAGCCAAGTTTGTGGCAGTTCGTTATCAGAAGTTGCCGCTTCTACCTGAGGCTCAACTTGTATAATGCGCTACGCTGAATCTGTTCCGAACTTGCCACGCTTTTTATATGTTATCTAAGCTGAAACAAGTTGCAGCCTGTAGTTGAAAATATCACTATAGTGTCCACAAAAATGAACGGTTTGGTGTTTGAACTTTCACTAGTTGATGGAGCTACCAGCTCGAGATTGTATTGTGTCTGAATGTCTGTCATTAATAAATAACAATAATTATAAACATTAAGAGACAATCTTATACAAAGCGATTAAGTCCCTATAGTAAGCTCAATTAGGCTCGTGTTATGGGTCCTAGATGAAAGATAGCTATCTATTATATATATCGTCATCTGTGTGTCATGAATATTTGTTATATATCTCTGTACTTATAGAACAAGTATTCAAGCGTATCACACTAATATTTGCCTAAACCGGGATTTGAACCCAGGACCTTCAGCTTTGTATGCAGCGTCACTACCCACTAAGCTAATCAGTCGTTGCACTGAACGAATAATAGACGCAATGATATTACGATGATTTATTTCAAGACAGACAGACAAATGTAGGTGAAAACTACTACGGCGTAGGCGCCCGCTACGCGGGTTCCTGGCAGAGAAAGTGCTACGCGGAAAAATGCTGCTACGCTTTTCCGCGTAGCACACGACGAAGACCGACGCGACGTGTACCATTGCTTTGTCTCGAGATAACGAATCACTACATCTGCTACGCGCCAGCGCGAAGCTGCGGTTTTCCACTCTATAGCTGAAATCCTTCGTAGAGGCATGACTCATATGTGAGTCATTGGCCACCGGTGACGCAATTTATTTTTATTTATTTATTTATTTCACAAAATCTTATACGCTACTTTAACAAATAAAGTTCCGCCAAACTGAGAACAGTTATTTAATATGCGAAATACAAAAAAACGCACGAATTTTCAGCTATTTTTCACGAACTCCAAACTCGACTCAAAGTTTATACAGACCGTAAGTTCAACTAACGATAACATAAGTGTCTCCATCCATTTCCCCATTTTTCCACCATTCGTACCCGACGCGTGGCAATGTTTGAATGCGAGTATCAATTAATAACCGGTTATTATGGCGATTAGGGGCTCTCGGCTCACCGGGCGGAAAGATCGATATCGCTCCCGAAAACGGCTTAAGAGGAAACGGTATGGCGGTCCCTAGAGTTGTACACACGCTCTGCCGAAATTTCAAGGTAATTTACCATGTTTATGTTAAGGTAAACATTTATTGTTAAAACTGTGTCAATATATGTATGATTGTGAGCAACGTCAGTTCATAATCGACCGCTTTAGCCTAGTTGACCCTGCCTACGACGCAAGAGGTCCTGGGTTCGAATCCCGGTAAGGGCATTTATTTGTGTGATGAGCACGAATATTTGTTCCTGAGTCATGGATGTTTCTATGTATTTAAGTATTTATTTATCTATTAGAACTTTTTTTCTGTAAATCTGTTGTTCTTAACAACTCAATGGTTATGTTTACGGGCAACCACTGGGGGCTGCAACACAGTGAAAACTAACGCAGTCTCCAGGGCTATAATTGTATTGTAACAAATGTACTTTTGAACAATAAAGATTTTTATTATTATTATTATTTTATATAAGCATGTTTATCGTCGTCTAGTACCCATAGTACAAGCTTTGCTTAGTTTGGGACTAGGTCGATTTGTGTAAGATTGTCCCCTAATATTTATTTATTTATTTATACTTCTCGCAATATCATAAGCGGACACCGGGCTATAACGTTAGAAGGATGATTATAAGCTGTCGAAAAATTTACAACTGCCAAAACGTTGACTAATTAACACATTATTATTCGTATAGTATATATAAGGTAGTATAGGTAAAATCGTCACATTTGAACTAAAATCCATTTGCATGCTACGGTTCGCATAAACAAACACTAGGTAGGTTAGGTTTTTTAGGTAGCTTAATTGCCCGAGGAGCAAACCGCCTATAAACAGAAACACCTCGCAGCGGGGCTCCGTCGAAACTGGCAAATGATAAAATTATATTGTTAGGTAAATTTCACTGTTCAAAATTCGACGATTGGAAACAGAATGCGTTCAATTTTAAACCACGTTACGCATTGTACGCGCGTCAGTTAGATCTAACTTCAAAATTCAACGATTGGAAACAGAATGCGTTCAATTTTGAACCACGTTACGCATTGTACGCGCGTCAGTTAGATCTAACTTCAAAATTCAACGATTGGAAACAGAATGCGTTCAATTTTAAACCACGTTACGCATTGTACGCCCGTCAGTTTGATCTAACTTCAAAATTCGACGATTGGAAACATAATGCGTTCAATTTTGAACCACGTTACGCATTGTACGCGCGTCAGTTAGATCTAACTTCAAAATTCAACGATTGGAAACAGAATGCGTTCAATTTTAAACCACGTTACGCATTGTACGCGCGTCAGTTTGATCTAACTTCAAAATTCGACGATTGGAAACATAATGCGTTCAATTTTGAACCACGTTATGCATTGTACGCGCGTCAGTTAGATCTAACTCCAAAATTCAACGATTGGAAACAGAATGCGTTCAATTTTGAACCACGTTACGCATTGTACGCGCGTCAGTTAGATCTAACTTCAAAATTTAACGATTGGAAACAGAATGCGTTCAATTTTGAACCACGTTACGCATTGTACGCCCGTCAGTTTGATCTAACTTCAAAGTTCGACGATTGGAAACAGAATGCGTTCAATTTTGAACCACGTTACGCATTGTACGCGCGTCAGTTAGATCTAACTTCAAAATTCAACGATTGGAAACAGAATGCGTTTAATTTTGAACCACGTTACGCATTGTACGCGCGTCAGTTAAATCTAACTTCAAAATTCAACGATTGGAAACATAATGCGTTCAATTTTGAACCACGTTACGCATTGTACGCGCGTCAGTTAGATCTAACTTCAAATTCAACGATTAGAAACATAATGCGTTCAATTTTGAACCACGTTACGCATTGTACACGTGTCAGTTAGATCTAACTTCAAAATTCGACGATTGGAAACAGAATGCGTTCAATTTTGAACCACGTTACGCATTGTACGCGCGTCAGTTAGATCTAACTTCAAAATTCGACGATTGGAAACAGAATGCGTTCAATATTGAACCACGTTACGCATTGTACGCGCGTCAGTTAGATCTAACTTCAAAATTCAACGATTGGAAACAGAATGCGTTTAATTTTGAACCACGTTACGCATTGTACGCACGTCAGTTAGATCTAACTTCAAAATTCGACGATTGGAAACATAATGCGTTCAATTTTGAACCACGTTACGCATTATACGCGCGTCAGTTAGATCTAAATGACACGTTTTATATGGCAAAATGACAGTTGGACTGTCCCAACGCATACACCTCTGATTTTGAGTTCATCATTTTTTAACAGCTTATAATACAGTGTATAGCGAGTATAAAATTATAAACTGCTAGTATTCTTCATCTGACGGCAACATAAATATCCTTCACCTTTACACTAGGAATAATAGTACACTTGTGTGTAAATGGGTTCTATAAACCAGCGCTAACGATAAACATAATTCTATTATCCTATTAATATCATAATTGCGATAGTTTGGATGTTTCTTACTTAATCATGCAAAAACTGTTGAACGTATTAAGATGTTCTTTTAGTATACAAATAAAGTATAGCCTGGATTAACGTGAAGAATACTTTCATCCCAGTAAAAGTCCAAAAAAAGAGAGTCAACGCGAACGAAGTCAGGGGTACAAGCTAGTGGTAAATAGTTCAGAGCTGTACATGTGTGGACGGAACTTCAAAAAGCGTTTCCTCTTAAGGGCCCAAAGCGGACTAACGTTTCTTGCGATAAGCGGAGCCTTACGTCACAGTCAGGAAGGGAGTAGACTAGTTAAGTCTCGACTTGTAGTTTATGTGAGGAGAGAACTTGAAGACAAAGGTTTTTGGGCTAGCTTCGGAAATCCTCGAGGCAAAAGCATTGTGTTCACACTACGTAAAATGTTATAGGTAAAAGCATTGTTAACTTGTTGGAGTATTATATCGACCGATAGATGACGTTAATTTATAGTATATATTTTTTAAATTATTTAGACATAGTCTCAGGTCAGTCATTATAGTCAGGGTCTGACAATTGACAACATTTCAAAATATGTAATGATGCCTAAATCGAAAAACCATTTCGGTAATTATCTTATCTGAACGTAATAAAGTTGTTTTCCCATTTTTATTCTTACTCGTTTCCGAGAAAATCACTAAAATCTATTAAACGCGGTATACCCCGTGCGTGACGTCATTCCTACGTCTGTTGAGTGAAAGATGTGGACAGGTGCCATAGAGAGCCATAATAATGACGTCATATTTTATTTACGACCACTACTTTTAATTTCGATATTATTGGATGAAAACATAAATAAAGTATAAGAAAATATGTCAACGCCATACATTAAAATAAATCCGCCTTATTTGCTATGAGCACCAGGGGGCGTTGGTGAACTGGTATGTACATTTGCTGTCAACACTAGATGTCGCTTAATATCAATATTCCGATGAAAATAAACATTTAGGGAGAAATAAAAAAACACTATACGTTAAAATTTCATTTTCTATAGAACTAAATCATATAACGGCCCATGATGTTTGCAATTTGGTATCATATACACAATGTAAACATCGTAAAGGAAAGTAAAACGATACTACCCTTATCGTGAATTGAAATCGTTTCAGGAAACAAAGGCCTATATTACAAATACCTTAAAGATATACGTTTCAATATAAACTTATTAAAAACTACAAAACACACTATTACTGCGATAATTAATGCCACGACGGAGGCGGAGAAGTTTAACGGCGTGCTGGATGGTAAACGGATACCGTAGCCTATGGATTCTGGATTCATTGTGTTGACAGCTTGAGACAAATGCAGTTCCTTTTCAACACAGTGCGTCCTCTGGAACGCTGTCGAATTCTCCAACAAAACAAGTAGTGTATTTTATTATTTATGTACATGTGTAAATATTAAAACAGGATTAGTTTTACTTTACTCTTCTATCAGGTAGTAAACCAGCTTGCGGAAACACCGTACTGTAACTTTTTAGGGTTCCGTAGCCAAATTCGCGTTTCGTGACACTAATAATATTGATGTTTTATTTGATTTTTTTTGTTTGTTTAGATATGTATATGTGTCACGAATAAACTATTTCTATTTCTATTTCTATTTCAAATGGCAAAAAACGGAACCCTTATGGATTCGTCATGTCTGTCTGTCTGTCCGTCTGTATGTTACAGCCACTTTTTTTGAAACTGTAAGAACTATAAAAAACAACATTTTTTGGGGGTTCTCCCCATACATAGAACTGAAACTCAATTTTTTTTTCCATCAAACTCATACGTGTGGGTTATCAATGGATAGGTCTTCAAAAATGATATTAAGGTTTATTATAATATCATTTACAGTACATATGGTGCTACTTTCCCGCACTAGTGCGGAAAAGTGCACTTTCCGTGCATATGTCAAAACTTTAAAGAGCCATATGTACAGTAAAACGTTGTACGATACACGTGCGAATAGGTACTTTGCAACTCTTGTCGATTTAAAACACTCCCTTCGGTCGTGTTTTAATTTATCACCACTCGTTGCGAATTTCCTATTTCCGGAACTTGTATCGTAAAAAACTATTTCATCAGACTTGCTCGAAAAGGGCTTAATAATGCGTAGACATACAGAGCTACAATACCCTGTGTTACGCCCACGGGCGTAATTGTTTTTTTTTAAATTGTATCTGTCACTCATGCGGCAGTTACAAAGCAAATAGGTTTTATATCAAATACGATGTCTGAAAACGTATTTATAAATATATTTAAACTAAAAAAACTACTTAAACATGTTTAACATAATTATTTACATAATTATTTTTGTCTATGTAAAATGTTTTTAAGTGTGGCTGTATACCGAAGGGTCTTTGTTATACGCGCCTCACGTCAAATTCAACAAAATGGACGACTGACATGTTGCAATTTTTATTACGATTTGTATTAATTTCATCTAAAATGTATTTATTTCCTCGCAAATGTGATGAAAAACATTGTGTACAACACGGGCGTAAAAATATTGCAAACTCGAGTCATCAAAAGCCCTCCGCCCACTTACGCCCCTCGTTAAACAATGTACTATTTTTTCTAAACTGAATATTTTGTGCGAAAGACACTTCCAAAGTGATAAAATGTATACGCCTCCCCCCCTGTAACTTCTTAAATAAGAGAATGATAAAACTAAAAAAAATATGTGATGTACATTACCATGCAAACTTTCACCGAAAATTGGTTTGAACTAGATCGAGTAAGTAGTTTTTGTTAATACGTCATAAATCGTAAACCGCAATTTACCTTTCATTCAACGGATAATGGAACGGAACCCTTTGTGCGCGAGTCCGACTCGCACTTGTTGATATTATGCATGCATTAGTACATATACACCAGCAGGGGTCTTCTTTATAAGACCTTATTTAGTTGCCTTAAGGTCCACAGGTCAGTCAAGTGTTACTTATAGTGCACGCAGTGTTTCTAACTTGTTACGAATTGGGAGTGTTTAGCGCATACACTGGAAACTACGAGCAATTTACTGGCCAGTGCAAACAGTGGTTTTAAAAACATAAATCGAATTCACAGCCAGTGGCTTAGTGACGATAACTGACTTCCCGCTAGTTCTATTAGAGTTTTGTGCGGACTTTTTGTTAGAGAGCAGATTGCGGATTGGTATTGGAATTACTGTTTAAAACAGAGAAATACCTAACTGTTTTACGACTAAATGATAGAACAAAAATAAAGAAACCAGGCAGATCCACAACATAAAATAAAGCCTGTGTCCAGTATAAAAATCTATTTTCATTATAATGCTGAAAGAACATTTATTATATACATCTATTCTGTATAGTTTCGGAAATGGCCCTTTAAATACATACTTACAACCTCAGAAACATTTCTTCTTTTCTTTCTTTATTTGTATAAGAAGTGGCACAAATCTCAAGCGAAACAAATGAACGTCGTTGGCACATTTTAAATCAATGTTAAGTCATAACATAACTTACACACCACGTCTGTTTCTCGGAGGTGTAGGCAGCAATCACGGATATAAATTTGCTACGATCCTGACAAACTAACTTAATAAACGCAATAATACCTCCTTAAACCAAACTAAAGATAGCTCCCAGTAATTCTGAGATACGCAATTCAGTGCAAAAGTTCCTTTCCGTAGCGCGGCGGGAATGATACAGTAATCCTTTAATCGACAGACTTTACGTAATACCCCATTATCTCTTCTCTTTCCTACCATTCCGTTACAATACGCCTTCAATTATTTCCCATGAGTTATTTATTGGCAGACGTTAAATGGTTGCGGGAATGGAAATAACTGGAATATTTTAGAATGAAACAAATAAATAAATAAAACATAAAACCCGTCTGCATAAAATATTAGCTCAAAATATAGAAACAAGATGCAAGATACAAATAATCAATTTAATCAGTTCCACTGTGCGCGGCTTGGTAATATAGACTTTAAATACTGTGTAATATAAACGACCTAATTAATTTAGGCGGGTAATCATTTGTTTGCTGAAAGTCACAAGAACAAGAACAAGATAGGGGCAAACAAAAAAGTAAAACAGTAACAAAGACAACAAAATAAAAATCTACTCTTTCGGTCGCATTTGAGGTTTGTATGCAGTACATACGAGCTTTGAAGTATATATAGCCAAAAGTAGAAGTAGTAATCGTACGAGTACGAACAGCTCAAAATTATCTGCACAAGTTGTTAGAAGCAGTTAACCTATCTCAAGTATTAATTGTTCTTGTTCCTGACATGCTTCATGATTTCCATGCTCATGTCCGAGAAGCCATAATTTCCGTGCACGCATTTTACGACAACATATTTCATAGACACTGCCTTTCTCACCACTATTTGCCCTTACCGGAACCTTCGACTGGCTACATTAAGCCCGCAATATAACAAAAGGAAGACGTCCGCTGGTGCGTCCGAACATGAAAAGACAGAGGGCAATCAGAGGCCAGTGGAGCGTGAGTCCGGTGGAGCCGCGATGATAAGTTGGCCCTGGCCCTTATTGGATGGTGTAATAGTTGTATGTGTGTACTTAGCTCACATGTGTTTTTTTAAGGAAACACAATAAAATTCCGAAGACTCACTTTTGCGAAACCATAATTTTTCCGAAATTTCAAAATTCGGAAGCCATTTTCCGCTAAACTAAAGTTTGGATGCAGATGATTTAATCCATACTAATGTAATAAATGCGAAAGTGTGCCTGTATGTCTATCTGTCTGTCTGTTACTTCTGCACGCTTAAACCGCTGAACTGATTGAGATGAAATTTGCTTGCATAGTTTGAGTCCCGGGACAAGACATATATGACTGTTTCTATCCTGGAAATCATCCCTTAAGAAGGTGAAATGGGGTGGGGTATGACAATTTATATGGGAATACGATAATGTAGGCTGGTAGTGATATATCACTATATACGAATATAAGTGGCATAATTATGATTTTACAAAAGAACAAGGTATCATAGTATAAAAACTCATGTTGGGAATCGTATGAATGCGTTGTGTGTTCGTGCCTATGAACCGATTGAGAGGTGAGAATTTTCGATAATCAAACAGAATTTTTTGGTCGACTCACTTTTTCGAAATAATAAAATTATAATTATACTTGATCGTGAATTCGACAGCTTACAGAGCTCACTAGTATTCTATTGCCTATATTGCTTTTGTTATGAGACGAGGTATGTCTGTTACTTCATAGATTTTGAGATTTAGTTTTATATCCATAAGACAAATTCTTGCCCAACATTTCTTACCCTTTTTTTGCGAGTGACAGAAGTTCATCATAGCTGCAACTATAATTATACGATGCATAGACAGTGATATCAGATCTTCTCCTCAAAATCCTATTATTTGTAGGTATATCTTAATTGTTAAATAGCTACAATACACATTTTTACCACAGACGAGTCAATTTATAGCAATAAATACGTAATAGACCCATCGGGAGACAAGCTCGCAACAAATCACAATTACGCCGCCCTATAAGAATAACGCCGCTTTTTCCGATAGGAATGGAAATGGAATTCGGATCACCTGCCGCGTGTACAATCCTCGGCGATAAATAATTCACATTCCGGAGGAAGGGACGCATTGTCACTGTAAGAGGGGACAGCTAGCGGGAGGACTGGAGGTGGACTTTTGTGAGCCTTCTGATTCCAATGGTATTTCAAGTGCACGAGTGTGTATTCATATTGAAATGTGATTTGAATGAAGTAAAGATGAATCGGATAGTTGCTCGATGGAGAAACAAAGCTTTGCACTACATCAACGCACTTCTCAAGTCGGATTCTGACTGTGATGTTTTTGCCAGTAGTTGGAGGCTAATTTGTGAGAAATGCAAAAACCTTTGTGAAGCGATGGATGACCGTCCGTCCTCAGTTAGTTATTAAGATTGTTGTTATGTGTACTTTCTGTCCTAAATTTCGCAGTGCATTAGTATTTACTGTAATGCTGTGTAATTTCTTTTGTACCAATAAATAAATAAATAAATAAATAAATAAAAACTTAATTGAACGAAGCGAACGAAGTACTCTGTTTCAGTTTGGGCCAAAACTCCTATTGGGGTCCTAGGTCGCATTTTTCAACAGATTCTCGTGATTTTTTGTGAAGAGGCTATAATTATATATAGACGATATTTGTCGAGTTAGATTTTGTTTTTTTTCTAAAAATCACAGTTTCGCCAGTTCCACAGCTAACAGAGCCAATATATTATTGTTGATATAGTATCTGCTGAAGTTTTCTATAACATATTTATATGATCTAACACTACAAGCCCACGGATAAACTAAATTAAAACTATACTCACCAGAATATCTGCGAGTACCTACATAAATACTTATCATCTCTCACTTGTATTGAAAGTAAAACGTTTGTTACTGTTTCGAGTCGTGAAATAAAAATCTGGAAGGAATCTGAAACTACGGGCGACAAGATTCGAACCCTTCAGGAGATCTTCTTCAGGATAAGTGCTCTTAAAACTGTATGGCTTCGTACACAACAACATGACTCATTTAATTTAAAATTCAATAAGAAAGATATATCAATATCTCACTCTTTAAAGAAACCTGTTGACAGCTTCCGCCTAAAGCTTGCGACCACCACCTCACCGCCTTTTGTCCGCTCACAAAATTATATCGGAACATTAGAAACCACACGCCGACTGCCTTCAACCAAAGACAGTTCTGAATATTATTTGATTGTGTGTATTACAAATTGTTTGAATTTTTATCAGAAATAAATGGTTTATCATTACTATAGAAAAATATTAAAAACTAAATAACAAAGGAATGTGGTGCCATTTTTGTATAACATGAGCTTGTTTTAATCGAACACCCAATAGTGTTGGTGTATCGCATTATTAATTGAGGTTTAAACATTTCCGCATCAATATTATTTTTTCATTACGAAGTTTCCTTTGTAACAGTGGCAACCACTGTATTCGAAAAGTGTACAATGCTCTCAAAGTTCAGTATAATAAACCCTTCAGGGTGTTGATGGGACGACCCCGGTACTGCAGTGCTTCGGGAATGTTCGCTGAGGCAAGGGTGGACCGTTTACATTCAACGATGCGAAAACGGTGATAATCCCTGGTACTCAGGATCCGGGCCAGTCCACCCTCGTGAGAATGATCGCTGATCGCGATTCTCGTGTGCTGTAAGGGGTAGTACCGTACCGTTTCCAACGCGCGTAAGGACAGTCCAACTGTTATTTTCCCATCGAAAAAGTCACATTTAGATCTACCTACAATGCGTGACGTGATCGACTTGCTGGACGTCGTGAGTTCCAACCTCAACTCGCTCCAATAGGATTTCTCAAAATGTATGTAGGTACGTTTAATTTGTGCTGTAACATGTTGGCCCGCAGATTCGCACGTGCTAGTAGAGAGGTGAAATTAACTCTATTGAAAGCCTTTGTCAAACCTTCTACACGTGCGGTCTGTGGACTAGCATTACCAAACGGGCGTATGGCGCTCTGCGTGTCCAGTACAATGATGCACTCAGGATGCTGTTTGGGCTTCCGCGGTATTGTAGTGCTTCGGCTATGTTCGCTGATGCTCAGACTGCTTTTACGCTATCATGAGAAAACGAAGTACCTCACTCCTCAACCGCAGCCGCGGAAGCTCATACAACATCTTGAGTTAGCCCAGCGCTGGGATTCGCCGCTGGTGTGGCGGCATGCGCAGCTGCACGGTTCTCTGGGCAAAAATCATTTCCCAAAGTGTCACTTCCCAAAAAATGTTTCCCAAATGATCCTTTGGCAAAAAATCACTAGTCAAATAATTGTTTCGCATTTTATCACTAGGCAATATCTCCTATGGCAAAATATTACTTGGCAAATTATTGTTTGGCAAAGTTTTACATAGTCAAGTTTCATTTGGTCAAACGTATTATTTGGCATAACATTCGTTTTCCAAGTTATTGCATGGCATACGATTTAGATCCTAATTGTGTAGTGCATACGAAATCTATTTGAGTGAGATTACATATTTTGCTAAGCAGGTAGTTTGTAAAAAACAAAAGTAAATAATTTACAGGTAAGTTTATAGGTATGTTTTTTTGTACTATACGTACTTAGGTAACAATATATTATAATGCAATAAAGCAGCATGCATGCAAGCAAGCCCCGAGTCGGTTTCGCCCTTTTCATCGAGTCTCCAGCGAATCGACGCCACCCCGCTGCGCGGGGTGTCTATTTCAGGTCTGAGGGACACAAGTGAACCCTAACCTAACCGACCAAAAATAGAGTTTGTTTATGACAACCCATTTTTTCCACCCTGATACCTAATGTGCGAAATGAAAATTTGAACAAACGTTTTGTTTGGAAAACAATATTAGCCCTAACAAAGTGTTTGCTTAATAAACTTTTGTCTTAATAACACTTGACAAAACAAAATTATGCCAAATGATATTTTGACCAAATGAACAAAATGCGAAACAAAAATGTGCTATTTATTCGTTTGGGAAATGAAACTACTGCCATAAGTTTTGTGGGAAGTGAAATTTGGCGAAAAATATTTTGCCGAAACAGCAGGATACCCAGCTGCACGCGCCTGTCGCCGCTCCAACGCGCCGCTTTTAGTTATTAATTTTAATTTGTATCATTTTATAAACACTAACCCTAGGCATAAGTTATTAGTGTAATTTCTAACAAAATATGGATCTAGTGGTCCGAAATTAAATACTTTTGATTTGATTTGTTTTAATTTGATGTTTAAAAACCTTTGCGTTGGGAAAAACTAGTGCCTTTGCCAAACCATGGGGTTAGTTGCCACGGCGGACCCTGAGCTGCTTTACGTCAAAACCGGGAAGAACTCTAAGAGGACGATGACCGAGCGCTTTTGTGTGCCATTCCAAAACCCTATAAGAACAAAAATATGACTTGCTGCGGGCCTAAGTGTTCCATTCTATTTCTAGCAAGTTCCCTATTTGTTGTTACGTAGGAATAGGGGAAGCTATATACGATCGAGCGTGAAAATATCCGCCATGTGGAAGTTCCACTTATCACGCAGTACGCTCCATTTCTCGTGTGCCGCCGGTTTGCACTCGATACTTATCTTTCCGTCGGTTTCCTAGTGTACACGATACGATTTTTTGCGTGAGCAGGAAAAACAGTCTGTTTCAGTGTTTTTTTTGTGGTCGTTCCATTTTGAATACAAGTGATATTGCAATTTGAAATAGAATCTTACTGAAAGACATTTTGCGACTTTTGAAAATTTGGGCATTGTAAAGCGTTCGTTTAAAATAAAATTTGGATGCAGACGATTAAAATATAATGTATTAATATACTGTGCTCGGAGGAATTCGAATAATTATTCCAGGGTATTAGTATTGTATAACGTCCGGAAGGAATATAAAATCTGATGTGAGCCTACCATACTGCAACGTTTTTTAACTATCTACTGGATATATATTGGTAATCCAGCACTCTTATATATTAGTGCATGAAAAGAGAAATGCTTTGAATGTATAGTGGGAGGCAAGATTTGCATATTTATGATACGCTAAGTGCCTTCATAGTGCTGAGCATAAAATTTTATGAATAAACTAATTTAATGCGTGGTGTCATCAAAAAGTCAAATTATACGTGCAAATGAAATTGCATAAAATAAGCTACATTGAAACTTTTACAATTTCATAAAGGAATAGCTTTTTATACAAAATAAAAACATTTTACTTATTTAGTAGTACTTCACTCAGCCGATTTTGTTCCTTAAATGAGTAGAGCACCCAACAAGCAAAATCAGAACTTATAGCGCTTGTCAAGGCTATTTTTGATTGTACTTAAAAGATACTTGTAGTTGATTACACACATGGATTTAGGCGCAGTTATAGGAGCATTGCTTTCTTATTATGATCTTATAACAAGTAGCAGAATGTCACTAGGCCATAATACACTTACTGAAAAAATATCTGTATCATTAATTTCGTATTGTAATTAGACCACTGCTTAATAGCGCCATCTATGAACTCAATGATAAAGCTCCTAACGCAGGCGCAGGTCTAAGTCGAAATTAATAGTTCAGAGTCTCTCTATATGGTGAAACTAGCTACAGTTCAGGCTCATTTATTATTTTTATCCGACTCAATACAGGAGGATCTTCTCAATTCATCGGAATCTTTTATCACTCAAAGACACCTGGTACGACTTGATACTTTGTTTCTTTTCTTGTTTGTATGTGTTTAGGATTTAGTAACCAGGCTTTTGTCGGGAGCTTAGAGTAATCCATCACTGAAGGCTCCTTCAATGCCAAGCGAATCTCGCCCTTTAAGAATAGCTCCGTCCCGAACACTCGCGGACCAGTAGGCAAATGGCTATCGTCGCGCGCGCATCCCTTACCGCCGCAGAGACTCACCACGGTGCTTTCGTGGCTACTTTCACTACTATCTAGTCTATCTACGTGCTTTACGTTACCCTGTGCTGAACCCAGATCTGCAGGCTACTAAGACCTAGGCATAGCAGAAGGAGAACGGAGCTGGGCTTTCATCCTAACACGAGCAGCTGCCATTGAGGTTCACAAGGTGAGTGGGTTGCTCATTTCTATCGGTAATCGCCTTGGTTACTCTCTCCGGGGAATTCATGCGTTCCAACCCCCCTTTCGCTGTGCTATCGAAGAATACTTAACATATTTGTGGTCCTTCGAACCGGATATATTAATTCGAACAAAATTTTGTATACCTATGGATTACAGTGCAAACTATACGAATAGCATTCTTTATTAGCATACTATTACATTATTGATAAAAATATTTGATGTACTATAAGTATTTCAAGGCAATTTGTTCAAATACTAAAAAAAAAGGACGTAACCGCCGTGATATTCGTATGAACTTACGACCTTTTATCCGAGCAGAAACTCGTTTACGAGTTAAAGTGGTTTCTTTCGCTGTCTTAAATCATAATTTTTAATTGTATGTTCTAGTTACACGTTTAACGGTGTAACATTTGCTGTTTTGTTAGTAAATTTCACAAAATATATACTATATATTGTGCGGGTCACAGGGTAGATATTCGGTGTTTCAAATTCCTTAGCGCGCACACGACGTGTTGCATAATTTGGTTGGTTGCATATTGAAGTTACCTAGTTTATCATGATTGAGTTATAAGTAACTTTTATGTTTGTACATTACGTTCGTGTAAATTGTAGAATTAGAGAAGTTTGTTAAAATTTGTATGTAAGTACGGGAACTTTTTTCTGTAGTTAGTTTGAAAGATAGTGCAGTACGATTTTTGACCGTACCTTTAATATACAAGGTCTAAAATTCTTTCTCGCCTGTTGTCGAGTTATACTTGTAGTAAGATAAGTACCTAATTGTGTTGATCACTTTTGTTTAACTTGCACGCGCTTTAATAAATTACACTATGAACGAAATGGAAAAATGCCGCCGTACTATCGCTCTTAAGCGTTTAAATGACGCTTATATTTGTGCAAAAAGATGTACAACGAACCCGGAAATGCAACCGCGCTTTAAGGTGCATTTAACGAGATTGGAAAGTTTAGAAGTGTTATTTGACGACAATCATACGAAAATAGTAGCTTCTTTAAAGGATCCTCAGGAGATCGCGGATAATGAGGAGATACGACAGGGGTTTGACGAGACCGTAATAGACATTCTGTCCATCAAATCGCAATTGTTTCCCGAGGCAACACCTCAAGTGCCTCGTGTC
The DNA here is from genome assembly GCA_945867215.1 of Epinotia demarniana. Taxonomy (NCBI): domain Eukaryota; kingdom Metazoa; phylum Arthropoda; class Insecta; order Lepidoptera; family Tortricidae; genus Epinotia; species Epinotia demarniana. The sequence continues at coordinate 23,475,620 of OX244271.1, read as the reverse complement.
GCTTCGCCCGTACCCGCAGGTAGCTCGAGCAGCAATACGGGTCATATTCGCATGCCGCCCATACATATACCTACTTTCGAGGGTGGCTATAAAACGTGGATTACTTTCTATGATCTGTACCGAACCTTGGTACATGACAAACACGAGATCTCTAAAATTGAAAAGTTTCAATATTTAGTCTCGTCATTGAAGGGTGAACCGTTAAACCTAATAAAAGCATTTCCTATATCGTCCGACAATTACGACATGGCGTATGAAACTTTGGTGAAGCGCTATCAGAATAAACGCCAGCTAGCCTTTTTAGCGTGGCAGTCTATTATAACTGTTAAGTTACAGAATAACACAGCGCAAGCCTTTCGGTTTCTTTTGGACACATTCCAAGAAAACTTAGCAATTTTGAAGTCATTAAACCTGCCCATCGATAAATGGGACTTTATAATTTTCTATACGCTCTTATCGAAATTAGAACCAACCATTCGTAAAGAGTTTGAGATGACCGTCACGTCGGAGGACATCCCGACCTATCAATCTTTGGAGACCTTTGTGGAGAACTACTGCAAGGCAGTGGAGCATGCCGGAGCGAGTACATGTTCAGCTCATAACGGAAACATGCGGCCAGCCGTCGTGAACACCATGCGATCCGACCACGTCACGACACCGCCACGACGCTTTAGGCAAACGACTTTGGTGGGTAACCAGTCTACTTCTTCGGCACTGCCTCCGCCTCCGCCTTGTCAATTCTGCTCCAAAAAGCATTTTCTCGCACATTGTCCGGACTTCCAAAACTTAACGGTTGCGCGTCGATCACAAGTAGTTGGTGATAAACAGCTTTGTTTCAATTGTTTGCGCATAGGTCATGTAGTGTCAAACTGTCCTTCACAAGGTTCGTGTCGAACTTGTGGTCGCCGTCATCACTCATTACTACACTTTCAAGACACAGTAGATCGCAAACCAAGTTCATCCAATCCCAACGCCACCTCTAATGCCTTAGGTGTGCAGGGGCTGTCTACAAATACGTCGTCAAATAAAACTGTCCTACTGTCAACGGCTCAAGTAGATATATTGGATAGATGGCGCTCCTTTCACGCCGTGCGCTTGTTGATTGACTCTGGCAGTCAAGCCAATTATATTTCCCAAGGCCTAGCAAATCGCCTAGGTTTACCTGTCTCGAGTAACGCGCCGTCGGTTTTTGGCCTAGGTAACGCTTCCACGTCTGTATTGGGTACCGTCCAATGCACTATCCGTCCCGAGAACCATCAGGGCAACGAAATATCTTTCGAGGCAATTGTAATACCCCGCATTTGTCATGACATGCCGTCAGTCACGGTAGAAACTAGCTTTTTAAAGAATTTAGGGTTCATTAGACTCGCGGACCCATCTTTTCATATTCCGGGACCAATTGACCTCCTTCTTGGTTCCGAACTTTGGAATGAGATATTCCTTCAGGGTATGATTCCGGGTGGGAATGACTCCCCTGTAGGTTTAAATACTATATTTGGCTGGGTCTTTTTGGGGCGCTCTCGCTGCCTTGAGAGTATACCATCTTTATATTCCAACCTTTCGTCAGTCCAAACGCTTCACGCGTCACATAGCGACTTGGAAAACGATTTAAAACGGTTGTGGGAGATTGAGGATGTGCATCACCCCGAAGAAATGCTGTCGCCCGAAGATGCGGTTTGTGAACAGAATTTTCTTTCTACCCACAAGCGTGAGGGCTCCGGAAAATTCGTTGTTGAGCTGCCGTTCAAATCTGTTGAGCCGACTTTCCGTAATATGCGGTCCATCGCTGTGCGCCGCTTTAACAAATTGGAAATGCGTCTATCAAATGATGCCGCACTAAGAAAGTCGTACAATGAGTTTATGCAGGACTATCTGGACATTGGTCACATGTCAGAGGTGCCTCCCTCTGACCAAAATACCTCTGGTGCATATTACATCCCACATCACTGCGTGCTGTCACCATCAAGCGTAACCACCAAGTTACGCGTCGTGTTCGATGCTTCCGCTCGTGACGGCGAGGGTCTGTCACTAAACGACACACTGCTGACGGGACCGAAGCTTCAAAAGGACATTTCCCACATACTTTTGCGATTTCGTTTACACGAAGTAGTGTTTACTGCAGATATTCGTCAGATGTACAGGAACATTGTGATGTCAGAGAAACATCGTGACTTTCAGCGCATCGTGTGGCGTTTCCATCCTGATGAGGAACTCCGGGACTACTTTTTAAATACTGTCACATACGGGGTCTCATCTTCTCCCTTCCTGGCCTTGCGGACGATTGAACAGCTAGCTGTGTCGGAGAGCCAAGCTTTCCCGCTGGGGGCGGAGGTACTATCTAGAGACACGTACGTGGACGATATTCCCACAGGTGCGTCTTCTGTTAGTGAGGCTCTTGAGCTGCAAAAGCAATTAATCGCGTTATTAGCCCGAGGAGGCTTTGAGCTCCGCAAGTGGGCAAGCAATCGTCCGGAACTGTTAAGCCAGATCCCACTTGAGCATTGTGTGACTCAAGCAACGTCGTTCGATGCAGACTATAATTCTGTTGTGAAAGTACTTGGTCTAAACTGGGACTCAGCGTCTGATCAGTTTAAGTACAATGTTAATGTGTCTCAAAATCAATGCACGAAGCGGCAGATACTGTCAGAGCTGGCTCGTGTATTTGATCCGTTAGGGCTACTCTGTCCTGTAATTTTTTTGGCAAAATCGTTTATTCAGCGTCTTTGGCTGTTAGGCTTAGATTGGGACCAGAAGCCTCCCGAAGATATAGTAGAATTCTGGTGTCAATTTTCTTCCCAATTGAGTGCTCTATCACATTTTGCTGTCCCACGGAAGATAACGCACTCGCGTGCAGTTGCCTATCAATTGCACGGCTTTGCCGACGCTTCTCTGTCAGGCTATGCCAGTGTCGTCTACTTGCAAGCAGAACTAGATGATGGGACCTTTTCTACCCATCTGGTGTGCGGGAAATCTCGTGTTTCCCCTACCAAACGGATCAGTCTTCCACGTCTGGAATTGTGCGCTGCCGTCCTTCTGGCAGATTTAGTGCACTCGATACTTCCTCATCTATTGTCTTTGATCATAATCAAGAATATCTTTGCTTGGTCCGATTCGACTATAACTCTTTCTTGGATCGCATCTCACCCATCCAAATGGAAAATTTTCGTTGGCAATCGAGTCGCTAAGATTCAACGAAAATTGCCCTCAGCACAATGGAACTACATAAGCACCCATGATAACCCGGCTGATGCAGCCTCGAGAGGCATGCTTCCAAAGGCAATGCTGGAACATTCACTTTGGTGGAATGGTCCGAGTTTTCTGTCCCTCTCGTCTGATCATTGGCCTCGGTTAAAAACTCTTCCCCCATCAATCGACGTAACTACAGAATTACGTCAAGAAGAGAAGAAGTCAGCCTTCGTTGTCACCAACGAGACTGACTCGATACAGCAGCTTTTACTCCGGTTCTCTTCCTTGAAGAAAATCCTGCGAGTAACTGCGACTGTGCTTAGGTTCCTGAGTCTTTTGCAGAAGCAAAGAACATATTCTGGTCCAATATGTGAACAAGAGCTGAATCAAGCGCTTCAAACTCTCGTCAAGTCTTGTCAGCAAGATTGTTTTGTTAATGAGATCAATAATCTCAAAGATAACAAGCCTTTGCCAAAGCCTATGAAAAAATTAAGTCCTTTCCTCTCACAGGACAACGTGTTGCGTGTCGGAGGGAGACTTCGGCACTCAGATTTGGAGTTCGATGCAAAGCATCCCGCTATTTTGCCTTCAAATCATCGACTTTCGTCGTTAATTATTGATGATGTGCATGCAAAGTCGTTGCATGGTGGTGCACAAATGGTGCATTTCCTACTGTCTCAAAACTTTTGGGTACTTTCTGCTCGGCGTGCTATTGCCAAACGTCTTTCTCGTTGTATCCCGTGCTTTCGGGCTAAACCAACGACATCTCAACCCATCATGGGGGACCTTCCCCGCGTCAGGGTTACTGCTGTCAAAGCCTTTCAACGTGTGGGCTGTGACTACGCTGGTCCTTTTCATGTCATCCTTGGTCGCCGTCGCCGAGGAGCGCGCTCTGACAAGGTATATCTTTGTCTGTTTGTCTGTCTGTCGAGCAAGGCCCTGCATCTGGAGATTGCCAATGATCTTTCGGCTGAATCTTTTATCGCTGCCTTACGTCGCTTCGTTGCTCGCCGGGGCCGGTGCTCCCTGATAATGAGCGATTGTGGGACCAACTTTGTCGGTGCAAGAAATCAGCTAGCGGGGCTGATGAAGGCTGCCGCTACATCACAGACCATTGAATTTTTGACGGTTCCGCCCTCTTCCCCCCACTTTGGTGGAGTCTGGGAGGCCGGGGTACGCTCAGTTAAGGGACACCTTGCCAAGGTAGTGGGAAGTCATCTGCTAACGTTAGAAGAGTTCCATACCGTCCTCGTGCAGATAGAGGCAGTACTGAACTCACGTCCTTTGTGTGCAGTCAGTAATGATCCAAATGATTTTTCTGTCCTGACGCCAGGCCATTTTTTAACGCTTTCTCCTTTAACGTCTGTCCCGGACGATAATAATGAGACCACAAAGATTTCATTACTGAATCGTTGGCAATTGTTACAGCGCTTACATGCTGATTTTTGGAAGCGTTGGCACCGTGACTATTTACATACTTTAAATCAGAGAAACAAATGGACAGACAATTCTCGGGCGGTGAGAGTTGGTGATTTAGTCATCATTAAGGACGACAACCTTCGACCGTTGTTGTGGTCGGTGGCACGCGTCGTCAACGTGCATCCAGGTCAGGATGGGATAGTACGGGTGGTAACAGTTCGTACCGCAGATGCTGAATCGCGTAATAGAGAATTTAAACGACCCGTCGTCAAGCTCTGCGTACTTCCTATTAGCAATAACTAATACTTCAAAAACACACTGTCTTTATACGTTTACGCTACTTTAGTTTGTTCTTTTGCCACTAGGGTTCATTTTACAGCTTTTAAATTCTGTCTCGTTGTTTTACTTATTACTGCTATTAATTTAATTCATATGCATGTTATCTATAATGAAACTCTTGTAACAAGAATGCTATTCGGCCGTCTGTCACTGTGCCACTTTAGGCGATTCTTTTTTTTAATTCCTATCATTTCTGGAAATTGAGATTTCGCAGCAGGGGGGAGTATGTTTAGGATTTAGTAACCAGGCTTTTGTCGGGAGCTTAGAGTAATCCATCACTGAAGGCTCCTTCAATGCCAAGCGAATCTCGCCCTTTAAGAATAGCTCCGTCCCGAACACTCGCGGACCAGTAGGCAAATGGCTATCGTCGCGCGCGCATCCCTTACCGCCGCAGAGACTCACCACGGTGCTTTCGTGGCTACTTTCACTACTATCTAGTCTATCTACGTGCTTTACGTTACCCTGTGCTGAACCCAGATCTGCAGGCTACTAAGACCTAGGCATAGCAGAAGGAGAACGGAGCTGGGCTTTCATCCTAACACGAGCAGCTGCCATTGAGGTTCACAAGGTGAGTGGGTTGCTCATTTCTATCGGTAATCGCCTTGGTTACTCTCTCCGGGGAATTCATGCGTTCCAACCCCCCTTTCGCTGTGCTATCGAAGAATACTTAACAGTATGGGTATCCTTCCTTGGTGGTTCCATCCATCATCCATTCCGAATCGAGGAAGTTCTTCATTATAGGCACACTTAAAACGATTTGGATTTTTTTTTGAGGAATATAATTAAACTAAGCCTATATTATAAACTAAACCTATAAAAAGTAAATGCCCCCAGGTCCCCGTCATTGGATATGGTGCTCAGAAGGCTGGCAGCGTTGCCTCTTTGGATTGCTAGGCTAATCCTTTGGCCAAAATAGCAGCCAGCCCTCTGGTCGCCGGATGTTTGGACGAGCTGCTCCAAAAGTTCCTTATATAGGGCTTTCGCGCCCGGTCCCCACGGCCCCAGAGTTTCCACTCCGGCGCAAACATGTAACCCTCACCGAGGACAGCATATTTGCGCCGTTTGTGTTGCTCTGCCGTTGTCGCCGCAGCTGCGGCTTTAGAGGAGGTCGCTTGGAGATGGGACGGGGCTAGCGTTTAAGATGGCATCATTTAACATTTTCTCTGCCAGGAACCCGCCTAACGGGCGCCTACGCCGTAGTCGTTTTCCGCTACATACGAGGAAAACCATGGGATCAGCTACGAGCGTAGCGCATAGCGATTCTTGGCAGTAAAAGTGTTAATAGAATACCTACCTATTATTGATATTTACAGTGCCACGTTCATTGTCCTCTGCTTTTCTGTGTTATAAATGAAGGCGTCAGTTTACGCCATGGTTTGAGATAAAAGAGCAGTATTCAGACATTTATACGAATCGTCAATACGAACTATAATAATAATAATAATAAGTACTAAGGTGGACTCAGACTGAGCTGGATGCCCTGGATCGAAGAGTCCGAGTACTGCTTACTGCGCATCGCATGCTACACCCACGCTCGTCTGTTATGAGACTGTACATCTCGCGGAAGTGTGGAGGTCGCGGTTTTTTAAATGCCAAAGAGCTCCACAACCGCGAGGTGTACAGTCTCAGGGATTATTTCCTAAACAACGAGTGTGGGATGCATCGCGACGTAGTAGCAGTAGACGGAAACTTCACCCCGCTCTCCTTGGCAAACGAGAACTGGCGCAGATTTAAAGTAATGAGCGCCGAGGACCGCAAGGCGGTATGGAGGAGCAAAGAGCTACACGGGCGGTTCTACAAGGCCCTCACAGGGCCCGATGTAGATCTGCTCGCGTCGGTGAACTGGCTACGTTTCGGGGATCTCTTCGGGGAAACCGAAGGTTTTGTCTGTGCAATTGCGGACGAAGTTATCATGACGAACAACTACCGGAGGTATATCCTGAAGGACGGTACGGTCGACATTTGTCGGGCATGCCGCCGTCCCGGGGAGTCACTCAGGCATATCATCTCCGGTTGTGGTCATCTTGCTAACGGCGAGTACTTGCACAGACATAATCTTGTAGCCAGAATTATTCACCAGCAACTTGCTCTGCTATACGGTCTTGTGGTCTCCGAAGTGCCTTACTATAAGTACACACCTGCGCCAGTTCTCGAAAATGGTCGTGCCACGCTCTATTGGGATCGATCTGTCATCACGGACAGAACTATTCTTGCCAATAGGCCTGATATCGTGCTGATAGATCGATCAAAACGCCAGGCACTGCTCGTCGACATCACCATCCCCCATGACGAGAACCTCGTGAAGGCCGAAAAGGACAAAGCCAGCAAGTACCTAGACCTGGCTCACGAGGTAACCGCCATGTGGGATGTTGATTCGACGAACATCGTCCCGATAGTCGTTTCGGCGAACGGATTGATAGCGAAGAGTCTCGATCGTCACCTCAAGAGACTCTCGCTAGATGGCTGGATCAAGGGTCAGATACAGAAGGCGGTACTCCTGGACACTGCGCGAATAGTCAGGAGGTTCCTGTCTTTGTCGCCCTGACCACCGGCAGCTTAGGCCCCGCCTCGCTGCCGGCGGTACCCTAGGTTAGGTTTTTATAATGGTTTTATGTTTTATATGTATTGTTTTATATTAACCTAACCTAACTTAAGAGAAATATTAAATAAAGAGATAATAATAAAAAAATATATATATTTGATTTGATTTGATTTGAAGAACTTAAGGACATCAAACCACGTAGAAAGTCAGAGCACGTCGCCGGAACACGTACGTGAGCTAATATAATTTTATCGCCGACAAAGTAGTGGAGTGACGACCGATTTAATAGTGCGCTCGAAAATGAAAGGGTTATCGTCTGACTTGACCGTCTCGTTTTTGATTCTTTCTTTATATATCCCCTTTATAGTCGCTTTTGCTTGGCAATATTACTGAGTTAGACTACATAGTCTTTGAGGTGTATGTAATCTTTGAATTATTTTTAACAAAAGATGTTTAGTAATCGGTTTTTATGAATATACTAGCTTTTGCCCGCGACTTCGTCCGTGTAGAATTTGAGAAAAATATTTCTATTAAATTATTTTAGGCGGAACCTTAATTATCCCTGTCCCAAACAAACTTCTACCATTTTAGGGGATGATATAACTATAACTATCCTAAATCCTTCCAAGAGTCTAAAATTATCTTTACGCCTAATGTTCATGTAATTTCGTTTTCGGTTTAAGCTTAAATTGCTAATTCTAAATTGAAATGTCAGTGTTTCTTAAAATATACACACGTTTAAAACTACTTAGACTGTTTGTATTTCAAAAGGTATTACAGGATTTTTTTTAATGTCTACTAAGGTACTAAGCTACAATACCTACTGTTTTTTTGTCTAAACCCGTGTGGTATCGGGTTAGAATTTCACCACCTCCTCTCTTCCCGTAGGTGTCGTAAAAGTCGACTAAGGGACCAGGGTTGAAGTGTGTTGTGGGCGATGGGCTAGCAAGCTATTACTGCAATATCACATTTTATATTTTATCATACCCACATTTATGCTAAAAGTGGCGCTGGAACATACGTTTAATGTGCTCTGCCTACCCCTTTTGGGAATATAGGCGTGAATGTATGTATATATGTATTATGAATCCGTTCAGTAGTTTTAATTATGTTAGTCCGGGGTGCCTGTATAGTTTTGAAAGTATAATTATCATATGTCAAAAGACGTAGAGCTTTCCATCTCCACCCCAACGGTGATATATAGAATTATACTATTTTGATTAGCCAAAATTAACTTCTTAAATTAACAAAATGATCAGCAGCTTTAATCTAAAATTACTTTTTTTTTGGTTTTTTAGCATAGCAGTTCTAACCTAACCTACTTTTCTGGGAGCTGTTCGGTTCTGTAAGGGCCGCAGTTCTAACTTAACCTAACTTACTTTTCTGCGAGCATTAGTATTACCTATGTATTCTGAATTAATGGCTTACCAAATAGTAAGTTAATATGACCGAAGAATTCACAAAGTACTTGTACCCCATACTTTCAACCTCTTTTAACGAGGAGGAAGGATATAAAAAACCGGCCAAGTGCGAGTCACTCTCGCGCACGACGGGTTTCGTACCATTATCTATAAAACAGTAAAAAAAACTTTTATGGTATTGGAGCCCCCTCCCCCCCCTTAAATATTAATTTTATTCTGTTTTTAGTATTTGTTGTTATAGCGGCAACAGAAATACATAATCTGTGAAAATTTCAACTGTCTAGCTATCACGGTTCTTGAGTTACAGCCTGGTGACAGACAAACAGACGGACAGCGAAGTCTTAGTAATAAGGTCCCGTTTTTACCCTTTGGGTACGGAACCCTAAAAACGCAGTAATTTGTTTTTCACACCTTTCATTCGGAAAAGTAAGTTTTCCTCCACGACGAGAGGGACCAAAACGCTACTTTTCTGTTCAAGCTACTTTTTTAATTTATACATTGGCATTGGAGCATTTGTACGCAATGTGCCAATTGAACACAGATGTTAATAAAATCGATTGTAATTTCATCGTAGTCGATTCAAAACGAACATATTTCAAGTTTTAACTCTAACAACGTTGTATAAAAATTTATAAATATTTCGTAATATTTAAAAATTAGCAATAAAAATTAAGATAATTTAGATATATTTTAAAAATAGCTTTTTTTAAATTTCCTCATAGTCGGTGTGAAAAATAGTATGTGTCACTCGGTAGCAAAATTATTTTTGCCTCGGGCGTAAACACTTGTATCCCTCACTACGTTCAGGGTTCAATACACCGCCCTCGCCGTAAATATACTATTTTGCTCCCTTGTGACACAAATAACTATTCTATTTATTTATTTCTAACTTAAGGTGCAATCATGGCTCAAGTCACTTCCTTATGAGGACATAGAGAAGATTCTGGAAATACTCAAATAAAACATACACACATACACACACAAACACTTTACTTACACACACACACATACACACGCAAATTCTATTATATATTTAAACTGTTCATTTTTAATATACTATCGAATTTGATTTTAATTTGAATCCATTTAATATTAATGTAAATATATGCGGTCTCCTGCGATACTGGCAAAGCCTAGTGCAGGGACTGGTACTTACAATATAACGTGTACACTACTTTTGCTCAATAAATGTCTGATGTCTTATGTCTTATTTCTCTATTAGCCTCTTTAGGGGTGAATCTCGTTTAACACCCAATATTTTTTTCTAGTACTTATTCAAAGAAACAGTCTATAATCAAAGTTACATATCTCTTACTTTAAAAATGTCTTGCTCATCATACAGACTTCAAACCCCCTTTTAACCCTCTTAGGAGATAAATAAAAAAAGCTGAATATTGATTTGCAGTCTTTTAGCAGACAGGCTAAGGATACAAATTCAGGGTAGGATGTTTCCAAAATGATTACGCGTTTTTTTGTATTCAAATTAGTAATCTGTCTACAAAGTTTCAAGTTTCTAGCTCAAAAGGATAAGTTTCCCTCATACAAACTTTGCACCCTTATTTAACCCCCTTAGGGGTAGAATTTTCTAAAACGAAATCTAAAAAAAGTAATCTTTTGACAAAGTTACAAGTCTCCAGTTCAAAAAATAAAATTTGCCCCAAACAAACATTGCACCCCTATTTAACCCTCTTAGAGGTAGAATTTCCTAATACACTGAAATTGCTTTTTTTGTATCTTAATACGTATTCTTTCTACAAAGTTTTAAGTCCCTAGTTCAAAAAATAATGTTTCCCCTATACAAATATTGCACCCCTATTTAACGCCTTTAGGGGCGGAATTTTGTAAAACGCTGAAAGAACTTTTTTAGGTATCTTAATAAGTAATCTTTCTTTAAAAGTTTCAAGTCTCTCTCTTAAAAGTTTACTCTATCGCCATACAAACTTTCAACCCCCTTTTTACCCCTTTGAGGGTGGAATTATCAAAAATCCCTTCTTAGTGGGTACGAACGTTATAAAAACTACCTTTTGTGAAAAATACAGCTTTCTAGATTCAATGGTTTGGGCTGGGCGTTGATTTAAGTGAGTGAGTGAGTGAGTGAGTGAGTGAGTGAGTGAGTCAGTCAGTCAGAACTTTGACGTTTATATATTTAGATTAAAACACTTGCCAAGTGTTATTTATGGTCGTTATTTATTATTATTCTTCTTTATTTCAGGCATTGCTCATATCACAATACAAACATACAACATAATACAATATAACTTAGCAGTAGCCTTTACACATTAATAAATAAAATAAAATAAAACAATAATCAATAAATTTAAATTAATAATAAATACATTTTATTAACCATAACAATATACAAACTAAAATTACTTACGAAAACACAACTTCAATATAAAACTAAAGCTAACTACAATTAAAATAACTAAAGGTAAAAATTAAAAATACCTATCGAAATTTTGTGCCCTTGGTAGGGTGCCCATCACGCAAGCAGCGTTCCCGCGCTGGATTACGATTGCAATTCTTTGCGCGAGAAAGCTGCCCGCGCGAGGGTCGCCCGTTGCCTCCCAAAGACGTTTGCCAAGCTCCTTGTGGAGCATCTGTGCGCCCTTGCCCCACGAACCAAGTGTCTCGACGCCGAAAGCGATGAATTCGTATTGGGCGCCTAGACAGCTGTATTTGGCTACCTTATGAGGCTCCCGAGCGTACGCCGCCGCGCCAGCAAGCCTGCTGGTTGATGGGAGGTAGGACGTCGCTACTGTGTCGGCGCAAGTGGCGTCCCATCAGGGCGCTTGCCATCGTTCGGCACTATTTGGCGGGAACGCCGGCACTGACGAGCGCCCTTCTCAGGATGTCATTAAGCGTCGGGACAGGCGGCCGGCGCCCGAAGAGCAGGCGAGCCCGAGGTGGTCAAGGCTATCTACATAAGATTTACAAGAAGCACAGCTGTGGTCGGCACAGAGAGCAACTCCAAGCCGGAGACCGGCGGCAATGCGAAGCGTCTCTGGGTCGATAAAGGTGCCGGTGTTGGGCGAAGGATAGGCGAGAAGCCAGTGACCTGCCTCTGGCCTAGATGATGCGAGCTCGCTCGCTCGCTCAATCCCTGCCTGTCGCGTTGCCTAGTAGTAGTCAAAATTACGCTGTAAATAAATAGTTATATCATATTGTCAGTAATGCGGTAGGTATGTACCTACTTTAGGAACATGCTGAATAAGTATTAGGAGACAATCTTGCACATATCGAACTGACCCCATAGAAAGCTCAGTAAGAGACGTATCGTCGTAGTAGACGACGATCTATTTTATACACACAAATACTTAATTACATATAAAACATCCAACACCCAGAAACAAATATCATTCTCATCACACAAATATCAGCAATTACCGGTACCCAGCACCTTCACCTTGGCACAGAAATATGAACCAACAATTTTTGCAAGTGGCACGAATTTCCAATGAAAGATTGAAGTTGTGGTTTTTATTTAAATTTTCAAGATTAATAACGTATACGTAATCGCGAAGGCGCTTGCGGGCTTTAATATAAAGAAAACTGTTCAAATTGGCTCTTTGTCTCCGGGTTCCCGTCGTTATTCCATTACACCATCTTTGTCAGAGTTCAAAAAGTAAAGTTTTTTTATTAATTTTTTACGAGACCCTTCGTAAGCTTCCAGGCATAATCCAATAAGTTTTAATCTTGATTTTTCATCTAAATTTAATAACACGTGCCGGTTTTTTAATGACAGGTTACATTTTTACTGCGGTAACTTTTTTATTGCTTTTCGATAGATTTATATCAGGCAGCTATAGGCTATATTGATTTTTTATATAACTCTTTGTAGGTATTTAGTAAGGTTTTTCCACCTCAAATATAATATTGTTTCTTTGTGTAGCTTGACCTATGAAAATACCTTATAATTAAGCCTGTTAACCTTCACTCACTGCTCTGACCAAGTCAAAATTACTCTGTTCGGGGCTTATTGCCAGGCGTTCTACACTAGTCACCTGTGGTGACATTACAAGAAGCGGTCGGTTAACAGACTCAGAGTACAACAACGCGTTCCATGCGATGTTGCGGCTGCCGTGGCGGTGTAGCGCGTCTGAGATGTTTGCCGTGAACAGACTGGACAACTTTTACGCAATTATGCGTAAAAGGCACTGGGGGTCGATTTTTGAATCTCCCCAAGTGACAAATTCTCACCGATGTAAGTGATTTCCGAAAGTTCGTATTTTTGAAATTCATCGGTGACTTACATTTGTCATACCTATGATATCGATTTACGAGTGCCCCTACCCACTCGTAATTGAAATCACCATGCGATTGTTTTTGACAGTTGACGTATGTGACATCTGCCAAGAAATTTTCAATACTTTAATTTTCGTTTACATGACACTGACAGATACGCTACGTTTTACGTTTGAATCTGTTTTAAGTTATAGTATGAAAAAATAAAAACTGGTATCAAGGACAACATTTGCGTACAAAGGAACGTAACGTGAAGATTGTCTCTGACTGACATTGTAAAATTTCTGCATGTTGGTAAACAGCGTGTGACTTTCAAAAATACGGCTATTGGAAAATGGTGACATTAAAGTCATCGGTGATAATTTTAGTCACCTGTGACATTGATATCACCAGTGAGATTCAAAAATCGCACTCCTGGTCCTTTGTCAGAAGAGTGAGTGAATCGACAAACAGTATTGTTAAGATAATGTACTCGTACACGGTATGCTCTCTTACGATTCCGTGTAACTTTTAATTTTAAGTTTTAATTGTATTCTATTTTATTTTGTATTATGTAACGTTTTGCAAATGGGTTAGTACCTAAATACTTAAACAATTTTTTATTTATTTATTCAACCGTTTAGCTAGTTATAAAAATTATAACTTATATCGAATTTTAGTAGTTATTATCATATACTCTACCCCTTAGAGAAATGGTTAAATTTGGAGTAGGACAATAGTCGAAACAGAACCTCTAATTTATGTATAATACGTATTCACCTCCATACTTCATACCTATTCCACTTCCAATCGCTAAACTTTGGCTAACAGTGGGCAGGGCACATAGCACGTAGAACCGATGGCCGTTGGGGCGGAAAGTTTCTCGAAGGGCGACCACGCACCGGAAGGCGCGACGTGGGTAGGCCCCCCACAAGGTGGACTAATAACCTGGTAAAGGTGGCGGGATCCGCTGGATGCGGGTGGCGCAGGACCAGTCACTTTGGCACTCTTTGGGGGAGGCCTATGTCTAGCAGTGGACGTCTTTCGGCTGATATGATGATGTTGATGTATTCACAAGCTCTGTACCGAATGACGAGTGATAACTTTGCATATCAGTCATGCAACTTTAATATTGACAATTCTTGCTTTTATATTAACTATTTAAGTATCCGACATCTTGATCTAATGTTTTACATCAAAAACAAAGTGCAATCCTATTATTACCCAATTTCAATGAGATATCAGCTGAGCCCAGTTAATGGTTAAACTTTTCTACGCAACCCAGTCCGGGTTACCGAAAACTTTCCCTTTAAATTACCTTTAACTTTGTCACTTGGAACGGTTAAGAAATCTCATTATCGAAAACCATAAAACAGTCATCAGTCCATTGTTAGGTTATTTTATAACTGATCACTTGTTTTCTTGCGAAATTCTTGTTTTGATACTATTTTGAGAAACATTAAATCCTTCCTCTCCCGGGCTAAATTTTTTTATTCTCAAGTCCATACTAAATGCCGACTCACATATGAGAATAGTCAGTAAGGTCGACTCAATTAAGTCGACTCAATATAAAAGTTTTTTGGTTCTAATTTTAAAACAGCATACTTAATAACATATATAACGTAAAACTTTTATACACAATGGGATCCGCTATACTTCCTTTTGCAAAAAAATATATTAGAAAAACAATGATGCGATTACTTATTGATTGTGTATGAACGATGAACCCGTTCTTTTTTTCTATTTTAATTTCTGCTACATACGAAGAAAACCATAGGATCGGCTACGAGCATAGCGCGTATATTTCAGGGCGTCGTACTCACACGCTGTGTTTCAAAAAGGCTACCCGACTGTGCAATGCACAATTTGTGCTGCTAGCGAGCGAACGTTACCTGCTACGCGCTAGGTAGCAGTGGACGCTACGGCTACGGCGTAGCACAGGGCGCTACGGCTACGCCGAGGATAAGTACCGATTCGTTGCGCTGATTTGAATATAATCGAAGTTTTATTTTCATAATATCTATTGGGATTGTTTTGTGAAAAAAACCTTTACATGCTGGCTACACGATGACGATGACCTTTTTACTGATTCAGAGGACAAAGTTTTCGATGAAAGGATAAAGTAGCGAAATGTTTTCGAATTAAATTGAAGGTTTCTATGTACAAGTATTTTGCAAACAAACTAATATAAAAACAGAGATAAAATAATTGGATTGAATAAACAAACACGTGCATACGTAAAATCAATCCCGTACAGTACTATAGGTATCAATGAAAAAGTTTTGATTTGGTTCTTCCTATATCACGCAAAAACGGCTGATCAGATTTAGATGAATTTTTGTATAAAATACAGTATAGCCTGGATTAACATACCTTTTCATCCCAGTAAGCCGCCAACAAAAGGATGTCAACGCGAACGAAGTCTCGGGCAAAAACTAGTACCATCGCCAACACAGTTAACTGACCACCCGTGCATTTTATGTGCATTGTTATAAGGTTCAATATATACAGGTCAGTTAACTGTGTTGGCGTCGTACGAAATAATATTTGTATCCAAAATGCTTCTAAAGATGCACTGTGCTAACAGTGAGGAACTTGCTTTCATCTATAGCGGTCAATACGATGAATCCTTAAATCAAGAAAGGATTGGCAACGCGCTTGTAAATCATTTTGAGTAGATAGCGTCCGTAGGCTACGGCGGCTGCTTACCATCAGGCAGGTTTATATACCTTTATTGATGACGTTTTGACACGGGTTGGCGGTCATGGTCTCAGTAGACTGTCGTCCCAGCAAAATGTCAATATGGGTGCATAATATTTCACTACACTCCAAAAGTCTATAAAAATAATAATTTAAATATGCATACAAAGCGCGAGAGTTTAAAGTATTATATTGTATGTACATATACTTGTTTGCCAACATCGTAGTATAAAATGCCGTCATAGTTGCATGAGCCGGAAAACACATTAACAACTCTTATTTCCAGTTACAATAGATCTAAAGGCCTCCAACCACCGGACGCGTGTGCTGCGCGGCGCGTGTGCTGCGCGGCAGACGCGCAAGTTGTAAAGCATTGAAACTACACTTCAAACACACATCGAACGCGGCACACGAGCAGCACCCGCGCAGCTGCAGCGCAGCACCCGCGCGGCACACGCGTCCGGTGGGTGGAGGCCTTAATACGGGAACTCGGAAAATTACGCGGCGGCAGAAAAACGAAAACTTTGCGAACACATGGACCAGAAAGTTGTCACAACAACATCATTACGGAACTTGTCCGGCAATGACGGCGTGTTATGAATTTAGTTCGTAACTTCGCCTGCTACCGTGGTGTAATTTACGCCACAAAAAACGTACATTGTTGATGTGTACGGAGTGAAAGTTGGGATGTTTATGAAAGAAGTTAAACTTAGACAATTATTGTGTATAGTCAGGAGTATTAATATACGTACTTAAATATGGATATAAAGTTGTCTGCAAGACTCTATCGTCAATGTCATAAAGGCGTGTACAGGTATACATTTCCTTATTTATGTACGTATATAAAAAATACCCCTGAGTGCATTTTTTGCATTTCGAATATCCTCTACTTAAAGGTTGGAAGAGATCGCTTTTTACCGATAAAACCGCCTGTTGTTTTACCTCTGTCTTCTTGTATATTTGAATTAAAAAAAATATTTTACAACTTTTTGCAACAATTGGATATGTTTTTAATATTATTATTATTATTTATTAAAATAATCGTTTGAATTTGTGAATTGTCAGACTGCTTTCCTCGTTCCTAAAAGTTATAACGGAAATAAATAAAGTTAGTTAACTCAATTCAATTTGCCCTTACGGTAAAGGAGTCTGAGAAGCCAACTTTTAACACTCTTTAATTTAGTATAGTAATGTATGAATTAATTATCACATAATTATCAAACAATAGAATCATTATGAAAAAGTTTAAAATTGCAACGTCGGCCGTATATTATTATTATAGAGATGTAACCCACTCAATATTATATTCTTTCATAATTGGCTAAAGCATATCTCTTCGTGTCCTTAACACAATTTTGTTTAAATGATTGCTATGAACAAAAAGCTCAATTGATTTTCTCAAGATACCAATTTGTTGTACGGAACCCCTAAAAGGTGTAAAGTTAACGCCTCACTTCCCGCAAGTATTGAAACAGACACGTCAAAGAGATAGATGGCTGAACAAAGCTTCCATTTATCTCCCAAGGCCGCAAAAACGGTGATCGATGTGAACTGTTTATAAACACCTGTTTACAACTTGTTTCTTTTCCTGAACGGTAACGGATGTGTTTCTGACGAGGATTATATATTGTTAGTTGATGGACACATTGATGGGATGGAAGAATGATTACTGTACCTATTTATTGTTTCACATACATGCATAGAGTCATCCCTTTATTCCAAAAGGTGTAGTCAGAGCACATTAAACATATCCTAGTGCCATTTTTAGCATAAATATGAGAGTCTAAAAGATCGACAAAATGTGATATCGCAGTGATGGTTGCTAGCCCATCGCCTACAACACACTTCAACCCTGCTCCTTTAGTCAACTTTTACGACATCTACGGGAAGAATGGGGATGGTGAAATTCTAACCCGGGTTTCATATAATGAGTAACAGATGTGGTTCTATACTCGTAGTCAAACATACAGTACCGGTCAAATATGCTTCCTGACAGATTATCATATTTAAATTCAGTGGCTGCGAATAATTCAGACTCCTTGAAATCGTCAGATTCAGATTCAGATATTTATTTATAAAATTCAGTATTTTACTTGTCAATTTTTTTATAATTATCATATGCACCTAATTCTAAAAGTTCATTTGAGTTTACATGTCAAATTATTTAAGTATTTCAATGGTTGATGTCTAAGTATTGACATAATGACGTAAAAGACAAGACATACGTCGAAATGACCTAAAAGACAAAAAGCATGTGAGAGCTTTCTAAATAGTATATGTACGGTTAATATTCAAAATCACTCTGATTATAATATTTTTTTCGTTTGTTTATGGAGCGACCACACCGCTGCTCAAAATACGTGACGCATACGACACGTCAACGCGTATACGCAGTGTAACGCTCCGGTGTGGTCGCTCCTTTATATGATTTCTTCGTTGACGACCGCTTTAGCCTAGTTGGTAGTGACCCTGCGTACGAAGCAAGAGGTCCTGCACGAATATTTGTTTCTGAGTCATGGATGGTTTCTATGTATTCAAGTATTTATATCTATTATATATATCGTCGTCTAGTACCCATAACACAAACATTACTGAGCTTTCTATGGGACTAGGTCGATTTGTGTAAGAGTGTCCCCTTATATTTGCTTATTTCTTCTTTCTTCTTTTAAATAAGTAGCTTCATTTTCTTAAATTAGGTACCTATTTTGAGATATCTTTCAGACACATGCTTCCAAAGCGGTTCTCATTGATAATTACAAAACAAATGAAAATGCGATTCCGTCCGCTCACCCAAACTTCCGCAACAGAAAACTCTTTATTACTCCGATAGAAAAGCAAAAGGGTAGGTGTATTACTAATAGTAATCTCCAATTTGGGGCAAAACGAGTATCCGAGCGTACATTTGTAGGAGGGATCACAATAGGCCCAATCCAGCAGTGCTGCCCTACAGATTGATCCGATGTATTTCCTAATCCCTCGCAATCCCACCTCAATAAAAACGTTATTTTGGCTCGGACACAAATAGCAAATATACGTCTTGAAAAACAAAGGTTTGCGGCTCTGCATTGTGCTGAGCTGTTTTTTCGATTCTAAAATCATAATTTGATTTATTTCAGATGAGAACAACGAGCACAGTAGCTGATCGAGACAATCAAGGAAATCAGAGATAAACACATCATTAATCACTTTTTGAAGAAAGGCAGTATTATGGGTTTCATAGACTGCAAAAAGTACTTCTTTTTTTCAAATCTGGTAAGATGTAATTTCAAATAACAACGAAGGATTTAGGAAGACGATATTTCTTGTCTACAATTTTTAGGTAAGTGAATGTATAGATGTGCATTTTATTCATGTTATCTCATGGTAATACAAATGTACCTATGTGCTCAAATAGGATTTTCAAAGAAAAAAGAATACGTCATTCTATTCTATCATTTTTATTAACCCGAGAGCAACTGGAATATTAACAAAGTCAACCTTAACTAACTTAGTGCGGCATAAAAAGAAAATAGAAGAGCCAATAAAATGAAACAAGGTCATTGAATAAACTCTACAACCTTAACTAACTGCGAGACGACGGCACAGTTCCTTCGGGCACAAATAAAAAGTAAAACTCTTTGTTGTACGCTTTTGGGAGCGTGTGCTAATGAATTCCATTGTCAGAGTACAAACACCGCTTCACTTTCTATTCTCATTGACAACCCTAACGCAACAGTTTGCCACAGCCTAAAAACATTGCTTGAAAAAATGAACAAACTGTGTAATTTAAAGCGCGCTCGCAAATGAACTTTTTATTCTGTGGCATTGACTCAGGGTTGGTGTAAGTTACTGGGATCTTGTTAACCGTGTCTTTTGTAATTTTACTAAAAGGGACGGGTCCAAATGAGGACCACATCTATATGTTAATTGTGATTTCGTGCACCTTACCCGTGTAATGCCGTCACACATGTCAGGAATTAACCATGAAGGAGACGACGGCAAATAGTAGCGGGCTTTTAACAGTGATTGCTGTTACACTGAAAAGTACTTTAAGCAACAGTATTGTGCTATAAGTGGGATTAAATTATGCTATGTTGGATATAAAACGGAGTACGTACGTATAACGTTGATTAAAGGATTAGAATGGAAGTATAGAAAATGTTGCCGTGTTTTATATAACCTGTCGACATTTTATAAATGAATTGTATTGAGGTAAGTATTTAAATATCGTACTTTTTCTGCAGAGCGTTTTGTTTGTCTTGTTATATATATCGTGATAATTGCTGTTGACAATAAAGACGCTTTCCGTTAAAATTAAATTAAGCTTGCTATTTCCAAACGTCCACAGGATAATTTTTTTTGTTGCAAGTGTCGAATAATAACTAGAATAAATTATTTACTTATGATTAGTCTCAAAGATTATTCACCTTCGTACTTTGATCTGTTTTGTGACATGTATATTATTTAACCAGTTATTGTGCACAATTAAGTCCTTACGTGTACATACTATTTAAAAAAGGTTTTTTCATACAATGTCATGATTCCCACCCTTCTTAAAGAGGTTTATCTACACACATATCATAAGTTCTCTACAATATGTTTACCAGCGATAAGCAAATAGACTATATTAGGAAATCTGTATCTGTGGGTGCATCGTAATTTTTACTTTACGATATCGGCAACCAATAGTTTAATTACATTTAAATTTGGAACAGCTGTCAAAACTCAAGTAGGTCTATTCTAGTATCTATAAATATTAAAACAGTTATCGATACGAAATGTCAATTCAGTACGTTTTTTAATACAAACCGTACGACATTTGATCTCGAGTGATATGAGTATAGGGACTTCATTCGTTTGTCTATGATTTAAAAAAAAAACATTCGTCATGAGGGATGATCGAATTGCCGCCATTGTTGTCATTTTTATTGTTGGTTTTTTTAAAGTAGTGTATGCAACTGTACATAATTAGGCCTTAAAACACTCGTGTGATCCTATTATGAAACTCGCTCACGCTCGTTTCATAAAACCACACTCGTATTTTAAGGCCTCTCATTATGGATCAGTCGCATAAACTACTATTATTTAGCGTTTATTTCATAATTGAATCGTACCTACAACTACTTACATTTAACACAACACACATAACTGAGCCATGCACTCTCCCAAGCGAAGCAAAATTCTCGACTAAAATATCCCGCACTAAAATCGGTACATTCGTTTGGGACCTACGATGGCACAGACAGACACGCAGATACACAAATATACAGGCATGTTACATCCATCCGTACTAATATTATAAATGGGAAAGTGTACGTGTGTGTTTGTTTGTCCCTCTTTCACGGCAAAACGGAGAGACGAATTGACGTGATTTTTTAAGTGGAGTTAGTTGAAGGGATGGAGAGTGACATAGTATAGTTTTAATCCCCGAAATCATCCCAAAAGGGGGTGAAATGGGGGGGGGGGAAAGTTTGTATTAGCTGCGATATAAACAAGTTCCACGCGGACGTAGTCGCGGGCAGAAGCTAGTTTAAAATATATATATTTTTAATTTAAAATATAAGCATCTAGTGGGGGCTGCGGCACTAAATTAAAAAGTGTTCGGTATTGCTTCGATGCACATACCGAGGTTAACCTCCTGCTGTGATGACCAGAACTTCAATAATAATGATCAACCACTTGTTCCCGTCTGACAGGGACGGCAACAATTCTAAATTCAAATACCGCAGTCTAGGCTAGCGTTAGACTGTAAATGTGTAACTTTACAGTACACTCCTTGTTTGCGTAGGGGTTTAAACATGTTAACTTGGGGAGTATAATATTAGTCTCCATCTCCATTAGTATACAGCATTGCCTCGAGTGCAGCGTAGCCAGTAGCGATAATATTTCACGGCAGAGATTTGGGGCCGATATTGCAACGATCCATCTCAGCTAGATTGGCGGCGTTAAGGGAGTGATAAATCGTATGTGTGTTAAGGAACCGTTATGTTGTAGGGTTTTGAGATGAATTGGAATGCATAGATTTTTATTTAAAATTTACCCTTTTCAAAATGAGGATTTTGGGTTTTTCTTAGTTATAAGTCCCATTTATTAAGATAAAGAAAGAATAAAATGTTATTTGTGTGCAGTTTGAGTGCAGTGTAGTGTAAAGATCTGTCTTATTTAATGTTGTATGATAACTGACGATCGCAATATATTTTTAGACGCCATAGGCTGCGGTGTCTGCTTACCGGCTGTGCGCTTGTTTGTCAACGTCATAGTATAAAATGAACCATCAGCATCATCATATCAGCCGAAAGAAGTCCACTGCTGGACAAAGGCCTCTCCCAAAGAGTGCCACAATGAACAGAGGGACAAAATGTGCCATGATAAATATTAAATTATACTTGACAGCACTGGACGTAATTCAATAATAAGTGAAAGTTAACGTTCTCTAAATAAAACTGTCAAAAATCGTAGTTTGATCTGAGGGGTAGTAATCACATAACATGACAGAAACTGAGGGGTAATCACGAAACACGAAAAATTACAGTTACGTTAGGTTGCGGGAGTCCGCTGGATGCGGGTGGCGCGGGATCGATCACTTTGGCACTCTTTGGGGGAGGCCTATGTCCGGCAGTGGACGTCTTTCGGCTGATATGATGATGATGACGTTAGGACAGTCAATTGACAGTTTGTGTAAATCAGATAGTCATTTAGATCTACATAACGTACGTGACGTGCAATTCATTACGTGGTCGACCTGCGTACTGAGTGCGTACACTGCGTTACGTGATCGACCTCCGGCTGCACAGTGCAGAAAAAAATGATCTATTGCAGCTTCCCTGAATGCGACTGGTATTATTTATTATTTATTTATTTATTTATTTATTTGAGTCAGGCAACAAGGCCCATATTTACAAATACCTTACAGACTAACATACATAACAATATACAAAACTTATAACATAACACAAATACACGTTAAGACGGCGACGCGCGACGCAAGTTCTGGGTGTCAAATAACCGGCCTCGAAATCGCCGGAAAACTACACCTTTCGGCCAGATCTCCTCCTTCATGAAGGTCGACAGCTTGTCAGTTGGTACTCTCACCACAAATGAATTGAAACTCGGTTTGTGGCGGGACTCCAATCTCTCAACCCTCAGGATGAGCTTGGTCTTCAAACGCAAGTACTCGATGATGTGTTCGGCTTTCGTCGAGTAGTGCAGACGGGACACATATAACAATGTCACCGGGACCGCGGGCTTTAGTAAACCGGCCGACGCAGTACCGCACAGGTTGCGACAGGTAGACTTCTTCTTCCTGTCAATCAAAATGAAGCCATCCTTGTCGCAGTTCTTTCTACCAGTAGTCTTCTGCGGTGGTAGAGGATCGGCCAGTCGTTTTGCAGCATCCTTAGCAGCAACGACAGCATAAGCGCGACGAGGCTTCGACGCAATAGGGCATGACGTCACATCCACAGCTGGAGCAGACGACGGGGCGGCGGGACGCGGGGCGCGGGGCGCAGGGGGCGAGGCAGCCTGCTCGACGTCAGCGACTCTTGACACATCGCAACTCGCTGACTCGGCACTGCACTCGGGCGCACGCGCATCCAAACACGAATCCAAATCAGTGGCCTCGTGTGACCTACTTACTGCGACCGCTTCACGAAGTGACGCAACGTCATAGAAGGATCGCTTGTTAAGAGCTTTCTAATGACAAAATATGTAACTAAATAGTTCTTGACTTGCAAATCATGATCAATAAATAATGAGTATGACTATGTCTCAAGCTCAACTGTTCCTAATATACACTCATGATACACCACCCATACTAATTCTTCATTACTCCAATTGCCTATCAAGAGTAAAACCGGAAATGAATATATTTCGATCCACACACATAAAGCACTATAAAACGCCAATTCTGAAAGGCTTTTGCACTCAATCATTGTTTATTCACGCGACTCTGTCAACTACACTAAACTCGCGGACGAACTTTTGAAAGGGTTCTTTATTGGAAACTTGCCGAATAGCACCTTTATGCTGAGGCTTTTGTGTGATAAAATTTAAACTATGTGGAGGTTTTAGTGAAAGTATATTATACGGATTCGGGTTGCATTATTTGAATAAAATCGTAAATACTATTTTCATTCCTTTCACATTGGAAATGACTAAAGACTTGTTCAATACCTAACGTTAGGTATACTCGTAAATAATACATTTCCTTCACGTTTTCCGCTTTAGGGCACATTGCACGTAGAACCGATGGCCTTTGGGGCAGGAAGGTTCTCGAGTAGAGACCACCTACCGGAAGACGCAGCGTGGGTAGACCCCCCCATATGGCGGACTGATGACCTGCTAAAGGTCACGGGAGTCCTCTGGACGCAAGTGGCGCAGGACCGGTCACTTTGGGTCTTTTCGGGGAGGCCTATGTCCAGAGTGTTGGTGTCAAAGCGGACCCAGGGCTCCTTTAACTAGGAATGACGCTAGGTGGATGACGACTCGCCTTGTGCTTTGACGGAGCTTATTCGGGGAATGTTCGGAACCCTTATGGATTCGTCATGTATGTCTGTCTGTCCGTCCGTATGTCACAGGCATTTTACTCCAAAACTATAAATTTTTTCATTGGAAGCCCACGTGTGGCACATCAATCGATAGGTGTTTCAAAATAAATATAAGGTTTCTAAGCATACCGTTTGACATGTAAAAGTGGACTTGTGGCCTATTCGCATATTTTTTTTAGAAACAACTAGAATTAAATACTTAAGTATGATTTACTGTTGTCTGCTTAGTTCATACAGCCCGCTGAGTTGCTGAGTTGTGGCCCTTTTGTGACAAACAGTGTTCGTCCTATTTTTGAAATTTTTGTTACCTACTTATGTGTTTGTCACAAATAAATGCTTTTCTTTCTTTCTTTCTTTCCAAAATTATAACTTTTATTTACTATGCGGGATACTTAGACACTTGGTAATGGTTACAAAGAGTCATGTTATAACCATGTTAGTACCCCGTGTGGTGTCAGGTTAGAATTTAACCGCCCTCTTGTCACGTTACGTGGACTTACAAACCTTTTTGGAAGCCCACGTAACAAGTAAGATAGCTAAATACAAATTACCAAAGAAAAGTTAGGGTCGAGGTTCTTTATTAAGAGCGTTTCTTGACAAGCAAACAGTAGTACCTAGTTACCAGGACACGTGGTGGTTAAATTAGAAAAGAGTTAAACGGAACCAGTGGGATCCCCAGGAAGTCCCGCCGTAGGATGTGAGGGATCAGCAGGTAGAAATGGCAGGCCGGAGGCGTGCGTAGCAGCGCGTGCGAGGAGTAAGCGTACGGGCGTACCGTCAGGGTATAAGTCTCCGCCAGGCGTTCGGTAGGGGCGCGTGTAGCGCGGCAGTCGACAACCAGGCGCGTAGTAGGGCGCGAGCAGTAGGTAGGCGCGTAGTAAGGCGCGTGCAGCAGATAGGAACGTCCCGTAGGGCGTGAGCAGTGGCCGGCGCGTAGCAGGACGCGCGCAGCAGGGCGCCTTCCAAGCCAAACGCTCGAGAGGAGCTCAGCAGGGCCGTTCCGAAGGGTGGTGTACAGATGTAGCGCTTCGGGAGGCAGGTGCTCAGTAGGGGAGCCCCGCAAAGGCAGTCGTCCAGCAGGGACGCACTTCGTAGTTGAACTGACGGCCGACGAGTAGGTTTAGGGACCCTCTTGAGTTGCGGGGCCGGCTGTGACCCCGCAACGGATCTGTTCTGTACTTCTTGTTTGGAAGTCGAAGGTAAACTGATTTAATACAGCGGCTGTATCGGCTTTTATACCCAAGGGATCCCATGTTCTAGAATTACATATTATAATTTCATATTTCAAAAATTACAAGCTACCAGGGTTTCATAAGTACCTAAAAGTATACAGACTTAGCCGAAAAGTATAAAACCTAACCTTTATGGTAGTGAAAATGACTACTTAGAAGAACACAACGTTGTTGACAGATTGTCAACAGAAAATAACAAACGTATTTATTATTTTTAAGAATTTCAGGAATACGGAAAATATAGGATTAAATACGGTTCAAATGAACAGAAACCGATAACAAAAGTAATCCTAAGGTGCACGATATCAAAAGCAGTGTACAGAAGTATACCCTTTCTTAGAAGTTGGGGTTACAAGAACCAAGAGAGTGAATCAATGATGTAAAGAAAGCCTAAAAAGACGTAAGATGGCAATTGCAAGGTCTGGCATTAACTGATGTGACCTACAGGTGCAACGCAGATAAAGGTAAATGCTACACTCTTTCTTCCCGTGGGTGTTATAAGAGTTGACTAAGGGAACAGGATTGAAGTGTGTTGTGGGCGATGGGCTAGCACTGCCAAATCACATTTTGTCGATCTTTTATACCCACATTTATGCTTAAAGTAGCATTGGAACATTAGTTTCATGTGCGCTGCCGCCGCCTACCCCTTTTGGGAATGAAGGCGTAAATCTATGCATGTATTTTTTCACAAGCTGGCATGTAGGCTCGTGGACTATATACGGAAAATGCGGGCGTTTTGTGACTCTCCAACGGCTTGAAAAGAGCTCACAAATGTTTACGTTTAAAAATATGCGGGGTTTTCGAGGTTATCTAAGTAAATACTTTTTAGGCCAACAAAGTTGCAGACCATTCGCGATGTTGGAATATTTTCTGGTTTATAAATGGCTGAGCGATGCTTTTATATTATGCTTGATTCGTAGATGAAAATGGAGGACATCTTTTGAATGATGTCAAATAGTGTTTGACAATGAGGCACACACACACATACAGCGATTGAAATGCAAACTCAAACATTTATAGGAGTTTTATATTGGTTTACTCAATTTCACTGTAGTAATTAATCTCAGCGAAATAATCATGTAAACAGGAAAAATATGTTGAGCCGATTCATAGCCACATAAGAGCCATGCTTTTACAAGTTATTTCGGCTATAAGGCGGATTTTTTTTACTATACTACGCAGACAAAGTTGCGAGGTCCCGAATGAGTTATATCCATTGACTTTCGATTTAGAAAGGTTCAATTAACTCGCTGATTAATTTGATACCACAATGCAATGGGGGCAAAGACTAAACTCTGACATTTTAAGTTTCTATTCCTGTTTAATGAAATACGGCGTTAGATTAGAATTTCGATCATAAAAAAAAATTCGCCACGAGCGGGATTTGAACCCACAACCTCTGGAATCCGTCCATTCGTTGCCATTAGCGGACCCACATGGACGGATTCCAGAGAATGTGGGTTCAAATCCCGCTTGTGGCGATTAATTTTTCAATTTTCCACTATGATCGAAATTTGGAATTTCGTTAGCGGACGTTTCTGTTTCATAAACATTTAATGTAGATTAGAATGTTCAACCTCATACATGAGAGGAGGCCTGTGCCCAGCAGTGGGACGTATATAGGCTGATGATGATGATGATGAGACTGTTCAACATAATAATACAAAATCATCATCTTATCATATCAGCTAAAAGACGTCACTGCTGGAAATAGGCGTCCCCCAAAGAGTGCCACGATGCCACAATACTAATAAAATAAACTTAATATCTATAATGCTATTTGAAATACGCTGAAGTCGGTCTAAGAAAGAGTCCAGTGGAGGCAACGGCCATTAGTATTAATAACGGTCGCGTTCGGTCTCATTAAACTCAGCGTACAGTCGCGTTCCACTTGCCACTGACATTTTTTATACAGCGGTGGCAAACAAGAAAACGGCCGGCCTGGTGATAAGCACACACTACGATGTCCAAAGGCAATGGCTTTTGGACGCTTGCGACTTCATAAGAAATACGAGCGAGTTTCCAACCCTTTAGTCATTGAAGGATCCGTTATGTTTACAGCTAGAAATAAGTGCAGCGTGCGTAAAATGATTGCCTTATCATTTATCACTGTGGATAAGATATCCGTCTCGCTCTGATCCGACACTGGCTGACACCATTCAATAGAACGAGACGGACGCTCCATCTTGTCACATGTCAAGGCCGTCCATGCTACGGGGTCTGCGGGCATAAGATGGTTGCAATTTTATCACTTATCGTCATGGATAGACATCCGTCACTCTCAATAAAGCGCTCCCGAGCGCTGACTTACCAAGTCTAGGTATTTATTTTCAAGGTCTAACGCTATCTACGAGTATATACATTTCTTTGAGTACGTACCAAAGATAAAATTACGGTGAGACTGTATGTTACATATATGGTCATTTTAAATGCCACCGAGCGAACAAACGCAACTTAGTTTTAATTTTTCATTCATCATCATATCATCAGCCGGAAGACGTTCACTGCTGGACATAGGCCTCCCCCAAAGAGTGCCACAATGACCGGTCCTGCGCCACCCGCACCCAGCGGACTCCCGCGACCTTTACCAGGATTTTCCATTAAGTAATCAATACTCTGAGTTTTGTGTTGCTCTGGCTTCCCTTGCCGCTATTTGATCACTCATCCTTATTGAAGCGCCACAACCACTCAAAACAAAAAAACAAAAAAGGGTCGATTACCAAGTGGCAAGTGGAACGACCAGTCCTCGGCCCCTCGCACCAGTCGAGAGCCATTCGAAACTTTTACCTCGCACTGATATTACTTTGAGACTGTGATCACTCGCCACTTCGCGGCTTTAAAGCGGATAGGAAATGAATGGAGTGCATTTCTTTCCGATTCTATTTGACGTGAGACTCTCGGTAACTAGAAATAGTGCTACGAGGTCGAGGTTTTAACAATTGAAAGCGTATCAGTAGTTTCACGCCAAAAACGGAGTCATAGTGACAGGAAAGAGCGTCCGTTACTGGCTGACACCGTTAGATAGAAAACTAGACGACGCTCTTATCTTGTCACTTATCGCGTGATAAAGCCGACCATGGTACGGGGTCAGGAAATCAACTAAGCGTCGGCAACGGGCTTTTGAGTGTGCAGCAGGTCAATCACTTTAGAGGGTTAGATCTTTATGTCACTTTTTATATGGGAAAATGACATATGGAATTGGAGTTTCATGATTACCCCTCCGGTCGATAACGCATTGTACGCGCGTCGGGCAGATTTAGATGTCACTTTTTATATGGGAAAATGACGGTATTGTCCTAACGCACGTTTGAATCGTTACGTGACTACCCCCTGGAGATGGAAGCATCTAAATGTCTGTAAAATATAGAACAGAGATCAATCAGTATCTTAGTAATAATATATAAATCAGCCTATATACGTCCCACCGCTGGCCACAGGCCTTCTCTCATAGATTAGAGGGAACGGGCAGCGGTCCCCACGCTGATCCAGTGCGGGTTGGAGACTTCACATACACCATTGAATTTCTTCGTGTATGTATGCAGTTTTCCTCAAGATGTTTATTTATCCTTCACCGAAAAGCTTGCGGTAAATTATCAAATGACATTCCGTACATAAGGTCCGAAAAACTCATTAGTACGAGTTAGGATTCGAACCCACGACCGCCGTTTGACAGCCGCATACGTGAGGGGTAATCATGTGACGTTTTGAACGCACGTTAGGTAGACCCAACTGTCATTTTCCCATACAAAAATTGACATTTATATCTACCTAACGTACGTACCGATGCGTCACGCGATCGACCGGTCTACATAATCACAAGATTACCGTAGCTTCCTCATGCTCATATCATATTTAAATTGTTATATAAACGAAACCGATCCTACTGAATATTAAAAGACTTATTTCTGTAATAATCCAATTAAAAAACGTATTTCTCAGGACAAATCGCCCAAGAACGCATATAAAACAAAAATTACCAGCAGTTATGGCGCTAACCCGTTGTCTCCCGTAAAAAGGGTGTCTACAAATAATTAAATAAGCTTAATGGTATCCCAAATGCTTTTTCCCGTAATTTCAGCTGAAAGTCGTTCAGTGTTGTTTGACCGCGTAATAGAAACGGCTTTTTATGTTTATTTTCCATAAGAATACTATTTATGGTAGTAACAAAAAATTCTAAATTATGCAATTAAAGTTGAAGCTGTATATGTTTATCACCCGACGAAAACGACGAGTGAAATTAGTTTAATATTTACATGTATATTTAAATGTATTGTGTGTATATTTGTATGTCTGTGGCATGGTAGTTCCCAAACAAATGAAGATGAATACCCAATATTAAATAACTATCTTCATAATAATTTAAAATAAATGATAGTTTTTATCCCGCGTCCACGCAGTACAAATACAGAGTAACAAATGAACCGGTTGGGAACGTTTTTAATCAATAGGGATGAAGACTCAAACTTTATTATCAAAAAAAAGAAGGCAAAAAATATGCCAAAATATCTCAAAAAATTACGAAGCTACAACCGTTTTAATGTTGCTTGATAGAGATAGATAACGCTAGCAGATCGTGACGTCACATATGAAGTGCCTTTTGCAGAAAAGGGATAAAACATACCCTCCTTAAATCTTTGGACAGTTATGCCTTGATCACACGTACCGAGCAAACGGGCGAGACAGTACTCGGCCTAGTAGATGGAAGGGAAGTCAAGCTACTGTCTCGTCGCTTTTACACCGAGTAGCACTCTCCCGCCACTCTACTCGGTACGTGTGATCACGGCATTATAACCTCGTGATTTAACTGCTGCTTTATTCTCCATTTGAATAAATTATTCATCCTTTTTCAAAGAAATACATCGTAGTCATTATTTTATTTAGTGTAATACTACGAGTAATTCAATGGAAGTAAATTCAGTTGCGCACACCACGATGGAGTGGAAATAAAGACGTAGCAGAACTATTACGAGTAACCTACTTGA
Organism: Epinotia demarniana; assembly: GCA_945867215.1. NCBI lineage: Eukaryota > Metazoa > Arthropoda > Insecta > Lepidoptera > Tortricidae > Epinotia > Epinotia demarniana. The sequence continues at coordinate 23,445,050 of OX244271.1, read as the reverse complement.
GAATGCATTTAGCAGTGTGTGAAATTAGTAATGTGACGAATTCATCTGGAGCGGTGTTTAGATCGAACGAAACAAAAAATGGTTACCATTATGAAGCGAGTGATATGAACCCGTATGTTATTTTACCATGACTAGCGATGAAATTCACTCCGGTACCATTCTATCTAACTACCGCCCGCGGCCCGGGATAAACTGTCCTATATTTTAAACTAAGCTATTACCTTCGTATCAAATTCCATCCAAATCGTGATTGAATAACAAACATCAAAACACCCAAACATCCAAACTTTCGCATTTACAATATTAAGTAGGAGCGGCGGTCCAGCGGATAGACCAACAGCCAGATGGACCGATAATATCATGTCGATCAGGAAGCCAACAGCGGATGAGATTAGCACTGGGCTGTTATTCGCTAAATGCGGCTCACCCCGCTGGTCACCCGTCACGTAACTAGACCTCTACCTACGCGTATTACTACGCACCGAGGTGTCAAGATGTATTTGTAAGTGAGCGTTGAGGTGAGTTTAAAACAAAAAAAAAGTGGGTAGTTATGGGCTGAAAAGATGTATAGATAGAAAATTCTTCATGCTCTTCACCGCTTTTCCTTACTAAAACCTTTTTTACCGCTAAAATTATTTCGTACCTCTCAACGTTATCCGCACATTCAGCTATAAAAATACAATTTAATGTATTCGGGCCATCTAATATATCATCCGTGCACCGTCCCGGGCCGACGATTACCATTTGAATGACTCGGCGACAAAGCCCTGTAGGAACTCTTAAATCCACTAATACCTATTTATAAATTATTGCTTACGGGCAGAACTGGCTTTGGGGGCGGATGTTGAAAGGAGTTTTTGGTGAATGCGTTCAGTTGTATTGGCACGTCGGGTCGTTTTTAGTTGTACCTTTTATGTGTATATAAACGAGATGTCTAGTGCTCAGCCAAGCGTGTGTACTTCTGTGTCTCAATAAACCATAATTGATATGTACTCTATAGATTTCTATAGAACGAAATGAAAGTAAAACAGTATACGAGTATTTCTCGTCTTGATGCAGTTATAACGGTGACTTTTGCACTGATACAGGACTTAACAAAGATACTAGGTGCAATGAGAGAGTCAAAATTTACAGTAATGTTATGTCCAAGACAGTGTCAAAATATCCAAAAGGTTAGGCTTGAAACACACTGGTGCAGCCTGTGTTGCCGGTCAATAGTAAACTTGATAATACCGATCAATTTTACTATTGACGTCTCCAGTCTAGAGAGGCTTTAATCATCGACTCTTTTTAGGGTTCTGTACCCAAAGGGTAAAAAAATTAAAGAAAGATAACAATTATTCGTGACAAACAAACAAACAGTACACACATACGCAAATACACAGGCCCGTAAAAACAAACAAGGTAAAACGGGACGCTATTACTAAGACTGCTGTCCGTCCGTCTGTCCGTCTGTCTGTCTGTCCGTCTGTCACCAGGCTGTCCCACCAGGCTTCGTGTGCGAGTCCAAATCGGACTTGGCCGACTCGCATTATGTGCATTTGCATTTGTGTTGTGAGCATTCCTAGTTCTACTAATACAGTCAGTTTCAATTTTGCACACGCTCTTTTGTAATTATATACCCGAGGACTGCTTACTCACTAATTCCTAACTATATAGATTTAAATTACAGTTGGCTGCATTTTAAATCGTCTTAAATTACTCGTTTAAGTTACTTTGCACACGGAAGTCTAAAGTAAACGTGATCACGGTAAAAAACAAAGGAATCAAGGGTAAAAATGAACTGTTGCCATTTGATGACTTCCGTTTTAAAGCAAATGTACGTATCTGAAAATTATTGGTTTTTTGAACGCTAAGAGCGATGACCTGATGGAAAATCAGGAAACCAATCTTCAATCTCTCATTAATGTTATTTAACTGAAGCTTCAATTTATAGTGGGACACTAATAATTACCTAAGAGTATAGATATACATTTAGAGGAGCTATACTTTTGCAACCATAAGGGACGGAAAGGCTCTTATGCAGTTAAATTAAGAACTGGTCTTAAAATGGTTGAATGGTTGAAATGGTTGATGTTAAACCTACTACAAACAACAAACTTCATTAGGGCGGATAATGGTTTATTACGAGTACGTACGGAATATTGACCGTTACCTTTTCGGTGAAGGAAAACATCGTGAGGAAACCGGTCTAAGTTCACCGCTCAGAGCGGGGCGTCCACTCAGGCCTTGCACTAATCCCAATAAGGTCCAGTTTTCCCTCTGGGTTGGAAGGTCAGATGGCAGTCGCTTTCGTAAAACTAGTGCCTATGCCAAATCTTGGGATTAGGTGTCAAAGCGGACACCGGGCTTTTTTAGGGCAGAACTGGTAATAATGCTGGTTTTAAATTAGAAGGAAATAATACCATTGGAACTTGGAACTTTGCCCCAATTTAAAATGACATAAATTCCATTGAAGAAGAATATGCCTTTTAAAAGTCCTTTAGGCAGCTAGATATTAAAACCACCGAATGCAACTCTAGTTCAGCAAACATTTTTATAGTTGACGCCTTATTACAATGCAACAAGGTACAAAATAGTAAACATCTCGTCGTCCGTACTTGCTCAACTAGTTAGCGAATCTCGAAATATCATTATCACGTTGCCTTTGACGCGTCGAATCGATGAAACTTTGAATGCAACCTTCGGCTTCAAAACTTCATCCTCAGTCTTTCAACGGGAGCCTTATAATCTAAAGATCAATTTTACACGTATATTTCGTATTAAACTATTTTTCATCTCCTACGCCTTACAGAGGACCACAGCTGCCTTAATATATAGTTTATAGACCCGGAGACTCTCTCTATACATCTTTCGGCAAATGTGTGCCCAGCAAGGAACGAAGAAACCAAAGAATCCGAACTCCTTACAAATGTCTACCCAGACACGTGCCTAAAGGCCTCCAACCACCGGACGCGTGTGCCGCGCGTGTGCTGCGCGTGTGCTGCGCGTGTCGGGTGCGTTTGAAGCGGTATATTCACACCGGAAGCGGGCGGCGTGTAGCAACGCGTGTGCCGCTCTGCTGCTGCGCTGCCGAGTTGTAACTTTAGCGTGTGCTGCGCGTGTGCCGCGCTGCTGCTGCGCTGCCGAGTTGTAACTTTAGCGCCGCGCGGCCCCGCGCGGGCCCGCCTTCGAAACGCGTTCGGTGTGTGTTTGAAGTGTAGTTTCAATGCTTTACAACTTGCGCCGCTGCGCCTTACATGCCACGCAGCACACGCGCCGCGCACGACACGCGTCCGGTGGGTGGAGGCCTTAAACGGCTGCCCGGCATCGTTTTGAAACCCCGCCCCTGACCCCGCGTAATGGCAATGGCACCCATTCTGTGGCCTACTTAGACTTTTATGTTTTTTCTGGTGCCCAGGTATTTGTCCATTTGTCCATTTCATTGTTGCTATGTTCAATGTTCATGTCACTTAATGATATCATTGTTGATTAATTGTATTTGTGATTAGTTGTAATGACGACCGCTTTAGCCTAGTTGGTAATGACCCTGCCTACGAAGCAAGAGGTCCTGGGTTCGAATAAGGGCATTTATTTGTGTGATGAGCAAGAATATTTGTTCCTGAGTCATGGATGTTTTCTATGTATTTGAGTATTTATTTATCTATATAAGTATGTTTATCGTCGTCTAGTACCCTTTGCTTTGTTTGGGACTAAGTCGATTTGTGTAAGATTGTCCCTTAATATTTAATATTTAACAAATTTGTAAGCTCTGACATGTAAAAGAGCCCTTTTTTGACAAAAATAATCCACTGTTATTAAAAAAACCAGCTTTACCAGCAACCGTTTGTGGCAAATGTATAGGGAGGATTTATGCACAGCTCCAGCAAACACCGTTTTAATGCGTAAGAGTGTATATTCTCTAGCGATAAGGATTTATAATATAAATTACAAACAGAATTTAAATTGAGTTGTGTTAGATGTCACTCTTGATGCACAAATTGCAACAACATATCTGTTTCTTTACAGCTTTCAACTATGTTTAACAAATAAAACAGCCTTCAGGCCCCGTAACGTGGTCGGCCTTATCACGCGATAAGTGACAAGATAGAGCGTCGTCAGTCTTGTTCTATCAAACAGTGTCAGCCAGTGCTGAATACATATTTGAATTTTGAATTTTCAATAGCTACTACTTGCTCTGTAGGTATGTTCCCGAGGTTACACTGAGTTGAGGGTGACCTGCATTTGTCTCTTGCTGTAGACACAATGGATTCTAAGATCAATAAAGGATCGTCAATGCGCTTTTGATTTCTCTAGCATGCACAGGCTACGGTGGCTGCCCTCAGGCAGGTCAGGCAGAATGTTTGTGCGTACTTATTTGCTGGCGTTTTTGGAAGCGGGCGTGAAATAACTTTCGATGAACTTCAATAAAAAAATTAAGCGTTTCCGAGCAGATCGCACACCAAGTTGGTTCCTGGCGCTGATAGTCTTAATTTTATTTTGTTTCTCAATAATCCCATGGCTAAGGCTCAAAACTACAGAGTCTTACTCAAACCATCTCCTGCATATTGCCGGCATGTAAAGTGTGGTCTATGCAACCCGCCCTTAATCTATAAAATCTTATCCTCATTAATCCGTTACACTCTTGAAGCTCGTTATATGTTGTTTGACTCGCTGAACTTGTTCCAACTAGTTAACCGACAAGTTTCACCGAAATATCGCCACCTGCTTTTGACGCGCTAACTTAATAAAACTTCTGAATGCAACCTGCGGCGATAAACTCTCGCGTCAACGTTGTTCTAACTAGTGATTTAATCAAGTGGATTTACTTTACAGTAATTTTGACTAGCGTGAATTCAGGAATGGCGTGAACGGATAGAGTTGCTGGCAAGAAATATCTGTGTGTGTAGGGTTTATCTTCAATCTTGAAGGGGTTAGAGTGAGGCCAGGCAAGCTTAATTTGTGAGCTGTGAGTCGCGTAATATGTCTATACCGAAATGTCCATCTACGTATTTTGGTTCTTATTTTAAATCGGCCTACTGATACTGGAATAACATGAAACTTTTTATAAACTATGGGATCCGCCATATCTAGATTCTATTGCTACTAGTATAATAGAAAAAATGAAAACTTTGTATGAAAAACGTTCTAGTCGCTCTTATGTCCTATCTCTCTGTATCTTCTTTGCGAATATAAATCTTAGTTATGAGACCCATTTTACGAAGCTTTAAGTTACAATTTCATAAGTCTAAACTTCAACTGAGTACAATTTTGTACCATTTGGCGTCGAGACTCTCGGTCCGTGGAGTCCCAGAGCGCATAAGTTATTTGCGGAAATCGCAAAACATCTGGTTGACGTAACTGGTGACCGAAGATTCAGCGGCTTTCTCGCGGAACCCCAGCATTGCAATTCAGCGTGCAAATGCCGCCAGCATCCTCGGTACAATGCCTCGAGGGCCTTCTTTAGATTTAACTTATTATAATTTAATTTAGTTAATGTTAGTTATCATCTTGTATATCCCTTCAGCTGTGGCGAAAAAACATGGCCGCTTACCCACGTCTGTGGCACCCTCTGAGGGGCGCTCCACTAACAAGGTTTGTGGAGTGAAGTGATTTGGTAAAATTAAATTTTCTTTACTTTTTTACATATTCACAGCCAGGATTTTGAATGAAACTCAATATTTATTAAATTATCTAACTGCAACGATATATCATCGTAACATTAAAGTCGTATTAAGGCTATCTACCTGACCTCGTCACCACCTCACCGAAGTTTACGACGTATTTTGGTTATTTTAAATATAATAAATTAGTTTTTTGGGGTGTTAAATGAGCTTAATTTGAAGAAATTTGTGTTATACTTATTCGAAAAACATAAAATGGCAGGCTCGTGAGTATTTTTTTACACTAGACCATTTGAAATATTCTACCAAAATAATGCCTACACTCAGAAGTTGCTCGTGTAGGCTTCGATTTATATGCTTATATCTGAAGTGTTTTATACTGTATGTAATCAAATTCATGCCTATACAATAAATATGGGTCATCAACTAGGTGTAACCGTAGCTTTTTTTATTGTAAGTGCAGCAGGTTTTATCTGAGAGTAAAATGAAAAAAGTATGTCTTCTTTCATACAAAATAACCTCTTCCAAACGAGTGCAATTATCACAGCAACTATATGTTTTGAACCAAAGAAATTAGGTTTTTTAAAATTCCCATTAAGTATACTTTTAGTTAAAACTATAATATAACCATCAGTTAAACAAAAATCACATAAAAACATAATTTGAAAACGGTATAAATCAAGGTCATGATTAGTGTAGAGTGCGGATCGTAGTGACGTCACGAGGTATCATGTGGGCATCCCTCGGAGGGAAATTCCCGGTCGGTTAGGTCCCCCTCTGAGGGGTTTGTTGTGATCGTTACCAACTTCAATCGATTTATTTACTTTCGGGCCATTGATAATCCATTTAAGTTCATTTTAAACAAATGTATGATAACTAACGGTAATTTTAATAGCTAATAGTAATATTAAATTATAAGAAAAGCGCTAATAAACGTGTTGCCAAATTTTGACCATGAGTAGGTATGTCATGTTAGTCACGGTTTTATTACAGCTAACCCGTTGAAATAACACTTGTTTCTATGTAATTCTAAAGATTACTTACATGTCTACAAAAACTGTCCTTCTGGCACTACAATTCAGCACTAAACCCACTAATTTTCACTCGCGAACACCGACCGTGTCAAACGTGCCACTGACTATTTTAGAATAACGACAAAATTGATTTTTCCCTCCATTGGCCATTGAAGTTTTCGCTTGCTAGCTGTCTCACTGAATTGGCTATACGCTTCAATGGATTAAAGCGAGATCGATACACGAATGCCGGTTTTATTTCTAAGAAAGTAAGCAAAGCCATTGCGCCCCTCCGAGGGCCGCTCCACCGACCTGCAGGAAAAAATATGAAGCCCACAGAGGGATGAACACAGCTGAAGGGATATACCTAAGTAAAGTCGTAAACTGTATCTTCGTGAAATAAGTGACTGGTTTTCATACACTTCATTATTTGTAAGTAAGTAAGCATCTGTAATCAACAACCTCCCTCCGAAATACAGGTACTTAAGGTCCCTGGAGACATCGTTTTACACGGCCCTACGGTAAAACACCGCTGGTGAAGCCCGTGTTTGCGAGTGACACGTACATCTGTAATTCACTGCCCACGAATTGGACATGGTGCCATAGCATACGCTTTTAGACAGTAGTCACGAAAGCGTTGGGTAAGTTTGGTAGAAATATTATTATTTTCAACAGCTTAAAGCGATATTAAAGAGCCCTGACTACTTACTGAATACTTTAGATAAATAAAACAGGTTAAGTGTATTAACTTTAGTAGGGAAAAAATATTAAATTTCAAATATTTCTGGCCAATGGAGTACAGGGTCTTACAAAATATCAGATAGTGATACGAGTATGTTATTACTTTCTAGTACTATCTATACCCATTGGTAATTAATTTATAAATAGACCACGCTTTCCAGAAGGCTATATTTACTTGCATGTAGGAACAAACACGGTTAGACTTCTAATTTGGAACCAAGAGGTTCCTTTTGTCAACTTGTAAAGTCGGGTAAAGCTCGCAGTAAAGCTAGCGAGAACAGATGGGTTACTGTTCTCGCTAGCTATACTGCGAGCGGATCCCTTCTCTTTTAATCCTTTGGCGCATATTTCACATGGTCATCAGGGAATATTTTACACAACCTGCGGCTTGAGTTACACCCGAATCGGGGTTTGAATTGAATGAACAACCTAAATAGCTCTTAGAGCGAACGGTTTTCATAAAATTTTGCTCCGTATTTAGACAAATAGTTAAACTTGACTGCACATAAATATTATGTGCACGAAAACAGTGATCTAAAACATATGAACACGACTTTATTCCCGAGGTCATGAGGTTCCTCTGATATTTTTGAACCTTTTAGAATTTAGATACTAATATGTTTATGAACACGAAGTTATGGGAGCCTAGTGGTCAGGCCTGTGGCTGTCGAGCAGCGGTTGTCGATGAAAACCGCAGCTCGTACCAATGAGTTTTTCGGAATTTATGTACGGAATATTTACCGTTAGCTTTTCGTTGAAGGAAAACATCGTGACATCGGCCTTATTTAAAACGTCAGACGGCAGTCACTTTCGTAATACTAGTGCCTATTAGTTATAGATGCCAAATCGTAAGATACGGGCAAAACCGTAAATAACGCTAGGAGGATGTTGATATAGTTATAAACTCGACTGTACGTACAGTCAGCATCATATAGTTAATAGCAGCCGAGGTAGCCAAAATATCTCGGTACACGCAGGGTGTACCCTGGTACACGTCTTCATTACGGTAAGAATAAGAGTGTGGTACGATATATTTGGTTACTCTGGCAGGGGACCGATTTTTGACTTTCGAGCGCTCGAAAATCAAACAAAACTAAATAGGTACGTTTTTAGTGTCAAAATGGCAGAATCGTACTTTCTACCAATAGTGCTTGGGCTATTATTTTTATTAGTATGGAAGAAAATGTGAATTTGGAAATAATTCATAACAGCAGCATTTTTGTGTGTAACTGATATATTATCATTTTAGTAATTACGTAGACTCAAAATCCACCAAAATATTAGTCATCAAAAAAATCGATATTTAACCAATTCCTGAAAAAAGAAGAAAAATATTAATAGATATTTTAATTTTTGTTTTGGTTAATTTACCGGAGCTCTTCAAGAATAATAAATAAAACATACAAAAAACATAACGGATGTGTCATTTATTTCTATATATTTACTTCCCGATGGAAGTTTTGGTGGATTCTTGGATAATTATCTTAGAATAACATTTGAAAATTAAACAAACAAAACCCTGTTAAAAAATAATGTTTAAAAAAAACGTAATTTTCCTGGGGTACAATAGAATTGAATACGAGTTGATCAATACCACTCGTTTTTCAATTTTCTATCGCTATTTCAAAATAGCATTTCATAATTTTTGTCTGTTTTCGAGTGCAAGAGTCGAGCGTTCGAAAGTCAAAAATCGGTCCCCTGCTACTATTTATATGATGCTGACTGTTCACTGTTCTTTTGCCGCCTTGGGCCACTATTGAAGAACTTTGCCAGCCCCTTAAGCTCAATTTATACGTATCGCGGTGAATCTGTATCCCTATCGCAGCTGTCGTCTTAGTACAATATTACGAAATTGTCGGTCTAGCTTGAATATTCCTGTACTAAATATGCACATTTCTAATTTTCTATTACTTCCACTTTGATTAAAAATCGAGCTATAACTTGGCAATTTCGTTGACACTCCCATGGTCCGCGTGGGGGGCAGGGGACGTTGACGTCATACTCGCCCCTACACACGATATGATTTACGTAACGAATATGTCTGCGGATATCCCTAACAATATTCTAATTTGTTTATAAGAATATTGTGTAGTTGTGATACCAAGTAACCATAAGGAAAAAATGATTAGTTGATTTATGTAAGTAATTTATATTTTTGACGGCCGTTTAGCCTAGTGGGTAGCACTACACGGCCTACGAATCTGGACGTCCCGGGTTCGAATTCTGGTAAGGGTAAGTTATTTGTGTGTTGAGCACGAATATTTGATCATGAGACATGGATTTTTTCTACGCATTTCTGTACCTATGTATTTATCTGTATAAGTATATTTATCGTCGCCATTGAAGTTAGATGTCCTTCCTTAAGTTTTTTTTTTAAATGGCTGTATACGTTATATAGAATTTGTTTGGCTTGACGTCCAATAACTTTGCCAATTGGCGGACTCATCGTTGCGTAGCAATCTCGTGTGTGTTTTGTTAAGAGCGGCCGTGCTGCACGGCGCGCGACTGACGCTCCTGACTGACAGCCCCGCCGCCCGCACACTTCATACCACCCCGGCTGTCCTTCGTCCCTTGTCCCCCGCGAACCATGAGAGTGTCACGAACGAATTTGCCAAGCTATAGTCAGATTTAACTCCTCTGTTTCAAAATAGAGTTGAGAAGGCACACGGGATTATAGCTAGTCCCAGATTAATTTTAACCAACATCAAAACGAACTTCAACGAACAACAGGATCTAGAACATTAAATAAATATCATTAAAAACAAACACTTTTCAACACAATTTTATTGTTTCATTACAATTTCAGCCTTGCTTTTATGAATAGTTTATACATTATTTACACCACCCACACTTTTAATTTTTAGAGTACAAATTCCGTAAAAAGTTTCGAATTTCTCGTTAAATAAATTCAGCGTTACACGGATATGAGAAAAATACTTTAATTTATAATGTAATTTAAATACGAATACAATGTTCCAATGACAAGAAGTACAGAAAACGGATCCAATGAAGAAAGTAAATATGATTTGGACCCTGAAGTAACTCCTTCCTATATCAACGATCATAACATTCTAAGATGGTTGTCTGTAGAGCTACATTCGCTCTTCTCGTACTGTCATTGCCTTGACAGCCCTAGGCTATTCGCTATCTGAGAACACCGGGCCACCACTTCATCCTGTAGCAGACTGAAAGACATAGCTATAAGTATGAGTCCAAAAACTAAATACGCACAGCAAGCTATCATTTGTATGTATTCACTTTTTGAGTTTTCTGTCGTTTGCTTGGATGTCAGGAAGCTGGTTGGTACGAAGTCTCCGAAGCCGATGGTGGCTAGAGCAATGAAGCAGAAGTAGGCAGCGTCGAGAAAGCTCCAGTTCTCCCAAGCGGAGAATATGGCTGCTCCGACGAAGATGTAGGCCAGGAGGAGGAACAGCACTATGCTGACTGGGACGTGGCAGTGCTCGATCCCCTGGTTAAGATGGTGCTGAACGCTGGTCGAGACACTGCTGCTGGGAACTGCGCAGCTCTTCGATTTGTCCTCTTTCCAGATCAAAGGCACTCGTGATGGTGTATCGTGGGGGCATATTCTGAAAAGAGGAAAATTTTAGTGTACGACGAAAGTCAAATGGAGTTTAAAAATTAGTTGCCTAACTACCTCCACAAAAACTATCAGTGTTCTGTTAAATGGTGCAAAATATAAATTATCGATTTCGATAGCGGGGACCCAAAAAATTACATTAGTTGCTCTATCGTTCAGCTCTTATATGGCAAGCTAGTCCAACCTTGTTCATAAATATCTAGTCTACTTACTACATTGGTGACACTAGGGTATGGTCCAAATTATAGGTTACAGTAAGAACTGGGCTATAGTTACCAGAATATAACATTTCGTAGGTACGTCATTTTAGTGATTTGATTTGGAAAAGGTGAAGTGCCAGGCAAAACATTCCGAAGTTACTAAAAGCTACGACTTTAACCTCGCTCAATTTTGAATACTCACGATTCATCAGGATCTTCAGAGTCCTCCAGATCTTCCTGGCTCCTATTCATAGGAAGGTCCCCACACTCTTCAGCTATAAGCTGTTCTACGGCAGCCCCTCGCGGCCTCTGGATGGTGCCGCGACCTCGGCCTCGCCCGGGACTGTGGCCGTGAACTGTGGCGAGGCACTTGGTGCTGCCCGTCGTCCGTTTGCGGTCAAGAGTTTGAGTTTGCAGCGTTGATGATGTGTGAGGTTCTGTGTTCAGAGAAAATATTTTATTTAGATTCACACACACACACACATCATCAGCCTATATACGTCCCACTGCTGGGCACAGGCCTCCTTATTTAGATTGTGTAAGTAATATCATTAAGTGGCAGTGGGTGGGGCACATTTCACGTAGGATCGATGGCCATTGGGGCGGAAAGGTTCTCCGGTGGTGACCACGTACTGGAAGATGCAGCGTGGGTAGACCCCAGACAAGGTGGACTGATGACCTGGTAAAGGTACTTAGGAGTCCGCTGGATGGGATTAGCGCAGGACCGATCACTTTGGCATTCTTTGGGGGAGGCCTATGTCCAGCAGTTTCAGTTGATATAACGATGATGATGCGTAAGTATTTCGATATTAGTGTTGTTTTTAGAGACAATTTACGGCGGGATGATAGTGACCGTTTTCTTCTCAAATCTACCCTCAACATGTGTACATTTTTCTAACAACGGTCAATTAAGTAAATTACTTCTGCACGGGACTCAGATTTAGCCGTCAGGTCTTTGACTAGTCTGTGAACTTAATTGTATAATCTACAACATAAAAAACTGGTAATAGATGTTGTTCTTCTAACCATCAGCCAAAGCAAGTCGCTTCACCCGGGCTGCCGTGGTGGAAATGATGTGTACTGGTTGTTCGGATGGACATGCATTTATAGGTCTTCTACTCACCATCAGCCAAGGCACTGCGCTTGACCCGTCCCAGGGTGGCAGACTTCGGGCTGGGCGGGGCCCGCTCAAACACCTGGGAGTACTGGCCGCGCTCGCCAGCGCGCGCGCGGACAGTACCGGGCCGCCGCGGTGGGAATGACGTGTACTGGTTGTTCTCAGCTGGTTGGGGTAGTAGACGTTGCTGCTCGTGGAGTTGGAAGTGGTTTTCCATCTGGGAATTATCATTGGCTGTTAAATGGCTGGTTGAGGGTAAGAATTGCATAAATCGTTTGCATTATAAACCTTGAATTTTTGTGGGATTGAACTTTTTTTAAAGATTTGTTAGATCACAAAATTAGAGATAGAAGACCATAGATTATCTATGACTAAAGATAATAATATACAGGACAAATATTACTTGAATCAAGAAGTACCAAGAGAACAAATTCTACATCGTCAAACAGAATTATGTACTTTCCCGTGTTGAACGATGTTCATCAGAATTTTTGAATGTACATTATAATTATATTAGCGATGATTGCTAGACTACATAATGTCAAGACAGCGTATATTAAACTAGAGCTGGCCCCAGAAATTGCATTGCCTAGCCATTTTTAACCGACTTCAAAATAAAGGAGGAGGTTCTCAATTCGGTTGTATTTTTTTTTTTTTTTTTTTTTTTTCAATGTTTGTTACCTCAGAACTCCGTCATTGATGAACCGATTCGGAAAATTTTTTTTTTGTTCGTATGTATATACTTCCAGGTGGGTCCCATTTTTTTCAAAATTCAGTTAGATGATGGGATCCATGAGGAATTGAGGGGACTCCTCAATTTTATAAGGCACGCGTGTAGTGATTTTGGTATTTTCTGTTATAACTCGTGTATTTACATCCGGAATCATAAATTTGGTGGCGAGGAATTGATGATGAAGACCACAGATGACTTATCGAATTCCTCAATTATGTACTTAAAAGTGCAAAAGTACGTCACAGGTTCTGATAAGATTCCGTTGAAATAGGAACTAATGAAGTGCCATTGGTGATGATCTTGGGGAATAGATGGAAGTCCTCAAATATTATCGGCCCACATACAGCGATTCGGTTTTTTTCTATAGTAATCAACGCATTTGCTATCGGAAATCTGTTCATGTGGTAAATTGTAAAAAATAGGAAATGCAGTGCTCGTGGCTTGGCGGAGTACTAAATTGAAGTCGGTTAAAACTTTGTTTTTAAAGTAAATTATTACTGTCGAGTTCATAAATACATATAAACGTTTTCAAAGCTTCAAATATATACCTGAGCAACCTTATTCCCCTAATGCTTAGGCTACACACATCGCGATAAAACTTCGTCTTCGGCCTACGGCGAATGTGCATGGCCACACTGAAATGCCGCAGAGTTTATCGCGAAAATGGACGAAGCTGTCGCTCTGTATTTTATGGCGCTCAACAATTACTTTTTGGCTTAGTGCAAAATAAAAAATAGAAAAAAAGTGAAGAAAATGCGGTTATGAATGATTGATTACTATTCGTCGAGCAAGAACAGTTGACAGTACGTCCGCTAAGCACGATGAAGTTGAGCCGACTGAAGTGTGGCCGCGCAAGCGAAGTTCATCGCGATAAAAGCCTTTGATGTGCGTAAATTTACCGACAGCGGGGCGAAGGGTCTGCGGCTTCGGGCGAAGTGCCGAAGTATTCGCGAATATTCGGCTACATACATCGCGATAATGCGAATATTCGTAATATTAATCACCTTGTCAATGCACACAAATATTCTCGGATTCGACTGTTAACCCATTATATTATACTCATCTATTGCCTTTTAAAACTGACCTCCCCCTCTTTCCTCCACGTATTCGGCACTTTCTTCTTAGTCGCGGTCAACCAGCCTGCCCTCGCCAGGCGAGCCAGTGAAGCGCCCAACCCGGCCAGGCACGCCAAAGTCAACGGCACGCCAGCAGCCGCGTACGCCACTGTGGCAGCCCTGCCGGCTGCCGTACGGGGGGACACGTTGCCATAACCTGGGTGAAAATAATCACTTGAATACTAATGTTGCTCTTTGTTGATCGTTCCTTCAATCCACTAAGAGGTGGCACTCATGTCTACGCTAAAGTTAAAAAACAAATTATAACGCAATGAGATGGAACGGAGAACTTTTTGGATTTAACATGCTTCTTTAAATGTCAAAGGACTCAAAATAATGTATCCCCTTATTTTGCCGTTCCGTTCTCGTGCCGGCAGGTGTACGTCAATATGACCATTTCAAGTTAGCAGCTCAAATAAACGTATTTCAAGTCATCTTTGCACCTGGTTGCATGTGTGCGTGCGCTTGTAACTGCCGTCGTGTAAGTGCTTGCGCCTGTAATGATGGTTGCCGTGTCGCTGCAAACACAAATTTATCCTAGGTAGTAGCGCTGTATAGGCTCGTACAAGAATACGTCGACGGTCTCCCCCACCTGTCGTATTAGGCGACTAAATGGGGTTATCGGGGTCACAGTGTTTCTGGCGACGAACATCTTTTAGAACGCAGATGTCGGCCGCCGCGCCGTTGAGTTTTTAGTGGATAGAAATGCCACATAACCCAGTCATCCCCCCAATGATTGGGTAACCAGTACGCAGGTTCTCTCCACGAAACCGCCACACGCAATGAAGAGTTGAACTGTCTGGACAATGTATTCATTTAAAGACGTGAATGAAACACTTGTTACTTTGTGCTAATTCGGTATGATGGCAGTGTGAAAGTAACACAGCGATACCCTATAACATGGCGACCTACACCTCACAAATTAGAGCAGATTTGTAATCCTCAAACGTTCGTTCTATCCTTTTTTTCGACAAAAAAAATAAGACCACTAACGTTATATTTTGGTGTTAAACACCTAAACCATTTTCATAAAATGGATGTGACAGTGATTTATTGGGTAAGTTTATTCGTTTACTTAACACGATAATTTTGGCTAGCTAAGTTCAAAAGTAAGGTTTATTGCTGTGTCAAATTACTTTGATTGATGTTTAGTGCTGAATGGCTTTAATAGTATACATAATTTCTCAAACAGATTCAAACTTGGGCTGTATTAATTCCAGTGAATTAGTACTTAGGTCTTTTTATTTCTGTTTTTTTTAAGGCGGACATATTTGTGTGCCTAACTCAAAGTCAGGTACTAACAACGACGCCACGAAAAAGTCCTAGAGTCTACTCACTAGACTGTATTCACTACCTGTATCTTTTCTGAAATCCACTGCGGGAGATTATACCTTTAAAGAAGAGTTCTCAAACTGGCCTCACAGCCGCTCTTAAGGACTCGAACTTCTGAAACTCCTAATGCCTACCTATTCAAAGTTATAATATGCCACAGCAGAACTATTCTTATTAATGTGTTTACCAACTTTCTACTCCCCTGTTTGTACACGTGAATCACCTCTGGCGTTTGACGCGCCGCCGCCACGATGAATAACTCGAACTTACGTAGCTACTCAATCTTAGTCACAGCTACTCCTGTTAAATAGTTATGAGACTTTCTACTACTTCGATTATACTGACCAATGGTAGTAATCAAAGTGATGCAATATTTCAGCGCTCTAGAAAACGTCCACTTGGAGTCCAGCGCCAACTCTTGCGGCTGGACCTCTGGCGCTTGACGCGCCGCCGCCACGATGAATGACTTGAAATTACATAGCTACTCAATCTTAGTTACAGCTACTCCTATTAAATAGTTATGAAACTTTCTACTACTTCGATTATACTGATCAATGGTAGTAATCAAAGTGATGCAATATATTAGCGCTCTAGAAAACGTCCACTTGGAGTCCAGCGCCAACTCTTGCGGCTGGACCTCTGGCGCTTGACGCGCCGCCGCCACGATGAATGACTCGAACTTACGTAGCTACTTTAGTCACAGCTACTCCTATTAGGTAAACAGTTATACAACTTTCTACTACTTCGATTATACTGACCAATGGTAGTAATCAAAGTGATGCAATATATTAGCGCTCTAGAAAACGTCCACTTGGAGTCCAGCGCCAACTCTTGCGGCTGGACCTCAGGCGCTTGACGCGCCGCCGCCACGATGAATGACTCGAACTTACGTAGCTACTTTAGTCACAGCTACTCCTATTAGGTAAACAGTTATACAACTTTCTACTACTTCGATTATACTGACCAATGGTAGTAATCAAAGTGATGCAATATATCAGCGCTCTAGAAAACGTCCACTTAGAGTCCAGCGCCAACTCTTGCGGCTGGACCTCTGGCGCTTGACGCGCCGCCGCCACGATGAATGACTTGAAATTACATAGCTACTCAATCTTAGTCACAGCTACTCCTATTAAATAGTTTAGCAAATTTCTACTCCTTCGATTATACTGACCTATGGTAGTAATCAAAGTGATGCAATATATCAGCGCTCCAGAAAACGTCCACTTGGAGTCCAGCGCCAACTCCTGCGGCTGGATCTCTGGCGCCTGTCGCGCCGCCGCCACGATGGACGACTCGAACTTGCGTAGCTGCTCGTGAACCAGGCGGGTCCAGTTACGTTCGTATAGCACGTTGAGACGCTCTGAAAAGAAAGTTATAGAGTAAGTTTGACGAGCGCTTTGGGCTGGGTGGTAGTGGCGGTCCCGGGTTCGAATCCCGGTAAGGGCATTTTGTGTGATGCTGACTAGCACGAATATTAGTTAGGATTTGAGTAATTTTAGTGTCGCTCAATATTGATAAATTTGATTAATTATTTAATTTGAATATTTATTTAAGTTTATCTACTTACAAGTTACTGGTTACGAGATCAATTTACAAACTGGCGTGGTAGATAAACCGTTTTTTGGGACTGACGGAGCTAAACGAAGCGCAAATTGTTGTTTTGTCGTATTCATAGTTCTACTTAATATTCTGATATTTCAGGGATATAGTATTATAAATAATTTACGACCTGACACAATACACCATGATTCGCTTATTTTAAGCAAAACTAGAAAGGATATTTTGAGCATTGTTCGTTCGTAGAGTTTTTAGAAATTATGTTGGGTTCAAGCGCAGTGTAGCAGCAATTTACAAATCTATACATTATCAAATACCTTGTCAATATCAAGGCATCGATTGCAAAAAAATATAGGGAGAATCAATCTTATTTTCTTTCAAATCAGTGACACTAAACTGGGTCAAGATACGAGATACGCAAGGAAACGTGAAAATTTGACTATCTCACTTAATAGTCCGTGAAATCTTTTCGAAAACCGCTTCGTTAAACCTTACAAATTGAAATTGGAAAAATCGCAAATATCGGTTTGCGTGGAAGGTTTTTATGTGGTAAACTTCTAATGAATATAGGATTTGCATTTGTAATAACCTCAAAAGAAGATCGAGATTACATTATTAAGAAAAATTTGTAGGTAATTATAAACTAAAGGTAAGTATAATTTTACAGTAATATACAGGGTTTTTTTTATATTGGTGATCATAAAATCGAGTTTGGCGTTCCATATCCAAAATGCAAAAATGGAACTCGTATAGTATTTGTAATTCAGCAATCGATGGCAATGGCGTCTAAAAATCGTAGTTGCCAAACATAACTTTTTATAAATAATAATATTAACTGTAAATTAAAATCAATTTTAAGCGTAATATATAATAAACTGACACTCTCATTATTTTTTGTATCCTGGACATGTACTTAATATAACAGTATTTTTATAATGTAATCGTAAAATTGTTAATACGCAACGGAGCCACACTATTGGTGTTTTAATTTTAATATTGCTGTATGTATGCTAATTTTTAAGGTATTTGTAACTATGGGCCTTAGTTGCCTGAATAAATTATTATTATACCCAGTGATATTGTAAATAGAGTCAGTGTTACGGTGACATTATAAACCTATATCCTATATATTGTCGAAAACGAAGATCGTCTAAGTGACATAAAGAAATACCAAGCACTGTTGATACCTTGTGTCCGAAATTGTAGATATGGATAAATCTCTTCACAATTGCCAAACTGGCACAAGCACCTACATGTCGGTCAAAATTATGGTCCATATGAAAATGAAAATGAAAAAAAAAAGAAAAAAGTTTATTGTACTATATGGGCAACATTACAATATAAATCACGACCCTGGGTCCTGAGCTAGGAAACCCTGTGTTGCAGGACCCAGTTTCGTCGTTCCGAATACTTATCCGTATCTATATGTATACACAAGTGGCACACATATGGCTCCCAAAGACATATATTACCGCTATTAGCGCTAGCGCTAGTATGAGTTTAACATGAGTATGTGAGTGTCTGTCTGTAGGATTGTAGCTAACAAATGGAAGAACCGAGTTTAATTTATTTTGATAGAAAGTCTTGTAAGTGGAGATGGTTCAAAAAGGTGTTTGTTGTGTGGATCATTCAATACTTTATTGTAAACTTCATTCGCCTTGTGATTTGTATGTTTTAAATCATAAAATACCTATAGAAAACACGAACTTTTACATTCATAAAAATTCGTTCATAATACCCTCTCATTCATTCATTATATTTAAGATTCAAAATCTTGTCGGTGGAGCAATTTCCATTCCTCTCTGTTCTCAGCTATTGTTTTGACCTCTTGATACGACGCGCCGTTTACTTTTTCTTTTATTTGGTCCATAAAAGATCTTCTTGGTCTCCCTCTCTTCCTCTTTCCCTCTATCTTCCCTTCTACTATGGTTTTCATAAAATCATCGTGTCGTAACAAGTGGCCCAACATCCTGCCTCTCCTGTTCTCAATGGTCTTCAACAACGTTCTTTTCTCTTTCACTCTCTCAAGCACCTCCTCATTCGTCTTCTTATCCTTCCAACTAAATACCTCCATAATTATTTCAACTTCAAAATATTCTGATTATGAAATATGTCAAACAGTTTGCAAAAACATAAGTGTGTATCCTTGTCTCAGTTAAACATCTTAAATGTCGCCCTGTTAACTGGTGACAGATGTCTCAAACGTGCCTGAACGAAAGTCCCCAAGCTCCACGGAACCCTAAAAAATTCCATCGAATTTCAGAGATCGGATCTTCACAAGAGGCCATTATAACTTCGACGATCGGACACTCAAATAAATGACACCCACAATCGCCAGCCCTGTTTAGTTTAATCTAAAGTTAAAAGAGTCATTTAACTTTTAAGAAGGTTTGGAAATTTGTGCCACCGGCTTCTTGTAGCTAGATTCATTTCAAACTGTAAACGAAAGTTCTTAGTTAGTTCTTATTTGAGAAACTTCTTTAATAAAAGCTATATTTAAATTACGAAAGTTTTGGGGAGGGTTGTGTCGTCTGTCTAACATATTGCATTTATTCATTTAAGCTAGGTGCCATACAAACTCCAACATAGGTAACTAACCATCCTGTATTGATATCAAATCAAATCAAATATTTTTATTGCATACATGTTGTTACAAATACAGGTGACAAATGTTAAAACAGAATCAAACATGCACCCAGTAAGGTCATCACAATATTTATAAAAGAACTTAAAACTAAAGGATTTTATATAACATTTTAATTTAATATAAAATAGTAGCTAATAAGTCTAACTGAGCCAATATCTATATAAAAGAGATCAATTCGATTGAATTACTTTTCATTTAAAAATTCCTGTACAGAGTAATACGCTTTATAAGTTAGATAAAGTTTTAGCTGGGTTTTAAATCTGTGGTTGTTCGTGTGTTCTTGAATTTTTTTGGGGATCTTATTAAATATATTAACAAATATATCAAACCTTATTACAATGCATATAGAGTGCATCTTGCATCAAAATTTACTATCGTAGTTATCCATTCCTGGGACTTGTTGCATCAAGTATCAAAGAAAATACGCAACATTTAAAATATTTTCTTCGTCTTACTAATACTAATTACTCTGTCAAGGCGTGCTATTTATTCCATTGATCAAATAACATCTTTAAGATAAAATTGTTTCATTAGCCGGATTTCCCCGTCTTTTCTACGTGATCAGTCTTCAAAATGTGTAATTAAAATTCCAGCCAATAACAGAACTCTAAACAAGCTTTGAAATATCGGACGCCACGTTGATTAGCCCATTCAACTGAGAGTTTGAACGTTCTAAATTTGAAACGTGAATTCAATAACGTTATAATTAATTGTTACAATTATTTGGTAACGGAATACAGTATTTGGGCTCACGTGCACAAGCATGTGACTAAGCGGGACTGAAATAATCCGATTTGGTTATAATTAATAAAATTGTAAACAAATTAAAAATGATATTTTTACACTCACGAGGTCCCTATTATAATCAGGTACACTTTATTGGGAAATAAAAAACGAAGTCTATCATTTTTTGCACTTGAATGAAAAACATTCTTTTAAAAGAACTAGGTCCAGAGAGGTTTAAGGAATAACCCCTAATAATTGGAACAGCCTGTGGAAAAACCATCGACTTTACTTGTAGCTTTATTTATATACTAGCTTCCGCTTCGTGTGCGTGGACCCTGGATAAAAACTACCCTATATTTTAAAACAGGCTTTTAACTATCTTCGAGCTAAATTTCATAGTAATCTTCATAGTAATCATAGTAATCTTGTGGGGAGCCAGCACGGACGTCCAAGACCTGTTCGTGATGCAGAAGAAGTGCCTGCGCATCCTCGTAAATTTTACTTTTTATTTATTTCACTTTATAAATAAAGAACTCCTCAATCTTCCTTCCATCTACATACTGGAAGTTTGTATGTTTGTGAGAGAGCACATGCACCTTTTCCGACCAATAAAAGATGCCCCAAATCGCAGAATGGCAACTCGCCATGAAAACAGGCTCGACTTGCCAATATCTAACTTGGTAATCCATAAAAATAGTCCATATGTGCGTTTTATAAATATATATAACAAGGCTCCTACAATCATTAAAGCAACAGATAAGAATCACATATTTAAACATAAATTGAAAACTTTCTGACTAAAAAAGCGTACTATACAATCGACGAATTTCTAAAGGATAATTTAAATGAACAGTAAATTCAGTATAAATTGCTATAACTTAATGTACCTCATAATTCCTATGTCTATATCGAACCTATTTAATTTTCGCTTCAATTATTATCTACTTCTTCAACTTATTTCTTTGTAAATTGACGTTTAACAAAATTGTATTAAAATAATTATTCTCTGTTATCAATCCTATTATACATATATACGACATGAAAATAGAATAGATACACTAAATACTAGATAATAAGCAATTAATTACTAACTTAAAGCAATTCTATGTACCTCTTATTAATCTTTGTGAAATATTATATGTATATTATCAATGACATTGAGTATGGCTTGCAACGAATGTAAATCGAATATCGCTTTTATATAATAATTTGATACCTATTTATTAAATTGCTACGCCCTAATAGGGCCCATATGGAACATATGTACCTATTACTAAGAACTATGGATGCAATACACGATATGACTATGACTATGACATCCAAATCGGTTGAGCCGTGTCAGCGTGAATGAGACATCTAAACATCCAAATATCCAAACATCTAAATATCCAAACATTCGCATTTATAATATTAGTAGGATGGTGTTGTTTGATTGTGGTGCGTTGTGAGTACTCGGGTGCTCAGAATGAGCAACCTACTTTCATCTCTGTCAATAGGCTATGGTGTCCGTAGATTATCGGATTTATCACGTAGACCGTATGTTTTCCACCGTCATGATATACTTAAAACAGTGTACTGTAGATTATTAACATAGTGTTAAAATGTTATAAAAACAACGTGTTGTGTTGTTGTAAATAATTTAATAATATTATTACGCTAGTTTTAGTAACCCTGTTTCATTTTCAGGCACCGCAATGAGTTCTTTGATCCAGTGGGCCGAAAAACAACAATTTTGCGGCTTTAAAGGCCTCCACCCACCGGACGCTTGTGCTGCGCGTGTGCTGCGCGTGTGCTGCGCTGCAGCTGCGCGGGTGCTGCGCGTGTGCTGCGTTCGATGTGTGTTTGAAGTGTAGTTTCAATGCTTTACAACTTGCGCGTGTGCTGCGCTGCAGCTGCGCGGGTGCTGCGCGTGTGCCGCGTTCGATGTGTATTTGAAGTGTAGTTTCAATGCTTTACAACTTGCACGTGTGCTGAGCTGCAGCTGCGCGTGTGCCGCGCAGCACACGCGCCGCGCAGCACACGCGTCCGGTGGGTGGAGGCCTTAATACGTGCCGTGAAAAAAAAACCATCTATAAGTGATATTATTATAGAGGAATAGACTGTGATATTACGTTTTTATGTACGGGATAATCTGCTGAATTGTTTATGTGATTTCACTGAAGTACCTAAAGAATATTTTATTCCGTGACTGCAACTAGTCTTTTTGCATTCGATTTTAATAACACTAATAACTATATGAGATGGCATAGTAATTATAAATACAATTCAGAGGGTAAGTCTGATACTCTCGTCCCCTATATTAAATTTAATCTAATATGTTTCACGCTCGATGACATTTCACTTAGAACCGATGGCCGTTGGGGCGGAAAGGTTCTCGAGTGGCGACCACGTTCCGGAAGATGCAGCATGGGTAACTGCCCCCCCCCCTCCACAAGGCTGAATCTAATGTTCTATGATGGTTAATCCACAGCCGTATTCGCATCCAAATCTTTCTATTTTCCTTCTCGTTCCTCTAATTCTAATAGAGACCGCTCTGATGATTGATATTTGATTGGAATTATTTGTATTAATCATTTTCGCTTACTAATATTGAAATGGAAAAATGGACTTCTTGTATTAAGGCTAGTTAATAAAATGGGAATGGTTGTATAAATAGTTTTTTTTGTCAACTCCTCTGACTAATTATACATGTTATCTAATCCAGCATGGTTACGTTATTCTTTTTAGGCCTCAGAAAATATAAATTTTTAATTATTTACCTTTGTTTAGTTAGGGGAAAACGGACCACCAGCCGTTTACAGCGAAATGAACAATATAAAACTTACGATGACCTGGTAAAGGTCGCGGGAGTCCGCTGGATGCGGATGGCGCAGGACCGGTCATTGCGGCACTTTGGTGGATGCCTATGTCCAGCAGTGGGCGTCTTTCGGATACGATGATGATCATGGTGATGTTTCTCGGACTCGCTTCCATACCGAGCTTAAAAAGTGTCAGGGTTCCGCCCCGACTGCAAGCGGCAGCGGCGCTTCTAACGTGGGACGGAGTGACCAAACTTTGATCTCTCTCTCTCTTCCGCAGCCCCCGCTCGAAGGGATGGCCCAGCCATCAGAACGAAGGATTTTTTATATCAATTTGAAATATCAAACGTACGTCTCCGATAGAGCCCTATGACATTTAGGTGCTTCAGATTGAGCTACGTCTAAATTGGGCTAGGTCCAGCCGATGATTAAACACAACAATTTAACAATTACGAGTAGTATCGTGTTATAATAATAATAATAATAATTTCTTTATTGGACAGGCAAGACACCCATTAAATGTACAATAAAATAAAAGCAAAATGCAGAAAAATTAATAATTAAATACAATAGAAAAATGATTAAAACCTACTTACTAAAACACTGAAATAAAACACTCACACATATAGTACTACACTATACTTGGCCGTTCTCAGACCTGTGCAGTTTGCGCCAGTATTTATTAAATTCGTCACTGTGATCATTCACATTCATTCATTCATTCATTTTCATTTTTGGTGGCCAAAAGTCTCGCCCTGAAGCCAGCAGACCTGATTCTTAAAAATCTATTACGAAAGAAAGGAAAATATAATACGAGTAGGTATAACAGCTTGACAGTGACGCGCTGATCGTAGGGATGTGGGCAGCTCGTAGTGATGCGCCACAAGTTTTTATAGTTCGTATGTACTTTTTCATCTATTTTATATCCACGCTACACATTATGTTAAATAGATACTATCAATATGGTGATATATAAAATACATATTATCCGTAACTGTGGCATGGCGTATAAAAAACGAATTTGTACTGCAAAACTAAACTTAATCTTTATGTCTAATAATTATACAGTGTCCGACTTTCATAAGGGGCTGAAAGTACAAGCCGTAATGAACTAAATTGCTTTCTAGTTAAAATAAAAATATTTTTTTTTACTTACCAAATTAATTCGGCACGCAATGTACCGGTAACAAAGCTAACAACTGACAGTAACATTTGAAACTAGCCCAGCCTTTCTGAAACGTCAAATAAAGGCCGAGTCACACCAACTGCGTGTGCAGCACGTCTACGCAGACGCATCCGGTGTGTCATGTCGTATGAGGATTTATGCATTACAACGCAGCGGTGTACGTGCTGCGCACGCAGACGTGCTGCACACGCAGTCGGTGTGACTCGGCCTTAAATGTTAGCAGTAGGTACATTGCTGCTCAAGAAAAAAAAAGGCTCCATTAGAAAAGTGAATTTTTATATTTCTTCTTCTTTACAGCACTTAAAGCTATCGTGACTTAAATTTTATGTTTTAATGGGTGTCACACGCTGTATATAGAGATATCTGGTTCTAGCCAAGGGGATAGAGTGCATAAAACTTCGATATCAGTATTTTTTCAAATATAAGTGCCCAAACAGCCGCTTCGCCCAACGCCATGCATAACATTCCAATACAGCTCAAGTCCATACGATTCAACCAAACCTACGACTTTTCCCACTAGTGCAACATTGTATCAGTAACTCCACTTTGGTACCGGATTTATTCCTTTGGATTTTATTTCCGGGTCGCAGACGTGCGGTGGCGATTGCGGTTTTTCCATACCATTCCATAAAAAGATAAAAACATATATGGCACTGGGTCGGGAGTGAAGAAAAACTGTGCTCGGGTGGGCTGAGAGAATATAATATTGTAAGAAATTTTTGTAATTTGTGCTTTTTGTTTTACGCTAAGGTGGTGGATAACGAGTGTACAATAATAATACTAGTGGCTCTATGAGCTGTAGAATTCGCGCCTCCCTTTTTTTTAATTTCAAAAGAGGGACTCTACAAAAAAATATTTTATAATAAACGAACCTGGCCACTTCAAGAGAATCGCTTGAGAAATGCGACTTGTAGAAGAGAACAGCCGAGCAGACAAATGATTTTCGGCCCAAGCTGAAGCATAGATCTTCGTTCGCTTCACTCGCTCGCTATTGGTGAACAGTAAATTCATAATCATAATGTGAACTAAAATATCGTAATTAGGCTACTACTGCCAATTAAAAGGGGAGGTTATATTATAATATATAACCTATTCTTTCTTGTGTTACTTATTATTATTCAGATGATTACTTGGTTTACAATACAGGAAATCTTTCGTATAAAACAATCCTCTCTAATGCGGAAAACTGAATTTTATCGATAAATTCTGTTTTGTTATCTTTATTAATGTACCCTTATAAATAAGATACATGTTACCAACTTCCCTCAAAGTTCCCCAAAGTCGAGTTTTTCCTTGTTACGTAACAGATACGTGTACCTAATTGGATTTTAAATTCCCATGTGATGAACAGAATGTCTTCATTAAATATCAATGAAAAATACATCAAAGATCGACAAGTACTTAAGTGATCATTGATATATGGTATATAGGTATACTTGCATCTTATTTAAATACGCTCGTGATCGCTGTATTTGTACCAGAAAGGGTACGTAGCTGCGAATAAAATGAAGAAACAGGTTCCAACCAGCAGAGACTGGGTTATCAAGACGCGGTATATCTTTGAAATGCCACAAAAGATTCTATGACAGCCATGTGACACGGCAAAATAATCATCGTCATCATATTAACCGAAAGACGTAGACATATAGGCCTCCCCGAAAGAGTGCCACAATCACCGGTCAAAGATAAAAACTACCATCAAATAGGCACTCTCCGTGCGGCAATAGCGGCGCTAATACTGACATAGGACTGAAGATGAAGAATATAGATAGGATTCTGACGGGGTAGCAGTAGGGAGACGCATTACCTAATCGCACCACCATGCTGCAAAATAGAGTCGTCTGTTTGAAAACCGTTCGATATTTTTCATTATGCACAGACAGCCAATCAAAACTCGTGCAGAAACAGACGTGAACCCAACTAGAAACCGAATATCTCCGCAAACGAAGCCCGCAAAACAACGCCTGCGAAAACATCAGATTTTTTCAATTTAGATCCTATCAGGGCTCTCCAGTAATTTCGGAGGGAAAAATCGCATATTGAAATGTTACTACAGTCACGGAGTAGGTCCTATCTCGATCTGCACACTGCCGGCACCCGCAGACCGAATTGAGTTCGTGCCTCTGCATCCCCTATGTACGTATTTAATCTTTTAGGGAAACTTAACAGCCTTCTAAACGGCCAGTATTCGGTGCCTCTGTATTTAAGATTTCTCTCCTATAAATAACCTTAACATTTTAAGCAATTTGCAAGGTCTGAGCGAAGTTTGTTATTATTTATTTGAGTTCTACCCCTGAAAGTTTTGTTAAATAATACAATGGCTTTAAATCTCGTGAGTGAAATTCGTTTTAAGGTTTTTACAGCCACAGTATAAAGTGGTAACAGTAAAATATTACTTTTGACAATGGAAACTCGACGAATGACCTATAAAGCGGTGCATTTTATGTGTTCTGGGAAGTCGAGTAAGCTGGTAAATTGAAAAGGTGGATGTTGGTAGGAGAGTACCTGCAGTTGTGACGTTTTTTATTTGGGTGTGTTTAAGTCGGTCGCTCGCCGCTCGCGACAAACGATGAGAATTGTAACTGGAACGGATTCGCAGTAAAACGCTCAGTTTTTGAGCTTTCGCATGACAATGTCGTTTTCAATTAGGTCTTTGTGGTCTTAGGAATACCTAGATGGATGTAGAAATGTTAGGAATCTTGTTTCATCAATCACCGTTTCAAAGCGAGAAGCTCCTAAAATTTAATGGATCAAGATATAAGCATCTAACATATAGGTAATCTATCTTCCACGCGCGAAGAGCAGATGAAAGTAATAGTAAGTTACAACCAGCGCGCAGCGTTGTAGCGAAATCGTACGTAATAGTACTTACGTATTATACATAGATACCGAAATCATACAGATTAATCACGGTCTAGAGAAAAATATTGATTTATTTATTTATTTAATGCAGAAACCATGGTTACAAAGGTGTTACAAACAAGATCAATTTATAATTCGCAAAAGTAAATTTAAAAACCTGACTATCTTACATTTTTAATTCTATATTATTATCAATGCATGCAAAAAGCGTCGAAAAAGTAAGCCTTTTAAATATTGAACCTTAATTTAATAAGAAGGAAGAAAGATGACGATGCTTGCCATGATAATATACGGAGTCATGCCGTTGTCCATTAAAATATAATATGCTTTTTTAAGCTAGCAACGGATATAGCATGCCATCCTCGTCGCACAATACGGGTGTAGACTTGAAAATTATTATTTATCCAGAAGAAAGAAGGCAAAAAAAATATGCTTCGTGACGAAAACCCCATTCAGATATTTTACAGAATTACGAAGCTACCTACAACCGTTTTAGTATTGCTTGTTAGGGAAAACGCTCGCAGTCAGTGACGTCACAATCTGCAAGCTTCATAGTAAATGACAATCGTTTCATATTAAGGTGCGTTTTGCGGAAAATGGGCAGAACATATTATTTATCCCCTCTTAAAACTTTGGACACTTATAATAACGTTGTGATTATTTAACCTCTTGCGTTGTTTTTTTCTCAATTTGACTACATTTTTAAATTTTTTTCTAGAAAATACAACATTATTGAGTATTTTATTTAGTGTCTACACCCCTATTCATGATGAACAAAACAAATCGTATCATTTAAATTTGAACATACGTACCAATCCCATTTCACAGAATACCTATTTAAAGAGGTTGCCGAATGTATTCTCTTTTCGCACTAAATGTGGAATGCAATATGAATGTTAACTAAAATCTGTGGGAACACAGACCAATTCCGATTAAGTGATAATACAATAGATGTACAGAAAACAGCGAATATAGCAAACAACAGGCGGACTCACTCAAACCATCATTGTTCCGAAATTTCCAAATTCCTAACACTGTTTTCCACTAAGCTAAAATTTGGACGCAGATGATTTCATGGAATATTTTAAAAGGTTAGTTTAGTAATCTAAAATTCCTATAGTGGAACATGGTTTTCAGAATTGGGAAATTTGGAAAAAAATATGCTTTCTAGCCCGCGATGCTAGCAACAAATTTTCGCGACCATTCAACCCCCGTGCGATAACTTGTGAGAAAGGTAATAATGTTGTAGGATGAGTCCCCGTGTACGTCAGCTGTGGCTCCGCCGGTGGGTTGACGCAGCCACACAAACGCGTAACCCAAAAAAAAAAAGAATTGCCATTTTACTGCTGCTGGTTACCCCACCGACGAAGCCGCAGCTGACGACCACGGGGCTTTATAATACAACATTTTTAACCTTCTCACAAGTGCAGGGGTAAATGAAAGACACAATGCTCCTAGCTTGCGGGCGACAAATGACAATATTTAACAAACGGTGTGACCTCGTCTACTGATGACAGCAAAATGCTTATCGTATTTTCCATCGATGAAAATTGTATTTCGTAAGCTTGCATCTATTGGACAAGTTAATATTATGGAGACATATTAAAACCCCTAGTGTAAGTAAAAGAATAAAAAACACTTTACAAAAACAAAGTGAGTATTGCGAAGGCACCAAGGAAGTCTACATAATATTTAAAGCTTTATAACAATGCAATAAGGTTGGCAACTGTTCACCGCTACTATGCGTACCATGGCTAGCGTCAAAACACAAACAGGGTTGTTGAAGTCGTTACTGCCTATGTGCTTTTCCAATATCGTTACCGTCAGACGTCGATCAACGTGAACACCTTGACAGCCGAAAATGTTAGTAAGTGGCGTGAATATTGTTGTTTGGCGTGGTACATTTATAAGTATTATTGGTATGGCAATTGTTAGTGGGTCATGCCGTTCGGTGGGAAGACAGCCATGTTATGCTGGTCTAGATTGACAGAGATTCAGATGTAACCAATGTAATTTACTCTATGGATGATACGTACAAAGTCAAGACCAGTTTCGGTTACATTTTGTATGTGTTTATGTCTTCAGGTACAAGTTGGAATGCGACCACAGACAGCAGCAGCTGATGATGTGTCACAGTGACACTTCTGGGTTGTAAGTATTTCTATGAAAATACCCTTTTCGACACGTCGTCGGGGGAGTCATAGAAATACAAAGAAAGTGTCGCTGCGACACATCGTCTGCTGCTGATGTCTGCGGGCGGGTTCCAACTTGTGTCCATTGGTATGGATGATGATGATGATGATCATGGAATGGGATTAGAGCTGACAATTTCGCCATGAGGCTACTTACGTCAAAGTGTATATGAAATGCGAACTATTCCATTGACTAACTAATCGCGGTTGTACAATACGTTCCTTTTCGACTAGAAGGTACTTACCTGCCCGTAACACCAGCCATGTTGCGATTACTGGGTTGGATTGATTTGTGTGAAATTGACCATTTATTGAGTTTTATTAAGTAGCTTTCGCCCGCGACTTCGTCTGCGTGAACCCGGAATAAAAACTCTTTTATATTTTACTACAGGCTATAAACAAACTTCCTGCCAAATTTCATTCATCCAAATTTTCTCTTTTATAATATTTAATGTGTGAAGAAAAATTATAAAACGTGTCATAATCATTTATAACTTTAATTTTGCCAGCAAGGTGCCTATTTTAATGTAGATTCCGTTATTTTATCTAGTGTTAAACTTTGCAAACAATGCAATTTGGCTTTGTGCATCCAGATGGAGAGAAAAGAGATGGCTCGGGTGGAGCAATTTAAAGCGGCTCAGTCTATCGACTCCATTCCTTGCGTTCAGTTGCCCGGGGACAATTAAAAGCCACTGCAACGCTCGAATGTTTATTTTGAGACAACTTAGTGGTCCTCAGATTGTTAGTAAACAAGGTTTATGAGTGATACAAACGAACAAATAATAATTATTTCACCGTCTGCAAACTCACTTGGGTCATGCAGCTCGTTGAACCTGGCGCGCGGCACTGTCCTGCCTTCCCGCCACGACCTGCAGGAATTGGGGCTTCCCCTCGATCGATGTAATAACGGGGCGACTACATTTTATTGAACAGTTTTTTTCACATTATATGTATATATATTATAACTAGGTAATAAACATGAAACTAATTGGCAAGTGGCACCAACAATGATTATTTTGTGTGACCCAAAGGTGTGGTAGAAAATGCCTTATGGCTAAAGCTCGGCCTTTAATAAATGTAGGCAACTCGTTACTGTGCAAACAAATAAAAGTACTTAGAGATAACTAAACAGTAGGCTGTTGTTATTGTTAAAGATCGACCCTTTTCGGGTAACCTTTGGATTGCAGAGAAAACGCAACATAGTGCAAAGATAAATTATAAGTTTCAACTATTTGACACTATTCAATTGACTAACTAACAGCCAGGTTAAAAAAATATAAAGTTGAATCATTTTTAAATGGCCAATATATTTCATACTAAAATTCTTGGGGCGGCCTGACCCCGTATCATAGTCAGCCTTATCACGCGACAAGTGACAAAATAAGAGCGTCGTCTCGTTCTATCGAACGGTGTCAGCCTTATCACGCGACAAGTGACAAGATAAGAGCGTCGTCTCGTTCTATCGAACGGTGTCAGTCAGTGACGGACGCCATATCCTGTCACTTATCGTGTGATAAGGCCGACCATGATACGGGGTCTGATTAATACCTAAACTTGACAGTTAATGTCAATCTTATTATCGACCGCGTATTTATGTGTCCTCAGTTCTAAGTTATGGCCTGATACTGTGGGGTAACTCAGTCGACGTAGAGCGAGTCTTAAATATTAAAAAAATGTGTTATTTTTGTAATGCTTGGAATGACAATTCCTGCGTACCCTTATTTAAATAATGCACATTCTCCCCTCACCCTGCCTATAGATAAGAGACATATGTGTTTTCGTAAATTCCGATCGAACCTTTTTTTTAAACGAGGAGAAAAAATGCAGAGACAGACCGGTCGAAACATTATGAATCTGATCTTATACAAATCATGTGCTTACAAAATGATGAATGATGAATTATTGTAAACAATAAGAAAGTTTATATCATTAAACTACCTGCAGACCTAAAATTGGTAAGCGAAATTAGCTTTTATAGTGTATTTTTTTATTGTGTTTGACATGTTTGATATTATGTTATTTAATTATTATTCTTATTTTCTCTCCGCTTCTCCTTATTATTGTAATTTCATTATTATTTGACCTTTTTGTTCGCATTTATAATTGCTAATTTTTTTAATCCTTATTATTGACTTTAACGCTCCTAAAAATGTTTTGCACACCTGCACGCAGGCTGAATGCACTGGACTATTATATTGTATTTTTAACAACTATGTCAACTGCTTTCCGATCCAAATAAAAATCTCTAAACCGCTGCCTCAAGTCACGCCTTACTTACTGCAAGCAGTTTATGGTATAAGACATTTTTTAGAAAAATATTTTTATTTACGACCTAGCCACTTCAGGTGGCGTGTTCTGAACAAACAAGGAAACGGTTTATAATACATGCGATAATGAACGCCCGTCCGGTCTTAAACGTACACGATTGGTCTTGACCGCGGTATTCAAATAAAGACTTTAAGTAGTCTCGGTTAAAATCTATAAAGCGTTGACAAATGAGATACGTTTTAAAAGGTTTTTAGGGATCTGTGGATCGCGCTCTGTAACTCGCGGGCGGATCGCGCGGGCCTCCAGTTAAATAGTATAGGTACTTGAGATTATCTGAGATTTTTGGTAGGGTAAGGAACAGCGAAATGTCATCCCACTCGACCTTGGAATAGCCCAAATGGGGAAGTAACCTCCGCCTTGCAGACGACAAGACAGCTACTACTTGCTCTGTAGTAGTGTTGTGTCCCTGGACGTGAGCAAGGTCGCCAGAGCTCCCGAGGATGCGTTGTGTTGAGAGCGAGGGAATTTGTTCCTTCAGCTCTCAACACGGCGAATCTTCAAACATATCAAGGGTCCGCAACGCCCATGTTACTCCTTTGGAGTTGCATGCGTCTATAGGCTGCGCTCCGCTTACCATCAGGCGGGCCGTACGCTTGTTTGCCACCGTCGTTGAATTAGATGGCCGAATTGCGTCAAAGTAAAGTAAGTCAAAAAGCAGCTCTACCGCCCATGGTAGAAGATTCCAAATCCAATGACAGTTGGGTTCCCTTTATCTGGCATAATATCGATTTTCCGAAGTACACTCCGCATAACAGTTATCGCAGAAACATTTTTAGCCGAATGATACTTTAGCATAATCATATACTTAGCATAACTATCATGTCGCATAACACTCATTTGGCAGAATTTAGAATTACAGAATATTAATATGGTCGAATTTAATAATATTACGTATATCCTGTCGAATTTCTTGAAGCATACAACTAATATCACCGACTTTATTTTTGCATAATTTTATGTGCCAGAATATACGTTTCGCCGAAGCCGTGCAAATATTGAACCATGCTGCTCTAGGTGACAACTAGCGCGGAGAGCGGAGCGTAGCGACGACCCTTAAACGCGCGAGCCAAACGAGAACGTTACGAATTGTTTATCAAAAATAATAACTTGCACTCTAAATTGTACAATACCTATTATTACGGAATTTCACCAATCACGTAGGCAGTAGGGAACAGGGACTTGGTGGCAAAACCGACTCGGATCGCCGATATTAGGTTACTTTTTCTATAAATGAGCAGAAAACTTGTTTTAATATCAACAAACATATTCTTTCCATATAAATGCTATAACTTACATATTTACACCAACATACTTACTGATTTCTTAGTATGCGTATGGTACAATTATTTGGTCATATGATTATTATTCTTAACAACATTATGCCATTGTACGATTCTGCCAAAGAACGTTTTGCCAAATGACAGTATGCCAGCTGAATATTATGCGATACAAATTTCGGTGACACGATTATTTGATCATAGGACTGTTATTACAATCGTCATTATGCCAATGTAGTATTTTGCCTAAGGAAGTTATGCGAAATGACTGTATGCAACGAAATTATGCGAAAAGTAATTCTGCGAAATGATGATTCTGCCGAGGACTGTTATGCAAAATAAAATAATGACAATCTATTTTATGCAACATAATAATAACCCATGATAGTTCTATAAAAAGTCGGGCACAATAAATAATCTCGACCTTACTTTACCGGTTTTCCTTTATGCATAAACCAACTTGGCTAAAGCACAAATGCCCAATGGGACGAGATAGTGACCTTAGAGACCGCTACGGCATTGTTCCCGATATTCAGCCGCTTATTATACCGCCGCTTATTATACCCGATATTCATACACTTAGAGCTCATTTAAATCCATTATTTTAGCGAGCTTCTTCAATGAGTACATAGAACGTCCTTAATAGTGCTATGCCTATTCTTACTGCTTACGACATCTATGAACTCGTTATTATTAATCAAACAAAAAACTGTCTACGAGTACATGCCATTATGTATTTATTTCGAATAAAAATAAAATTTGTACAAACATTAGCAGTCCTCTTCATTTTATGACGCCTTCAATGTATTGTATGTATAACAGATATAAACATATGTATCTGTTTACTATGAGAGTATAGTAACTACGTAACAATGAAGCGATATTGCATAATACCTCATCGCAATCATGTGGCAGTTTTACATAATTAAATGGACTATTTTTTTTTTATATGTATGGGCATTTGTAGCTAGAAATTAAATGACACTAGAAATTTACCTAAACTTTTTTAACAACACAACTTTGCTCACGCAGATTGTACTACCGTCATCAGACTCATTTCCAACGTCTCAATTTAGACTCGCCCGAGCAAATTGCCAATATCGCAACAAACAAAATGAGAATATTGGCTTCAACATCAACATATTGCTTTTTTTAGAACCCTTTGAAGTTGGAAACTTAAGCTTCGCTGCTTTGCTTTATATCCAAAGGGCGAGCATTTGCTTACCTGATTGACCAAACATAACGGAGCAGGTTAGAAGACAAACGAATTGTATAGCTTTTCGTCCTAACAAGTTGTCTACTTCGCTCGGTCGGGTTATGAACCAGTAGAGATAATGGGGCCAGAACAATATGAAAAAAAGTAAAATGTTTCGTGAATGTATTCACGTAAATGATTAGGCGTGGCCTTTGTGTTTTACATGTTCTTTTGTTTAGCGTGTAAGGTATCAGTTCGAGCGTGTTTTTCATTATTTGAATTCGTTATGGGGCTCAGATTAAAATCAATCTTAAATGTGATATTTTTACTGATTTTGTGTATCACATGCATTTACTTACTGACGTTTATTCAATAAAAAATATTCAAAGACAGCACAATAATGCGACTATTTAGTTCTGATCAAATATTTCAGTGAGTAGCTCCTGACTATTAGCGACTTTTCAATTAAAACGCAGTCGTAACAAAGCCATCGCATTCAAATACCAGTCAATATAATACCAACCTAGCTGATCTTAATTCGACTTTCACCTGTCTTTGTTATTTATTTGCATAATTATTGCTTATTATAAGAAAAAAACACATGCCAACATGTTCATATGTAACACTTGATGTTTTTTTAACATTAAGTACACGCGTGCAAAGTTGCAGGGAGAATCTTACTTCGTTCATCCAGTCATTAATCGACATTTATCGCACCAACCCGTAGTTTAACTTTTCCTTACTTATTGGACCCAAAATAGTCTTGCATGTCACCTCCTCAATCAATCCTTTGACATACCCGAGCCTCCTGATTAGTGCTCCAATCGATACTCAATATAAACACCGTTGGCAACTAATCAGAGATGTAAATGGAATACGCACGCGGGGCTGGTTGAGCGACGCGAGCACGGTGATACAGGCTGTTTATAATAATAATAATCATTTATTACAGGCAATTAACCCATAGTCCAACCTTACATACCAAGTCGAGTACAATATAATATTAAAACACTTATTATTATTCAGGTGACGAAACAGTGTGGCTCCGTTGCGTCAAGTCCGGCGTAGAATTCGGTAGGTTGTGGATGGGTAGCCCTGGTGGTGGTGGATGGGTCTCCTGATGGTCTCCTGCAGCGGTAATTTATATTCATCGCTTCGTATCGGACCTGCAGCGCGGCTAAGATATATATCGTTATGGACAAGACATATGCCACTCTCGCACTCATTTACATGTCAGGGGCGTAGCATGTTTGCCATTAGTACTTATCGCTGTGGATAAGACATCCGACACGTTCTGGTAAGTATGCGAGCGAGAGGGACGGATGTCTTATCTAGCAGGACGCTTTCACTGCCAAGCTCCCTATCCATGATGTAATCGTTGGGTACGTAATCATCATAGCCGAAAGAAGTTTACTGCTGAACATAGGTCTCCCTCTCAGAGTGCCACCATGACCGCTCCTGCGCTACCCGCATCCAGCGGCCTCCAGCGACCTTTACCAGGTCAGCAGTCCACCTTGTCCACCAGCTTCTGCCCCCCTATTCTGTAACTTGTTTTAAGTAACTCTGTTTTTTAACTCAACTGAACGCTCACCCACAAATATATCTTGAAACTGCAATGCTTACTAACTAAGCGTAGGTAGAGGTCTAGTTTCACGAAGGGTGACCGGCGGGGTGAGTCACATTAGCACTTAGTAGTGACGTTACGATTTTCTATTCTCAAAAGCGTCCACTTCTTTAGATTCATGTGAGTATTTAAAAATCTTTTTTATAGTTTAAACAAGAATTTCTATCTACTGTTATCGGCGAACGACAAAAAACATAGTCTAAAGCGCCGCAAAATGCCCACACAGAATGGGTGCCATTGCCATTGTGCGGGTTTGGGGGCGGGGGCGGGGTGTCGCTGACTGTTGTCGACTTCCGTATTGTGAGGAATGCATACCAGGAAATATCGTACGCAATAAAATAATGAGGCCCGCAGAAAAGGTCAGGTTCCCGGATCAGTGATTATGACACGCGTAACGCAGTATTGTATTTATATTCGAGCGCTGTCAAAAGAGGCCCACTACCTTATAAGGAATTCTAACTTTATTTATTGTTTTCTATGGACCTGATATGTTCTGTACTCTTCAGATACTAACACTTTCCTGCACAGTTACGTTGCAGAAAATATATTTTGTAGGAAGATACACAAACACAAATGATGCAACGAGATTGAGCAACAAATTGCCGTCCATTGTGAGCGTCTTGCATCCTCTTCGTGTAGACGATGTTTCCTTTACACCATTTTATACGGAATATTTTTCTTAGCAATTTGTACAGTCGAAACTGTGTTTATTGTTTATATGATTTCATTCATGGCACAATTCAATCCAAACTAAATATGTTATTTAGAAAATGTTGTCTTAACGTCAGCAATTCCGGATTCATGCCCTCAAATTCTGTCTTTTTAGAATGACAAAGACATCAAAGTAGGAATATCTCTCTTCTCTGTAGATTTGGACTATCCATTCATACTAATTAGAAACTCGAAAGTGTGTCTGTCTATCTATCTGTCTGTTAAATCTTCACGCTTAACACGTTCGCTGCGGGATCGAAACTGGCGTTTTTTTTTATATCGTGCGTTAGCTGGCCGATTGGCCTGGTGCTTAAACTCTCCGTCACGGCGATATGAGGCTTATTGACCTGATAAGGTATCGACCGATATAAATGACTATATATAAACGAAAACGTAAAAAAATTGATACCTACCTATCAATATCGATAGTCGACGAGTTGTGGGTATTAGTGCTGGCTTCACCCCGGGTTCCTACTATTTACGTGAGAGATATATGCCAACGTATATGCAAATACAAATACAAATACAAATACAAATTATTTATTCTGCAAATAGGCCACAAGGGCACTTTTACATGTCAAACGGTAGTTTACAATAAAAATAATAATCTTACAATAAAAGATTATAATCTAACACAATAATAATTTAAAATTTGCACATTAACGACTGATATAACAACACACTAAATGTCACAAAGTAAATGAAAACAAAACAAAATACGACCATTACATTCGATTACAATAATGTCTGTGCATTAACAGAAAGTTAATGATATTAATTCAGTATTCCAGAGATGTATAAGGTTTCTGAGCGTCCAAATACAATCAATAATTATTCAATGTTCGTAGAGATGTATACGGTCTCTTAGCGTCAAAACAAAACAATAAAAAAAAGGAATATTAATGTAATATTGTCAGTGATGTACATGGTCAATAACAATAAAACGTGTCAAGATCGGAATGATGTCTCTCGTCAATACGATAATAATAAAATAACACTAGTATTTAAGAAGTTGGGTACTATGCCCTTGCAAGCATGAACGGTCCGGACTCCACAAACAGCACCCGATCACGAGTATGACGCATATCTCAGCCATCGCCTCCCTCAACCATATGTTAGGGAAGGTGGCGACCCGATCAACGACGCCACCGTAAGCAAAGCCCTTTAAGCGAGCATGACATATTCAAGCCACCGGACAATGTTAAAAAGCAAAGATTAATAAGCGACTTGCTCGGCGAGAAACAGCATTACGTGCTCTTAATGCAGCATTATGTAAGGTCTTGTAACCCAAAACCGCACCGAATTATAGGTTTATTTGAGCAAGTGCTAGTGTTGGGAAATAAGATATCGACATAATATTTTTAATATAATTTCATCGTCCTCCTAGCGTTATTCCCAGTAATGCCACTAAAGGAGCCCGGGGTCCGCTTTGACACCTAATCCCAAGATTTGGCATAGGCACTAGTTTTACGAAAGCGATTTTTAATATCATATATTAAAAAAAACAAACAAAATTAAATGGAGAAAGTCTGCCGGTAACAGGCGTGTTATCATGCTCTGGATATATTTCCGTTTTTTGGAGCGGTAATCATAATTGTAGGTACTCGCTGTTCGTCTACTCACTTGGTTTCGCTGTAGCTCTGGGCCAGCATTTAACTCCTCAGTTGGTCCAGAGGATTGGTGATTTCGGAACGATTTTGCTGTGAGTCATTTTTTTTTAAATAATTTTTCACAAACACTTTTCTCCACTTTGATTTGTCTGTATCATTCAGCTCACTTTCAAGGTTTGCTGAAACGATAGTTCCAGCAGTTTTCTACATCTTTTATTTGGCCGAGACATAA
Organism: Epinotia demarniana; assembly: GCA_945867215.1. NCBI lineage: Eukaryota > Metazoa > Arthropoda > Insecta > Lepidoptera > Tortricidae > Epinotia > Epinotia demarniana. The sequence goes on along the minus strand of OX244271.1, from coordinate 23,406,653 downwards.
TAAACAATTAAACTTCAATAACACCATGTAAAGTTCCCGCTAATTATGACACAACACTAATCGTAAGTAAACAATTAAATTACCTAAGTACAACAGTGCGGGAAGGGATGGAGTGACCTCGTGTTCTATGACGGGCCTTCGGGCCCGTTACCCGCAAGGAATCGAAAAAAGAATTACTTAGTGCGGTATCAGGCCGGAAAGCCTTAGCACAATTTTAATGCTTTTTGAGTAGCCCAAGGTCGTGAACTCGAACCTATACTTGTCTATTTTGTAAATACAGAAATGCTCCTTATACAGCCGCCGCACCAGGGGAAGTTCACCGTTTCTCGCCTCTGCACAGAGTGGGAGTACATGCATCGGGTTTTTAAGCCTTATATCGCAGCGAACGTGTTAAATCGCGCTTTTTGATCTCACGCTTTTCTTAAAAGAAAAGAGTGAGATCAAAATTTTGGTGTGCAGATAGGTGGTAAATCCCGCGGAGGGACATAGGACCGTTTTTATCATGGAAATCATCCCCTAAGGTTGTGAAAATTTATATGGAGCTACGATATCAACGAGATCCACGCGGACGGAGTCGCGGGCAGAAGCTCGAAGGTTCAGTATATTTTAATCCGTGGCACCTTTACAAAAAGTTAAAATAAAAAAGGCCCATTTTGCTAAAGCAAGTATATGCCTTTTAAATCTGTAGATTGTGCGTTCTGTAACTGTAACATAAAATCTCGCCCTGATTTAGTCCAAATATACTTTACCCATTTCCCTCGTCAATAAATCAATTAGCAAACACGTTAGCGACCTTATCAAAGTTTAGTAATAGCGTGTCCCTTGTAAATGAAACAATGCGTGCGGGTAACTGAAATATCTATAAAGGAAAACAAGTTAGGACATTAAATATAACTATGTAACAAGGGACGGTCATTTTAGATTTCTCATTTTGTATATGAGAGAATTCATTTTTTTTTACATGGTGGAACCGTCGCTTTACAATACGGTAGGTATGTATTCATTTTCCAATAAGATTTTTATTTAATTCACGCATTACTGGCTATCAGCAATTCGGCATACGTGGATGCGACACATGTTCAACTGATTTGCCTTAACTTGGATATGCGCTTTTGAGATGTGAAAAGGTAAACTAAATGTACTTATAAGGCTTCTTTTACCCACGGTTGTATTAAGTAGTGAGTGGGAGACCCAGCAAAAAAAGCTTCATAGTCATTATTGCTGTAGACCAATTACCAACGATGCGCGTTAGAATGTTTAACAAATCTCAGGACGTAACATAATTTTAAACATAAGTTTCAAGAGGTATCAGAAATTCCACATCATAAATTTCATTTCTCATTAATTCGCTAGATACTTAACTTTTTATTGCAGTTCTAATGAAAATGTCGAGCTACCCGGAGAAGTTTTAAAAGACCTCTTAATCATTAATGAATTTTTAAAAGCGCCATAAAACATTTAAGACGGAAATATAACATCAATCTACTTATCTATGTTATTATGGGCTTTTATTTAAATTCAACTGTGGTCGAAAGAGTTGATGGAAATGCTATAAATTATTGATTAAAAAAAACAAGATGATAAACTAACATTAACTAAACTAAATTAAAACTTAGTTAAATCTAAATAAGGCCCTCGAGTCACTGTACCGAGGATGCTGGCGGCATTACCTCGCTGAATTGCGCATGAGTTGCGCGAGAACCCACCAGCTCTTCAGTCACCAGCTACGTCAACCGGACATTTCGCGATTTCCGTAAATAACTTTTGCGCACTCACCGAGTGTCTCGACGCCAAATGGTACAAAGTTGTACTCTCTGCCGAGATCTCTATATACATTATTGTTGTACACCCGTGTCTAACGCCATATTAAATTTATTTTCTTATTTTATTTATTCATTTATTCAACATCATAACCTTTACCTTCGGGCTCAACGCGATTTTTGACGAATTTTGAGTAAATATCCCTTCTTCAAAACTATAGATGGCACAAACGCTTAATGGTTCTTTAGTCCATTGTCTACATGTCACCGAAGAGAATTAAAAAAAAAAGGTTTTTTTCAATGTGTTATTAAAACATGATCAAAAAAAGCTCTGTTTTCGATATTAATATGTTGTTTATGCACTTTTATATACGAAATTTACATGTAACTGTTCCTAACTGACGTCTCTAACAACCTACAAGAGGTTAATTTTTTTTTCATAAATTGTCTCAAAATTTCGTCCTACAAAACGGGCTATAATTTCTCAAGTTTGGTGCCATATATAACGAAAACTGTATGTTTTGAAGTAAATATGGAATACTATTCCGGTAAACCTCGTTGTTGTTAATACGATTAGCCGTACACAAAAGTAAACGAAAAAACGGACGAAGGTCATTGGAAGCTAGGAGCCCCTTAAATGTGTACGAAGCGCAAGAGTAAGTGTTATAAGAATACACAAAGCAACCACGTCAAGTCTCGAACATTACTCGTCGTTACGAACAGAAAGGGATTTAGTTTCGCGTTCTTCCTGTTAACATTGCCAAAGGTAACGAAGCGTTATTGTTGGCTGAACTCTTAATGTACATTTAAACGGCATCTCGTGTTAATTTTATGCGACGATAGATTTTATAATATATGCACTAATACCGTAACTTTAACCTCATGGAAGAAGAATTTTGTTTTTCTGACTCCGTATGACTTAAACAGACTATCTTTGATGTAGTTATATTTTAAATGTATTTTCGTATTGTTAAAGATGTCAATTCTTTCAACGTCTAATTTGACCCCCGTTTGATCCATTTATTTAGCACACTTTTTTTTTCAGGCTCGGTTTTAATAAATCCATTAAGCCTTATGTTATGTCGTTAGTAAGTCGATAAGTACTAGGTTACTAATGGTCCTCTGACGTTAAGTCTAACGAATCTTTCTAAAACAAAGACTTCCAAGCCTGATGAAGGTAACATTTTAAGTATCCTATAAAGTAAGAAATATTTCAGTAAAATTTTACTTAAGCTTGTGTTTAAATTTGACCTCCTAAGTTCATTCCATCGCCTTTTCCAATATTTTAACCAGCTTTCGTTATAAAGGTCCTATGACAACCATAATCTTTAGAAAGATCCAAACGGCAAATATTAACACGGCTTACAAAACTTTCTATTTAATTGAAACGTTTCAATTCAGCGCGATTAGTGAAATTAGATTTGTTTGCAAAATGGAATAGCTAGTTTTAGAACTGTAGACCGCAAAATTAATAGACTACAATAATGCAATGCGACAGTTTCGAGCGCTATTTCACCATAGCAATTGTTGCCTGAAAATGTTAATTTCCGTTACATTTCTGGGTATACAAGTTCGTTAAGACCATGTTTACTTTTTCTACCAAACTAAATTGGGTATACCGAACTAAATAGAGTCTACCAAACTAAACCGGGTCTACTAAACTACAACATTCACACATATTTATAACATAAAATTCACTTTCAAATGATAAAGAGAAATAATAAGGCGATGTAAATGGTCACAATACTACCACGATAATTGTAACGCAACTAATTGAATAAAATTTGATAGTATATTCTATAAATAATACTTAGTTACAGAGGAATTTGTTTTCCACTGAATAATTATTATCGTTCCTTTTAATCTAAACGTTGAAGGGGTGGAACGCAGCGAAATGTAATCTCTCATATTATTTACTGTGGAAGTGTGGATTTATACCGAAGTCCCCTACCCGCACTGGGCCAGCGTAGTAATTCCCACTGTCCATTCCTTCTCATCTACGAGATGAGGCCAGCAGGAGGACGTATCGCGTACTACAGCGTTTCTGTGTCTCTACTCGTAATTAAATATTCTCACAACTGGAAACACAGTCTAGTTTCAGCTCACATTCGTTCCAAACAGGTGAGCAACTCGTTATCAACTAGTCGGCAACTTTTATCGCGTCCCCGTTCGAGTTTATACAAATTGACCAGCGCGCGTCGCGGCTGAGTTGACTCGCAACTTCTGCAATATGGCGCGGTGGCATTGTTTGTAATAAGTTGGCTGGATGAGCTTGGGAATTTATATGGATACAGAGAGATGGTATGTAGGTGTAATACACATACATCGACATGCGTTAATCTTTATTTTCCGTTGAGTAAACCGGTGAATCAGCGGTGATGCCACGAAAATCAAAATTTGTATAACTCCCTGCCACGAAAATCAAAATTTGTATAACTCCCTGTCTATGTCGCTCAAATAAATTAAGCATGAGATAGAGATACACGAAGGAACAAAGTCGGCATTTCGTGGTAGCCGCTTATGTATCATTATCGGAGGATTCCGGGGTTATGAGGTATTTCTATCCTAATGCTACGAGAACAATAATCCTTTGCTTTGGTTAAATAACGTGCTGGTCTACCAGCGAAGATGAGATGCAACTATGTGCATATTTTTGCAAGCGATTAATGTGCCCATCCTCCCTCCGCATGTGCAAGGATGTACATTTCAGCGAACCACCACCAATAATGACAAAACGTCGACACGTGTTTCGCCTTCCTACGAGGCATCATCTGGAGATGCTAGCAGGAAATGTTGCTTGCGCCACGGTTACTGAGCAAATGCTCAGGATTGCTACAAAATCTCGACCGGTGTTTTGTCTCTCTGTGACACATCATCAGGATATGCTGGCAGGAGATACTACAACAAATTTTAGCGGGCTTGGGACAACTTGGTGGCGCACCATTCACGTGTCCCGCGTAGAACTGGTCGATTGCGTTACGTTTCGTACGTGTCTAGTTTGCGTAGATCTAATTATATTTATTGACAGTTGATCTGTCCTAAAGTACGTTAGAAAAGTTAATTTAACCGTTTCATTTATATGTTTAATTGTATTGCACATAATAAAGAAATATATACAAATGGCGAGCCCAATGCCAAATGTCATTCTTTTCAAGCTAATGTTTCAATGGATCGCGGGTCTAATAATTTACTTTAAAAACAAAGTTTTAACCGACTTCAATTTAGTACTCCGCCAAGCAACGAGAACATTTCCTATATTTTTTTACAATTTACCACATGAGCTACGGTAGCCTAGTGGTTCAGGCATGCGGCTGTCAAGCGGCGGTCGTGCGTTCGAATCCCGGCTCGTACCAATGAGTTTTTCGGAACTTATGTACGGAATATTTACCGTTAGCTTTTCGGTGAAGGAAAACATCGTGAGGAAACCGGTCTAATCCCAATAAGGTCTAGTTTTCCCTCTGGGTTGGAAGGTCAGATGGCAGTCGCTTTCGTAAAACTAGTGCCTATGCCAAATCTTGGGATTAGGTGTCAAAGCGGACCCTGGGCTCCTTTAGGGGCACAACCGGGAATAACGCTAGGAGAATGATGAGAATGATGACCACATGAACTGATTTCCGAAAGCAAATGCGTTGATTACTATATAAAAAAACCGAATCGCTGTATGTGGGCCGATAATATTTGAGGACTTCCATCAATTCCCCAAGATCATCACCAATGGCACTTCATTAGTTCCTATTTCAACGGAATCTTATCAGAACCTATGACGTACATTTGCACTTTTAAGTACATAATTATTGAGGAATTCGATAAGACATCTGTGGTCTTCATCATCAATTCCTCGCCACCAAATTTATGATTCTGAATTCTGTAAATACACGAGTTTTAACAGAAAATACCAAAATCACTACACGCGTGCCTAATAAAATTGAGGAGTCCCCTCAATTCCTCATGGATCCCATCATCTAACTGAATTTTGAAATGGAAGTATATAGATACGAACAAAAAAAAATTTTCGAATCGGCTCATCAATGATGGAGTTCTGAGGTAACAAACATTGAAAATAATAATAATAAAAAGATAAAAAAAATACAGCCCAATTGAGAACCTCCTCCTTTTCTTTTGAAGTCGGTTAAAAAGGTCCAAGGCTCTAGTTAAGATACTGCTTTAGCTAATATGTTTTCTGTGCTGTAAGCGTGCTCGGATATTATTAACGTGAGCACAGGCGCATGAATTACACGCTGACTTTTCACATTTTAAATTTTAACCGTGTGTTACGTGTGTAAAATCCACGCTTAGTTATTTTAAAACGACCGATTTTAACACACCAGTGTTTTAATTATGATTCTTATATCTCCGTTCTTACGATCGAGTTTCGTTTGAGATTTTTAGAGTTATGTCTTTAAATTACTAAGCAAGAGATAAGAAAAGCGGTTAATGTTAAACAGTATTTGGTTATTTTGTGTTTTGATTAATGTAAACGTTTTTTGTTACTATTGCGTGGTTTTCATTGCATTTATTCTAAGAACGAGTAACGTTTTAGCGGGTATTAAGCGGACAGGTTGGTGAATGACTTAAACGGTGTAGGTTACTGCCGGTTGGCAAAATATTTTTTGCCAAATATTACTTCCCAAAAAAGCAAAAATTGCAGTAGTTTCATTTCCATTGAACCTTAGCTAATTTACATATCGCATTTTATTAATTTGGTCAAATTATCATTTGGCATAATTTTACTGTCAAGTTTTGTAAAGATAAAATTGTTCATTAGGAAATCGTTTTCCTTTGGCTAATATTATGTTCCAAAAAGATGTTAGTTCAAATAGTCACTTTGCATTTTCAACATATAGCATAGTCTACCTAAAGGAAGGTCTCAGTTAAGTACAACGACAGGCAAAGCGAGTAGGAGTGTTAGGTAGAACTGCGACCATACAGCGCGCGAGCCGAACGAGAAAAATAGTTTGGGATTTGATTCTTCCAGGAAAGTTTTTCGCCCATACATCAGTAATCGGACTTAAAAATACAGCAATTTTGTTTTTTGACAGGACAGTGCAATTGTTACCAAAGTCATACTATTTCAAATTGAGGTTCAGACTTCGCACATGTTTACATATTCAGAAAAATATATGTCAGCTTATAACGAAAAATTTCATTTCGAGACCGTTATACAAATTTTATGACAGTCGTCAATAATTTTGAAGGTAAACGCCCAAATAGGTCACAAAATGTTTTTCGCGTAAAAAACGCCTTTGTGAAGCTTAATTTCGGCATAAATTTCCGGGTAGCGTTAGCCTTCACAATCCGCACATGTTACAAAATTTATTCATTATTTTATTCCAACGGTTCGTAATGACGAAATGTCTACCGTCTCGGCTGGCGTATAATACGTTTTTCAATCGAGTCTCGACCCGCCCTCACACATGAAATAAATTTTGCGACATTCTGTTGCGTTTAACTTTACAAACGGAAATTAGATAAGTGTCGCTGGTTTTTTCAGCCGCAATGTGATGTCAATCAGTATTCTGATTATGATTGATCTCACTTCCTTGCAAATTAAATTATCTTCCTATTTTACGGAGGTCGTTGAATCTAATCTGTCAGGTATTTTGACGGTCTGAATATTCAGATAGCTAGCAACTAATATCTGTAGTACATAGGTAGCGCTGTTCCTTTTTAGAGTTCCGTACCAAAAAGGTAATTTAAATATACATAAGTAGCTATTTGAATGATACACATTGGTATAGCCGTTAGTATAAAGGTATAAGTTGGATCGCAGACAACCGCAACTGGCTATGTGTCGCAGCGACACAACTAGTTTTTATGTATTGTATTACTATGACGGCAACGAAAGGAATCTCATAAAAATGCATAGAAACTAGTAGTCTGCTGCTGTTTACGGTCGGTTTCCAACTTGTACCTTTACAAGTTTCTAACAAGTACATTGCTAACCACGGGTTCAAATACACCTATTGAGATGAGATAATTATTCCACTTCAATGTTTGAGGTTGAGATGGGTGGCTTTCACCTAAATTAAGTTGTAAAGCGTTTTGTGATTACCAAGGAGTATCAACAGACGACCGGACAGAAAAACAAATCTTTTACTGGAGTAAAATGATGTGATGAGTTATGTTGTTAGTCTGACTATCAAAGTGAGATAAATATATAATTAAATAATGGTAAAGTTCGTTACTTTTGGGCTTTATCATTAAAATAAAGTTATTAAACGGCGAACCTTTTCATTCCTGGGCTATCCAATCTTACACAAATCATATTACCTCCATATGATAGTGAGCCATATATAGCTTACGTAATGAGAACTAGACGACGATATAAATTACTTACATATGGAAACATCCAAGACTCAAACAAATACATGCTCATCAGACAAATATTTTCCCTTACCGCGATTTGAACCCAGGACCGTTCGTAGACAGAGCCACTAGGTTCAAGCGATTGTCATGTTATTAAATCCTTATCCCCTTATTCATAAAACATAAAAATGCCTCTGATAAAATAACATGTGTTTTGTCCCTATCTTACGCACCCAAATGTGAAAGTAACAGATAAAGACAAACGAATTTGAACCGCATTTTATGAATGCGGCCTTTAGGATATACGTTCAAGCCGCAATTGTGAAAAAAAAACTGGATAGCGTTCCAATAGTAATTTTTTAGTGTACCTAAGTAATCTACATTATCATCCACGGGCAATTTCAGAACTCATTATATCCAGCTAAAGGCCTCCACGGACGCGTGTGCTGCGCGTGTGCTGCGCGTGTGCTGCGCGTGTGCTGCGCGTGTGCTGCGCGTGTGCTGCGCTGCAGCTGCACGGGTGCTGCGCGTGTGCCGCGTTCGATGTGTGTTTGAAGTGTAGTTTTAATGCTTTACAACTTGCGCGTGTGCTGCGCTGCAGCTGCGCGGGTGCTGCGCGTGTGCCGCGCGGGTGCTGCGCTGCAGCTGCGCGGGTGCTGCGCGTGTGCCGCGTTCGATGTGTGTTTGAAGTGTAGTTTCAATGCTTTACAACTTGCTGCGCGTGTGCCGCGCAGCACACGCGCCGCGCAGTACACGCGTCCGGTGGGTGGAGGCCTTTATTCCTGATTTCTCACCTTAGGCTTACAGTCCTAAAAATAAAAATTCTAAGTACCCTTCAAGACAAGTTGCTTGTCCACCAAACCTTTGCTAAACTATGTATGTATACAACTTAGATATGCTAAGCTTCGAAGTTATGTATTCCATTTAGAATTTGTCAAAAAATCGCACCAGGCCAAGTTGGCTTAGTTCGGGTTGCACTGGGTGGTACTACAACGCTTTTGGAGCTCAAATACCGCGAGCCATCCGGTTGCCCCTTGGCTCGGCCACAGCAACTACGCGTCATTGCTCTGAATATGTGCATCCATCTGTACACAAAAAGCAGACTGCGTTCGGAAACATCGCAGGAATTGCCAATATTTCAATAATGGTGTCATTCAATTAATAATCGAATGTATTGACACGATTATAATTAAAAGTGTGATGCATGCAGTGATACGAAACTCGATACCGCAGGAGAAGTGCATCGGTGTCAATGTCCGGACGTGTGTTAATTTAAAGTGAGTATTTGGACCTTGACGGGGAATTTCATTGGGCCACACCTTCGCATCCGGCTAGGTGGAAATGTGTATGCAGTACCATTTAATTAGCTTAATTGCGAACCCTGTGCCAAGGAAACACTCATTTAAATGTAAGCGCCCCGTTTAGAATCTTTAGTGACTTTACTGACAGTTGAGACTACCAGTTGACTGCTTACTGACTCTTTCAATGTCGCACTTTGCTTATATCTCTGACGACAGAAGTTTATTTATTTATGAGTGAAGCAAAATCTTACCCTTGTCTAAAATAAAAACATATTTAAAGACTGTTTTAGTGAAAAAGGTATTTTATACCGTTGAAGAGTTATTTAAATTTTCAAGATGACTGGCTGCACGTAGAACTATAGAAATTACTTTTTTTCCTTCTCTCAAGTATTGATTAATTTATGAATTGTGTTACAACCTTGATAATAATTGAAACAGACGTGTATAAAGTACCTTAAATTACTTAGAATCAGGTGAAAATTTAGTTAATACATTTATCTGACAAAGTAATAATTAGTTTTCTTTTAGGTAGGTACATATGCGTTAAAATAACCCACTGTAGAAATGACATTGTCTTGTTTTGTTCGTGAATTAATGTAAGTATTTATTCTTTGTATTTTGCACTTGCTGTAATTACTCAACCAGGGCTCATGTGACACTGTTTTTAACCGACGAAAAAAACGTAGAAGGTTCTCAAGTTAACGCGTATAAATACATATATATTTTTTTTTATGTATGACCACGCATAACTTTTTACAGAGTAGTCTGATTGTGATAATTCTTTTTTTAATAGAAAGGGTATACCTCGAAGTTGGTCCCACTTAAAATATTAAATAAAAATTTCAACGCTAAGGGTAGGAAAACAGGGGATGACTGATTGTTCACTTACCGATTGAAATGTATGACCACATATTATGCAGAGAGTAATCAAAATATTGCATGTAACTAGTAATTAAGTTAGTAATTAACTAAGTAAGCCACAGAAAGTTGAAAAATGAAAAAATACTCAAGGTTGTCTCTTCAAGGTTCGCTCTCTTAGGTACATTTAGATTAATTTAAGAACTTTGTTATTAAACTAAATAAAAAAATATTTTTTGCTTTTGCGTTTTTTTTTCGGCGGTTTAATTTTTTTTGTTAAAAAGTTTTGTATTTTTAAAATCTGTACATACCATGGTTGTAATATTATGATTATGTTCAGTTATCCAAATGCGTGTGTGTGTTTGTGTAAGCGAATGGTAACACAACGAATAAATTATGTACTCGTGCAATGTAATCTTTGACGATGCAAAAGTGTTTGTAAACTCCTACTTGAATAAATGATTTTAATCTTATTTTATCTTACCGATTAACAAAAGTACGAATTGTTAACACAAATTAGAGAGGAAAAGTTTCACAGTCAGGACTCGTTTAAGAATTAGGGTGAGCATAAAGCTATCATCGCCAATATGTTATCGCTTGTCGCGACCCTCAGCGGACATTATTTTGTGGAGCAGTAAACACGTCCGCAACAACCGTCCAAGCCCCTTTCGAGTTTTACACACATACAGACCTAACTGCAAACAAAAAACATAGTTACTTATGTCTTTTTGGTTTTAGGCGGTATAAGTTCACAACGAATATTATTTTATTCATTTTGGAAACGGGTACGCGAGCGTTTTTTGAGCCTTTATTTTTCGGTGGAAAGGGACAGTCCAACACAGATTGCAGAAAATGTTCCGTTTCTGAGTTACAAGGACACTCGAGGCAAATATTAGTGACAAATCAATCTCTACATGTAAGTTTCCCCCGGCACGTCCCGAAGGACGCCGTACATGCGTACAGAGTGGAGGAATCTCCAAAAAAGTACGAAAAAAAAATCCACTTGGAAGTTACTCCTGGGCAGGTAATCCCTCCGCGATACATGAAAGAATGGAATATCCCACTTTCTTGCCTTTTTTTATTCCACGACGGTGGCAAACAAGCGGCTCTCCTGGTGATAAGCGGACATCGCAGTCTACAGACGCATGCAACTATAAAGGAGAAACATGGGCGTTGCCGACTCTTGATATGTTTGATAATTCGCCGTGTTGACAGCTGAGGGAACAAATGCCCTCGCTCTGTGCTCTCAACACAACGCATCCTCGGGCGCTCTCACGCTCTGGCAACCTTGCTCACCTCTAGGAACACAACACTCCTACAGAGCAAGTAGTAGTGTTATTATGGCTGTGGTCTTCTGCAAGGAGGCACTTCCCCAGTGGGGCTGCTCCAAATTCGAGCGGGATGACATTTCGCTGTGCCCTACCTCACCAAATGTTATATATATCCCGTTCTGTCAAATGTTATGGTTAAATCAATCTTATATCAATGCGTAAGTAATATCGTTTCAGAATCATGTCCTACGAAGGACCAAAATAATAATTGTATCTGAAAATATTTCACACTGTTAATGGCAAACGAAAATTTAAAATGAATTGTATTCATAACAAAGTAGATAATAATAAACAACTTAAAAAAGTTGAAAAACCTTCGACATTTTCATTTCATAGTTCAATATCTCAAAACCGGCTGATCCGATTTTGTTGAAACGTAGCTATCTCGATGACGTCAGCTTTTGGACAAAAAAAAACTACTTTCGAATCCGTCTATTCGTTTAGGAGCTACGAAGCCACAGACAGACACACAAGCTACACAGACACGTCAATCTTATATTTTTTAACACCTCATTTTGCGTCGAGGGTTAAAAATAATCACAGAACTGAATCAACACGTAAAAGAAATACAGAAATTTCGTTCAGTCTATTCGCGATACAGCTTTACCTACTTACAAGAGTAACGTACTGCCGATTAACGGAGTAACGGTGTTACCTAGAAAGTCGCTGGTACGTGCCCTATACCTTTTAAACGCACGCCTCACGCCTCGCATCAGCCCCTGAATGTGATGTGTTTGCAAGCAGATGGGCAGTGTACTGCCCATCTGCTTGCACTAGCGTGATGAATTTTTGAGGTTCAGCAAGAAGATCGATGTATGTCTCTCTTCTGTCTGAGATTTATTAACTTGTTATATATTAGTAGTGTATTTATATTATTGTTTCTGTTGTTTCACAGTGATACAGTTTCGACTGTTATGCTGCGTAACTATTTTTAAATAAATTAATTAATTTATCAATCATTACAGTCATGCCCGAACCTTAATCCGGAAACCAGTAATTATCTAACGTCATCTTACAAGTACCAAGGACCCTGGGGGTGTACTTTCTTCATTGGCTTCCGATTACAATCACAATTCAACTTAATACGCTCGCTCGGTTCTACGCGCGGTGAGTTAATGTGTCAGAACGCGATAAACATGCATTTGATTGGGACGACAAAGATGGCAGAGTGAATAGAAGCCATGTTGGAACAATAAAGGAGCTGTCAAAGTGAGCCAAGGGTCGCATCCAATCACGGTCAGATACTCCACATAGTTGAAACATTCGACCCAATAACCAAGAGGTACATTTTGATCGACCTTCCGTACTTAATACAATGAATTTCCACGTTATAATTATCTACATTCATTGTTTTGATCATTGTATTTAATTTAGTTATTCTTTCTGTTATAAATATTACTATGTTACTTAATTATACCCTACACCTTAGTAATTTTTGTTTTTATTTAATACACAACAAATTCATTAACCTATTTATATTAATTTTAATAATCAATTTCATATTATTTATCATCCTGGTCGAGTACCTTCATCCATGGAGATCTGATCTTGGCCATTTCTTTCCAATGACTAATTCCGATCGCTTTGAAGTCTATCTGAACGCCGTCCTTCCATCGGTTTAGGCTCGCCACGATCGCAGCGTACATCAGGTTTGCATACGTTATTTTAACTCATAAACGATTCATTATCATCATCATATCAGCCGAACGACGTCAATTGCTGGACAAAGGCCTCCCCCATACCATGATGGCACTCACGTGATCGTTTACTGCGCCACCCGCATCGAGCTGACTCCCGCGACCTTTACCAGGTCATCAGCTCACCTTAGGGGTCTCACGCTGCGTGTTCGTGGTACGGTGCGTGGCGTGGCTACTAAACGACTATTCTAATCTATGCTCCACGTGTAATGTCGAGCCGAATTGGCCTCCTATCTCGGCAACTTACGAACATCATCACAAATATTAACAAAAGGCTAATCTTACTCAGCCACTGCCTAACTAGGATAAGGGACGTACATCGACTTGTTCATGGTACAGCTTGTGACATGGAAACTATACGGTTAATTATGTAAAGAAAGAGTTGTCGAGTGCAGCTTTTTGAAGTGCATTATTTGTGAACATACTTTATGGCAAATGCCGTGATTTCACGGCGATTTCACAGGATTGACGTCACAGTCGTCGAATAAACATTACAACCATAAATTCATTGAAAAGCGGCGAATTTTTTCACTGATCTTCTATATTTAAGTCAATGTTTTTTTTTATGTTTACACATATCATATTTTCTTCACATGTAAATAGACGAAAAACATACACATCATTTTGGCCAACTATTACGAGGTGCCAATACCCAAAGTCGAATGGCGGCCACATTTTCAGGCGACAAAACATCTTCAGTCAGAGAGATTGTCATTCCCCTATAATATTACACACCCCGACTAATCTCTACGAAATGACACCCCAAATCTGAGTTTATTGTCCCAAACGCTATTATTTAAGAGATTATAGAGGGGGTGGAGGGGGGGATTCAATTTGCAGTCTGCCTGAGTACTGTTAAACGCTCGTTAGGTGATCTCGGAGACTGAATCGGTTGGCGCCATTGTACTCGGATAAAATTTTAAGAAAACAATTTTAAACAGGTGTGATGATAAGATACTTTGAGACGCTGAGGCGAGGGGAAATTAAGTATCTGTTCACACACCTTGTGTATTACCGATTCAAAGACTATGTTTTTCATTTAATAATTAGTTCTGTTAGAGTTTGTACCTAAAACTATCTAAATAAACCTAAAGAAATTAAATCTTAAAAATAAATTGATTTGGCCAATAAAATCGTCTAGTGTCTACGTTATGTTCCTAGCAACCCAAATTCTTTTATGTGTAGCAAGTTAGACTTTGACTCATCCCTACCTACTTAACCCTACGTTCTCCTACTACATCCTAGTTCAAAATAATAATCAAGTAATAAATAAAATTTGTTTTTGGTTACTAAACCCCAACCAGATCCTACCGTGGCCGGTTAACGTAATGGTAGCTAGCTATATCATTATTTTCTCAACATGTAATACTTTCTCAAATCAAAACCTTGGTTTCTTTATATACCAATTGCCTCAATTTATATTCATATCATCAAAGTATATAACAGACCAACCTAGCTAGCTAATTGTTTATTATTATTATTGTATGGAAGATTCTCTTTCATCCATACTATGCTACCATTTCCGTCTGGATGTGGGTTTGGCCAACTAGCTAATTAAATACCTATTTTATTATATTTTGTTTCTAATAGGTATTCCTAACTTATTGAATTTACCTGTGCTTCGTACCTATTTTCTGATGAGAAGAAGCACTGAACAAACTCATCAGACCTAACAATTGAATATTATTTCATTCAAAATTATGTATTAAGGCATTATTTCACCCATTACATGTATACTAATGGATTCATTAGATACCTATAATCCCTGATATAGTGAAGATATTTATAATACCGAGGTTTACCGTTCATTAAATATGAAATATTGAACCTGAAGTTTACCCTAAGTAATGAGTATATTCCACTCATGATAATTTGATACCTTAAAATTAGACATAATGGACTGCTCCGCTTGCCATTAGCCTAGAATCATTTCATCTTTTTGAAACATTTCTGATATCCTTATCATAACTGGAATCTTTATGACGATAATCAATATATAATAGTTACACCTTTAATATTTCATATATAATAATATACGGAACCCAATACTACTGATCCTCACACAATGACTAATTCCTATTCACACAGTTACTCATAATTGCTATTAAACCTTCAAATAAACGCTATTTGATTTGTAAACCTTCTAACTTTCCATCCCTAAGAATAGTATTCCTACTACCCTATTACTGTGTTTGACTCTATACCTAAGCCTACCTACCACTAATTTCTAAACTACTGTAGGCAAAACTCCCATCATTACTTTATTAACGTTATGTGTTGTGTAGTGTATGTTCTAGCTAGGGACCTAAGCTGTACAACGTTCGGAAGGCTAGTCCGAGAATGCAACTTAGAGCCTGTGTAATGTACATTTCACAACATGTCCGTGGACTAAAGGGTTCTGTGAAATGCACGCCCTATTTTTATAACATATAAATATATATTCAATAAAAGACCAAGCCTTAAGCACACACGAGACATCAACGAGTGGATAACAATCCTAGCGATCGACTTATGGGAAATGGCGATCTTCTCGCTTCAGCCTGTGGCCAACCTTAAGACCAGTAAGAGGCCCATCAAAGATAGGCTACACCATCTGTGTAGGTAAAAAGATGGTGCCAGGCTTCTCTTAAACCTGGACCTACTACTAACAGGATCCCGAAGTGTACTTCCTTGACACCGTTAGGTGAAATGCAATTCGTTAAGTTGACCATGCAACTAGGACATTGATCTGGTTCGAAATGATAATAAAATCATCTAAAATAAACCCGAAATGTAATAGAAAACTAAGTGAAATAGTTCATTACTATGCAACATAATTGCACAATACTGAACCTTAGAATTAACTCAGAATTTAATCAATAGTGGAATAGTTCAATACTACGCAAAGCAATCGCACAATATTGAACCTTCCCGCCACAACAATAGTGTATCAACGATTGTTTACGTTACGAATTTAAGCTCGACCCAGAGTCAATGACAATCCGACAGCTCGCTAGAGAAAGAATGAATACGTCTACCCGGTGCGCCGTTTTTATATACACTAAAAGGTATGAATCGCTCGAAACGCTCGATCTGCTCGAATCGCATTATTCGCTTGACGTAAACGAAATAATACCTTACCACCATTAACTTAAGATTGGTTTTTAATCGTGCACGTACGTGCTTACTCCCTATTGGAACCAATTTTACTCATTGCGTAGTGTGCGCGACAGCGTCGTAGCGACAACACGTACCTTTACTCAGAAATATGAAAATATTAAGTTTTGTTACGCACAAAACGTTGGTTCAAGTATGCACCACTATATTCTAATCAGATGTTACATATCAGTTCGATTCTTATCCAATGATGATGACGATTAATGTATTAATACCTATTATATTGTATTATTCCTTCATTCAGCATTCATTAAAGACCATAATAGAGCTATAGGCATAGTTCTAGTTACAAGTTTCAGACAGGTTAGGCACTACTAACGGACCACAATCAGAAATATACTCCGCATTATTTACTACCTGTGAGTTCCTTTAATTGGCTTTCTGTTGCCTAGTAAAATTTGTTATTGTGTATGTCTTAGCTGTTGGATCTCCAAATAAATAAAATAAAATAAAATAAAAATTATAATTGGGTTGATACACCTACTTAATGTTTTTCGCGCGATAGGCAGTGGTATTGTGGTGTAGTTGTAGTGGTAAATTGGAATGTGTAAACAGAGCCGCGGTATAAAATATAGCCCATGTCCTTCTCGAAGAATCATTCTAAGCACTGAAGAAATATTTTTTGAAATCGTTTTCTTTTTATGTTATAGGAGGCAAACGAGCAGACGGATCACCTGATGGTAAGCGATTACCGCTGCCCATGGACACCTGCAACACCAGAGGTGTTGTGAGTGCGTTGCCGGCCTTTAAGGATGGAGCTCTGGGAACCTTACTCACCATCAGGAACACAACACTACAATACCTACGGAATAGGCAGCAGTGCTATTATGGCTGTGGTCTTCTGTAAGGCGGAGGTACTCCCCCAGTCAGGCTGCTCCAGATTCAAGCGTGATGACATTACGCTGTACCCTACCTCTCTCAAAAGAATTGAGTATTAGTGGACCTGGTACCAATCAAAAGAGACGATGGGAGTTGAAGGATCCTAAAAATGCCGAAATGGAAGTCCGCTTGGTCGTCCCAAATATCGGTGGAAGGACATGGTGGATCAGGATCGAATAAAGTAACTTGCTCTCGTGTTGGAGGCCATGACTCGTATGTGGGTTTCCATGCCACCCTCTAGGTTAGTTGGTTGAATGGTTCCAGAGATTACCTACTACAAAACACAAAGCTAATAATAATAAAGTAACAAACTTTCCTCTTCATTGCATTAAGTATGGAAGTATTGATTATTAAAGATAAACAAGTCTTCGTTATTTTCTACGTTTGATCTCAATTTCCGTTTCGATAAATAGGTTAAGAAAGCCTACGACAAAAGAATTGCCGACAGGAAATTAGCTACCAGCAAAATGAAATGGAAAACTGTATCAACGATATTTATGAGACGTTTTTACATAATTTAATTCAATTGCCTTTTTTATTGTTCACGGGAATCCTTGGAAGCTGTGTCAGTGTTAAGAGTCACTTAACACATACTGTTTTCCTCGTAATTATTGTAATTTGTCGAATAAAGGCGTTTCAATTGTAAAACGAAAATAGATTTCCGGCGCGTGGGACACCTACGCCCAATAATAAGGTTACTCTTTTACTTCTTTACTAATAATAATATTTACATTCCATAAGTATACGGAAATGATGCTACGGTAGCCTAGTGGTTCAGACATGCGGCTGTCAAGCTGCGGTCGAGGGTTCGAATCCCGGCTCGTACCAATGAGTTTTTCGGAACTTATGTACCGAATACTTGCCGTTAGCTTTTCCGTGAAGGAAAACATCGTGAGCAAACCGGTCTAATCCCAATAAATCTAGTTTTCCCTCTGGGTTGGAAGGTCAGATGGCAGTCGCTTTCATAAAACTAGTGCCTTTGCCAAATCTTGGGATTAGGCGGCAAAGTGGACCCCGGGCTCCTTAAGGGGCATTACCGGGAATAACGCTAGGAGGATGATGAAGTATACGGAAATGGGAAATATAATTTAAAGAGAAAAAGTATCAGATATTGTAGCTTTGTCAGATTGTATGTAGGGATTCTCTGGAAAGACTTATCAAAGAATTTTTAATGTCGTAGGTATGTGGTTCTGGAGATAGCCCCCTATTTCTCATAGATTGTTCTTCTTCATAATTGAACGAGCAAGCGAAGCGAACGAAGTTCTTTGTTTCAGCTTGGGCAAAAATGGTTTCGTTTGTCCGGCGTCTGTCTGGGTGTTCTCTCTACAGGTCGCATTTCTCAAACTGGTTCTCGTGAAATTCTGTAGGTTTAATAATTATATAGTTTTGTTAAGTCGATCAGAATCTCGGAATAAAAAAAAATAAAAAAACAGGCCTGCGAGTTGTAAAGCTAACGAGTCACTAGTATAAGTCTAGAAGACAATTCCGAAACAATCATTGTCTTAACGTGTACGCGTTTGGAATATAAGTTGTATCAGCACATTGATAATAATTTAATACTATTCAACAAAAACGTACCGTATTTCCGCGTTCCACCCCAAACGCTAAATGTCACATTACAAATACCTACTTCACTAGCAAGCTTTAGTGAGCCGCGGCCATTACATGCAGGCTTTATCTGGCGTGCCGCGTCGGGGAGTGTTGCATGCGACCCGCAAAAAGGCCAGTCGCCGGCACGACACGAGTAGAACAGTCCTTTGCCGCAAGTAATGAGCAGATATTTATTTATTTATTTATTTATTTAATCTTTATTGCACAAAAGAATATCTTATGGTACAAAAGGCGGACTTAATGCTATAAAGCATTCTCTACCAGTCAACCTTAAGGCAAAGCAGATAAAATGTGGGCAGTGCAACTTAATTTAAAACAAAAATTCTTTAACATGTTTAAAGATGTGATAAATAATATAGTAGAATACGATACAATATAATATAACAATATGATATGATAAAACAATATATACCTATTAATACATACGTACACATACATATAGATGAAACTTACAAATCAGATAGATTATTTTTAGTTCTGCCAGCAAAGAAATTTTGTAAGGACTTTTTGAAGACAAGCCTGTTTGGAGATTGCCGAATTTTGACAGGGAGACTGTTCCATAGGCGAGCTACTTGGACGGAGAAGGAATTGGACATAAAACCAGTACGATGAGGCGGAATAGATAAGGAAAGGTTGCCAGAGGAGCAAAGTTGACGGACTCGAGAGACACAGTAATACTGAAAGAGAGTTTTGAGGTATTCGGGAGATTTAGGATCGTTTAGAATAGAGAAGAGGGTGCAGAGCAAACGTATTTTGCGACGTAGGCGGATGGGCAGCCAGCCCAATTGGGAGCGGAAGGAAGAGACATGATCGTATTTTCGAAGACAGAAAATGAACCGAATACAATTATTTAGAAGACGATCTAACTTGTCAAGAAGCTCTCCATTCAAGTCAGGATAACACACATCACCATAGTCGATTATGGGCAATATCAATGTCTGCACTAATAAAATCTTGGTTTTGACGGGCAAAAAATGCTTTAGCCTATTAAGTGCATGAAGTGAACCTACAACTTTCCGACTAACCTCAGAGATCTGTGGCCTCCAACTCAAAGTGTTGTCGAGATAAACACCTAGGTCTTTGACACTTTTGCTATACGGGATAGGAGTACCATTAAACTCAACTGCAGCAACAGAATTAAAATTAAGTTTCGCAAGCTGCTGAGAGCTACCAATGACGATAGCTTGACATTTGGACGGATTAACAAATAAGCCAAACTTCTCTGACCACCGCTGGATGTGTAAGAGATCCAGATTCAGCTTGTTAATGGTAACGCTTAGGTCACTCACGTTACAGTGATCATAAAGTTGTAGGTCATCGGCGTACAGATGGTAAGAACAGCGAAAATCAGGGGTTATGAAGTTAATGAAGATGGAAAATAAGAGTGGAGAAAGAATGCCTCCTTGAGGGACGCCAGTTGCTAGCTCACACCAGTCGGATAAGGCTCGGTCGACACGGACCGCTTGCTGGCGCTCTCGAAGGTAAGCAGAAAACCACCTAAGGGCAACAGATGACACATTTAAATGTTCTAGCAGAGCAAGAAGAATCTCATGGTCAACAGTGTTGAAAGCGTTGGAAAAGTCAATAAGAATAAGAACCGTGACCAATTGACTCTCCATGCCACGTCTGATGTCTTCCGTGACCTTCAGCAGAGCAGTGCTGGTGCTGTGACAAGGACGAAAGCCGGACTGATAGGGGCTCAGAAGATTATGTGAGAAAATGAAACGAGATAACTGTTTATGAGCCACCGCTTCAGCAACTTTCGATAAAAAGGGGAGTATTGAAATGGGTCGGAAGTTGCTAAGTACAGTGGGATTGCTGGTTTTTGGAAGGGGAATAACAAATGCCTTGCGCCATAAGGAAGGGAATTCGCCATCGAAAAACGAGGCGTTGATGATATCAGTCAATGCAGGAAGCACACAGTCTAGAATCGACACTATCATATACCGACTGATATCATCGCAACCGATGGCTTTGGATTTGATAGCTTTGATAATAGCCTTGACATCAGCTTGTGAAGTGAGAGAAAAGGAAAATGGATCCGTGATAGAGAGCGGTAGGGAAGAGATCTCATTAAGAGTGTTGATTCTGACATTGTTGTTGACGCAGCGGGCAGAAGAGAAATGAGAGTTAAGATCCTGTAGAGAAAAGGAGGTGCCATCAAAAGGACTGGAAGGTTTCCCGAGGCCAAGTGATTTGAGAAACTTCCAGACGTCAGCCATGGAAGATGAAGAGACATTTTGGTGGATAAACCGTCGCTTCGCTGTACGTACCATCTGATTACAACGGTTGCGGGCCCTCTTGAAAAGTCTCCAGCTCTCGTCGCTGCGGTCACGCTTAAAGAGTGTGAACGCACGGTTCCTCCTTCGCATGGCCATGCGAACGCCCTCAGTAATCCAAGGTGCAGGGGGCCGCTTGACTTTAACTTTGTTTAAGGGAGCATGTTTGTCAAATAACTTTAGAATGGCTGCATTAAAGAGTGTGACTTTGGTTTCAGCGGATGAAGCTGAGAGAACAGGAGACCAATCAATGGCCGTTGCATCGCTGAGCAATAAATTCGGATCAATTTTGGCAAAACTACGCATAACGACAAACGCAGGTTTATATTTGGCGGGTTTAATTTTATAAGAGGCGAAAACTAGGTCATGGTGAGAAAATCCAGGAGCCGGTAATTGACCATGTTTTATCACATTATTGGGGGAAGATGTAAGTATGACATCCAGCCATGTGTCAGAGGTAGCGGTGTGGTGAGTGGGATCAAGGTGAAGGATAGAAAAATTTACAGACTGGACTAAGGATGTTAATTTGCGGCTCTGTGGAGAGTCTTTGCAAAGATCAGTGTTCAGGTCGCCCATAACCAGGTGATGTGTATAATCCGAACTCAGGGACTCCAGGACTTGCTCTAAATCAGAAAAGTAGTTAATAGTTGGAGGACAGTAAACTGCACCCAATACGGCTTTTACCCCTTTGACATTCAACTCGAGAAATAACCATTCCGCGGAACCAGAATACAGAGACTGAGATAAATTTAATATTTTGTACGGAATGGAGCTTCTGAGGTAAATGGCAACACCACCGCCGCCCTTTCCGGTCCGATCGTTTCTGATTAAAACAAAGCCGGGTAGGGCATACGACGTCGAAGCAAGGGTGGGTTTTAGCCAGCTCTCAGATACTAGTATCGCATGACCAAATTCGGACTGAAACGTATCTAACAAATCGGTATAGTGAGATGGAATACTTTGGGCATTTATATGGCACACATTGAAATGACATGGGTTGAGAAATTCTCGTGACACAAGAGTGCCCAAGGAGTGAGAAGTATCAAGTGAGCTTAACGAGAGAAAGGCAGCACTGTCATTATTGGCAGAGTAAAATGTTTCATCATCTGACATAAATATTAAATGAATATATATAATAATATAAATATATGTTTTACACACAAATAATAAGATAAAATTAATTAAAGTTGCTACAATACAAACACAAACCTGCTTCTCCTTCTGGTTAGCCAATGTGAGAAAGAAACTTTAGAAAACAAAGAAAAAAGTAATACGACATACACACTCGGCATATTATACAAGAAAAAAAAAAAGAGTTCAAAACGAATTGACGCGATTTAAAAAAGTACTTAAACATGCTGAGACAAACTGACGTCAGAGGGGCTACCGCGAAGTGAAAACGGACTTCGTTCGAGTATCTCCCTCTCTGTCGCTCGAACTAGTAGTAGCATCTTTTGACGTGTATACATTTGTTATCCGCATTATAATGGCATTGATGACATTCATAGTTTTATCTACGCTCATGTCATTAATGCTCTAAAATGCGTTCAGAAACCGTAGGAAATGACCAGCATTACTACAATACAATACAAATATTCTTTATTGCTCACCAGACATAGTAAAAAGGAAAAAGAGGTAAGTTAAACATAAACAATGGTAGACAACAGGCGGTCTTATCGCTAAAAAGCGATCTCCAACCGATTTTACAATGAGATTTTTCCTGTCTGTGGTAGTAGGTAAAATCTGTACTGTAATGTTGCTACAGTACAGATTTTTGTATCGTTATGAGTTTAAATTTGGAACAGCTGTCAAAACTCAAGTGGGTCTCTATTCTAGTATCCATAGATATCAAAACAGTTATCGATACGAAACGTCAATTCAGTACGCTTTTTAATACAAACCACACGACATTTGATCTCGATTGATATAAGTATAGGGACTTCATTCGTTTGTCTATGATTGAAAAAAAACCATTTGTTATGACGGATGGTCGAATTGCCGCCATTGCTGTTGTCATTTTATTGTTGGTTTTTTGCTGTTACTTACTACTATTTATGATATGTGTGTAGATAAAGTAATGTATGCAACTGTACAGTCACCGGCATCAATATTTGCCGAAACAAAGCCGGCAAAAATATCTGACACGTACTTATGGCAGTAGACATAGAGTCGTGTCAGATATTTATGCGTGCTATGTTGTGGCAGATCTTATTGCTGGTGACTGTACATAATTAGGCTTTAAAACACTCGTGTGACACACTCGTATTTTAAGGCCTGTCATTATGGATCAGTCGCATAAACTACTATTTCTTCTTACTACTAATAATATTTTTATCAATACGTTTGTACGGTCGAGGAAAATGAATGTTTGGCACATGTCAACTCTATTTCAATGGCGTTAAGGTCCAAAAGTGCTAAACATTCAATTTCCTCGACTGTACCTACTCTAATTTTAGGTTAAGTGCCGAAGCAGATTCTGGGCTAATTTAAAACACAACCGGGAAAACGATGTTTGTATGAGAAGTTCTTTCGCACATATTTTTTATTTAAATAGAATAAATAACTCTCCGCTCGCGCGTCCCGTCGCTTACACTCGTAATGCACAAAGCTATCATGTTCCCGACTCAAACCGAAAATAGCAGAGTCAAACTTTATTTTTGATTATTTTCAATATTAAATTGCTTTCAACGTTGGCTTTGCTTTATTCAAATTAGACAGATTGCCTTATGGATCAAACAGACCTAATAGCCAGACAGGCATTGTTTAAGTAGTGCTATTCTCATGTACAACGTGGAAGGCAATTGACTGAAATCACGAAAATGTATTGTTTTGAATCACAAGGATATTAGATTGCACTGATAGCTAGGGCACAGTAGAAAGTCATCTCACTCATTAAATTGAATAATCCAACTAGAGAGGTATCTCCACATTACGGAAGTCACAGCAGTAATAACACCATTAACTAAGAACTAAGCAAGATGGTTTCTGGTCTGACCAGGAACACAACACTAAACAGTGTTGTGTTCCTGGTGGTGTTTGAAGTCACCATAGCTCCCGAGGTTGCCCTGTGTTCAGAGAGAGAGAACCTGCATTTGTTTCTAGCTTTGACGACTGAACACAATGAGTCCTCCAATCGATAAAGGATCGGCAATGCCTTTGCGTTTCTTCTGCAGTCACAAGCGTCTATGGTTTCTGTTAACTATCATGTCTCATCCTAGTTTTTCGACGTTGCATATAATATAAAACTAAATAGATTTTACACCCCTTTTTCAACATAAATTTTACCATCAAGTCACATTACTGCATAGTAATTTGTAGTTCAACAGTGTTAAGGGTGGAAACAACATCTCTTCCGGCTCAGCCATGTCTTGAGACGTGCGCCTTACGTGCTCACGGCCAGGTTGTTATTCGGTACGCATTAATGCACATCACCTAACCCGTCACGCCTATAGAAACTAGACCTCTGATTTCGCTTAGTTACTACGAATCAAAGCTTCAAGATATATTTGCGGTTGCTGAGTGAGGTTAAACAAGTCACAGACTAGCGGGGCAGCACTAAAATATCTAATCAAAAATTAAAATATTTTTTGCGGAGATCAAGTATTTACATACGCTGTTAACGAAACGCATGGTACGCCCTTATATTGCGAACCGACAGTAAGTTTATAATCTTACTTGCGATATTATAAACTGTCAGAGAATTGTGAACTATCAAAACTGTTCACAATTTGAAACGCATTATTTTTAGTTAGTTTATAAACCTATGTCGAATCGGCAAATTGTGAACTGCGATCAAATCGGCATGCTGCGGAACGCATGCACAAAAAATAGGTAGCTTAGGTTAATTAGGTAGCTTCAGTTGCCCAGAGGGCAAACGTCCCAGGAATAGGAGCCCCGCGCGGCGGGGCTCCGTCGACTTTACCCGATGTCGCAATAAATAGAATAAAATGTTCAGTAAAGAGAAACGATCATCTTCTGACGAAAGTGGAAGCTGATGCAAGTGGAACAATTCGTTCAATCACTCAGCGCACATGGTGCATGATTCAGAAATCATGGCATTTTGATCTCGGTTCACAATTTGACGATTTGAAATTGATAGATTATAAACTTACGAAAGATAATGCGTTCAATGCGGTTTTGACAGTTCACAATAAAATTATTTGTCAGTTTATAATATCGCGAGTAAGATTATAAATTGACGGTGTTCATAATCTGACGGTAATATATACATTGAAGAATTAGAGTGCATTTGACTATATCTAACTAAATCTATTATAGCCCAACTGACAAGCGTACTTGTTCGACAAAGGATTCTGAGGTCTTCAACTTGTACGCCGTGCAATTTCCGAAGTCAAGACTGAGGAACAATCTGCCAACACATTCACAGACTTGATTCGCCTCACCACCCGTTCCTATTTAAAGTTGACCTTCGTTTGTAACTAATGGTCGAAGTACAGACTTAAGTTGGTTTGCCTGAGGCGAGTTATTTGTGGTTGTGAATTACATTCCGTTATTGGAACTCTCCGCTGTACAAACTAATACGTTTTGAGATTTAATTAATAGCTGCATCCTTTTCCCGCTCAAGAGAGCTGACATGTGTGTTGGGAATAGTTTAGTTGAAATGCAAATTTTGTGTCTAGTTCAAGCTACGTGTTTTACTAGTATTTACTTAATTGTGGCTTGGCATAATTTTAGCATAGTGTGATACGTTGTATTGGTCTATTGATACATCACCAGCTATGTCAATTCACGTCAGGCTACAAAGGGTTTGGTTATTACAACTTTTATTGTTTAATTTAACTTCTGCCATTCGTATGTCATTCATTATGCCCCATTATTTGGGAGACAAAATGCAGAGTTACGGGAGATAAAAAGGTTGCAACTGGGAATTCTGACACGCTTAGGAGATGGTCCACAAAAGAGGGGTTGAAAATGACAAGAAAACCCTACTTTTGGTGGTTAAACCCATAAAATTGCAGTTTTGAGAAGAGTTTCCAAGAGACATTACCATGGTAACTAGAGACAGAAAAAAGATGATTCCCCCATTTGCAAACCATTTTTCAGCCACTTGTGGGTAAGTATCTGATTGAACTTAATTCGGCATACCTTTGTAAGATCGGTGACTATGCAAATAGTGTACCCGAGAGCTGATGTGATGTTGGAGACAAAAGGCGTCCATAGCAACTCCTAACTACACATAATTAATAAATAAATATTAGGGGACAATCGTACACAAATCGACCTAGGCATGGGACTAGTAAGCTCAATAAGGCTTGTGTTATGGGTAGAGAACGATATATTTAATAGATTTAAATACTTAAATACATAGAAAATATCCATGACTCAGAAACAAATATTCATCCTCATCACACAAATATTTGCCCTTACCGGGATTCGAACCCAGGACCTTCAGCTTCGTAGGCAGCGTCACTACTCATTAGGCTAACCGGTCGTCGACACGTCGACACATGACGATGCTGTTGTTTGCGAAGCCGTCAGAACCTTAAAGCCACAAAACAATACAAATTCAATCAGATCGCTCAGCGTGATTCTCCGAGCCAAACCGTTTTGCGTGACTTCTGTGATCGATTTTTTTCAGTATTTTGATAAGTGATCTCAATATTCAAAAACAGGACTAATCAAAAAAAGGTTGTATAGGCCTCCATAGGCTTTCATGAGATATTTGAGTTTTTACATACACCGAAATCAGCAAAGTCACTAGTATCTCAATTCATGAAATGGAACCACCGAATTCAAAAATCCTTTAGGATAATTGAAAAGAAAAGTAGCACTTATTTATTTAGAGTCGTTTGGAATCGTATAATTATTCCCGGAGATTACCGCCTACATAAAAACTTGCAAAAATACAGTCTCACAAACTATTCCTCTTTATAATTATAAACTAGGTATATACTTCTATACAGGGTGAAATCGTTAAGTGTAGCCAGGCGATTATTCCGTAAATATGAGAGATATTAGACATTTTAAACTGAAATTGATCTTGAATTATTTGATTACGGTGAAACTAGACCGTACAAACTAGTCTTTCAACGAACGTCGTACTAAACGTATGCGAGGGTTTGAAGTTAATGTTTGGGATAGTTCTGATTTTATTAAAAAAAGTTATTAATGTTATTTTACTCATTAGGCTACGCACTTTCGATATCCGTTTGATATTTTCTAATATCTCTTATATTTACGGAGTAATCGCCTGGCTACACTTAACGATTACACCCTGTATACATACTATTAATATGTAAGCGCTCGCGGGACACTTAACACCGAGTAACACTATCTCGAGTTCTCACTTGGGTGGGCACCGTAAACTGTAAGGAACTCTAGTGCATCGGTACCGGGAACTTTACCGGTGAGTTTGTGCACAAACCTTATTAGCACGAAGTACGTAAGTAAATACTCGTAGACTTGAGCGTTTTGTTGGGGACAATGTTGGTAAATGCAATAATGTATTCAACAATATTATGTTTTAACCGACGACGAAAATCGAAGGAGGTCAGAATCTCAATTTGTCGGAATCTTTAATTTTTTATATACATAGTGTACCAATAATGGGGTATTAACCGATCAAGGGCATAAAACAGGTACCGTATTCTGATAAAACGTTGCGATCTGATTAATATAAAAAACACATCATTAGGTATTTTTTATTGGAAATACTTAAAAATTGTGCAATAAAATCGATAAGCGATTTCTTAAAGTTCGTGTCACGCAAAAAGTTTGTTATTATTTTATAAAAAATTAAAATGACAGTCGTCCATTTTGTTCAATTTGTCGTGAGATTGACGACTCACCTTATTAGCGCTCCAAATCACCGAACGAAAAAACCAAAGAAGTCTTAAGGAGCACTGAAAATGGCCCCACGGAATGGGTGCCATTGTCATTATACGGGGTTGGGGGCGGGGTATTCAAAACGATGCCAGGCAGCTGTTTTTCGATCACTGCTCCAAATAGCTTAGTAGTCATTACAAATATTATCCATCCTCGGTAATGTAGATGAGATGTACTTTCAAATTGAATGTTATGAAACAAAACAATTCCCAATCTACGGACACGTCTACAAAAAAAGTATACGATAGATTTTATGTCCAGGGGATACGACTCAAAATCGCCTAAATATTATTAGTGTTTGCTGCGAAAGAAAACGACAGAATTTTCCTCATTTCGGTAGACATGATACTAACTTTGTTTGCCTACTTTGTGTGCTGTCTGCATTTGCTTTGTTAATATTTTGTTGACCGGGCAACACTCGATTTCCCAAAGGGATGGAGGTAAAATGCTTTTTCAAACGCGATCTTATGTTTGTTCTTACCCAGGGATCTCTTTCACTAACTTAAGGTTACCTTTTTTCGTTTTTTACAATTCAAATAACATATACTCGTAATTATGTATCGCGTATTGAGCTAACGTGTCAGAACAAGCGCAGCAGTAAACATACGAGTGAAAGGTATCTTCTTCTTATCACATTTAATACATTCACTGCCAAGAATCACTCACTACGCTCGTACTCGATCCCGTGGTTTTCCTCTTATGTAGCGGAAATTGACTAAAGCGTCGCGCCCGCTAGGCGGGTTCCTTCCCAACCATTTCGTAGGCCTACACGCCTTTGACCTAGCAGTTTAAAGTCCTTATGTAATAATAAACAAACATGTATTTGTGACTTTCAAAACAAGAATGACATGACAACATAGATGCCTTAGAGACACTTGCTTACGTGCATCAGCAAGTCGGATGAGATCGCGGCTTGGCGGCATATTTAATTCAGTGCCGGGAACCCGACTATCGGGTTCCTACGGCGTAGGCACTTTCAGCATTCAGTACCAGGAATCGCTACGCTTGTGGCGATTCCTGGTACGTACTGAATGTGTTGAAATAACTAGATACTTATAAAAAAATAGCTTACAACCAGGTCGACTCTTTGAGTCGACACTTCGACTTTCGGTTTAAAAAAACCGCACTCAAATCGGTTTATCCGTTTGGGTAAAAACACAGACACAGATACACATAATTATTGTATTTATTTGCTCCTTGTATGCGTCAGGGGTTAATGAATACAGTCCGATTGTGGACCTAAATATGCGAACCACCCTTAGTCACAACAAGTCACTGGTTCTACGAATTAATATCCTCGAATGGAGCTAAAGGCATGCCTGTGACAGTCAAACTGCATTACCTACTATTATCAGCAATCTGATTCACGATGCTTGCCAACAAATGCAATTTAACCAGTATACATCTGACCTTTGGATTACACTAAGCTGTTACGTACATTGGCTCAAGTTACGCTGGGTATGTGGTGAAGAGAGACAGGTTTGGAATTGTACCTGGGCTATCAACAACGCTAAATCTTACCGAACAAACCAGTGTAAGTAGGCTTCCAGTTAAGCGCTGTTGTCACGGATCCCGGTATCAAGATATACTGGGTCAGCAGTGAGGTGAATAGTTTCGAAGAGCTTTCCCACGGGGCTGCGCATGACAACCGCAGCGGGCACAAAGCGGCGTAATCATACTGGTATTACCCGTACCGGGATAACGGTACGAACTAGAGCATTATAATAGTGGGGAAAATAAATTCAATTTCGTTGTGAACTGGGACTGTATTCATCGCTATCACATTAGAAGGCTAACACAAAGCTGCCAAGTCTCAGTTACCCGTGTCTCTATCATACTGCGAAAATAAGGAGGATATATTTGTCGTCTCGCGTCGCGTCGCAGCGTCAGTTGCCACATTTTTTTTCAAAGACATTTTTTTTATTTGTAACAGTAGGTACAAAGGTGTTGCAATTATGTATATAAGCCACAAGCGTTTATCTATCTTTTGCTATAAGGCATACAAATATTTTAAGTCAAGATGGAGCATGCGTAAACAGTTACAATTCTTTAGATATCAAATACTAGTGATTTTTATCTAGGAACTTTTAACTAGGTGGCTTTTTTAACTAGGAATGCAAACAAGCTTTTTTGACTACCAATCCTTCTAACGATGCCACCCCGAAAATAATTAGCAAAAAGAGCTGCTGTTTTTTTCGGATTTCATATACAGCTTGAAACATCTGCGAGCACTTTTCAAGCCGCTGCTATGCTGCCTATTATCAAAAATCTAAAAAGGATCCGTTACGAGAACAATGTTGCTTT
Source organism: Epinotia demarniana (assembly GCA_945867215.1). Lineage (NCBI taxonomy): Eukaryota > Metazoa > Arthropoda > Insecta > Lepidoptera > Tortricidae > Epinotia > Epinotia demarniana. The sequence goes on along the minus strand of OX244271.1, from coordinate 23,376,325 downwards.
ACTATTCCGCTAAAAAATGTGCTGGTCTATTAGCTATACAGTGTGTAAGTCTAATACGGGCGAATCTCTTAACGGTGGTTAGTATAGGATAAAGTAAAACAATACAAGATGATGACTCATTATTCACTATACGTATTTGAAGTAATTGTGTTCACGCGTCGAAACATTCACTTGTTTAGGCGAATGAATATGCCTGGCAGAATCACCCGTCAGACGGGGCGATTAATGCCTGTGTCGCGGCGACTCGCGCTGCTCGACAGGAGCCCGCGCGCGGCCCGTCGATGTACGAGCGCCTACCGGCCACAATTAAAAATGAGAGTTCAAACACATATTTGAACGCCGACTAAGGGAATTTTTATTATCAAAATCGCTGTATTCCGTAAAGGAATACAACGAACAAAAACTTGAGTGAAATTGTATTTAAAAATGACAACATGTATATTTTAGGTTTAAACTGACATTATTATATTAAGCATATTGCATACTTATTATAAATTTTTTTTACTAATGACAATCTAAATCTGGGATAGAAGGCCTAGCTATTATTAATATTTCTGACATTGACATTATATCATTTATCATTAAGTATTAAATTGTCCCTATTGGCTTATTATTAGTATTTTTGATTCTCATGTTTGTTTTAATTTAAAATTGGATTTATTGGATTTTTATTGACTATTATTTACTTGCATTGACTATTGTTCTTTATTGTTATGCACTCTGACGATCTTTTTGTGAATCCATGCTATTTTAATTTTATGAAATGACATGTGAATTTTCAGAATGAAATAAAATAATCTATCTATCTATCTAAAGGTAATTAGATAACATTTACTTAAAGTTGCAAAGTTTATTTATTGTCTAAATAAAACGAAACTAGGTTAATTAAAAGCGAGGTGGCGTCTTCTGTTGATAGGTTCTGCCTAGTGCCGAATTGTCTGTTTGATATGAGACCAAAATGTTCCAGGTATTTAATAAGTCGTGTGTTAACAAGTTTTTCAAGAATTTTTGAAAAAGCACAGAGTAATGATATCGGTCTATAGTTTCCCGGAATATCTTTTGGTCCTTCTTTATGGATGGGATTGACAGATGCTGTCTTCCATAGCTCTGGAAAAACTCCAGAAATAAGGCTAAGATTGTAAATATGACTGATGGGTATAATCATATGGTTCTTAATGTACTTAATGAGTTTGTTGTTGATACCATCAAGGCCTGGTGCACTGTCGCATTTTAAGTTCATGATAATGGATTCAATTTCATTGAAGGCTGCATGAAGAATGAATTGTTTGTACCATTGCTACAGTGTGATTTGCTTGCCAGACTTTCTTCAGTTTCCCCGGTTTGTGAGAAAATATGACTAGCCAAATTACTTCCTATAGATGCAAAGAACTTGTTGCAATTGTTTAGAGACTCTTCGGGATCTGACGTGGAAATTAGTTCGATGGCTTGATTGTTTTGTCTCTTCATGTTACATATACCTTTGACAGCATTCCAAAGCTTTTTTATGTTATGGGAGTTTGTGGACAGTTCATGTTTTTCGTGTTGTTCTTTTAGTTTTTTTAGAAGGTTGTTGCAAAAGTTCTTGTGTCTATTATAGGTGACTTGTAATACTACATTGTTAGGGAATTGTTTTGATTTTAAATGAAACCTATCACGATGTTGAACACAAAGAAATAATCCAGGGGTCATCCAAGGTTTGAGAGTAAATTAAGATCTAGGAATCTTCACTTGTTTTGAATGTTTATCTAAGGCGTTTAGAATAATACACATAAACGTGTTAGTTGCAGCGTTTACATCGGATTCATCCAAAACTTCGGTTCTCTAAATCATCTCCGAAAATTTTATGTACGAATATCACATCGCAACCAATTTTTCGCATAATGTCATTTCGCCGAATGATTAAGTGTCAACTTATCAAAAGGTTTAGTTTTATTTTATTTCCCAACCTCACGGTTACCAACTGTATGCTTGGACTTTTTTTCATAAAGTCACTTTTCAAAATGCCACCTTTCAAGTAGCAGAATGGGTCAGTTTGACTTATATACATTTCGTGGTATAACACTTACCAGATGTTTTATTTAGTAACTATGTAACGTATTTACAAAGTGAGTAAGCGCAACCGCTCACGTGTTTTTTTGACAATGATGGTACCTGAATTATCGCATCATTGGAGATAAGTGTTTACATCATTACTTTTGGACTGTTGCTTGGTGGAATGTATGTATGTAGGTGTACATGTGTTATTTTTTTAAACAAACACCTGCCAATTATTTTAACCTCACCTAAACCTTACCTAACCGCCAGCGTGTCGACGTCACCCCGCTACGCGGGGTGCCTATTTCCGCTCTGAGGGACGCAAGCTAACCCTAACCTAACCTACAAATAACATCACTGATACGGTTATATGTTATTTTTTACTGCGGGGACTTCGCCCCCGCACCCCCTCCTGTGGCTGGCTTCGTCTCCCCATCGTCACTTCTCTCCTTGTAATTTATATAAGAACACGTTGAATAAAAGTGACTATGTTATGCTGTCTTGTTCTTTATAGTAAAAAGTTGGCTTATGTAAGAAAAGGGAACTGTTGCACAGACGAAACGTTCTTCGGTTAGTAGTTGTTTGTCCAACTGAAACATTTGCCAAATGATAGGTATGCCAATTTTTTTAATTCTTTATAATAATCGACTTAACAATAATTCTACCAAATGAATCTGTTGTCATACAAAAATTTGCCATAAGTTAGTTGTCAAGGTGAATCATCGGAGAAAAGTTGGTTGGCAAGTGAAATTCGGACATAACTAATTCGGAGAAAAGGCAGAACCCCCCAAAACTTCATACCAATTAGTTGATGACAGCTCTTCAGCAATACCGTCATAATCAAATAGTTTTTATTCTGTTTGGCCTGGGGTGATTCGACGCGCGGAAGGACATTTCAATAGCAGCGGCTTTATGATCGGTGATGTTGAAATCACAAACCAAACCAGTCACTAGGCGGTTCGTTTTTATAAATATATGATCAAGACAAGCCATATCACGCGTAGGTAAGGTAATCACCGGCGCGAGTCCGTGTTCACCGAGAAGACAGAGATATTCTGTAACGTTTGCGCGCTGGTTGTTGGATGAGAGAATGTCAATATTTATGTCTCCGGCGATAATTTACTGATTTCCAGGGTTGAGTGAGTTGAGTGTGTTTTCTAGTGAGTTTAGGAAATTTGATGTAGTAAAAGAAGGAGATCTGTAAAAACCGAGGATTGTCACTTCATTTGGAATATCCACTAGTATAGTCGTACAGCAGGCTTCGTCAAACTGTGGTTCTGATACGGTAACATTCCAATGATCGCTGGCATACACTACGACACCGCCGTTTTGATAGGTGGTGTGATATGAGGAATAGCCTGGTATTTGGTCTATAGATCGTGTAATCTGCATTTTGTTAACACGTTCCCTGTGCATGTGACATATGTGTTACACTTCGAGGTATCAACGATACGTGAGTGCTTCATATGTGCCGCACGACCCCATATAAACTTAAGGCTTGATCAAAATGTGCACGTATGAGCTGGACCAATAATATTTGCTTGCACGTACCAATACCTACTAGAAATAAAAAAAAAAGTTTGCACGTAGGAGTCAAAATTTTGAATTTCCCGCTGCACCGGGAACGTGTTAACCCTTGGCATGCCTGGTGAACGAAAGTCACATTGTATGCCTGGTGGGTCTGACAAACCCGTAAATGTAAAAATATAATTTACAAATGAATCATTTTTTTAATGCGTTAATTTGTGTGTTTTTGGTTATTTTGTACATTATTTTTACTAGAAATAAATCTAAGTCTTAATTCCAGAAACTCCTTAAGAATTTATTACATACATAAAAATATTTCATATTTCCATCAACAAAAATAAACTCTCATGTCTAAAAGCATAAAAATTAAACGTATACCCAAGATCAAATTCAATTTTAGGTTTATTTAAGGCACCGATATATCCTTGTATCACATACTATCTTTAAAATATATATGCATATAAAATGTATACGGATAATAGTGTAAATGTACTTGGCTATAAAATGTTACGCCGTATGCCTGGTCGGGTTTCTCAGGCCCGCGCGCACTTTGCGCACGTCCAAATCGAGGGGGTGCTCGTGACCGACTGCGGGAGCAGCGTCAAAATGTCGGGTAGTTAATAAGGCGAAGCTACTCAGAGCCGCGACGCGGTAAATTTAAAATCGAAAAAAATTACGATGAATATTTCACAGCCCGGGTCTGTCAGACCCTACCAGGCATGCCGAGGGTTAAAACTAGAACGTCAAACTCAACCTGTGTCCGATGAAGATTTAGGAGAAATAAGTCAAAATTTTTGTTAATACTACGTATGTTGAAAGTCAAGAGTTTAAAATTTCTATTTTGTTTAAAAATACTATTGCAAAGATTAGGGTTAGAAACTTCGTGACAATTTATTTGAAAAACGGAGTCTATATCTTCTGCCACATCAGCACTTGTCATTTTGGGAGGAGTAAAGGTAGATGTAGGCGTTAGAGATTAAGCATTCAGTGTTGAGCGCTTGCCAACAGTTAAAACGTTCTTAAAGTATGATATGATGTTCTTAAATAAGTGACATTGTGAAATCTTGCTTATTGTGAGCACATCAATTGTTAAAGTAGACAGCGAGTTTTTTTCCTTTAAGTTCTTGATTAAGTGATAAGAGATATGGAGTTGATACCTTGGGCAATGTAACGATTTAGTTTTGCTTGCTATAACATTTGTGTTGAGTGCATTTGGGTTAGAATTATCCTTGAAGGTACACAATATACTTAGACTTAATTTATTTTGAGATCCATGTAGACTTAAGAAGTAAACATTCATATAAAATCTGCAACTGCAAACTGCAAATCGTAATAACCTGCAACTTAAAAAAAAAAATTGACTTCATGATTACACTAATGAATACTATGTCCAATTTAATTTATCGCCCGTATTAGACTTACACACTGTATACCTATTTTCATATTTTGCATGCGGCAATCAACTTCTTTTTTTACGTTGGGGAAATGCCTTTACGCATCCCGCCCGCCACGGGGAGGGGAGCAGGGAGGGTATGACGGACTAACCGCGACAGAAGCCTTGGACTACCGCCCAAAAACCCAACGAGTGCCAGCTCCGTCTTAACGCGGCCCCGCGGGATCGCTTTACACATTCGACCGGGTGCATGCGGCAACCACCTCAACATTGATTGATTACTTTGTCTTGCTACGTAGACGTGGCGCAAGCAAACACCTCCTGCCAGCATCTCCTGGTAATGCTGTAATTATTTTCACGGGTTGGCGCATAAACCGCATGCAAAAATATTGAAATAGGTACCTCTCATCATCGCTGATAGACCAGCTGGTTTTTTAGTGGAATAGCATAGGAGTATTGTTCTTGTAACTTATCATGGACTTCCCCATAGAAACGCCTGATTCAATTAATGACCTAAAAAGGATCGACAACAAATGACACCGATTTGAAGTATTGATGTACCTTACGTGGCACAATTTAGCGTCATATAGTTAGTAGCGCCCAAGGTAGCCAAATATTTTGGTACACCTCTTTATTACTATAGGAATAAGGGTATGGTACGAAATATTTGGCTACTCTGGCTGCTACTTACTATATGGCACTGAATGTAGGTACGTTAGCGCTCGACGTATCGGCATTAAAATCGTTAAATACATCGGTAGTAGTTTTTCCGATATGACTGGGAAGTTTCATTAGATTCCGTTCTTCAAAAAGATGCCGTTTTAAACTATTATTATTTTACTGAGTACGATTCAAAGCGACATCTGTGAAAATATTTAAAGAGCCCTTCCGAAATGTCGGCTCTTTATTACTACTTGACCTTTATAGGTAAGTTAACTTTCCATTCCAATAATCTGGTTACGTGGACACATCAAGACACAGTTAAATTCAGGCAGCATATGTAGCATGTGACTATCCAGTTAGATAGGTCCAACTTCGAGAAAGAGGTCAATCGTCGAATCCGACTCGGCTGGGCAACGTTCGGGAAGCTACGGCACATCTTTTCGTCCAATATTACGCAGGGTCTCAAGAAGAGAGTCCTTGACCAGTGTGTGTTGCCAGTGATGACATATGGCACTGAATTTTTTTAAGAAGCGCTAAGTATGTAGTGTGGCGTTTATTTTATGAGCAAACCTTAAGTTTTCTGGTTTGAAGTCTTACCTAAAAGAAAAAAACGACTTAGTGCGAATCGGACTTGCATGATTTGTTGCTAACTAAACTTAATTTGCAACATAAGGTCCCGTCACGAAGTGTTTACTGATGTCTGGTGGGTGTCCCCCTATCCGGGTTCAATTATAAATATATCGACCGTTACTCTACTACTTTTTTAGTGAGAATATTGTCGGGCAACTTTTTGACTTTGATAATCATCATCAACATCATATCAGCCGAAAGACGTCCACTGCTGGACATAAGCCTCCCCCAAGGAGTGCCACAATGACCGGTCCTGCGCCACCCACATCCAGCGGACTCCCGCGACTTTGATAATGACATCGAGTGTAGGTAGGTTTAGCAGCTGAATATTACAATTTGCTGTTGTCTATTTTTCCATTAGATAGATAAGCATACGTAATATAGGTACCTTCGCCATGAAAAACGTACATAGGTACTAACAATAATAAAATTCATACCGCAATGTCACTAGGCAAACCCGGCTTAAAATTTGATACCAGCGAGCGTTCAAACGCCAGAAATACGCTAAAACATTCCTTAATGACATTAGCAAGTTACTTCAATAGCTACGTAGTTATTGCCATGTTCATATGAATTTCGTAAAAGCGAGGATAGCGCGGCCCAGTTTTACATTCATTGCAAACGGAAAGTGTTGACGTGGCGAGAACAATGGAAGGACTCAGTCGCGTTTCCCGCGAACGTGGCACAATACATCGTCTCTTATTCACAGGCGAGCTACCAGCTTTTCTATACCAGGATGACAATGGACATTGTCAGACTGAAACTGATCGGAATACAATTATCGCGAGGTGCCAATCGCTCGAATGCGTTCTAATTCAATATCGGTTGCATAGTTTTTGAATGGTTTTGTTGCGTTGTAAATGGAATCGTGGCTGCGGTTGCTAAACAGGTTTTAACATTTTAGTAAAATTAGTTTTACAATCATCACTCGCATACATTTACAAAGTGTTTGTGCAAGTGTGGTGAAGTAATTCGGTTATTTCATGTCCCAATTGTGGTCATTTTATTTCGTTAATTATGTTAAGTAAATTTGTACTTTCTGAAACAAACCACTTCAAAATATTATATACTTAAATATATTTGACTTGGCCTGTAAGAAAACACATTATTTTTCTTAAGTGCTTTTGGTTCAATTTAAATGCTCCACTCATTCATACTAAAGCAGACAACACAGTGAACAATGAGTCATAAACCCATTCATTGCCGACGCCTTATATTTTTATTCATCACGCACTGCCGCCACCTTCCACGCGACGACGAGAATTCGCGTCCGCGGCATTACGTTTACATTTCATGGACGCGAATTCGCGTCCGCGGCATTACTTTTACATTTCATGGACGCGAGTTCCCGTCCGCGGCATTAGGTTAACCCATTTCAAGGACTCGAATTCGCGTCCGCGGCATTACGTTGTCAAGGACGCAATTTCACGTTTTCGGCACTGCCGCCGCCTTCCACGCGACGACGCGAATTCGCATCCACGGCATTACGTTAACATTTCATGTACGCGAATTCGCGTCCGCGGCATTACGTTAACATTTCATGGACGCAAGTTCGCGTCCGCGGCATTAGGTTAACCCATTATAAGGACGCGAAATCGCTTCCTCGGCATTACGATTACACATACATGGGACACGAATTCGCGTCTTCGGCATACGAGAGAGAATTATGAAAATTACAAATGCACTGAATCCAAAAACCAGCAACAGTATAATATTATCCTTCATAAATAAAGTAACATTTTGGTATCAGCATTTAAGTACAGTTGTTTACTAGCAAAAAAAACAAATAACTCGATGACGCGTCTTCGGCATTACGATTACACATACATGGGACGCGAATTCACGTCTTCGGCATTGAATGGGTTAACAATAAGCAAACATTTCTACTTAAAAAACAAAAAAAGATTATTTATGGTAAGTAACTTTGCAACACGAAAAGGATTACGACGTATAATAAAGAATGTGCTTTTAACGCATTTCTGAACCTCGGATATAAAAAGTAGGGGTTCTGGATTTTCTCCGAATTAGTTATGTCCGAATTTCACTTGCCAACCAACTTTTCGCCGATGATTCACCTTGACAACTAACTTATGGCAAATTTTTGTATGACAACAGATTCATTTGGTAGAATTATTGTTAAGTCGATTATTATAAAGAATTAAAAAAATAAAGTCTTTATTAATACACAATTTAGCAAATTTTAAAACACTTTAACAACAGTAAATACAATATGTCAAAAAATTACAAAAAAGGGTACAAATGGGTTAATAATAAATTATTAACCTAGTCAAAAAGCCCGCCCCGCGTCACTCCCGGCGGAAAAGTGCCCATCACGCTCGCCGCGTTGCCGCGCTGAATCGCGATGGACAGACGTTGCACCAGGAATGACCCGGAACGGGAGTCATGACCCCTCTCCGCCAGGCGGCGCCCAATCTCCTTTACAAACATTTTAGCCTCCGAACCCCAACAACCGGACGTTTCTACCGCGAGCGGGACAAATAAATAATTATCCAGCGCAGAATATTTAACTCGCTTCCTAAGAGCCGCCGTCTCGGCAGCTGCTCCAGCCGTGCACGTGGTGCGGCCAAGGTGCGAAGCTGCGAAAGTGCTGACGCACGTGGCGTCCCACAGAAGGCACTTCCCCCTATGCCAAGGCACCAGGGTCAAACCATCAGGTCTCTTACCGTCCGTGCGACTAAGGCCTGAAGGCTCCAGCACACAAGGAACATTTGCCGAGACTAGCGCTCTCCGGACAATATCATTGAGAGCGTGATGACGCGGGAATCGGCCGGCACATCGACCACAACTCAAGGCGTGATGACCGTTACTCTCCACCATGGTGCCGCAGATGCATAAATGTCGTTCACAAACATCGCAACCCAGGCGGAGAGCCACAGCCACCCACATCGAATCATCGTCGAGAAGAGTGCCCATGTGCGGAGAGGGCAGCGTCCGTAACCACGCTCCGGCTTCTGGTCTCAACACCGCCAGCAGCCTCGCCCTGTCCACACCCACCGCCCTCCCCATCAAGCCCTCAAACACCCTCTTGATTCCCACGTCATCCCACGCGCGCTGTCGGTCCGGTCTCTCCGGCAACTGCACACCCGGGTTGAGGGCCAACCATGCCGCCATGGCATCAGGCGCGTAGGGGATAGTTGCCCTGTCACCATTGTTCGAGAGGATGTCAGTAACCAGGCCCACGACCCCCCTCGCCGACGCCAAGAAGGCCGGCAGTCCCACGTCCCGCGCGCATCTCACACCCAGGCCCCCACTGCGAATGGGTAAAGAAGCTAGACTCCATTGATCCGAGCTAAGCGAGACATTCAACACGCACTCAACGGACTCCCTCAGCCCGAGGTCAAACGAGTCGACGTGATCAGGGTACAGCCAGGTCGGAACGGTGCGCAAAAAATATGTAAGTTTAGGGACCGCAAAACATATCCGCAGTAAAACCAGAGCAACCTGAGCTGGAAGGCTTTTAAGCCTGTCCCTAGCAGCCAGGAGAAGCTGCCTTTTCACCTCAAAAGCCTCCGGAATAGCGGCAGGAAAAATAGGAGACCCCAAGAGATTGAAGGAGTGGGGAGACAACTCTTTGAGATCTGGGAGCAGATTACAGAAAGAGGGAAAGTAAGCTCGGGATTCGCTGCTGCAGGGGAAAAATTCACACTTACTGGTATTGACCTCTAGTCCCAGATCCTTAAAGCGTGCAAGGAGAGTACGCAAGTCTTGCTCCACAATCTCCGGCTTTCCCCCAAGGGTACCGTCATCCAGGTACCATACATTCAGTGGGGAGAGAAGCCCTGAAATTGTTTTATGTATGGCCAGACTGAACGCCAGAGGTCCCAGCGGATCCCCCTGCTGCGCACCGACTTGGGAAAGGATAAGGGATCCATTGTAAAAGAGATTAGAGGGGGACGAGTAAACCTGAAAAAGAAAGGGATAAAGCGAAGGCACCCTCTCCTTGACTTCACTCAACAGAACGTCGCGCTCAATGGAATTAAATGCGTTCTTTATGTCGAGCTTAATAATAACGCAGTCTGCCTTTCCTGGATCTAGAGCGAATGCGCGTGCTGCATGAATCGCCGCCTCACACCCCAATCTTGTGCCAAACCCCATTTGGCAAGGGCGAAGGTAAGCGGCCATCTCCTCCCTCACCGCTGCACACCCAAGCTTGGCGGTCAGGCGGCGAAACGTGCTGCCCACGGCAATGGGCCTCAAACCTCCATCCTTTTTCGAAAGTGCACACAGAGAAGCGCCAAAAACGTACGGACGAACCTCAGCATTCAAATGACCCTCGAGTAAAAAGTTGCAGAGTTTGGTCAGGCACCCCAATAAACGACGACCATTATCCCCCGCCGAGCCAGATGTGAGCTCTTTTAGATGTACTGGGCGGATACCATCCAAGCCTGCGGCCTGTGCGACGCTTTCCTCCTTTACCTTATACGCGGGAGTGGATCCATCCGGCTCAGGCGGGAACGAAAGAGGCCGAGACGGGGCTGGGTGCTTTGTCTGTAGAGTGGCAAGAACTTCAGGGCTTGACTGTGCCACTGTGTCATCCGACATAAGAACCCTGACCGCCCCTCTCAGATCACCCTCATATACCTTCGACTCAACTGTCTTACGAACCGAGGGCGACCTTGAGGACCCCTCACCCCCAATGTCAGTGAAAGGACACTCAACGACAGCCGAGTCTACGTTCCGCTTCACCTTCGTCGTAAGGTTGCCCGAGCCCGTTGCATCCGGTGCCCTAAGAGCAGAATATGCAAAAGTTAAAAACGCAAACCACTCCGCAATACCATTACTGTCAATACACTTATCGATAAGATCGCACATTTTGCCGGCCGCAAGATTTCGTGCACACTTGGGGATATGCTGCAGCACCCGCACTGACCGTTTAAGATTGGATAGACTTTCCAAGCTAACGGCCCCTTGGGTAACCGACTGCACTAGCGGCTGGCTAGATTGTATAACCCCTGCGGGAGCGCTGCGGTGCACATCTTTGTGCATGCGGCCTATGTGCACACAAAGCCCATGCGGAGTAAAAGTTCGCGATGAACTAGGACAATGGGGACACGTCCGTAACGAAGAGGAGTCAACATTCATCATTACCTTAATCAGTAGAACAATATAAAACGTAAAACAAATCTCAATATTTAAGTTGCCCTAAAAAAACCTTAGACGATAAAACAGGTCGTTCCAGTTAATCTCACAATCAATAAAAAAAAACTAAAAAAAAATAAAATAAATAAAAAAATATACATATAAAACTAAAATTCTGATATTAAAATGTCAAAAATATAAAACATAAACTTTGGTCAATAAACCAAATCGCTCCGTTTGTCTCAACAGTCAATAATTACATTTCAATAAAATTAACGCGGTTACATTAATCAAATTATCCACAAGCGAAACCTAATTAACTAAACTACAAAGTTATCCAAGCTAGGCAAGTTAAGCTTCGGTTGGCCAGCAAGCGTAAGCCAGTTCGTATTCCGAACGAAAATTAAGCGCACAGCAACATTGTTTCACCCTGGGCATGCGACGTCACGATGTGTAGTTCCGTTGGTACGATGTGTAGCGCCGCGATGCTGCGATGCTTTGTTGGTCGTACGTACTTGTCTCCCTTCCACATCAGTATAGCGCGACGCTCGGGTCCCTCGGCTGATAATCGGCAAGTTCCGTGAGCAGCGGTGACTGAGCGAGGCAAAATATAAGCTGCTATCTCTCACCGCGGGGGAGGTGAAGAACGGCCCCGCACTCCATCCGGCGTCAGCGATAGATCCCTGCAACTTTGTTGCACGATATTTTGCACACGGCACCACGCACGGCGCTCTTGAAGAAAGATCTTTAACTCTTTGACATTGCATCTAATTTTGCATCACGCAAAATTAATATAGAATTTAAAAACAAAGAGCGGCACGTCCGCTTCCAACGATTGTCGTCGTCGTATCATGTATTAAAAAAATTGGCATATCTATCATTTGGCAAATGTTTCAGTTGGACAAACAACTACTAACCGAAGAACGTTTCGTCTGTGCAACAGTTCCCTTTTCTTACATAAGCCAACTTTTTACTACAAAAAACAAGACAGCATAACATAGTCACTTTTATTCAACGTGTTCTTATATAAATTACAAGGAGAGAAGTGACGATGGGGAGACGAAGCCAGCCACAGGGGGAGTGCGGGGGCGAAGCCCCCGCAGTAAAAAATAACATACAACCGTAACAGTGATGTTATTTGTAGGTTAGGTTAGGGTTAGCTTGCGTCCCTTAGAGCGGAAATAGGCACCCCGCGTAGCGGGGTGACGTCGACACGCTGGCGTTTAGGTAAGGTTTAGGTGAGGTTAAAATAATTGGCAGATGTTTGTTTAAAAAAATAACACATGTACACCTACATACATACATTTCACTAAGCAACAGTCCAACAGTAATGATGTAAACACTTATCTCCAATGATGCGATAATTCAGGTACCATCATTGTCAAAAAAACACGTGAGCGGTTGCGCTTACTCACTTTGTAAATACGTTACATAGTTACTAAATAAAACATCTGGTAAGTGTTATACCACGAAATGTATATAAGTCAAACTGACCCATTCTGCTACTCGAAAGGTGGCATTTTGAAAAGTGACTTTATGAAAAAAAGTCCAAGCATACAGTTGGTAACCGTGAGGTTGGGAAATAAAACTAAACCTTTTGATAAGTTGACACTTAATCATTCGGCGAAATGACATTATGCGAAAAATTGGTTGCGATGTGATATTCGTACATAAAATTTTCGGAGATGATTTAGAGAACCAAAAAGTACTTATATCTATTAAATAATGGCGGCGTCTAGTGGCCCTAACATAAGCTTTGGAATTGAGCTCACTATAATAATTTTTCATTTTATAATTCTATAGTATTGTATGTATAATATGTAAGTCTTTAAGGTATTTGCTACTATGGGACTTAGATGCCTGAAATAAATGTTTATTATTATAATGAGGGTAGTTCGATTTGTGTCATATTGACATGTAATATTTTATCACCGGAAACGTTTACCCTGTTTCAAAAATACTTTCACTTGTGTGAAGAATGGACTTCCCTGGATGGTTATGACGACCGCTTTAGCCTAGTTGGTAGTGACCCTGCCTACGAAGCAAGAGGTCCTGGGTTCGAATCCCGGTAAGGGCATTTATTTGTGTGATGAGCACGAATATTTGTTAGTGAGTCATGGATGTTTTCTACGAATTTAAGTAGAGCTTTGCTTAGTTTGGGACTAAGTCTATTTGTGTAAGATTGTCCCCTAATATTAATATTATTTATTTGTTTATTTATAGGCTATATTTTATGCCACAGGTTTTCCTTATACGTTCTATGCTTGCAAAGCCGTACAGGCTGCTAGTTTATTTTATAAATCGGATATATCGATACGATCACAATCCTCCTTACCAAAAGTGCTACAATTCAAAAAAGGTATAATATGAGCGTAAGGAAAATGGAAATAAACGAGTTTAATACGTAACCTCTTACATAAGGCCACATTATAAAGCGCCTCTAAATATTTCCTGTCAACTATGCCGTAAATTACGTCCTTTAAATCATAAACTGGAGTATTGCCCACCGTTTATAAAGGTTGAATTACTGTAATTTCAGCCTAAGAGCGTTATACCCGCAAATAACTTAATTGTACCTTGCTCTGGATTTACATAATAACTCCATTCAACGCTTTTGTACAATATTTTGCATGGATTCAACGTTATAAAGGTGAGATTAAGGCAGTTGGAAAGTTGGTATACTTATTTAGTCAAGTTTAAGGATTATGGAACTTTCGAGATTTGATTGGGCCTCGTTTCTTCAATTTGTTTATCAATAGGGTTAGGATTCTGGTGGCAGTTTAGCACAAGTAATGCAGTAGAGTCGCCATTGTATATATATTTATTTGAATAAATGAATAACTGAACGATAAATCTGTATTAAAGTACCGACCAATAATATATCACCTTTACGTATTATTGTATGAACGTGTATAAAGTAAACAATTTAGGTTTGTTGATACATCGCATATTTTACTAGTTACATATTTTACATACATTTTTGACGACAACTGCAATGCATTAATTACTGAAAATAATAATCATGATTTTATTATCAAACATTTAAATAAATTTTACTTGTTTCCTAAAATGTTTATGTATTCAATTGCTTTAACAACTGGCAACTGGAATTAAAGTTTCAAAATCTTGTATATTATCTTCTATGTTAAACGGCTGTCAAGATTATGAAAAACATATACTATGGCAATTTTTCCATATAAGCTGGCGTTTTACGTTTTCTCAACTTGTCAAAAATCCATACCTGCATTAAACCAATAAATTTAATTTCACATTATTGGTTTATCAATCATTTATTCATTCAATCAAAAATATATAACAACGACTCCATTGCTCTTTTCTTTGCGTTTGTTCACCCCAATGCCATCAAACATCCCAACTCTATTTTTTTTTGGGGGACAATCTTACACAAATCGACCTAGTCCTAAACTAAGCAAAGCTTGTACTATGGGTACTAGACGACGATAAACATACTTATATAGATAAATAAATACTTAAATACATAGAAAACATCCATGACTCAGGAACAAATATTCGTGCTCATCACACAAATAAATGCCCTTACCGGGATTCGAACCCAGGACCTCTTGCTTCGTAGGCAGGGTCAGTACCAACTAGGCTAAAGCGGTCGTCAAAATCAACCTACCCCCTTATTCATAAAACTAACGATGCCTCTGCTAAATAAAATGTGCTTTTTCCCTTTCTTACGAACAAAAATGGCAAAGTGACAGATAAGGACAAACGATTTTAACGCCATTTTAGTTAAAACAGGCTTTTAGGACGTTTATGAGTACGGTCGTATATGTTTACAAGCTTTTAATTAACTTGCAATGTATTTAACTGTTTTTTCGGATGGAATCTTGCAACTCAATTTTGAAGCAGATATCTTCAACCGATTGAGCTGAAATTTTAGGTTTAAGTTTAGTTTGGATGACGATTTAATATTATGGTAGAATCGAGCTGATCTGATGATGTAGACAGGTGGCCACGGGAATTACAGAATTATCAGCCGTTCATTAATTAAAATTACTTCTATTGTTGCGTTTAACTTGCATGAATAATAAATATATGCAATTAAAAAAAATTGGTATCATAATTGTTATTGCCACTTTGTTCCCTAACGACTGAAATAGTTAACTGACAATAAATTCCTAACAAGAGTCTGTTTATCAAGGGATTTTGGATAGAACCAATCGACAACCGGAAAGTTGCTGGTAACTTGCAAGTTGCCGGCCACGACGCAACTTGGCAAGTAATAATTGTATTGCTACGTCGGATAAGTTCAAGTTTGAGACTTAGCTCTAAACAGTAACTCGGGTTCTGTTCATGAAATTTGAAACTAGTAAATAGGAAATATGTTTTCCTAGAAACAGAGAAATTATTTTAGGTCATAAAACGGCAGAGCCATCGTCCGCTGCACGTTGGGAAAACTCCCTTTGTGTACTTGTCGCGACGTAAACTTGCGTGTACACGACCGGTAATGAAGAAAGCCTCAGACCGTGTGATCCCAGTCTGAATTCGGTAGATCGACCGATTAACACTCACTGTCGGGTCCGCCTAGCGGGTGCGTCGCCATAGTCGATTTCCGCTACATACGAGGAAATTCACAGGATCGGCTACGAGCGTAGCACGTAGCGATTCTTGGCAGTGAATGTGTAATCAACTCAGGCGAGCGCGGCGAGCGGGGGCTTCGTCTCCCGCACGTCGCCCGCACCCCATTATAGTTATACGCCTGCAGAACGTAGGCAAGGACTTAGTTAGGTGGTCAACCTATAGCGATCTGAGATTACGTATGAAGATAATTGCGCGCGTGTATCTACTTCTGCTACTGACTGTATAATGTTTACTGAAGTCTCTTAAACACATTCACTACCAAGAATAGATACGCGCTACGCTCGCAGTCAATCACGTGGTTTTCTAGCTAAGTAGCGGAAAGCGTCTACGGCGTAGGTGCCCACTACGCGGGTTCCTGGCAGTAAATGTGTTAAGGAACCCTTTGTGGATATGTAAAGTTCAAATCCAAGAGCACAATCGGAGTATAAAGTTCATAATGACATTGAAATATCTACTACATACAATTTACTCAATTTTTAACGACTTTAACAACTTCGTTTCTCACGTTCCATCAACATAGTTCAGCAAACTCTGAGAGCCACTGGAGATACGATAACCCACTAATCAGCGGTCCTCAAACTCGTGAGATATGTAAACTGATAATGGCTATTAGTGTTAGAGTCCCAAGTTAGGACTGATAAGGGTGCAAGATAAGTAAAGTTTGGTAACGGTAACGACATGTTGGAACGATGCGTTTCCGATTGTGGAGTCAATTAGTAAGAGGTTAAAGGCCTCCACCCACCGGACGCGTGTGCTGCGCGGCGCGTGTGCTGCGCGGCGCGTGTGCTGCGCGGCACAAGCGCAAGTTGTAAAGCATTGAAACTACACTTCAAACACACATCGAACGCGGCACACGCGCAGCACCCGCGCAGCTGCAGCGCAGCACATGCGCAAGTTGTAAAGCATTGAAACTACACTTCAAACACACATCGAACGCGGCACACGCGCAGCACCCGCACAGCTGCAGCGCAGCACACGCGTCCGGTGGGTGCAGGACTTTATCTGACTCGACATTTTGGATCCCAATCATAACAATGTCTACCGAGCTTGACCGGGGCGAGCCTGAGAGATTATACAATATGCCAAAGGAATTTCAAACATCAAAAAAAAAACGTTTCATTTTTGTTTATTGAGCTTTCTATACTGTCGGCTCCTCGCGGACGTGGACGGTTCTGTTCGGCTGTCGTCGCATCTGACCGGCTCCGTTCTGCTATTGCCTACCGTATTCTTTTAAGAGAAGTCAGTTACCGCTGGCTGCTAGTATAACCGTTACAATGCCACGACAGCCGAGTCGCTTGGCTGAGTCGGTTGGAATCGTACATATCGCTTCTTCACTACCACATAAATAGCACTCATTCTTATACGTGGATACCCTACAAAAACGAGTGTGTACATTGATATCATGTAAGGGGATTGTGGATCCAGATTAATATCTAGTCTTATCAGGGAACCTCGGTGAAATGGATTGATGTAATGATTATATCATGCACTTTGGTGCGAAATAACAAAATTTTCGGAAACCTCTTCCGTAAGATCTGTTTTCTAACCGTCCACGCTAAATCTATTGCATGTTCAGTTCATCATAAATTGTGAATTCAGACGGTAATGAGTGATGGCTGTTTTAGTCTGCTTTTACTTGTGTCACTCACTTTGTGTACACTGAATGGACTCAACAGAAGACCAGTGTTGAATGACAAGACATCATCATGCTGAATTGGATTTATTTCGCAATGCGAACACTTAGCATCTCAATTGGTAAATCTAAAATAAATGTCAAACAAACTTATTACCACCAGCTATCAAAGGCTAATTTGTCCGTTCCATTTACCATCATCTGGACCAAAAACTTCTTAGCCACTATCTTGGTACAAAATAACACCCTCAACACAATCATTACCTAGATCCTCAAAAAAAAACCTCAACAAAAGAATTGTACGATAAAAATTATCAGATTCGAATGACGTCCAACATAATGAAAGGCCTTGTCGTACCGGAAACGTCACGTGACCGACATGCTATCGCTCGACAGTGATAGCTTTTGTATTATACCCTAAAAAAATGTTGACGTATTTTAAGAAAAGGAAAATACATATGAAAACATGAACTAACATAGTTTAATTTATAATGGATCGTGGTTCATCCACTGCTGGACATAAGCTTTCTCAAAGAGAGCCCCAGTGACCAGTCCTGGTCCGCCCGCATCCAGTGGACTCACGCGACCTTTACCAGGTCATCATTCCACCTTGCGGGGTCTTCCCACGCTGCGCTTACTTATATGTGGTAACATAATTCAGTGTTATAATTCTGCCATAATGTGACCGTAATACCGAATTGACACATTGACCGCTTAACAAGACACCTGTCACGTATTTAAGGCGCATTTGAGTAACTTACTTAACAGTGCAATGTATTCCATGTCAGTTTGAATCCCGGATTACCTGTAACAAACAATACTTTTTAAAATATGAAAGCGTATGTTTATTATATAAATACATGTTAGGTAATCCTTAGATCAATATTTAATCTTACCTTTAAATATTATTTCCTCTGCTGAATTTATTATGGCAGATTACACAACATTAAGTTACACAATCACTCATTATGTCTATGTGCATAAATAGTGAACACCCTAAACATGGTTACGTAGTAACTAGTATTTCATCTGTGTCCATAGTCCTTACAGAGTTTAAATAATTTTTGCTTCAAATCATAAATGTAAAAGATTGAAACTATACTAATTAAAAAGTTTATTCGTTGAAAATAGAATGATTAAGGTCCATAAGATATCCGCAACGCAGGCTTCGTCAATTGCGTACAAACAAACATACATCCCCCTTGAAACTATTGATGTTGTAGAAATAAGTCTTCCTTATTGCAAAACAAAACAAAAACAAACTTACTTTTTCATAGCAAAGAATCCAATGAGTTTTTATAGAAATATTCGGTTTAAATATACATGAAAGTTAGAAGTCCTTCTTTCCTTCAAATTCTAGAGGACTCTCTGCCAGCCGTGAAAGTCATGAATTTAACATAGTCCATATGTTTAACAATATTGTTTTCCCAAACGTGAAACCTGAAGCACATTAATTAAGCAAAAAGGGACGAAAGATATTCGCCACCTAAGGCTTAATTAACCTACTCTGCCTAATTTTAATTAAAGTACTGGCCAATTAATTTGAGGTCGGACTTTTTGCTGGAGCTAATGTTAAGTAGTTATCGATCTAGATTTTAATGACGTCACGGATGGGGTTAGGACTTAGGTCAGCCATGCTCTCATTACCCGGTTAACCCATCACGCGTCTTGGAGGCTGTGTGTGTGTGTGTGTGTGTGTGTGTGTGTGTGTGTGTGTGTGTGTGTGTGTGTGTGTGTGTGTGTGTGTGTGTGTGTGTGTGTGTGTGTGTGTGTGTGTGTGTGTGTGTGTGTGTGTGTGTGTATGTGTGTATGTGTGTGTGTTTTAAGTGGAGATAGTTGAAGGAATGGAGAGTGACATAGTATAGTGTTTATCCCCGAAATCATCCCCTAAGGGGGTGAAATGGGGGGGGGGTAAAAGTTTGTATGGAGCTGCTATATAAACGAGTTCCACGCGGACGGAGTCGCGGGTAGAAGCTAGTACTGACATAAATATTTACTGAGTTCTTGCTTAATGTCCGGGTCCATAGCGTTTTATCGTCTTCACCAAACAAAGCCTCTTAAATCAACCGAAGATATCCGCATGCAGCTCGACGCTTGGCCGTTTCACGAGATTTTACTGCGCTTCAATACGTTCATGGTCTTTCAAATTGCATACCTATTAATCTCAAAGTTCAAAGACATTGAAATGCAAATGGAATGCGAAAGTGATGCACGAAATTAGGACCTTGTTCATTGCCATTACGATGGTATAACTAACACAGCGAGTAGAAAAGAGATTTTTTCAGAAATACTGGCCATATAAGTTGAAACAAATTGATACAAGCTTAAAAAAAAAAAAAAAATATTTATCCTGACTACGAAGAACATACAGAAAAAAGAACGGGTTCTGTCAGCTGGAGCAGAATTTTGAATCGACGGATACCTCATTCATCAAAATCGGTATCGTATCTTGAGCACAGCGAACAGCCGTTAATACATAGACTGCTAAAATCATATAAGGTTGTCTGGAAGAGATCGCTTTTTAGCGATATGATCACCTGTTGTCTACCATTGTTTATGTCTAATTTAGCACTATTTTTTCAAGTGTCTGCTATGTCTGGTGAGCAATAAAGAATATTAGCATTGTATTGTATTGTATCATAATATCCCCTCGTTTTCTCTAACTTAGTCGGGCAAAACCACAGATCTATATCTATTATTATTATCTAATTTTATTATCTATCGTTATTATCTATTTTCTATTATTTCCTATGAAATAAGGAGATCGGACATGCCGCGCGATTTGTATTGAATATGCGTGTCGCAACTTCTTGAATTCGTGGTTTTATTTGAAATAAATAGTATTTATAGTACCTCTGAAAAGTGATCCATTGATGTGGAAATTAATCAAATCACTGCGATGTTTGCAAGTAATTATTGCACAACTCGGCATTTTGGCAATAAACTGAACTTTCGCGGTGGACAACGGACGGTAAATGTATAGCGGAGTATGCCCAATGAGCTGACATGTGCGACACAGCCGCCGGCGGCTTGTCCGCTCTATAGTATTTTATGCTCTGAGGGCAAAACTGACTAGTTACCTAGTTACCTAATTCGGCAAAACAATGCTCATAACCATGTTCGCAAGTGTGCACCTAACCATGTGTGGATGATTGTTACTGAATGCTTTATAGCATTAAGTTCGCCTTTTGTAATATAAGTTCTTCTTTTGTATAAGAGATTAAATAATAAAAAATCTTAGAAATTAGATATTTAAATCATTAAAACCCATTCAGTTAGGGTGTCAATATCACCAAACGTTTGGTCTGATTGATGAAATGCGGGTTTAGTATATCACGTAGATTATTTAGACACTTCAAAAACATTAACTGGGCTAAAATACAACCCGGGTAAAAAAAAACTAAAATGGAACTTTTGTCAAACCAAAATGTATATTTATGAACCCATAAATTCCAGACGGGAAAAACAAACACTCCATTTTCTGTCACTAAGCGATTACTATAACAATAAATTGATGGAGCATTATAATACCGATATGGACTTAAAAAGTCTAAAACCGTTCGCCGCCGGGGCCACAGCACAAATTGGCGTTGCATTTTTCATGATTCAGAAGTATCGGCTATGAATCGCTGATTTCATTATCTTAATAGGCGTCTCTTTCGATGATGGGTAGTGATTTAGGTTAAAATATTTAATAATCACGTTATATGTATAAAATGTAGCCCGTAATAGGAGTAAAAGGAGTAGAAAATATTTTATTAGTACAACTGTATAAATTTAATTCATGCATAAAGTAAATAAACAACTAAAAATAAATAAATATTTGCGGACAGTCTTACACAAATTAGTCCCAAACTAAGCAAAGCTTGTACTGTGGGTAATGAATTACGATAAACATACTTATGTATATACATAGAAACCATCCATGACTCAGGAACAAATATTCGTGCTCATCACACAAATAAAAATGCCCTTACCAGGATTCGAAACCGGGACCTCTAGCTTCGTAGGCAGGGCTACGACCAACTATGCTAAACCGTTCGTCAAGCCGTTGAATATGAAGGACATCAAATACAAAATATTTGCTTCATATTTTCACATGCATTGTAGAACTAAATTAAAACTTTATATCATATTGTTTAAGACATATAATAGAGTATATTAAAATTGTCAGTAAATTAAGAAAGTTTCTAGATATTTGCACAGGAATTCCATTAAGGAGCCGCGGCCGGGAGCGTTAATGGGCGAAGAAAAAAACTTCGTCCATAATCATGACTACTACGCTTTTAATTGATAAATCGATTAGGAACATTTTATTCACGGTGCTGTGCGTGTGGTAAAAAAAGTATTAACACATTCACTGCCAATAATCGCTACGCGCTACGCTCGTAGCCGATCCTGTGGTTAATCTAATATCTAGCGTAAAGCTACTACGGCGTAGGCGCCCGCGAGGCAAGTTCCTGGTAGTAAAAGTTCCTGGCATGCGTCAAATGCACTACGAGTTTTTGCTACGATTAAGCTTTAACTACTTAGCGAGGAAACGGGATCGGCTACGCGCGTAGCTTAGCAGTGAATGACACATTCATTGCCCAGAATCGCTACGCGCTACGCTCGTAGCCGATCCCGTGGTTTTCCTCGTATGTAGCGGAAAGCGACTACGGCGGTCTGACGCATATGTGTCGTCATGGGCCCTGAATGGGTTAACACGAATACGCGGGGTCAACTTTCGGTGTGTGCGGTAATTTTTATAAGTTTCTGTGTGCTGTAGAGTACTTAATTTACTATTACATGTAAAATTGATAGTTGGCTTTGTAGCTTCCTTAAATTGGCTCTAGAACTATTTTACAATTTGAAGTTTGGTGGTAAATTAGCCTGAAAGTATTTAGAGATAATACATATTTTATGATATTATAATATATGGATTTTTTCTATGTATTTAAGTATGAATATCGTTATAAGTTTATCTATATAAGTATGCTAAACTTAAGTAGCAGTAGGCGGGGCACATAGCACGTAGAACCGATGGCCGTTGGGGCGGAAAGGTTCTAGAGTGGCGACCACGTACCGGAAGGCGCGGCGTGGGTAGGCCCTCCACAAGGTGGACTGATGACCCGGTAAAGGTTGCTGGAGTCCGCTGGATGCGGGTGGCGCAGGGCCGGTCGCTTTGGCACTCATTGGGAAAGGGCCTATTTCCAGCAGTGGACGTCTTTTCGCTGATAGAAGAATGAATATCGTTGTCTGGTACCCATAGAACCTACTCACTACATAACTGCCATAAAATTGCAGGAAAAGCATTTCCAGTCCATTTTCCACTAGAAACTCCAACTTTATCAAACAATTCAAGAAACCACAAAGCAATTTCATAGGCACTCGCCTGCGATGTATGAAAAGTATGCATTTTTCATGAGATCGATGCAGCATTATGCAATAAGCGATGGAGTGTTAATGACTGACACTGCAATTTTCAACTGGGAATAATGTTTTCACATCTCATGCTTGCAAAGTCGGCCTTTCTGCTAGTTATATAGTTTTTAAAACCAGCTTAGCAGCCACACGCACAATAAACTTGTTTTTTATCGGCGTACAATATCAGTTCTTTGCTTTCCGCGTCGAGACGCTAGATTTTTGGAGTGGGGACGCGCTGGACCTCCACAGGGAACTCAGCAAAAGGTTGAGAAAGGCAACAGGCGACCCACGCGCCGGCAGCTTTCTCGCGCAAAGAATCGCTATCGCAGTTCAGCGTGCGAACGCTGTCTGCGTGATGGGCACCCTGCCAAGAGGCCCAGGGGCCGTAAACAAGGTTACAATTGACAAGCGCTAACGCCAATAGAAAATAATAAAATGTAGGGGAATGACAGATGCCGACGAAACACTTTTCGTTAACATCTGTCATTCCCATACATTTTATAAGTTTTCTATTGGCGTTAGCGCTTGTCGATTGTAACCTTGTCTAGGCCCCCTGGTCTTTTATTTATTATTTTTTTCTGAGTTGAAGGTTTAGTTATTTCAATTAAATAGTAGTTTTAGTCTTGCATTTAGGTACACTTTCATTATCTATGTATTTATCAATAAATCAAATTATGATGTTATTCATTTGATTTTCTTTAATCAAATTCACATCCACGTTACCTATTAATAAATGCATCAAAACTAGATGCCTTAATAACACTTCAATGCCGTTAAGGGTCTCGTTCTTTTAACACTTTCGCAACCAAGAACCCGCCTAGCGGGCGCCTACGCCGTAGTCGCTTTCCGCTACATACGAGGAAAAGTACAGGATCGGCTACGAGCGTAGCGCGTAGCGATTCTTGGTAGCGAAAGTGTTAAGGGGCTACCCGAGGTTTCCATCGATTTTTGACAAGTTTTGAATCGTATCTCCTACTTTTGCACTACAGATAGAAGTATAAATCTAACGGTTATCGGTTCTTCAATCTTTTATCTCCATTTTGGTCTACCGGATTTTGAAACAAATGAATACTTAATTTTGTATGATCTTTTTAAACATTGTCTAAAATAACACTTATTTTGTATCTCTATTGACGTGAATGATCTAACACACAAAATCTACATATTTGGGTTCGTCTGTGACGTCCCTAAAAACTGGTCTAGGGTTTTCATTTTAAACCAATTAACATAAAAGTTATGGCCAGAAACCGGTTTTTTGGCCTAATATTGTTCAACTTTGATGCCAAATATCTCTAAAACAATGAAATTTGAAGTAATTATGGGATACTATATTGCTTAAAACCGTTGTTGTTAACATAATAAGCTACAAAAAACCTGAGAAAACTAAGAGATTCAGATCGAAGGTACGATCCCAGACGCCAATTATGGGAGCCCCTTAAAGCAGCTTTTCTTATTTTTTCCTTGTAACATAAGGCGGGGGCGTGACTTAGTAACTAGCAGGTTAACGAAACAAAATGTGAATCGACTTGGTTCATTACTAAATTGGATAGTGCGGACTTTTGCTAACTTCATAAGACTAATTAAGTATTAACACATCCACCCAAATTTGGACTTTATTGTGCACGCAGTAAAGTCCATTAGCTGCTGCATAATTATACTAGTTACGAGATTGTGTAAATGTCACGTTGATATGTATTCATATGACCGCAATAGAAGGGTCTAGAGAACTGGAGCAAAAACATCATTTGCGGCCTCGGGCAAAGATATGTAGATAAAAGACTTTTTTGTGCCCGATGTGTTATTAAAGTTCAAAAGTGATCTTTGCAAGACCATCGTACGTCCTTATATATTGAAGGTCACATTATATTATGGTGCATTAGTCTTTAATGTGATCTTTGAAAATCGTAAAAAGTCTGCCGAGCTTCAACTTAATCGAATTACTCCATTTTGGAGCAAATAGGCTTGATTCCTTTTGTTTTACCATACATTTCGAAAAGGTCGGCTCAAATGTTTATATGGGAGTAACTGCAAAACATAGTATATTAATAGACAAAACATTGAGTCAAAAACGGACCACGCTGGTGATAGCTGAAACTGGCTCATACTATCATAAAAGTATGGCGTCACAGTTTTCTATTTCTGCTAGCTTAATCGTTGTAAAGTCAAGTGTAAAGATATGGGTGCACAAAAGTCATCATAAAGTCCCCATACCTCTTAAGTCAGCGGATTAAGGCTTTAGTAGAGGCTAAAAGCAACGCAATATTCTACAAAAAACTGAAGACAATGTTAATTGACCTAGCGTGTTACACGGTCTCAGAGTTTATGCAAACGACCAACCCGTTGACCCTAACGCATCAAACACCGGTTAAGTGAGTACTTACCAAATATTTTAATCATAATCATAATCATCATTTATTGCATCCATGGTACATTATAGATAGGTCTTACATAGTTTTAGGATTCACATGGACCCTGATAGGGCACAGCAATATTAGGTAGTCTTAAATCTATTTGAATTAATAATAAATAAATGTTAGCGCGGGTTACCAATACAATACATTAATTACATCGAGATTATTTTTTTTTGATATTTTATGTCACACACGTAAGAGAGTAACTTGTAAGTAAAATATATTGAATGAATAATGAAACAACGTCGATAATTGTATCATATGTCAATAGGTATTATAATTATTAGGTAGTTCGTTTACATTGTACTCGTATCGTCAAAAAAATCTTTCAGATTATAGTAACACTTATGAACTAAGTAGTCCTTTAACCGTCGATTGAACTGTTTTTCAGTCTCTTCTTGTTTTATATCGTCACTTATTTTATTAAATATACTTACTGCCATAACAGTTGGACTTGTCTTATGTAATTTAAGGTTTGAGCGGGATGCTGGCGCTAAATTGTTTTTAAACCTGGTTTGATACCGCCGCGGTTGGTCTACAAGTTTTGGGAAAAATTGCGGATATTTCCTCACAAACTTACATATTTCAAAAATATATATGGATGTTAATGTCAGAATTTGGTACTCGATGAAGTAAGGTCTACAGCTATCTATGTTTTTTATGTTGGCTAATATTCGTACACATTTTTTTTGTAAAATGAATAGGTCATTTATGTCTGTACTATTGCCCCAAAGAATGACACCATACTTAAGCCATGAAAAGGCATACGCGTAGTAAGCTGTCAGGGCACACTGAAAATTTGTATATTTTTTTAATTCTATTCTATGAACTGTGTGTACCTATTTAAAATGTGACCTGTAAATATGTTTATACTATTTATGAATAAATGATCTGAATCTGAGTACTTATTTATGAGAAGATGTTACCGATACATATTTTTGCACTTGACTGTACATGAAAGATCGAGAAAATTCCAACATGAAATACTGCTTACAGTCGTCATTTTTATTTTTATTAAAGTTGTATCCTCGTATGGTAGCTTAAATTTTACTATAACTCTTAGGACGAAAAAAATAACACCATCATCATCCTCCTAGCATTATTGCCGGTTGTGCCTTGAAGAAGCCAGAGGTCTTTGACATGTAATCCCAAGTTTTGGCATGGGCACTAGTTTTACGAAAGCAACTGCCATGCGACCTTACGACCCGGAGGGAAAACTGCGAGTAGGCCGGTTTCCTCGTGATGTTTTCCTTCAAAAGATAAACGGTAAATAATCCCAACTTAAGTTCTGAAAAACTCGTTGGTGCAAGCCGAGATTCAAACCCACGACCGCCGCTTGACAGTCGCATGACTGAACCACTAGGCTACCGTAGCTTAACAATAATTTAAAAAAAAACTAATTTTCTAGTTTCATATTTATTTATGACTAGCTTCTGCCTATACAAACTTCCATTCCCCCTTTTTAGGGAAGTGGGGGGGTTAGAAAGAGACAAAATGTAGCCGACGTCACTATCCATCCCTTCAACTATCTCCACTTAAAAATCACGTCAATTCGTCGCTCCGTTTTGCCTCGAAAGACGGACAAACAAACACACACATACACTTTCCCATTAATAATAATAATATGGATTTTGATTATATGTATTTGTAACTAAAACTTCAGTGCAACAATTTGTTGGTTTACTCTACCATCCATACTATCCATAATTATAGTATCACATATCAATTTTAACAAGAGGAAACTTCCGATAAGGGCTCCCTTTTCCATTCAGACGGTTGGAACACTAACTAATTCAAACTGATAGCAATTGTCAGATTGCCCACTCAGTTAGTCAGCGAGTTTCTATAGATAGACTGGAACTATTTATAGTTTACCAAGCAAGTTAGTTATATTACGCATCTGACCTAAATACCCTTGTCTTACCCGACATACCCCAATACGACGGAGATTGATTGGCTCGGCTGACATGTGACGTCATATGGCAGCAATATTTCAACGCTTGCATTGTTGTAGTTACATACCGATGCCTACCCAAGCGTAAGGTGTTATATATGGAGACCATTAGTCAAAATTTATTGCCATGTTTTTTAAAGCCTGTTAGACTAGTAGCTCTGTAAGCTGTAGAACAGGCAGATCTGTTTTTTTTTTCAAACAACTGAATTGACAATAAAATTCCATTTGATGAATGCACTGAAAAACGAAATTTCATGAAAATCGGTTGAGAAATGCGGCCTGTAGAGAAGAGCAGCCGAAAAGACGCGTGAAATGCGAAAGAATTTTTGCCCAAGGTGAAAAGGATCGTTCGCTTTGCTTGCTCCATTTAAATAATTACTTGAATGGATGGTGAATGGTACTAGCAGCTGTTAGATGATAAACAAAGAACGATCGAAAGTGGTTTAACTTGTTTTGGAATGGCGAACGAGTAGCGGAGGAGTGTGACAGTTGAGTCGAGAGAGGGAAGACATTTAGATATGTAAATATTTACAAAATTAAATAGAAGAAGAAGTTTCCCAGTTCTTTCATTCCTTTTTTGTGCCGCCTTCTCATCCAAATTAATTTCACCGGTCACTAAGTAAAGAACATTGAAATTCAATTAACGAAGTAGATTTTTAGTGAATATATGTGCAATTCCTTCTTATCAATGAGAGGAGGTCTATGCTCAAAATATTATAACCTAAATTTTGGAATACCAAAAATATATAAAACGCGCTAGCAACGCTTGAGCTCATGACTAGGAACTTTAAATATATTAGTTACCCGTTTTCATTATATTTTAACTGATTCTCACTGGAGTTTTCTATATAATATAACCAAAAAAATGTCACGCTATAAATTCCTAGAGGTAACATTCGGTAAAATCAAATTGACTCCATGTGAAACAATTTCATGAATATTCAAGCTATATTCGCTCGCAATATATTTAGTATTTTATTTTATCATTGGGCATTGTCATTGTAGTATTATCGTTGTAGTTTATTGTAGAAGTATTGTTAATACAGAGTATTAATGCAAAAAAATGGGATGGGTACTTATAAATCATCACGCACGAGTTATAAATCGATTTACAAGCACATTTTCATGTGCCTCGTCAATGTGTTAAAATGTATGTAACTTGATACTGTACTTAACACATTCACTGCCAAGAATCGTTACGCGCTATTCTCGTAGCCGATCCCGTGGTTTTCCTCGTATGTAGCGGAAAGCGTCTACGGCGTAGGCACCCGTGGAGCGGGTTCCTGGCAGTCACAGTGTTAAGTAGGCCAGGCCCCATTTAGCCTGCCTGATGGTAAGAAGATACTGTAGCTTATGGACACCTGCGAGAAAGCTTATTACAATTAACATTACTGTCAACACACCGCATCTTAGGAAGCTCTGGCGACCTTAAGGCGGGGTCGCACGGCCCGTGTTATTTATGAAAGGCCAGGCCGGATCGTGCCACGCCTGTGGATGACTGTGCCTGTGCTTAAGCCGGGGCCTGTCGGTCTGACCTGTTGCGATCTGACCTGTGAGAAAGCAGGTCGTGGGACACCGGCTTTACTCACCATCAGAAATATTATACAACAACAACACCACATATTTTACAGAACTTTAGTTATTTGTTTTTGTCGTTTTATGTAATTGACAATGTATGTTTAATACAATTAAAGACAACATACTCATAACATAACATACCTACAGAGCAAGTAGTAAGGATATCGTTTTTAGACCGACTGCAATTGCTGAAACGTGTATCAGAAATCCCCAATACACCTGGCAATAGTTAAATAGATTGGACCCCATTACTCCAAGTTTCTCCAACATCGGTACACCGACGTTCGGGCCTGGTACGTAATTAGATAATTGTATAGGAAGGTCCTTTATCATGAATAATGTAGTTCCTACAGGAACAGGTTTAAGTTCTTATGTAGTCACCAAAGTACCTGCAGGGTTATTTGTACCCTTTCGGATTAGGTATGAGGTAAAGTAATGAAGTTTAAGGGTTCGTGTGGGACTAAATTAAATGTTACTCCGACGTCCATCTCATCAGAAAGTCTGAGGCACGTGTCTGTGTTCAAGATGGATTATCTGGTCCTATTTGTGGTAGGAGGAATATTTAAATTATTCACGGGATAAAGGATAGTGAACAGCGTAGGAATTTTTGGATGACAGGGAGCGTATGCTGCAGGTCGATTTCGTAACGTACACTTACGTTAGAAGGGTAATCAGGTAACTTTGGGAACGTGCGATAGGTAGATCCAACTGTCATTTTTTCCACATACTAATTGACATAACCTATAGGTTGACCTAAATGTGACTTTTAGTACGGGAAAATTACAGTTCAATTGACCTAATTTTTTTACGAAGCCTATAGAGTGTCCCATTGCTGGGCAAAGGCCTCCCCTCTCGACTTCCACTCGTCCCGGATTTGAGAAATCTCTGGCCAATCGCTACAAAATGCGTCCAGGTCGTCCCGCCATCTCTGTCTCGGCCTGCCACGTCGCCGCCGCCCATCGTGTGGCAGTAACCTAATATGGGTTAGAAAAGTTACGTGATCATCCGTATGGTTGCTATATAACATATCTCTGTGGAAAAGACGTCTGTCACGCTCGCACTCTCATAATTGTCCGAACAAGAACGTGACGGATAATCACAGCCATGACTGATTAAATGGTAGCCATCATACTCATGTTGTCCTATGTAAGTACATAGGAGTATAAAGCTGGGTGGGCTTGCATTCGCGATATACGACAGACATTTCTCGATGTTATGTTACTGTCTCTCAAGATCAGAACTACAGATGTGAGCATTTTCCAAAATTGGGGAGGTACCCAGTTAGCGTAAGGCGTCAAATAAAAAGTAGTGCCTCACGTTCAAATTCATAACGTGTGATGCTAAATCGATAGTAAACCATCAAATTATTGTAATTGAGTGTAAATTATAAAATATAAAACATAATTAAAATCATAATAAAAAGATTAGAAAGAACCTTGAAAATTTAGAAAAAATGCATTTTTTTTATGATCCACGAGTAAATTCCAAGCTACCAATAGAATCCTGACGCTTTCATAGAAACACAATTTTTTGACAATTATGTACTTAAACGGAGTTGGGCGGGACATATTTCCAGGCAGCGTGACGGTAGATGGACCAAAACGCTAACGGATTGGTGGCCATTTACAGGAATAAGAAGCGTCGGTCGTCCACCAGCACGATGGGTTGACGACATAAAAAAGACCGCGGGTCATTTCTGGATGACACTAGCACGGGACCGGGATAAGTGGCGTACTCGAAGAGAGGCTTATGCTCAGCAGTGGGCGATTGAAGGCTGAAAATGATGATGATGTACTCAAACGCAGTATTTCGCGAGCGAAACAAAAACTTACCTCATTTTCCATACAACGATTAGTACAAATGTCAGTCGTGACGTCATACCTGTGTCTATCAGTATGAAGCGTTTGGCGCTGCATCCAGCGACGTCAATCTTTGTCTCAAATTTTTGGGTATTAATGTTCTTTAATTTTAGTTGCTCCCATAAAAACATTCAAAAACATTCAAACATTCATTCATTCATTTTTTTCATTAAAAAATCTTAGTCATCCCCCCCATCCCCATTGAGCATAAAAAATATTTTTATCATTTCTTTTTATAAATGATATACATAAACACGTAACTTAAATGTAACACTAGTAAATTTTTACGTAAATGGGTAAGCAAGGACCTGAATCCTGGCCAGTTAGCCGTACAAAGTGAAGAAGTGTAAAAAATTACCTTAGGATTGTATGGTTGATTTATTAGTTTAATTGGGTACATGAGTATTTGAAAATCCCAATACATTTTCAAAGTTTTAAAGTGGGGATGCTGGTAATGAATCCACAACTAAGAGTGTAATAACTTGTCATCATCATCATAATCTTCATCATCATCATCGCATCCGAAAGACTTCCACTGCTAGACATAGGCCTCCCGCGCCACCCGCAACCAGCAGACCCACGCTGAGCCTTCCGGTACGTAGTCGCCACTCGAAAACCTTTCCGCCCCAACGGCTATCAGTTCTACATTGCCCCGCCCTTAATATAATTGTTTGAACGTATCTATTTACAACTCGCTTCCACGCACAAAAAGTGCGTTTAATATAGTTTTAGAGGAGTTGATTTGACATAGCTAACTTTGTGGAAGCTTGAGGCCGAATACATGAAAACGATAACATTTATTATATTTTTTCTACGTCCATCGATTTTACGGATTCCGACTCCATTCGTTTACAAATCAAAGTACATATAGTTACCCATGAGTACAGCAGAAGATTTTTATTGGACGTGTGGAAAACTAGAGACGCCTCGACGGACACGACAGCCTTTGACAAAGGGAAGTGCAGTGGGCACTTCGACCGGCTACGCAAATATTCAATTCAGATGAAAGCTATTGGTTATTTACTTCGTTTCTGCATCCAGAAGTGTCAAGCGAATGTTTAGTCACGGAGTTTGCATTACTGGAGGAAATATGTTTGAAAATATCAAAAGCCGTTTGAAGATATTTAGAGAAAATGACTTCTTTATCATTCATTATTCCACTGATATATAAAGTTACAGTTTATCTTTCGTCCGCGCATATTTACGTAGTAAACCGATCTGTAAAGCACGTCCACGAATCGACATATATCAAGGTATGAGAAAATAAAATTATTCCTACATTTTTGAATGACGAAAAACTACTCTTTCTAAAATGTTGTAATGAATATATTTCCGCACATTGAAACACGTGGATGAGTGCAGGTAACATTGGATTTACGACAGTAAAACAGATTATGTGAAAAGATTCTGATGCCCTGGTAAAGGTCGCGGCAGTCCGCTGGATACGGGCGGCGCAGGATAGGTTATTGTGGCACACTTTGAGTGAGGCCTATGTCCAGCAGTGGACGTCTATCGGCCACTATGATATTCATCATCGTCCTAGCGTTATTTCCGGTAATGCCCCTAAAGGAGCCCGGGGTCCGCTTTGACACCTAATCCTAAGATTTGGCATAGGCACTCGTTTTTACTTAAGTTGTTTGGAGGACTTAAGTACGATGCTCGATGACCTCAGATAGATAGATAGATAGATAGATAGATATAATTTATTGTCAAAACTGTGTACATTAGATCATATGTCATACATTAAAAGGTATCAACAGTTTGCTCTTATTGATCTTAAAATTAAACTTAATCATTTATAGATCAGTAAAGCTTCCGAGCGAGTGGGTCTAAGAATGTACATGAATAAGACGAAGATCATGTCAAATGCCCATGTAGTACCAACTCCCATTACAATCGGACACTTTATGCTCGAAGTTGTAGACGATTATGTATACCTAGGACAGACTATCCAGTTAGGTTAGGTTAGGTTAGGTCCAACTTCGAGAAAGAGGTCAATCGTCGAATCCGACTCGGCTGGGCAGCGTTCGGGAAGCTACGGCACATCTTTTCGTCCAATATTCCGCAGTGTCTCAAGACGAGAGTCTTTGACCAGTGTGTGTTGCCAGTGATGACATATGGCACTGAAACGTGGTCGCTTACTATGGGCCTGATAAGGAAGCACAAAGTCACCCAAAGGGCAATGGAGAGGGCCATGTTGGGAGTTTCTCTGCGTGATCGCATCAGAAATGAGGCTACCCGCAGCAGAACCAAGGTAACCGATATAGCCCTCCGAATCGCTAAACTTAAGTGGCAGTGGGCAGGGTACATAGCACGTAGAACCGATGACCGTTGGGGCGAAAAGGTTCTCGTGTGGCGACCGCGTACCGGAAGGCGCAGCGTAGGTAGGCCCCCCACAAGGTGGACTGATGACCTGGTAAAGGTTGCGGGAGTCCACTGGCTGCGGGTGGCGCAGGACCGGTCACTTTGGCATTCTTTGGGGGAGGCCTATGTCCAGCATTGGACGTCTTTCGGCTGATATCATGATGATGATGATGACTAGTTTTTATGAAAGCCACTGCCATCTGACCTTCCAAACCACAGGGAAAACTAGACCTTATTGACCGGTATCCTCACGATGTTTACCTTCACCGAAAAGCTAACGGTAAATATTCCGTAGGTACATAAGTTCCGAAGATTCCGTTCCGGGATTCGAAATCACGACCGCCGCTTGACAGCCGCATGCCTGAACCACTAGGCTACCGTAGCTCTTTCTGGCCACTATGATATTGATAATGATAAAAAGATTCTAGGCATTATTTTTGTATACTTATGTATGTATTTTTGTATAAGTATGCAATAAAATGACAATTTGAGGACAACAGCCCAACAAACATATTCATCATATTAAGAAGAATTGTTTTTGTTTTCACACGACGTAAGTAAGCGCGAAAGTAAATACCCATTTCATCTCCGCGCGCATTTCGACACAAAGATAAAAGTGTATTTGTGGAAAAGGCTCGTGTGAGATAAAAAGCCTCCGGTAACTGTTTCGAGAGAGTAAACAGGCGGGGACACTCGACGCAGATTGGATTCGATTCGGGAACACTTTACCAGCTTGTTTCTAGTTAGTTGAATGGTTAAATCGGAATTTTACCTGTGTCCGATGGATAGGGTTGTTGAGTGTTAGTCAAATCAGCATCTTTCAATGAAACGTCAAAAACACTTTTTTACTATAAGGTATCGGCAGGAAAGTTGAGGCCAATAACACCTACAGTTGCGTAGAGTACGAATTGCAAAAAAGGTAGTGAATGAACGAATGAGTGAATGTAATTTTGCTTTAACATTCCTCCCCGTAAACGTGTCACGCCATACCTCAATCAGCACAAACTTTTATAAATATCCACACGTCGGAGACGGCATCTAGCCATTCTCAATATGCTTGGCGTTCAGAATCGCCAGCTGCCTTCGTACTTGTATGATAAGCTAACCCTGACCGCGTAACTCCAGATCTCCGAAGGATCTCTCGAAAGTTAGGTCTGGCTGACCTGCCCCCGACACCACTCCGTCTCATTTTGTGGCAACTTCCACCAAGCGCCACCAAGTGTTGGAACAACCTGCCTCCGCCACTCCGTGGGCTTAAAATGATTAATGGGTTTAAATTTAATTGTAGGCTTAATTTTTTTAAGCATTCAAATAGAGGAAGTTAAATAAATATCTTTATATACGTGTGCTTCGTGTATGTCCAATACGCTCTCACTCCATTTGCTTTGTTAAAGACTAGCATTCAATTCAAAATTCAAGTCTCCTTTTCGTTCGTACTTCTTAACTCAGTCGGAAATGCAACATGACGGTACGTGTGAATAATTTATTTATTTGTTGTGCTGCCATACGGCAGGAACGATTTTAAGTGTCTCTGTCTTTCTTTATTGTTTGTACATACCGCCTGTTAAGTAATGTTTATTTGCTTTAAAAAAAATCTCATAAAAAAAATGATGAAGTCAGCAAATGAATAACAGGCTGAGGAGACACTATACTGACGCAAGCGAATCTTTTTAAATTCCAATGATGAACCTTTGTAATTAACATTATACTTAATAATAATATTGCTCTACAATACCGCACCGCAATTTATAAACGTACAAAAAAATCGTCGATGTCTTCTTATACTAAAGTCTGTTCATACAGCCAATAGGGATGTAGATACCAAATAAAATGAACAATAATGATCCTTTTCCGCAAAACGCCCCTTCATATGAAACAATTGTCATTTACTATGACGCTCGAGTATCGTGACATCATGATCTGCTGTGTTTTCTCTCTCTAACAAGCATTAAAACGGTTGTAGCTTCGTATTTTTAGAGACATTTTCGTTAGCATATTTTTTTGTCTTCTCTCTTTTGAAGTAATAATAAATTTTGAGTCTGCAACCCTATTATGACCCGAACCTCACATGTCACAGTCTGGGCACACAACAGACGTGCATATGCATACAAATCGGGAAAATAAAACTTAGTGATGTACCACACTGTCCGTGATAAAGGAAAATTTCTGGCGGCAACCTTTAATTTTGCCGGCAACAAAGAGAATATTGTCCAGAACTTTAAAACCAACAGGCATCGGCTATAGTATATTTTTAACAAACTTCAAAAGAGGAGATTTATTTTACGAGTATATGTATGTTCCCCGACCACTCAACGATGCCTGCACAAATTTGTTATTTTATGAATTTATTTGAAAGTGTAATTTTTCTACGTGGCCCCATGGTCATCAAGTCAGGATCTGAAGGATCAGGAGGGTAATCCTCAAATCTTTATAAATTCAAATTCAAATAATTTATTCGTAAAACACAGGTATAAACAGGTATGGTAGGATATTAAAAAACAAGTCTCACTGTGTTTTGCCACAAGACACAAAAAATTCGCCAAATTTAAAATTTATAAAATTACGATTTCACTATTATCAAAATTATACATTATAGATTATTTAAAATTGGATTCTCAAATATCTAGAAAGTAAATAATATTATATGTAATAAATCGTAATTTTAAATTGCATGCGTAATTAGAAAATGTCATGATTAATTGGTAAATAAGTCAAAAACAGAATAAAAAAAGCGGTCTAGTACTGAATTGAAGGCGCTTAAAACTTGATTTTTAACCCCGGCGCAAAAAGAGGGTTATAAGTTTAACGTGTCTGTCTGTGTAGGTATCTGTGTGTGGTATCGTAGCTCCCAAACGGATAAAACGATTATCGTTCAGTTTTTTTTGTCATAGATAATTTTATCTCGAATGTTCTTAGCCATGTTTCATAAAAGTTCAGCCGTTTTTGATATATTGGAATTTGGAATGAAAATGTCGGGGTTTTCTCAACCTTTCTAAGTTGTGGTTATTAAAGTGCTGAAAAAAGCGAATTATTTGAAACTGTTAATTAATATGCTTACCTGCGTCGCATCTGAGCGTAAAGTAATAATTGAAATGAAATGAAATGAAATGAAATGAAATGAAATGATTTATTCATGTATGTGGGACATGGGTTACAATTTGCAGTTCTAGTTGCATTACCTCTGGTGGACTCAGCATACCCTACCTTTTCAGGTGTACATACGTCTAATTCTACTTATATATTATTAAAACAAATGTCATGAAAGAAATTACGATTAAAAAGGTAAAAGTTAAAAGCAATGTCAAAAAAAAAGATTACAAATCAAAATAAAAACAAAACAGAAATAAATGTCAGGAAAGAGATTACACTTAAAATTAATCATTCAGAAAGTCATTGATATTATAATAACATTTATATATGAGTAGATTCTTAACTAAATTCTTAAATAACTTTAATTTCTGACACTTAAAAGTATCGGGTATCTTATTGTAAATTGTGATACACATTATATAAGAATTTTTTGAGGTAAGTCCTCGATCCTCCTAATTATCGTCAGGTACGTGTGCATAAAGTCCCACTTCCTGAACTCGTAAAATGTTGTATCTACTCACCACGGGTTGTAATAAAGAAAGAAGATCGCAAATTGATCGGCATTGTTGCGGCTTGGACTTGGCTTGCGATCTGGGTCATTCTTTGTTAGTGATGTACTATACTAAAGTGAACTTTAATAAACATTTATTTACTGTAGTTTGGGACACCAAATGTACCTTTATCATTTGATAATGATTGTTTGTACGCCTCATGGCCAGAACATAGTGATTCTATAACAGATACTGGTAACACCAATATACTTATCTCTATATGCCTGTTTTACAAACAAATGAATGAATTTTGAATGATTTCGACCATTTATTTGTCATCTCAGATTAGGGATTTTTACAATATGAATATGAAATATAAACACATAAAAAACCTAACATAGGAAGCCGCTGCGCCGGCAGAGAGAGAGAGGGCTTAAGCTACTGGTGGCGGCGGTAAGCAAGAGTACCATTTTGACCTATTATTATTATGATAAAAGTCACACACGCAATGGCGATATTGCCGGTGGCAATATTCCCGGAAAACACGTGGGTAAAGCCGTGCCCGACACTCCGCATTCAAATATTTTATTCAGGGCGTGTAAATGTATTCTTTTATGGGGTGGATTGATCGTTGCTTCCGGATAACTTCTTAGGAAGAGATTTTATTATATCTGCCGTATTTGTTATGTTTGCATAAGCTTATGTAGCAATACACTTTTTTAGCTTAAAACATATCCAGAGTTTTACCATCAGGCGGGCCGTATGCTTATTTACCGCCGATGTCTTTTTACTTTGCAAGTAGTAGTAAATATTAAGCTATGTACATACCGTATGAGATAAAATTGCAGTTGTGCGTTTATTCAAAAAGTTTAAAATGTACTGTATTCCAAATATCTTTTAACCTCGTTGAAACTGATCAGAGGCCTAAAGCGAATCGTTCGTGTATCTCCCTCTCTGTCGCGCGATTTAGCAAGTGTGATAGAGAGAGAGAGAGAGAGAGAGAGGTACACGAACAAACTTTGTTTTTGTTTTCCGGTAGGGATAAGGCTGGTTTACGCTTGCGAGCGGCTCAAATTCGTTCCATGAAGAGTAGGTATCTACCTATGTTAACTTATTTATAAAATGATTAAGGTAAGGCATTCGTTGAACTTAAACTTCAATGACGTAATGAGAATTAAATCCAACCCCGTGATTGCCCCGAGGCTATCACAACTGATGCTGAGGAGACGTGTGACGACAAAATCGACTAGCCTCTTTCTATAGCTTACAGTGCGAGTGGGACAAGAGACACTGAGACGCTTGCGACGCAATTTAACAGCTAAGTAGTTGTACTAAACCCACCCACAAAAAAACCTGTGAAACAGCATGGGTATATTCGGTGTACACTATTAAACCTTTCCAATACAACGTGATTTTTCATTTGTTATATATCTCAAGTTGAAGTATGTAAAGGGAATTTTACGCCTTCGCAATGGCCAAATAGATGAAATACTTCGATGTGGCAAGCGACAGGAATATTTCTTTGAATTTGACAGCCAATGAAAAGAGCTTCGGGCAAGTATCGTGCCAGAGTAGATATTGAGAATCAAGTCAAAGATTGAAGCGTCTATATAAAATAAATGTTCAATGGTAATAGTAAAAAAAAACCAGATTCACTTTTTGAAAAACCTTTTAAACCAGTAGAACATGTGTACACAGGCCCGCACATCCGTACATACACGCACGCGTGCACGCACGAACGCTCGCAGAAACGCTTTTACCTTCAACACAGGGCTTCCTCGCTACAGACCTTTGTCTTACATTTTTAGGGATCCGCATCTCAAAAGGGAAAAAACGGAATCCTTATTGGATCACTTTGTTGTCCGTCTGTCTATCAAGACCCCTCTAGAGATCAGAGACCTGTCTATAGGTACCTATCTTGGGAAAGCGTGGAGGTATCGAGTTGAAATTTTAACCATACATTCATGTTTAGTTTGAAACTGTGAAAAAATTTAGAGTTTACGTAAAAAAAAAACGAATATTTCAACACTCTCAAGGGAATCAAAATTTATAGGGTTTACTTTCTAACATAGTTATGTTTGATAAGTAATATCGTCTTATACTAAAAGTACAGGAAAAATCTGAAAACTATACACATTTGTAATGAAATCATAAAAATATAGTCTTTATTTAAAGTACGTAGGTAATCAAGCATTGTACGGAACTCGTTACGTTCACTTTTACCTATGGCGTCCTTAATGCTACTGTTCTTACCTTATTATAGAATCGTAATTGATTGGTGAAATCCCCTTTAATGGCAAAGTAAAATAATAGGTGGAAGATTTTTTTGCACCTCAGTCAATATGTAGATACGTGTAAAGCACATGATTTGGA
Organism: Epinotia demarniana; assembly: GCA_945867215.1. Taxonomy (NCBI): domain Eukaryota; kingdom Metazoa; phylum Arthropoda; class Insecta; order Lepidoptera; family Tortricidae; genus Epinotia; species Epinotia demarniana. The sequence continues at coordinate 23,337,208 of OX244271.1, read as the reverse complement.
CCATGGCTATTACAGCTACTCCGGAATTCGTAAAATATCCGCCGATAAAACTGGCTGGTTGAAAAACGTAGACGAGTACGTGTTTGAAGCCACTAATCAAGTTTAGTTTACACTTGAGGATACTCGTATCTCATGGAATTGAATTATAACAAATTGTATTTCAAAGGGTCGAGATGACATGTCAAAACTAGCGCGTGAAACACATTCAAATGAGATCGATGTAAAAGAGATGAACCAATTTGAGGCCCTGCTAAATTTGCTCGATGTCTACCAAGTGAGGACGGACAAATGCGTGCTACAAGATAGAACGGGTTAAGGCTATGAATGACCTCCGAATTTATATCCCTGTCTTGCTCTATCTTCTAGCTTTGCAGTACGCCATGCAAGATCGTCTAAATAGAGATGCTTACCTGATAACTAGTCAAATCAGCAAGTTATATAAAAACGCTACGTTACAAATTTGAACAAACAGGAACATGTGACGTAATGATTTTCTCCGGTCAAACAACGTCCATTTTTTACATTGGTTGACTTTTATTGGTTTAGTAATGTAAGTATAATTAATGTATGTTCCCAATAGAACTACCGTATTCGCCCTCTGAAGGAATTTGACACACGTCCAAACTCCAAAACAGTGGTTAACATTAAATCAGTGAAACCCAACAAGCAGTGTTGACCGGATTAATCACTAATTTTGTTCGTATCCAATTATATTCTATTGACTAAACTGGTAATCCAATTCGATGGTTCACTGTTAAAATAATACCGCAAATGTTAGTTTAATCACAAGGTAACTTTACTAATTGTACCTTTCTCAACAATCAGTAATTTAACGGCAGTCTACTTCATAAGGCTGAAATGATGATGATGATAATGATTCTTTTGGATGTGGAATTTCGAATCGATTGATATTTTATTCATTAAAATGTACAATGAAATGACTGTTGCAGCAGACTGCTTACTTGTTTTATTGCTACATAACACATATATTTTTTATTTGTATAAGTTTGTGTTCATTGTAATAATAGTACTTTAACGCATGGTTATTACACTTATTACCACATTTTATTTGGTGTTTTTTATTACGTACTGAGACGATCGCATGTTTCAGTGTTGCCTGCAAATGAATTCCTATTGACAACGATTCTGATGTTACCCGCTAGTTTTTACTTAAGTTCACCTTTGTAATTTTTAGACATACAGTGCCTAAAAATTATAAAATTGTTTAGTTTAATTCTAGTTCTATTTATTTTTGGGGCTCTCAATGAAAACCAGCGTCACGTCCCCCGTGACAACACGCTGAGTGAGGGTCCCGTTTAGCACAATATATCTTTCCCGTTCACGGGACAATGATGTCCCGGACCTTTAGGAGGCGTGCGTGGAGCTAGGTACCTACAAAGTACCAACTGAGCCAACACGTAGAGGCCCTTTTGACAATGACTGTAGAGAGGTGGCACTGGACTTTAAACATATAGCCAACTCGCCACTTTAGGTGTCCACATCTACCCTCGAGCAACAGCTCTTGCGACAGAGTGGAGACTCTGGACGGCCAATAAAGGCAAGCCAGAGGCGGAGGGCCTGTCCAACCAACCACCCGATCGGCTCAGCCTGACCACAGGACACCCCCAGGAGCACTCAGGTACGTAGGGTCGCTACTCCCTAATAGCCCGCCACAAGCTGCCTTACGTTCACTGATTGCACCAGAAATATGGTGGGCGATGGCGTCACATCCCTACGCCTGCACAATATATTATTATTATTATTTGTTTATTGACAATTAGTACATTACGTAACTAGGGCGGTTAATTCGTGAATGCCCCAGATCGCAGGTGTTTGTGGCGCGAACCGAAGGTGAGGGCCATAAATATGCGCTCTGGGGCTTTGCGAATTAGCGCCCGTGTTGAGTACAAAATTTTACCTGGCCACAATGCAAGTTTTCCCGTACGCGCAGCGTGCAGTAAAACTCGTATTATGGCCAGGTATTACGTAAATACATTTACGTGACGTATAAGGTTACCATTTTGGTTGTATTTTCTTTTCCGTATTTTGTGTGCTAAATAAATGAATTCTTATTCTTAAAATTAAACATAGACGGCAAAACCCATATCCTTTCCTTTCGGAAAAAACCCACCCATTGACAGCATTGCGACACGTACTGAAGAGTTTTGTACAATTTAGTTGGAACATGCTAAAATGTACGTTCCATCTTTTTCTTCTTGCTCTAAGTAGGATACACTAGCAATAACTAAAGAATTACAACAACTTTAGTATTACCCAAATATTGTATTTGTAAATAGGACATGAGTCAGTGTCCTGCGATTGAGCGACGTAAGTAGCCAGGAGGCTCTCACAGCAACGTTTGGTGCGGCCTTTCTTGTGAGGGACCTGTTGAGGCCATGAAAACAGCGGGTTAATTTCTAATATTCAATTATTCACAGCGAAAGAAAAAAACAAAGAAGTCTAAGAATGTAATTGCACGTAATCCACGTTAACAAACTGACCCCGATCACCAACGGGAACCTAGCGGCAACTATTGTCAGAGCCCGGATTATTCACGGCAAAACAAAACACTATCGTAATCTAGCCAGTGGTAGAAACATTATTTTATCTATAACGATAATTGTGTAGTAGATGAAAAATCGTCACCATTTTTATTTTTATAAATAACTGTAATATTATAGTTATTTAAGATACAAGTACCAAAAATAGGAAATTCGCAATGAGTGGTGATACATTAAAACACGACCGAAGGGAGTGTTTTAAATCGACACGAGTTGCGGATTACCTATTTGCACGTGTATCGTATAACGTTTTACTGTACATATGGCTCTTTAAAGTTTCGACATATGCATGAAAAGTGCTCTTTTCCGCACTAGTGCGGGAAAGTAGCACCATATGTACTGTAAAGGTATTATACGTATGTCAAACACGTCGGATTCAAAGGGTTATAAGAAATAAATAATGTCTAGACGCCATTTATGATTTATACGTAATTAAATGACATTTTAAGTCCTATGGAGTAATAATAATTGACAATTATTGGCTGTATTGTCTATTATTTTCAATGAGGTGATAGTCATTATCGCTACTTTTTAGTTGGCTCAAATATCTATGGCGATTTCATAGGAAAAATACACTCCTAGTTTTTTATTAGAAAATATAAAAAGGTTGTTTTGTAAAAATACATCGGCATGCTATTTTTATACCTATATACCCAATGACAATACTCGATATCGATAAAGTAATTTTTCTATCCCTGGCTAGATTACGATAGTGTTTTGTTTTGCCGTGAAAAATCCGGGCTCTGATTATTGTATATTCATCTAGGAAACAATGTTAATGCTCGGTTATGGCGCTTCGCTCGCTCGGCTCGCGCGCTGTAGGGACGCAGTTAACCTAACAACCTAACCGTTTTTTTCCCCTGGGAGATACTAGCAGATTGTAGTGGACAACAGCAATATTTGGTTGTATATCCTCTGGTCGTGTAAAGAAATAAGACTTGTTGTACAGACTTGGCTGATAAAAATATTTATCGATTTAATAATCTCATAAATATATACATAAACCTTAATCCGCTGACATAAGTGCGATGGGACATATTTATGAGTAACTTATATGCTATGTCTCTACACTTGACTGAAAGACCAACGAGAACACTACATAACGTTGTCATATAATTTTAACATGATTTTGAGGTGATATATTTTAATGTGAGTACAGTCACCAGCAATAAGATCGGCCAAAACAAAGCACGCATAAATATCTAACACGACTCTATGTCTAATGCCATAAGGACGTGTCAGATATTTTCGCCGGGTTTGTTACGGCAGATATTGATGCCGGTGACTGTACCTATGTTTAATAATTGAGGTAATTGTGTATGTAGTAAGTAAGTTTCGTTTTAAATTTGCCACCTGTAATTATTTGTTGCAATTTCTCTACTACCTAAAGGTTGTCTGGAAGGTATCTCTATTTGCCTTAAGTTAACCTCTAATTTTAAGTTTTTATGTCCTGTATTTGATTCATGTTTTGAGGTGTGCTATATGTATTGTATTATTTCCCGCCCGCACTTTTTGTGGCCCACCAATAAGAGCCTTCGCTGGTGTTATGAGGACTCTCTGAGATTGAAACGTTGCCAGTTAACTCAAAGATGTAGACTACACCTGGAAGCCCTTTTTAGGGTTCCGTATAAAAAGGGGTAAAAACGGGCCCGATTACTAAAGCGGCAATTACACTGTTTCGTTCACCTAATGCGGTCGCCGAATTTATTTTAAGACTAACGTGTTCTTTGCACTTTTGCGGTCACCGCATGCAGCATGCGGCGAACGACGAAGTGTGATTGCCGCTTAAGGCTCCGCTGTCTGTCTGTCCGTCTGTAACCAGGCTGTATCTCATGAACCGTGATAGTTAGACGGTTGAAATTCTCACAGATGATGTATTTCTGTTACCGCAATAACAAGAAATACAAAAAAACCGGCCAAGTGCGAGTCGGACTGGGGCTCCCATACAACAGACATGATTCTTTTGCCGTTTTTATAGATAATGGTACGGAACCCTTCGTGCGCGAGTCCGTCTCGCACTTGGCCGGCTTTTCTGTGTGGCGTCAGGTTAGAATAGTAGCACCGCCCCCTTTATCCCATTGTGTGTCGTAATATTCATCAACGGGATATAATTTTTGAGGTTAGCAATCTGTCACTGCAATATCACATTTTTCCGTCACGACAGGTTTTTTTTCATACGACGGTAGCAAACAAGTGTACGGCCCGCCTGATCGTAAGCGGAAACCTCAGCCTATAGACGCATGCAATTTCAAAGGAGTAACATGGGCGCTGCCGACGCTTGGTATGTTTGAGAATTCGCCGTGGTGACAGCTGAAGGAACAAGTTCCCTCGCTCTCAACACAACGCATTCACGGAAGCTCTGGCGCCCTTGCTCACCTCCAGAAACACAACACCACAACAGAGCAAGTAGTGGTGTTATTATGGCTGTGTTCTTCTGCAAGGCCACCAAAAAATACTTGATTGTATATAAAAATGATAACATTCAGAAAAGTAGCGCAGCTTATCTATGATGGAAGCAGCCTCAATCATAACTTGAATAATTCCGGGTCGAATAAAGCCAGGCCCTCAATTGAGAGCACATCTTTCTCACCCCAGTTGACAGTTTAATATGATCCGCGCTCTTTCTGACAAATCAGCTCGGTTCGTGATGAAGCGAGCACACGATACAGATTGTAATGTGATTCGGATCGGAAGTGATAACAAAAACAGACCTGCAGGTGTCGCTCGGGGCGCCATGGTTATTATGTACTCTGAAAGGTTTAACTTTTGCAGTACAGTGAATACATGTGACGTCTTTGTTCGAAGTTACTCGAGGGTGGAGTTGCGCATCGGCTGTGGCACGATTAAGCTACATTATTGAGTTCTTTTCTCTTTTCACAGAGCTTAGGAAGCGTTCAAACAGCTACTGCCTGATACAGCAAAAATAGAGCAAGTATTTACCATCATCATCATATCAGCCGAAGGACGTCAACTGCTGGAATAGGCCCCATTACAATCGGACACTTTACGCTTGAAGTTGTAGACGATTATGTATACCTAGTACAGACTATCCAGTTAGGTAGGTCCAACTTCGAGAAAGGTCAATCGTCGAATTCGATTCGGCTGGGCAAGTATTTATACAATAATATAATTATAAGGGGACAATCTTACACAAATCGACCTAGTCCGATCGATAGCAAGCTCAGAAAGGCTTTTGTTATGGGTACTAGACGACGATATATGTATACACGGTGGAATTTAATCGGTGAACAGGAACCCATTTTTCTAATTCAGTAATCGATGGTGGTCACGTTTATGTAGTACTTAAGTGGAACCAAGTTTTTTTTATCATAACTAATTTTTAAGTTGAAATTAAATTTTAATTAAAATTTATTGTCACCCTACTAATGGTTTAGTCTGAAAAGTTTAATACCTCTTTTCAAACTATCAGCCATAGAAACTTAAAACACAAATGAGCAATAAGCTGTCAATTTGTCATTGTCAAATTCATCTGATCTGTCTAGTTTTCCGCCAAAGCCAGCAAGCACTTGACGTATGTACACTTACGAGTAACTTCCCTTCAATAAAAGTAGGGTGTCCATTTATTCAGTCAGTGTACATTTTACCGATGTTAATTAAGTGTGATTAATTAGATTTTGAGCTATATTGCACGAGATCTCACGTATTGGTTTCTGTGTAAATTGATAATTAAGATTTTTGGATTCCTGATCACTGATTAAATTCCACCGTGTATAATAGATAATAAATACATAAATAGTTAGAAAACATCCATGACTAAGAAACAAATATTCATGCTCATCACACAAATATTTGGCCTTACCGGGATTCGAACCCAGGACCTTCAGCTTCGGAGGCAGAGTCACTGCCCACTAAGGTAACCGGTCGCCAGTACAATATTATGATCTTAGACGGAAAAGCCCCTATGCAGCTAAATTAAGAACTGGTTTTGGCTGTCGGCTTACCTTAAACTACCTACTTAATTTGGGGGTAACGGTATATTTGCCACAACCCTATACTAAGTACACCGTGCTAAGTACAGTCAGCATCATAAGTAGGTAAGTGCGCAATTGACGTCTTCAAAAACTCTTATTCCCTTTTAATAAAGACTTTTCACGTCTTCGTTTGCCCAGTTACTTTTGATGCTGACTGTACCATACCACGCCATCCAGGCCAGTACTTTTGAGACCATAATGCAATTAATACATGAATTATTAATTATTAAGTCAGTTGCGGAAAATAAAAAAGTAGAACTTTGACAAGGAGAGCACACATACCCCTTTCTGTCACACTTACTGAGATTTGCACACTACCATCTCGCTCGGTCGTGGTATTATTATTACCATAGCTGGCCCCGAGTATTATAGGTATACCCCTAAAAAAATATAAAATGTTTTTCTTTCTTTCTCAACCCTACACTATTACACTTACCAATTTATCTTCTCTAATACTGTCGGCCTGTCAACTGTCATCAACACATCAATGTAGCCTGGTGCGATTTTAATACCCGTCCTCGGTCAAAGGTAAAACATCAAAGAATTCATAATTGTGCAAATTTACCTGCCGGACTCTAATTACGGTCCTTTGCCGCCATTTTGTTATAAAAATGGCGGCTTGTTTGTTACGTTTTAATTGACGACAACGCATATTTCAAGGACTTTCAACAGCGAATGTTTCACTGGTCGAATCTGATTTCAGGCTCAGCTTCCATTTTCTAGTGTTTCGGCATTGGACTGTTTTGTTGTTTGTAATAGTATCTGAACCACGACGTACACGAATACCAAACCTGAAGCAGGGTAATGCAGGTTAAGCGGGTAACTTTTCAAACGTGCAACAGGACACGTGAACACGGTAGTTTTTGACAGTTTTTTTAATTAAACTAACGAAAATACTCGTAGGTACATCATCAAGCTTTAAGAGTCCGCCAGTAAGCTCGATTTTCCATGCAAACGTAGTTACGCTCTCATTTTAAAACTACGTGTTGGATTGTAACTTTGCACATACAATGACATGAGGTATGCTATTTTTGTATGGGAAGGTGACATTCGGCCGAGGTTACTGCGGACTCTTAACTTATGTTAGATAAGATTTATTAATGCTGTTTCACAATAGAAAATCGTTACGTCACTTGTCCCTATTTCCCTACAAACTTCATAGTTGTACCAAAAGTGCGTTTGTAACGTTTCGTTATCATTTCATAAAAAGTTGCTGATTTGACTGTCAGTTATTCAAAGTCAAAGTTAAATATTTGCAGAAAACCATCGTCCTAAGCGTTTTTACCTGATACTGCTCAAACTAGCCCGAGGTCCGCATTGACACCTAATCCCAAGATTTGACGTAGGCACTAGTTTTACGAAAACAACTGCCTTTCAACTCGGAGGGAAAACTAGACCTTATTGGGATTCGATCGGTATCCTCATGAAGTCTTCCTTCACCGAAAAGACAGTGTTAAATATCAAATTATATATATGTAGGTACGAGTACTTACCTACATAATTTTTTTTAAAGAAAATCAAGTGGTTTGAGCCGTGGTTCGAACCTCCAACCTCCATTTGATGTGCAGGAAATTGTGTGGATAAAAGAACCATAAACAATATTCGATCAATATTTTGTCACATGCAGCGTGCAACTAATATGAAATTACTCATTAGGTACCTGTGTAACACATTGAAAAGCTCACGATGACTTAAAAACTTTATTTTAAAGTCAAGCAGCATGCATAAATCCAACTTCCTACTACTTAATAATTATAAATGCGAAGATTTGGATTTGTGGATGTTTATTCCTCAATCTCGCTTAAACGGCTTAACCAATTTCAATTAAATTTTGCACGATGATAATTAATAGCCTGGATTTAATTCTAGGGTAGCTTCCGCCGGCGACTTTACCTGCGTGGGCCCGGGATAAAAACTATCTTCGTGCAAAAATTCATCCAACTCCGTGAGTAACAAACATCCAAATTTTCGCATTTATAATAATTTATTAGTACGATACGCCCATGGTATATTCGATTCCTCAAGTCTTTACAGCTGGGCGCCATCAAAGCAAACAGAAGTCAGATACCAGCCCCACTATTCTGTAACTTATTATGACCTCACCCCACCAGTCCACCACTAATATATCTTAATGCCACGATTAGTAAGTTAAAACATAAAACACGTAGTACGCCGTAGCGTTATCGTAAGAAAAAGGCGTGACCGATGAGGTGATGCGAATTTACGCGTTCCGAGTAACCCCCAGCCCTTTTTTCTTTAACTTTCTTTAAGCTCATCACAACGCTCACCCACAAATATATCTTGACACCGCGATTTGTAGTAAATAAGTGTAATTAAAGGTCTAGTTTCGTTAGGCGGGACAGGTAAGTTAATGAATGAACGCGTCCCGAATAACAGCCCTGCAGGGGACCGATTTTTGACTTTCGAGCGCTCGACACTTTCACTCGAAAACTGACAAAAATTGTGAAATGATATTTTGAAATAGCGATAGAAAATTAAAAAAAAATTAAAAGTAGTATTGACCACTCGCATTCAATTCAATTGGTAAAAAGTAAGTGCCGGCCATTTGACACTACAAACGTATTAACTTTTATTTGATTTTCGAGCGCTCGAAAGTCTAAAATCGATCCCCAGGAGCGAATTAAGAACCGAGAGAACAAAGTAAAAGATACCGCCATTTATCTTCCACGACCGCACGCTCAACTATTAGGTAAACTGATAATTGGCCAAACCTACCCCGCTATAATTTTAAGCAGTTTGCAGTTGAAGAGTCCCATCTGAAACGCTATGAGCCACAAAACCCATTACACCGCAGTGATTTAATGCCCACATTGCATCCCAGGACCTGCGACCATCCAGCTAAAAAGCCGTACGTCATTATTTACACTCGGGCGACAATATGAGTTCATAGCTGATTCTTTCAGCTTAACGTAATGGATTTGCGATTAGTTATTCCTACATTGCATTATGGTGTTTTTAGTTACTTGCATACATTCACACCATTCCCAATAGGTTTGTTCACTTATGTTTGTTTTTTTTACAGCTTCAAGGGACTGTAGACTTGAGTATGGTTTTAATTTCAACTCGATGCCACGCGTTCTTAGGGATCTTGACAGACAGACGGACAACATAGTGATGTTGTGAGGGTTCCTGTTGCGGCACGGAACCCTAAAAATGCTATAAATGGTACGCTTTTCATTTATTGAATGGACCATGTTATAAGGAATCAGCTGAAAATCCTCTTACAGCCCATTACGCCCCTACACGTAAGGGGGCGCCGAGAATAATTGAATGAAAAAGTTTAAGAGGCCTTTTGAGTTACCTTGATTCAACCTTGCGAACTGATGACTTGACATTATGACGCATTATACTGAATGGGAGTCGCTTAACTTCTTAAGAATGAGGAAATAAGGCGATGAATACTTCAGAGACGAAATTCTACTTATTTTTTATATTGTCATCCACGAAAAAATACAATGGAATTTAACCCAAACGGTTCGGGGATAATACCTACCTTTAAAACAATAAATTCAAAACTGAGTATCTATCATCAGATGAAAACAAAAGAAATACTCGTATACTTAGTTAAAATAAATGGACACATCTAAACATTATTTTTTTACTCCAAAATTGATCGTAAAATAATTGGACAGTGTTATGAAATAAGCGATCAAGCGACAGACAGTTAGTTGAAATCGAGAAAATGAGCTGGAAAGATTTGAAATTTGAATCAGTTATTGTAAGTTCATTTTTAAGGGGCTCCCGTCAAAAATCAACGAAATTTAGTAGTTTTCATTTTCACACTCGTCCTCGGTTTATAGAAGCTAGCTTTCCAGGTGTAGATATGGGAAAGTTTGATTCCTGTTTAACATTTTTGATGTTGAAAGCTTGAAAATTTTGAATACATAATTAGTTATAGACTCTTAAAGAAAGGTCTGTAAGAATACTAAACCCGACACCTCATCCTCATTAAAACGTTTATACACCCGAAACTCATACCTACTCATACATACTGAACTTAGGTATAATTTTGATATGCGTTTTATATTTTTTTGTGTTTTTAATTGATAAAAATGGACAAAACCTAAAAACCGCAATGTAAGAATGTAGCGGGTGCCCACTGTAACATACCAGACTTCATCTGCTTTGTTTCAAAATATGTAAACATAATTTTAAATATTACTTTATCCTAAGTCGGTAAAATTATCAACACATTCCAGCGAACCACACATATCTCGAGTAGGAAGTGGCTAAAATTTATGACAGTACAAACTTAATTTGTTATTGTACCATAATAAACAAAAGATATTTTACCCAAAATTGAACTTTATTGCAAAGCTTTAAGGACTTTAGAACATTTGCACATATTGTAACAACAGCATTTTTACTTTGTAAATCATACCTTGGCGACAGAACGTTTCTTAAGTACTGAAATTTGAACTATGAAAACAAAAATAATTTTACAGTCGAATCACATATAACCAAATAGTTATTCAAACCAAATTGAACCCTATCCTTAAAGGAATATGAAAATGGTCAAATTAGTTTACTTAGCTTATGATGGCAAAAACAGCTTGAAAAAAAAGTGTCAAGTGGCGTTGGTCTATAATGGTCTTTCGTGCCGTGAGATTGTTTTCTGCAAAATTAAATAAAGTTGTCGATTGTTAATTATGGGTCGTATTTGATGTAGGGAATAGAGTATAAAATAGTCATAGTTATACGTAATTGATAATTTTGTATTAAATTTCAGACGCCCATTTCCCCGTGTGGTGTCGGGTTAGAATAGCACCACCCCCTTTCCTCCTGTGGGTGTCGTAAGAGTCGACTAAGGGAACAGGGTTGAAGTGTGTTGTGGGCGATGGGCTAGCAACCTGTCACTGCAATGTCACATTTTGTCGATCTTTTATACCCATATTTATGCTAAAAGTGGCACTGGAACAAAAGTTTCATGTGCTCTGCCTAACCCTTTTAGGGATAAAGGCGTGATTATATGTATATGTATGTATGTAAATTTCAGACGCAAGTTTCACGGGGAGCGGGGGGGTATTCTTGGACTCCAGAGAGTCGGGGTAGCGTGGTATGGAGGGATTCTTATTTTGAACGTTGGACGTAACAGACGAATTCTCTTAGCTGGATAAAGGTTTCAATCTAGGTTACCTAAGTTGTGTCTGGAGATGGATTGTGCTAGTATTTCATTATGCTGGTTTAATCTTTGTTCGGGTATAATTTACGGTACATTACATGGGGTTTTTCAGTGTGTTTATTTGTGTCGGATATTTCTATTTAATTCAGTGATTTCATTTTAATTAACCATAGTAGATTTTAAAAGTTTAAAGTGAAACTCTTTCGTGATTCTTTTAAAATTCATATTTTGAGTTCAATTTTGAGTGATTAAGGTATTTATTTATGACTAGAGTTAACTTGTCTAAAGCATAATAGTTTGTTGGAGTTTAATTTAATTTAAATAAGTGTTTTAATGGGGATAGTTCGTCTAAGAGAATTTTGTCTGATATTCAAGTACAGTTTACTTGGACTTTTTAGGAAGATTGAGGCGGGTCACTCACTGTGTCAACGACAGTCTTAATCGTTCTAAAAAGGGTCTTTAATTATTGTGGTTAGTTAATTGTCAATTCTGGAGTTTTTGACTGCTTACCGTATTTTACTGAAGAGACGGTTAAACTCCCGAGTCGCTTGATAATTTGGAATGTCACACCAGACGTTTTAAATTCTCTAGTTACTCTGACCTCATAACATATCTATTTATTTATCTGCAAGTTTGGTTTCCCAATCCCCTGTCCAGACTTGTAGGAGCACACGAGGAATTAGGGCGATAGGTTATTAGGGCAATCCTCACCCGACTTAGTTTAGATTTAGTCTAGGTATAAATGTCTCATTGCACACCGAGATATTTTTATACACGTTTAAATTAAATGTGAGACTCGGGTCTCTAGTTTGAATGATATATCGGCAGATTAGATGGATAGTTTAGCTGCTAGGGCTAGGGACTATTGTTTAGGTCATTCTAGTTCGTATTGGGGTTATACTTCAAGTCGTTTTGTTAGAAAAGCCTACACTTTACTCACATATTTTATTAACTAGCAAGGTTTTATTTTACGATATTATTTCATTTGGCTTTTGGGGTAGACGTGGGTGCTTAGTTGTAGGTAGATTCAGGGCTATTGGGTATTACTATTTTAATGAACTAGTTTTATAGTGGGTTTAGGAATTATTGATAGGCTAGGGATTTTATATACATTTATTTACGACACTGACTAACTTACATGACAAACAAATACAAAATTGAGTATATTTTGCTCCCTTTTAATTACTACTGGTAGATCAATGTTGTGGGATAAAATGAATATGAACAACCCACAATATATTAAAATTGTAAATTCAATTTATTATAAAGAAAGAAAATATTTGCTTGCTCTCTTAGCAGTGGTGAATGATTTTATTCTAGTTTCTTTGGTTCTGTAAATAAATGAACATACTTTCAAAATCATCGATAAAATTTGCGATGAATCTTTTATCTTGGCTAGATCGATAAATATGATCGTAATTTATTAAGAGATCCTTAAAGATGGGTGATCTGAAAGACTACATTAATAGTCTGGATAAAATATCTCATTGAAAATTGAAATATCGCCTTGATCTAAAATTAAGATCATAGTGTTTTTGGTTATCCTCAAAATATGGTGCTCCAAAATACTATCTCATCGGATATTAAAATGATACCTGAACAAATTCAAATTAAATTACAGAATACTTAGAGCTGGAGTAGAATTTTTACTGCTGCTTCTACCAGTATTTTGCTATTCCGTAAATGGCCCTTTTGCAAATGTCCTCTCAAAATAATACTGAAGTCACAAAATATATTTAAGTGACACTAAAAAATAAAGATCTATAAAAATAAAAAGATCAAAAGAATAAATAGTCCTTCAGACTATGTGGAGGAGTTTTGTCCATGCAGCGGGTATGAGAAACACTGAAGGTAGCGAGGAGGGGCGCCTTCTTTACCACAAAAACAAATTTTGTTAATTAATTATGATTCATTTGATTAACATTGACTTCAGTTAACTTTAAAGTTTGATTCATTAGACAACGACTTCCTTTGACTAATTATTTCAATACTCAACATCGATAGGGAACTTTTATTTATTCACGACATATTCTAAAAAAGGAACTTATATTTTAATAGTATTATTTTGTAGGTATTTATTCTAATTCGATCAGGTAGATAAATGACTCCATCTCTTCATGTGAAAAGGACTTTGGTTTACTATTTTCGGACATAACTTGGGGTGCTACATACACACTAACGATCATTTGGCCAATTTACTGATCCAACTCAAGATATTAACTTAATTACAACATTAATTAGAATTTATAAATAGTTTAGGTATTCATTTGCATTTTCTTATTGGAATATTCTTATTAGAATATCTAGGTAATCTAGGTCGTCTAGGTAATCTAGGTAGTCCAGATATTATAATTGGAGCCGTATTGAATAGGGATTATAGGAATAGGAGGATACATATTATAATTGGTTTCGCGACCAGGAAATTATTAAAATTGGGCCGTGACCATAGTACCATATTTAATAGATGTAGCGATAAGAATAGTATTTTAATAGGTGTAGTGCCAGGGATATTAAGAATAGGAGGATATTATAATAGGTGTAGTGTCCACATATTACAATTGGTGCCGTGACCAGGATATATTACACCACGCGGGTGACGGGCGGGGGCTCGTCAGTGTCGTTTCGACTCTGACACACGTAGGACGTGTGCCAAATTTTCGCTGCAGTCTAATTCAGTAAAATATTGATATTTTTCGCGACGGCGTCCCAAGACATCACCTGTGAGGTCACCCCACCTCTCACCTCACCTATCACCTCTCGCCTCGCGCCTCATGCAACAGACAAGATAACGTTAGCCCGATACGTCATCTTTCTTTAATTTGAGAAAATATTGGCTTTGTACTTATGTTTCACACACACGATTAGCAAAGCTCAATTGTTACTTCAATTTATAAATTTTTGTTGCTTATAAGCCGCTTAAACTACTCAAATTGGAATAGTTTTGATACATACTTTCCGTCGATGTGTGTATCGATAAGTAGAACACCACTAGGGGTGAGACGATTTGACAGTTGTACCTATTCACTAAGCATTTTCTGACAGCTAATGACAGGACGAAGACGTTCACACTTGACGCTCACCCTTCACCCTTACTTTTATGGGCGGACGGCGACCGGACGGGCGTTGTTGCCATGGCGAAAGCACCCCAACTGTCATATTCGACGTTTGTCGTTTCGAGTTCAGCGATGATTTTCATGCATGTTCTAAATTCTTTGAAACAAGTCGGAAATTGGAAATCTGACTAGTGCAAACAATCACGTTTGATCTATAACTTTCGATTAGTTGCGGTGAGTGAGACTTAATAACCCACTTATTCTTCTCGTCTATTATTTGCCTAGGTACGGAACTTTACTCTTGATAAAAATCGTATGTAACTTACATATACCTTGTTCAAGCTAGCTAGGTAGGCTCGTCTAAAACCTGTCAGAGCTCCAGAGGAAGCAAGGTGTGCTGCTATAAGTACCCAAAGCAACGGAACAGGGACCACCATGGTGTCGATAAACGGTCCTCGCGTTTTAGAGCCCTAACGACAGCCGTACCGATGGTAAGAGACCGAACACAGTTTTTCGCTGGTTCCCTGGGCAAAAGGCCACTGCCAGATATGGGACGTATTCTGTGTGAGTACATCTGCACCCACTTACCTTAACCACACTATTAAGTTAGAATACACCGAGCTAAAATACTAGCAATCTAGAGTCAGCATACAACTTTGTTCCGATTGCTATCGAGACGGCTGGTCCTGGGTGTTTGAACGGCAAGATTCTTAGTCAGGACTTGCATCGGCGTAGGTATATGATATAAGATTTGTACCTAACTAGCTCCGGCTCCTTACAGCTCCAACAAGTATCGCTGGGAGTCCTGCAGATCAGCATTGCTGTCCTGCCACAAATTCAGTTTCAGTATATTTATTCTGTAAGTAGGCATCAAGGGCTCTTTCACATGTCCGAGCTTACAGATTCAATTAATTAACATTAAATGACATTAATAAGATAACAACAATGAAAACATAGACAATACCTGGGCACACATTTCCCGAGAGATGTATAGTCTCCGGGTCCGTTATATCACAATAATCTTATTTTATAATAATAAGGACATGTAAAGTCTCCAGTGTCAAATGATATTATATTTTCCTTTGAAATATGCTCTTGGTTATACTTGGCAAGCTTTCAACAAAACTTGAAAATTTTGTTGTTTCCATAGAAATCTTTGCAACTTGACCACGGTTATAAAAACTTTTTAACAAAAAATTAAACCGCCGAAAAGGAACTGAAAAGCAAAAAATAATAAAACTTTTTTATTTAGTTTGATAACTAAATTCTTAAACTATTGTAAGTACTTATACCTAAGTAAGTATATAATTTTGTAATTATTTTGACTTTTTAATTACCTAACCTTAATAACTAAGTTCTTAAATTAATCTAAGTGTACCGAAGTAATTTTGAGTCGGCGCCAAACAAGCATATTAATTAATATTATGTAAAGGACAATGATATATTACCCATTTGATTTGATACCTATTTGATTTGATCGGACATGTGAAAGAGCCCTTGAGGCCTGCTTACAGAATAAATATTTGAATTTTGAATGCCGAGCGTTCACGAAGTTATGGTTAATGTCAGCGAGACACCAACCCGAACGGGCCACACGTGAGGGCACACGTCGTAGCGAGTGGTCGTGCGGAGAGCGCATTTTTTGGAATGTTAATGTTTATGTCTGGAGATTTCACATAGCATTATTCATTTGATTTGGTCTAACTTGTACTTGTTTGGAGTAATCTTTGTTCATTGATTGTTTGGCGCCGACTCAAAATTACTTCGGTAAACTTAGATTAATTTAAGAACTTAGTTATTAAGGTTAGGTAATTAAAAAGTCAAAATAATTACAAAATTATATACTTACTTAGGTATAAGTACTTACAATAGTTTAAGAATTTAGTTATCAAACTAAATAAATAAGTTTTATTATTTTTTGCTTTTCAGTTCCTTTTCGGCGGTTTAATTTCTTGTTAAAAAGTTTTTATTTTTCAATTTTCTGTGGCTTACTTTAGTTAATTACTAACTTAATTTCTAGTTACATGAATATTTTTGATTACTTTTAAAATAGCTTCCTACCTTACTGAAACTGTTAATTGCTTTATAATCCTAATGTAATTATATTGCTTGTTGTATAATATAAATTCTTTATAAGAAGAGGCTTTATATACCAACATGGGTAGGCCTACAAGAAATGCTGCTTGAATGAGAAAAATACATTTTCACACCTTTCATTCGGAAAAGTAAGTTTTGCTCCACGACGAGAGGGACCAAAACGCTACTTTTCTGTTCAAGCTACTTTTTTAATTTATACATTGGCATTGGAACATTTGTACGCAATGTGCCAATTGAACACAGATGATAATAAAATAATCGATTGTAATTTCATCGTAGTCGATTCAAAACGAACATATTTCAAGTTTTAACTAAAACAACGTTGTATAAAAATTTATACATTTTTCGTAATATTTAAAAATTAGTAATAAAAATTAAGATAATTTAGATATATTTTAACAATAGCTTTTTTTAAATTTCCTCATAGTCGGTGTGAAAAATAGTATGTGTCACTCGGTAGCAAAATTATTTTCGTCTCGGGCGTAAACACTTGTATCCCTCACTACGCTCAGGATCCTACGTTAGAATCCCTCGCTACGCTCAGGATTCTATTGTAGGATCCCTCGCTGCATTCAGGATACAATACACCGCCCTCGCCGTAAATATACTATTTTGCTCCCTTGTGACACAAATAACTATTAAGAACTCACACCCCAAGGACTGATTGACAATATGCATCTGACTATCAATTCAATTCATTTATTCAAAGACCAACATGGATCACTATTGTTAGTAAAACTTAGCTTAATATTAGTAATTACAAAGTTCATAGTTAGCACACATAAAGTTAATTTAAAGAGATAATACATAGTAATAAATAATAATACGATTTAGGCCGGTTTGAAATTCACATTACAGTCAACTAATAATAAAATTTTGTAAATATTTCTGAAGTAATCTAATTTAAAAATAATAATTATTCACTGGATGTCAAGTTACATTAATAATTCATTTACTTAAATCTCAAAAGTTTTAAGATAAGCGAAGAAATTAATTTGTTAGGAAATCGTGTTTTTGTGAACGATGTACCTTTGAATAATAACAAGAATATAAATGCGGCCTGTTTGTCAGGTGATTTTTTTCGCCCCTACTGATCACAAAGTGGCCCATAATCAGAGTGGTAGGCTTTTGACATCGCCCACAACTAGTCATTTAGACACTATGATCATCCTTCATCAAAACATTCAAGGACTATGCGGAAAACTTGAACTTTTGGAAATAGCTTTACAGGACTTCAAACGGAGTGGTAGGGATATTGATGTGTTGTGTCTGAGTGAGACGTTCGTACGAAAGGGATCTGAAGGAAATATCATTTTTAAAAACTTAAAACTCGTTTCGAGCTATTGTCGCGATAAAGGAAGAGGTGGAACTTGCATCCTAATCAAAAAAGTGTATGATACTAAATCCCTACCCTTTGTTGCACAACTGGCCACAAAGGTTTATTTCGAATGTTGTGGTATTGAAATTATTGGCACGGGAATAATAGTTGTCAATATTTACAGAATTCCAGAACAGACCAGTTCACATATAGTTATTTTTCTAAATAAATTGGATAAATTATTGAATTATTTAACATTAAGATATAAAACCAAAAAAATAATTATCTGTGGCGATTGGAATATCGACTTATTAAAACACAATACAGCTGCAACAAACCTCTCTAGTTTATTACTAAATTATAATTTTACTGCACATATAACAGTTCCCACACGGCAAAATGCATGTATTGACCAAATCTCGAGCAATGTCAAATTTGCTAAACCATGTGTACACCAATTAGGCCTTTCTGACCACGAAACAGCACAGTCCCTATCCCTACCAGTAAAGAAAATAACCGCCTTCACGACGTGGTTTGAGCACAAGCGGGACTATTGCTTCGACAATGTTCAAAAGTTTTGTGAGTGCCTATCATCTCTCTCGTACTCTGAAGTTCTACAATCAACAAACGTAACAGATGCATTTAACAATTTTTATGACATAATACGTCTTTTTTATGACTTATGCTTCCCCACACTCAAAGTGAAAATGAATAACAAACCACAACGTGTAAATTGGCTTACAAAAGGATTAAGAAAATCATCTAGAGCGAAACGCAGGCTTTATTTGAAATACAGGTTTTCAAAGCATAATAAACAACTAAATAAACTTAATTTCATGGAATATAATAGAATATTAAAACAATGTTTTCATAATGCGCAAAGAATTTGTAATAGTTATTTTATTAGAAATAGTGAGAATAAGTGTAAAGCAACTTGGCACACAATATCTTCTGCAGTATTAAACAAGGCGCATGAACATGAAATTAATAAAATTGAATACAATGGTAACATTTGCTCTGATCCCTCTGGCATATGTAATATTTTTAATAATTATTTTATAGATTTGGTAGATAAACAAAATTTGCCACTGGATAATTCATCTTTTAAACGAAATTTGAGCATTGATTGTAATCCCCGCACAATGTTCGTACAGCCAGTTGACGAATCTGAAATCTACAACATAATCATGGCTCTAAATAATTGTAAATCGAGTGGGTACGATGACATAACTACAAAAATATTAAAGCAATGTGCGCCATACATAGCCTTACCACTTTCCCACGTCATAAATTTATCATTCTCTGATGGTATTTTCCCACATCAACTAAAGCACTGCATTGTTAAGCCCCTGTTCAAAAAAGGAGATAAGCTTAACATAGATAATTATAGACCTATTACTTTGATTCCTATATTATTTAAAATATTTGAAAAGGCAATGTACAAAAGGATACAAAATTTTCTGGTCAAACATAACACACTCTGTTCTGAGCAATATGGCTTTCGAAATGGACGCTCAACCACACTTGCTTGTTTTGACCTCGTACGGACTATAACCGAGAGTATCAATAGCAGTACACCCGTAGTGTCAGTGTTTCTGGACATGTCAAAAGCTTTCGACTTTGTCAACCACAGTAAGCTACTTTACAAACTTGAAGTTTATGGGATTAGAGGGAAGGTGTTAGATTGGATAAAAAGCTACTTGACTGATAGAATGCAATGTGTAGAAATTAAATTAATTTCAGCCGGTGATTCAAGTAAATCAGTATTTAGGCAAACTTTCAGATCGGAACTTAGAGCTTGCAATCATGGAGTGCCGCAAGGAAGTATTCTGGGACCCCTTCTATTCCTAATATATGTGAATGACTTACCCAAAGCCACCGCACAGAAAAGTATAATGTTTGCTGACGACACAACACTTGTGATAAAATGTGAAAACAGGGTTACTTTCCAATCAGATATTAATACAGCGCTAATGGACATTATAGAATGGATGACATTAAATAATTTGAATATTAATATAAATAAGACTAACTTCATACAATTTAAATCATATAATTCGAATACAATACCAATTCAATTAGAATATAAAAATGACATTTTAGATGGAGTAAAATCAACAAAATTTCTAGGCTTAATAATTGACGAACACCTTAATTGGAAAGAACAAATTGAACAAATTTGTAATAGATTAAACCGTTTTGTGTACGCTCTCAAGAGATTGAGAGTTACGATATCCAAAGAAGCTGCACTAACAGCTTACCACGGATATGTGTCGTCAGTACTTGCTTACGGTCTGATACTATGGGGTAACTCTCTCGAGCTGGATAGAGTGTTTAAAATACAAAAAAAGTGTATAAGGGCTATAAGTAATGTTAAGATGGATGAAAGCTGTATTCCACTTTTTAGAAAGTTACACATATTACCATTGCCATGTTTGTACATTCGAGAGGTATGTGTCTTTGTTGACTCTCATCAAGAGTACTTCAGTAGACGGAGCGAGGTCATCCAGAGGCAGACAAGACCCCGCATCATGTCTTTATTGTACAAACCTCGCTGTCACAAAGACATGTATAAACGAAATGTATATAACATGAGCATTGTACTTTTTAATAAATTACCGGATAATATAAAAACTTTGACAGGCGACATATTTAAGAAAAAATTGACCCATTGGCTACAAGAGAAATGCTTCTACAGTGTTAAGGACTACTTAGATCATCTAGAGTAAAAAATCCGACTCACGCATGTACCTAAATTGTATTATTTTTAGTTAGTAACTGTTTTATTTAGCATACATAGATTATTTTCAGTCAAACATTTGTACGCCTGCGTGCAGGCTGAATACATGAACTATGTACACTATAGCTTAAGACCATCTATATATACTGTATTCTTACAAATAAATTTTTTGAATTTGAATTTTGAATTTGAAAATGTCAAATGTCATGCGACCTCATAATTAACATGTGTGTTTGCGTGCACCATACAGCAGTGGTTTATATACACACAGTCCATATTTACGTTCAGCGACCATTTTCAGGATGCTGTTGGCACTGGCCCGTACACTACGCACCAGGGATGTACATCGCTTGCGCATAGTAGTGTGGAAACAGTCCACCCTCGCTTCTGCGAACATCCCTGACGCGCTGCAATATCGGGGCAGCCCCATCAGCATCCTGAATGCGTTATTAAATTGGACACGAAGAGCACTGTATTGTGCCTGAGTATAGTTCGCCCACAGGCCGCTGGTATATAAGGACGTGCAGTAGGCCCTGAATAGGGTTAACTTGACCCTTCTCGAGCATCCAGCAAACTCTTAGCTCTCACAGACAATGCTCTTCGTTCCCGCTCAATGTCAGTACCGTCTTTAAGGTCAGACGTCATAATATGCCCCAGATACTTAAACTGTGATACCACAGTCAGTACCTTCCCATTTAGTTTTATCGGCGGAACATCCTGAGGACTTTTATTACTAACCCTAAAGACCATACATTCGCTTTTCAACACATTGTATTGCAGACCGTGACTCATTGCGTACCGTTCACAGATGCCTATCAGTTTCGTAAGTCCGCATGGAGAGGCACTCAGCAGCACCATATCATCTGCGTAACTGATATTATTTACGCACACTCCGTCAATATGGCAACCGATGCGGGCGCTGCTGAGCTCCTCTATAAGTTCGTTTACATACAGGTTGAAGAGCTTAGGCGAGGTTAGTCCTCCTTGTCTTACTCCACACTTCAGCCTGTATGCATCCGAAAACGCCCCCGCCCACCTTACGACATTGGATTGGTTAAGGTACCAGAATTGGAGAGAGCTAGTCAGGTCAGCTGGCACGCCAGAGTCATTCAATATCTGCCAGAGGATGTCGTAATTAACCATATCGAACGCCTTAGATAGGTCAAGGTAGCATGCGTATACATTTGTCTGTCGGTCCATGTAGTACTTGACAGTATTTTAAGACCCACAAGTGCAGTTTCTGTGGATAATCCCGGCTTAAATCCAAATTGATTATCGTGTAATTTCAGATATATGTGGGAGTTAAGAACACTATCAAACACCTTGGCTATAATGGTAGCTAGTGAAATAGGTCTGTAGTTGGTTTTGTCGCTACTGTCACCTGTTTTGTTTTTCACGATGCGCACCACCACAGTCTTCATCGCGTCCGACGGCAGGTACGAGTGCCCTACACAGAATGTGTACAACATAGCCAGAACTCTTGGCAGATGCGGGCCAGCATGCTGGAGGTGCTCAATGCTAAGACCATCGTGCCCAGGAGACTTACCCCGTGTCATACCTTTAATAGCTTTGATAACATCTTTTGCCGTAGACCTGGTGATCATCCCCTGACCACGAGACCCAGCATCTGACACCCCCGTTGACTGTGGTAGCCCCAGTGGTGATTCGACTTGGAAATGGTGTTGAAACATGTCGGCAATACATTTGTTATCATTAATGCCTTCTACAAACCCTTAAAATCTCGTTTAGAGTGATGCTTCGCGATAATATCTAATTTAATTTGTTCTTCGTTCTTCTGACACCACTTTAAACGAGATCTAAAGATCTTTTTGCTTTCTCGCATTTCATTAAACACTGGTCCTGCTTTCGGCTTAGCATGCCACAACCAGACCTCAAATTTCAACCGATTTTCGACTATGAGAAATGTGCGAGGGTCTGCTTCTTACTGGAGACGATGCTGTTCGGAGTTGATTGCTATGGTAAGAAGTCTAGGGCCTCCTACCTGGTTTATGACCTTTTCGTGCAATGATCTAAATTGGCCGGATATGATAAAAGCTTTACTCATTGCGGATGGCCGCAATGTAAATGATAGAGACAGCATACCATTCCCTGAACGACTAAAATTGGTGCAAAAATATCCAGTGATTGTTGCCAGAAGCCGCGGCAGGCATATGTGGCGCTGAGTAGAGTAAATACACTTAATGGTATTGCTTTATCTGACCTAGAGCCGAATAAGGTATTACACAAACCTCACGATAAATGAGCTTTAGCAGAAATGCACAGACTGAGAGGTCTACACACAAGAGACTGACAGGTGTAAAGCTCATTCAACACACATATACACACACACACACACACACACACACACACACACACACACACACACATGCGTGGTCATACATATCAATCAGTAAGTGAACAAACAATCATCCCCTGTTTTCCTACCCTTAGGGTTGAAATTTTTATTTAAAATTTATATGGGACCAACTTCGAGATATACCCTTTCTAATAAAAAAAAAATTATCAAAATCGGACTACTCTGTAAAAAGTCATGCGTGATCATACATAAAAAAAAAATATATACGCGTTGACTTGAGAACCTCCTCCGTTTTTTTCGTCGGTTAAAAAGTGAAGACTCTTGTGCTAAGCGATCATTTATTTCAGATCTTGAAAATAGACTTGGTTTACATACAAAACTTATAAACCAGAAAAAATGAATCTGTATTATTGTCATGTAGTTTTAGTAAATAAATGCCTGATTACTGATAACTAACCAGCACATTGACCCGCAACAACGCACGAAATCTAATCTAATAACTAAGATTAGTTTTGATTACTATACTATAATATTCTTCACATGTCCACTACCAACTAAGGAAGAGCAGTGCCGCTTAGCACAGGTATTGAATACTTAAAGTTTCTGTCAAAAAATTCATTTTTTGTACAAGTTTTTAATGCCGACTGTACTTTTCTGTATACCGTCATCAACGACTCATTCTAACGAACCCAAACTCAACGGGTCTTCTGTCTCCATCATCAGATCAGCTCGATGGTACCATAATATTGAACTGTCATCAAAACTATACTTATACCCAAAATTTCAGCTCAACCGGTCACCAGGAAGTGGGTCAAATTTAACTTGCAATATTTGGCCCATAATACTAACAGGACAAGTTATTATAAAGATTGTAAAAAGAGGCGCCCTCAAATAATAATTGTAAACCCGTCTGTGACTGAATGAATGATTTATTATTAAGTATTATTATTATAGTCAGGTAGGTAAAGTTAATAAAGGGCACATGTCAAGCTTCATAATAATGTAATTTAATCATGAACCATGAAAGCCATCCACCGCTGGACATAGGCCTCTCTGAAAGAGTGTCAATGTGACCTGCGCCATCCGCATTTCTATTCTATTCTATTCCGCATCCAGCAGTCTCTTGCAACCTTTACCAGGTCATCCATCCACCTTGTGCACCCACTCTGCGCCGTCCGGTATGTAGTATTCAGTATCTAGGATTATCAGTATTGTCACACTCATTAAGGCACTGTTCCCACCGCCCAGCGATGAGCGATGAGCTATCGGCGATTTTCTAGCCAAAGAAACGAACAAAAGATAAGCTCTCCCATGTAAATAAAAGAGAGATAAATATATTTATAGTTCATCGCGGTGTGAACAGCCAGTGATGAACTAAAAATATATATCTCTCTTTTTATTTACACAAAAGCGATTAATCTTTTGTTCGTGTCTTGGGCTAGAAACAAGTCGATAGTTCATATTTCACTCGCTGGCGGTGGGACCAGTGCCCAATACAGTGTTTATTTGTATTGGATACATTCAGGCTGTGTCTCAGCCTTCCTGCGGCTACAACTGCTGCCGGTGAGTTTTGGTTTGACACATCATATTGGGACACTGAGGATTTTAATAAATGTTTGCCAATGCACATTGTTGAGGCTTAATGCTAGACCAATATTTGGATTAAAATCAAAACTTTGCATAAGATGTTAGTATATTTAAATGCCAAACCCAATGGTAAATCGTGCTGGACAGGGTCCACTTTGTGACCAGAGGGGTAGTAATGTAACGTTTTGAACGCGCGTTAGGTAGATCCAACTGTCATCTTTCCATGTAAAAATTGACATGTAGATATACCTAACGTACGTACAATGTGTTACACAACGTACGAACGTAGGTACAAGGCCATTTCTTTGTCATTTTGTAGCACTTTAAGGTCCGGTAAAACTGCCTTACTATAACACTATAGATGTCTAGGACAACTGGGTTTGTCACGCCACGTTCATCGTACATTCCACGTTCCATACTCGATATGCATTTAAAGGAAGCTGGGTCACGTCTTGGTCTATAGGTTTTGAGTTGGTCCTAGGCTGAAATGGTGAAATCCAGATGTTCCAATAAAATTCGTTGTTCGTTGTTCACTAGTAGATTTTTTTTTTTTTAAATTCGTCCATTCGGACAGGCTAAGACCATGGGCCATACTGCCTAGTCTTCAGTAAGTATAATTTCATTTGATCGAATCCAGTAATAACGTCTTCAGTAGTTTCAAATCAGAAGTCTCTAGTCCAATAAATATGTCTTCAGTTATTTCCAATTCATATGAACAAATCTAGATATTAAGTCATCAGTATTATCAACATATGTGTCAAATCCAAAAAATAAGTCTTCAGTTATTCCAATCCAATTCATGAAGTCAAATCCAGTAATAAAGTCTTGAGTATGTTCCAATAAAAACGTCAAATCCAATATTCAGCTCTTCAAAAAAGCTTACACCTCATCCAGACATTCCAAAAAGTCATTTGACCAACAAAATATAGGTACAATGCTTCAATAAAAATATATACAATTTTAAGCAAGTTTTAAATTTAGCATCATATTTACAGCATACACACAGTATTATGTACAAAATTAAACAAAGGTAAATAAGTAGACGACTCCTTCAACAAATCAGTTACTGAGAGCGGGATTCGATTAGAAGCTCCATAAATCTCAAGCAACTCATCCATCAGCACTAGGCGCTGAATGCCAAAGGATGAGCAACTAAACAGAATGTGATCTATAGACTGAACCTCTTGCTTTTGACAATGATCGCAATAAGGGGAAGAGACAAAGTTTTTACGATGGAGATGAAAATTTAAACGACAATGACCAATGCGCATACGAGTAATTATGGTGTAAAACCTACGATGCATGTAAGTTTTAAACTTACAAAACCAAGGCTTACTATTAACTTGGTTATCTAACAAACCATACAAATGAGCCTTATTCTCAACTTCTGTAAAATGATACCAATGTCTTCCCCAAAGAACAGTCATACGCTGTTTTAGATTACTTATAATATCAGAATATTGCAAGGTCACAGCTAAGTCCCTGCTGTCGGGAACCAGGGACAAGTCAGATGCATTAGCAATAGTTCTAGCTAGGTAGTCGGCGTTTTCATTACCAGAAACTCCTTTATGAGACGGAACCCATACAAAATCTATTTTAATACCAATTAAAGATAGTTCTAACCATAAATCTTTCTTTAATGGAAAAAATTAGATAGCAAGTGCTAGCATTCATTTTGTTACTCGATAAACTTATTAATACACTCATACTATCGCTTACTATGACCCATTCTTTACTATATTGATTATGTTCTTTAACATGTTTCAAAGCAAATAAGATGGCAGTTGCTTCAGCAGTAAAGATACTTGCATTTTTATTGATATTAAACCCAATACCTTTATTAGTTTCAGGTTGATAAATTGCAAAGGAAACAGCATTATTATTTTTGGCACCATCCGTATAAATAAATTTACAATTAGACCATTCTGACAACAATAAATAAGCCTCCTCTTTGGAAGTTAGCTTTGAATCTATTACAATTTTTATATCGGGATATTTACTCTTAAAAGAGCCTGTGTAACAGGGAAGAAGGTCATTATCAAGATGTATATTTAACTCCTGCAAAGAGTGAAAGAAAGAAGTAAAATCCTGAAGAACATACATGCGCCTTTGAAAAGGCGATGATTGGAAAGAAATCAAGTTGTGAAGAAGATCGTTCTTAGGCAAGCTGTATAACTTTAAAATAAATCTTTCTTTTAAATAACGAAATCTAATATAAATAGGAGGAAGATTCGATTCAATTTGCATAGCAGCGATAGGACTAGTTTTAAATGCACCCAGTATTGTCCGCATACATTTGTTTTGTATTTTATCTAATGAATTTACAATTTTATCATCTCCAGCAAAACATAGAAAACCATATTCAAAATGACTTCGAACTAGAGACTTATACAAGATTAACAAAATTTTGGGGTCTGCACCCCATGAAGTGGCGCACAGCGATTTTAACACATTGTATGCTTTGTTAGCTTTGGTTATAATACTGTCAGCATATTTTATCCAGGAAAGTTTTGAAGTAAATATAACACCTAAAAACTTTATTAGATCATATGAAATAGGCAGTGATATGTCATTGTACAAAACTGTGGGCAAACACATGCTTTTGCGACCAAAAATAAAAACTTTGGTTTTAGTCGAATTTACATCTAAGTTCAGTTAAGCAAAGTATTTATGTAAGTTGATTAATGCCTCATTAATAGTCAAAGCTAATTGATTTAAATCAGATCCTGACACATAAACAACCAAATCATCTGCATACTGCAGATTTTTAACCTTTGTTCCTAGAATAAGATTTAGTCTCCTAATGTACAAAATAAAAATTAAAGGGGATAAGATACCTCCTTGACAAACCCCTAAAGAAGATAATCTTGGGCCATATAAGTGATTGTTAAATTTAACAAAAACCTTCCTGTTTGTTAAAAACATTTGTAAGAAATTTATTATTTTGCCAGGTAACCCTATCATTGACAGCTCTCTACATAAAACGGAAATATTGACACTGTTAAATGCACCTGCAATGTCAAAGAATACCGAAAGAAGATACTGATTATTATATATGCTGTTAAGTGCATCAAGTTGCAACTGACAAATACTCTCACGAGAAGACCGACCTTTACGAAAACCAAACTGATTGCAGGGTAACAGACCATTTTGTTCGACAAAAAATTCCAACCGTTGCTTTAGAAGCTGTTCAAAAACCTTTCCTACACAAGATGTGAGTGCTATAGGTCGATATGAGTCGGGTAACAATTTATCTTTATCAGGCTTTAAAATTGGGACCAAGCAATCTGTTTTCCAATCATCAGGAATTAAGTTTTCTTCCCACAGCTGATTTAATATGTTTAAAAAGGTCTTTAGATTTTGTGAACTTAAATTTTTCAGTAAAATATATGGTATTCCATCAAGACCAAAGGATGTATCTCTTCTTGAAAATAGGGCAGATTTAAGCTCTTGCAAAGAAAACGGTTCAGTAAGATACTTATCATTATCATTTTCTGTGTGAACATAATTTAAAGACTCATTAAGCACAAAATCAGGAGTGTATTTCTTAAGAAAATCTGATATCCAACTATTATTACTAGCGTGTTTTGAAATGAATGTTTTATTAAATTTCCGCATGTAATTCCATATTAATGTCAAAGGAGTGCACCGGTTAAATGAGTTACACAGATTTATCCAACTATTACGCCGTTCAGTCTTAAGAACAAGCTTTTTAAGGGCTCGAAGTCTTTTAAATTCTATATAATTCTCTTCACTAGGTTCACTTTTAAATTTTATATAAGCATGTTTTGAATTAAGTACAGCTTCTGAACACTTTTGATTCCACCAAGGCAGCCGGGGAAATTTCAAAGATTTTGGTGTACACGTATTAGAACTATTCAAAGACCTATGTCTAGGGATGGACTCTACAGCAGTAGATCGCAAAATATTACAAAACAGATTGAGCGCATCTATCGAAGACATATTTTCAAAATCAATATTAGCCAAACAAAAATCAACTGATTGCCTGTACATTTTCCAATTCACCTGTTTGTAATTTGGGTGAATGGGCAAATGTACATTATTACATATTGGATTACTTTGTGAGCTATTTTCATTACCAACTATCATTTTTATCATTACAGGCAAATGATAACTGCTGCCAAGAGGACAATCCATAACAGACCAATCACATGAAAGTGCCAATGATGGAGAAACGAAAGTTAAATCCAGAGCATTAGGACGCCAAGAAGAAGAACCAGTTGTAGTAGTTTGACCATTATTTAAAAGAACCAAGTCATTGCCATCAATAATATCTAAGACATCTCTACCTCGAGGCAATGTATCAACACAGCCCCATGACATATGATGAGCATTTAGATCGCCTCCAAAAAGCATTGGCTGCGGAATAGATTTTATCAAAGCATCAAATTTACTTTTATTAAATGGGGGATCAGAATTTGATGGACTATAAAAACTTACTACACTCAACTGCTTGTTGTTTATAATTATTTGTACACAGATATTTTGTAGAGCATTGTCAAAATAAGTTTTAATATTAGAATATACTATATTGTTATGAATAAGTATTGCTACACCATTATGTTTATTACCACAGTCATTTCTAATGACATTGTATCCTTTAATTGAAAATTTTTGATGTTGTTTTAACCAGGTTTCAGAAATTATTGCTATGTGAATGTTATTTTCATATAAGAATCTAGTAAAGATTAGCCTATTGCTTATTATACTCTGAGCATTCCACTGCACTATGTTCAATATGTCCATAAAGAAAAAAAATTAAGGTTGTTTCCTGAAAGTGTTTTTAAGTGTTTCTTTTATATTGTTAGAATTTATTGGCGTTTCTTTATCAGCACAAATTTTAACTATAGCTTCCACAAGTAGATTCATAAATCTGACAGATTTGGTCAGATTACTTAGATGGGTGTCAATATATTTTGAGCCGAGCTGCGGAAATGCAACGTCACAAAACAAATCGGAATATTTAGCACTACGTGATTTTAACTTATTTTCCTCAATTTTCTGTTTTTTAATTGGAGATGCAGCAGATATAGCCACGTGATCCCCACCACAGTTTGCGCATTGTGTTTTAACCTTATTACAATTTTTGAAATTATGAGGTTCAGCACAAATTGAACATACTTCATTATTTTTACAATACTTTGCTATATGACCAAATTTCATGCAACGAAGGCATTGCTTTACTGGAGGAATATAGATCCCTACTTCGTGCCTCCAATGGTCAAGTGTTACATATTCAGGCAACTGTACAGAGGCAAAAGTCACGGCAACCGTCTGAGTTGGAACCATTGAGACGATACCCAGCGTGTCTTTTACCCGCCGCATAAACCGTCTTACGCTTATCACCTTTTTACTGGAAGCTATTAATTGGAAAATCTTCTGGTTCGAATAATCAATCGGCACTGAAGTGAGAACACCCGTAACCTCGGTCTCAGATGCTGGGATTGAAGCATTCATGTGAATTTCATTTAATAATTTTTCATTTTTTAGGAAGACATTGGCGTGATTTGGGAGATCGAACATAATCCCAACTTTGTATGCATTAATTGTTCTTAGATGCATCACGCCCGACACGCGATGCTTTCGGATTGCATTGGACAAAGCAAGTCTATCTTTGTCAGAAAATTTGTGGTCATCCTCTCTGTGATTCAGAAAAACAATAAATTCTTTCTTAGCTGAATTTTCGTCGTACAACCTGTAATAACTTTTGGCCCTGAAAGGAGTATACTTCTCTTTGTCATCTTCTTTAGTCTTCTTTTTTGCAGGTATGCGCTCCGAGGGCGCACCTGTATCCGCATCAGAACTACTTTCAGATTGAAGATCTGGCTCCGGCTCCAAGCCCTCCAACCGAGAACGCTTTCCCGTACGCTTCCCCATGACTGGGGAAGCGCACCAAACCGATAACCAAATCAACTATGAATTAAAATTAAAATTAAGACTTAATATGTACAAATTAACACCTAAAATTAATTTACAATAAAATATTTTATCAAGCGCGCCTATCACTTTCAACGTTCCCGCCAAAAAAAAAAAACGTTCACTAGTAGAGTTGTGAGTGACAGTTCTGACTTCTGACGTTCAGTAAGTCAAGTGCGTTTGCGAAGTTTAGTAGTTATTTAAATCGGCGTACGCACACGACACTGTTTCATAAGAAACTTATTTTTATACTTTACATACGTTACTTTACTTTACTCTGTTCGAGTCAATTCTTACATTTTGTTTAACAATTACAAAGTTGATAACGAAATAATTCGCTGAGCGGAAGTCCTTTTCTTTTATTAAATTTATTAGTCGTCCTGCACATTGTGTGTCAATGGCTGTCTTTATAAATTTGTCTATCGGATACGTTCGGGAGTACGTACTCTGGGAACGTTGAAAGTGATAGGCGCGCTTGATAAAATATTTTATTGTAAATTAATTTTAGGTGTTAATTTGTACATATTTAGTCTTAATTTTAATTTTAATTCATAGTTGATTTGGTTATCGGTTTGGTGCGCTTCCCCAGTCATGGGGAAGCGTACGGGAAAGCGTTCTCGGTTGGAGGGCTTGGAGCCGGAGCCAGATCTTCAATCTGAAAGTAGTTCTGATGCGGATACAGGTGCGCCCTCGGAGCGCATACCTGCAAAAAAGAAGACTAAAGAAGATGACAAAGAGAAGTATACTCCTTTCAGGGCCAAAAGTTATTACAGGTTGTACGACGAAAATTCAGCTAAGAAAGAATTTATTGTTTTTCTGAATCACAGAGAGGATGACCACAAATTTTCTGACAAAGATAGACTTGCTTTGTCCAATGCAATCCGAAAGCATCGCGTGTCGGGCGTGATGCATCTAAGAACAATTAATGCATACAAAGTTGGGATTATGTTCGATCTCCCAAATCACGCCAATGTCTTCCTAAAAAATGAAAAATTATTAAATGAAATTCACATGAATGCTTCAATCCCAGCATCTGAGACCGAGGTTACGGGTGTTCTCACTTCAGTGCCGATTGATTATTCGAACCAGAAGATTTTCCAATTAATAGCTTCCAGTAAAAAGGTGATAAGCGTAAGACGGTTTATGCGGCGGGTAAAAGACACGCTGGGTATCGTCTCAATGGTTCCAACTCAGACGGTTGCCGTGACTTTTGCCTCTGTACAGTTGCCTGAATATGTAACACTTGACCATTGGAGGCACGAAGTAGGGATCTATATTCCTCCAGTAAAGCAATGCCTTCGTTGCATGAAATTTGGTCATATAGCAAAGTATTGTAAAAATAACGAAGTATGTTCAATTTGTGCTGAACCTCATAATTTCAAAAATTGTAAGAAGGTTAAAACACAATGCGCAAACTGTGGTGGGGATCACGTGGCTATATCTGCTGCATGTCCAATTAAAAAACAGAAAATTGAGGAAAATAAGTTAAAATCACGTAGTGCTAAATATTCCGATTTGTTTTGTGACGTTGCATTTCCGCAGCTCGGCTCAAAATATATTGACACCCATCTAAGTAATCTGACCAAATCTGACAGATTTATGAATCTACTTGTGGAAGCTATAGTTAAAATTTGTGCTGATAAAGAAACGCCAATAAATTCTAACAATATAAAAGAAACACTTAAAAACACTTTCAGGAAACAACCTTAATTTTTTTTCTTTATGGACATATTGAACATAGTGCAGTGGAATGCTCAGAGTATAATAAGCAATAGGCTAATCTTTACTAGATTCTTATATGAAAATAACATTCACATAGCAATAATTTCTGAAACCTGGTTAAAACAACATCAAAAATTTTCAATTAAAGGATACAATGTCATTAGAAATGACTGTGGTAATAAACATAATGGTGTAGCAATACTTATTCATAACAATATAGTATATTCTAATATTAAAACTTATTTTGACAATGCTCTACAAAATATCTGTGTACAAATAATTATAAACAACAAGCAGTTGAGTGTAGTAAGTTTTTATAGTCCATCAAATTCTGATCCCCCATTTAATAAAAGTAAATTTGATGCTTTGATAAAATCTATTCCGCAGCCAATGCTTTTTGGAGGCGATCTAAATGCTCATCATATGTCATGGGGCTGTGTTGATACATTGCCTCGAGGTAGAGATGTCTTAGATATTATTGATGGCAATGACTTGGTTCTTTTAAATAATGGTCAAACTACTACAACTGGTTCTTCTTCTTGGCGTCCTAATGCTCTGGATTTAACTTTCGTTTCTCCATCATTGGCACTTTCATGTGATTGGTCTGTTATGGATTGTCCTCTTGGCAGCAGTTATCATTTGCCTGTAATGATAAAAATGATAGTTGGTAATGAAAATAGCTCACAAAGTAATCCAATATGTAATAATGTACATTTGCCCATTCACCCAAATTACAAACAGGTGAATTGGAAAATGTACAGGCAATCAGTTGATTTTTGTTTGGCTAATATTGATTTTGAAAATATGTCTTCGATAGATGCGCTCAATCTGTTTTGTAATATTTTGCGATCTACTGCTGTAGAGTCCATCCCTAGACATAGGTCTTTGAATAGTTCTAATACGTGTACACCAAAATCTTTGAAATTTCCCCGGCTGCCTTGGTGGAATCAAAAGTGTTCAGAAGCTGTACTTAATTCAAAACATGCTTATATAAAATTTAAAAGTGAACCTAGTGAAGAGAATTATATAGAATTTAAAAGACTTCGAGCCCTTAAAAAGCTTGTTCTTAAGACTGAACGGCGTAATAGTTGGATAAATCTGTGTAACTCATTTAACCAGTGCACTCCTTTGACATTAATATGGAATTACATGCGGAAATTTAATAAAACATTCATTTCAAAACACGCTAGTAATAATAGTTGGATATCAGATTTTCTTAAGAAATACACTCCTGATTTTGTGCTTAATGAGTCTTTAAATTATGTTCACACAGAAAATGATAATGATAAGTATCTTACTGAACCGTTTTCTTTGCAAGAGCTTAAATCTGCCCTATTTTCAAGAAGAGATACATCCTTTGGTCTTGATGGAATACCATATATTTTACTGAAAAATTTAAGTTCACAAAATCTAAAGACCTTTTTAAACATATTAAATCAGCTGTGGGAAGAAAACTTAATTCCTGATGATTGGAAAACAGATTGCTTGGTCCCAATTTTAAAGCCTGATAAAGATAAATTGTTACCCGACTCATATCGACCTATAGCACTCACATCTTGTGTAGGAAAGGTTTTTGAACAGCTTCTAAAGCAACGGTTGGAATTTTTTGTCGAACAAAATGGTCTGTTACCCTGCAATCAGTTTGGTTTTCGTAAAGGTCGGTCTTCTCGTGAGAGTATTTGTCAGTTGCAACTTGATGCACTTAACAGCATATATAATAATCAGTATCTTCTTTCGGTATTCTTTGACATTGCAGGTGCATTTAACAGTGTCAATATTTCCGTTTTATGTAGAGAGCTGTCAATGATAGGGTTACCTGGCAAAATAATAAATTTCTTACAAATGTTTTTAACAAACAGGAAGGTTTTTGTTAAATTTAACAATCACTTATATGGCCCAAGATTATCTTCTTTAGGGGTTTGTCAAGGAGGTATCTTATCCCCTTTAATTTTTATTTTGTACATTAGGAGACTAAATCTTATTCTAGGAACAAAGGTTAAAAATCTGCAGTATGCAGATGATTTGGTTGTTTATGTGTCAGGATCTGATTTAAATCAATTAGCTTTGACTATTAATGAGGCATTAATCAACTTACATAAATACTTTGCTTATCTGAACTTAGATGTAAATTCGACTAAAACCAAAGTTTTTATTTTTGGTCGCAAAAGCATGTGTTTGCCCACAGTTTTGTACAATGACATATCACTGCCTATTTCATATGATCTAATAAAGTTTTTAGGTGTTATATTTACTTCAAAACTTTCCTGGATAAAATATGCTGACAGTATTATAACCAAAGCTAACAAAGCATACAATGTGTTAAAATCGCTGTGCGCCACTTCATGGGGTGCAGACCCCAAAATTTTGTTAATCTTGTATAAGTCTCTAGTTCGAAGTCATTTTGAATATGGTTTTCTATGTTTTGCTGGAGATGATAAAATTGTAAATTCATTAGATAAAATACAAAACAAATGTATGCGGACAATACTGGGTGCATTTAAAACTAGTCCTATCGCTGCTATGCAAATTGAATCGAATCTTCCTCCTATTTATATTAGATTTCGTTATTTAAAAGAAAGATTTATTTTAAAGTTATACAGCTTGCCTAAGAACGATCTTCTTCACAACTTGATTTCTTTCCAATCATCGCCTTTTCAAAGGCGCATGTATGTTCTTCAGGATTTTACTTCTTTCTTTCACTCTTTGCAGGAGTTAAATATACATCTTGATAATGACCTTCTTCCCTGTTACACAGGCTCTTTTAAGAGTAAATATCCCGATATAAAAATTGTAATAGATTCAAAGCTAACTTCCAAAGAGGAGGCTTATTTATTGTTGTCAGAATGGTCTAATTGTAAATTTATTTATACGGATGGTGCCAAAAATAATAATGCTGTTTCCTTTGCAATTTATCAACCTGAAATTAATAAAGGTATTGGGTTTAATATCAATAAAAATGCAAGTATCTTTACTGCTGAAGCAACTGCCATCTTATTTGCTTTGAAACATGTTAAAGAACATAATCAATATAGTAAAGAATGGGTCATAGTAAGCGATAGTATGAGTGTATTAATAAGTTTATCGAGTAACAAAATGAATGCTAGCACTTGCTATCTAATTTTTTCCATTAAAGAATTATGGTTAGAACTATCTTTAATTGGTATTAAAATAGATTTTGTATGGGTTCCGTCTCATAAAGGAGTTTCTGGTAATGAAAACGCCGACTACCTAGCTAGAACTATTGCTAATGCATCTGACTTGTCCCTGGTTCCCGACAGCAGGGACTTAGCTGTGACCTTGCAATATTCTGATATTATAAGTAATCTAAAACAGCGTATGACTGTTCTTTGGGGAAGACATTGGTATCATTTTACAGAAGTTGAGAATAAGGCTCATTTGTATGGTTTGTTAGATAACCAAGTTAATAGTAAGCCTTGGTTTTGTAAGTTTAAAACTTACATGCATCGTAGGTTTTACACCATAATTACTCGTATGCGCATTGGTCATTGTCGTTTAAATTTTCATCTCCATCGTAAAAACTTTGTCTCTTCCCCTTATTGCGATCATTGTCAAAAGCAAGAGGTTCAGTCTATAGATCACATTCTGTTTAGTTGCTCATCCTTTGGCATTCAGCGCCTAGTGCTGATGGATGAGTTGCTTGAGATTTATGGAGCTTCTAATCGAATCCCGCTCTCAGTAACTGATTTGTTGAAGGAGTCGTCTACTTATTTACCTTTGTTTAATTTTGTACATAATACTGTGTGTATGCTGTAAATATGATGCTAAATTTAAAACTTGCTTAAAATTGTATATATTTTTATTGAAGCATTGTACCTATATTTTGTTGGTCAAATGACTTTTTGGAATGTCTGGATGAGGTGTAAGCTTTTTTGAAGAGCTGAATATTGGATTTGACGTTTTTATTGGAACATACTCAAGACTTTATTACTGGATTTGACTTCATGAATTGGATTGGAATAACTGAAGACTTATTTTTTGGATTTGACACATATGTTGATAATACTGATGACTTAATATCTAGATTTGTTCATATGAATTGGAAATAACTGAAGACATATTTATTGGACTAGAGACTTCTGATTTGAAACTACTGAAGACGTTATTACTGGATTCGATCAAATGAAATTATACTTACTGAAGACTAGGCAGTATGGCCCATGGTCTTAGCCTGTCCGAATGGACGAATTTAAAAAAAAAAAAAAGGATACGTTCGGAAATACGTCGCTATTGAAATGATTATAATGGTGGCACTACACTTGGCGTTGCGTGTTCGCGTATTTGCTGTATTTGGCCGAAAACAACTATGTGTGGAGGATTCATTTGTCTCTATTTGCTATATTTGCACGAATATGCCAAACACCCAAATACGCAAACACGCGTATCCGCCCGCTTGTCGGTTTTTGGTCACACATCAAAGGACGCAAATATGGCGAATATTTGTGTACACCGTCCACACTTGGCTCGCTCAGTTGTGTTAGCGACGGCGACGAGTCAAGACGTGTTTTGCAGTATGGATTTTGACTGGAAAAATGATGTTGTGTTGCGATTTCTGGAATTGTACCAAATGCATCGGTGTATTTGGGACCCGAAAAATGCATTCAATAAAAATAAAACAAAAAAATATGCTGCTGCTGCTGCCGTGAACACGTCCATCGCTAGCAAATTCAATTGATTTTGAACTGCAAACATGTTCGCGTATTTGATATAATTTTCGTTGGCATCCCAAGTGTGGATGTCGTGTTTGTGATATTTGGACTTCACACGAATATTTAGACAAACACGGCGAACACGCTACGCGAACACGCAATCCCAAGTGTAGTGCCACTATAATATATTTTCGGACTTCAAAATAAAGGCCGCTCCACATTCACAGGCGTGAATCGCGGCGCAAATCGCGCGTGAACTCTTCGCTGGCTCCACATTCGCAGTGCGCAATTTATTTGGCGTTTGTAAGCTTGTGCTTTTACTGGGGCACTATACAGTACTTGTAGTTCAAGGGATTAATTTTTAATTAAATAATTCCAACAATCGTCGTACAGAGTATCAGTATACTGCTTGTTTTGCACGGCGTGACGTGACGTAATGTCAAATGTCATTCAACTAATCAACTTTCACTTGAGCGTTTTCGAGACAAATCTAAATTACTTTTTAAAAATGCAGAATACTTATTGTAGATTATTCTAAATATTCTATTTTATTTAAAATAACACTTTTTGGGGTAAAATACACACTGAGGTACTTGTTTAAGTGTGTGTGTTAATAGTATTATTAACCACTTTTCAACATTTACGCAACAAACCTATTGTCGGACGGCCAAGGAAGGTCACTAGTAAGTAAGAATATGAAGTGACCTTGATTATGCCGACCGCCGTGCTTCCGACATATTACTATCTACACGGGCCGAATCACGCGCAGGCCGGCATGCAATCCTGCCGATATCGGCCCGTGATCAAACTGTCAAACGAGTTGTGCTGACAAATTGCATGCAAATCACAACCACAGTTTGTGATGGGGAATCCACATTATGTGATTTTACTCCAATTTGTCAGTACAACATGTCGAAATCATAATTGGGTGTAGCGTACAGACGTAACAACTGCATTTACAATTTCATTCGGTGTGCCCAGTTAACAGGAAGAAAGCGAAAATGGGCGCATTCAAACGGTCCTGCGAAGCGCACTGCAAGATTGTTAATAACCGATTAGATAGGGCAAGACAACACGTCTAACTGGGACGGCCGCGACATACTCTCGGTTTTTCTCGCACTATACCTCTTGTTCTAAGTGTTCTAATAAGAGAGAGACTGATAGTGCGAGAAAAATTGAGAGAGCTCGTTCGCCGGCGCGTGATAGCCGTGCAGCACACAAAAATCTAAACACACAAATAACACTATAATATAAGTCTGTAACTAACATCTATGGATTCCGTCCGAAATAAAAAGTTTATTATTATTATTGGGCTGACAAATCATGTAATGTATATACCCCATTAGTCGCTTTGAGACACGCTTTGGAGTCTATTTTTTTCACAAGCATTATATTAGGCCTGCCTCACACTGGCGCGGCCTTAATGGGGTATAAAGATTGTACTGTAATTTTACCCCAGTTTGTCAGTACAACATGTCGAAGTCATAAGTGGGAATGGACGAAAATATCAGAAGTGCCTGATTATTTTTTTGATGGAATGGTGGGTACACACTGAGCAAACGAACGACCAAGGAACGCGAAGCTTTTACGTGACAGCTATTTATTAGAGTGAGATACATGTGTACCCACCAATACGAATAATGGGCAATCCACATTACGTGATTTGTTAGCGTGATATTCAAACGGTCCTGCGAAGCGGACTGCAAGATTATTACTAACCGATGAGATAGGGCGAGACACCACGTCTATCATGAAACGGCCGTAGACAGCACGTCTATCATGAGACGGCCGTGACATACTCTCGATTTTTCTCGCACTATCCGTCTCTCTCTTATTAGAACACTTAGGACAAGAGGTATAGTGCGAGAAAAATCGAGAGTATGTCGCGGCCGTCCCATGTTAGACGTGCTGTCTTGCCTTATCCCATCGGTTAGTAACAATCTTGCAGTCCGCATAGCAGGACCGTTTGAATCGGCAATTTTCGCCTTCTTACTGTTAACTAGCCACACTGAATGAAATTGTAGTTGCAGTTGTTATGCCGCGTTTATACGCTTGCGATGGCTTGGCGCGTGAGCAGGACGCAGCTATGCGTTAGAGGGAGAGGGCTATAATTCGATCTCATTCGTTTACATAGCTGCGTCCTGCTCACGCGCCAAGCCATCGCAAGCGTATAAACGCGGCATTACGTCTGTACGCTACGCCCAATTCTGACTTCGACATGTTGTACTGACAAATTGGGGTTTAATCACATAATGTGGATTGGCCATAACGTTCCTTAGCACCAGAATAAAGGTTCTGATTTTTTTCGCTGCGCCAATAATTTTAGTTTTTCTGAAAACCGTCTGGGGATGGACTCATATTTCTGCATCCATGACTCCTCCTACTGCAGCCAAATAAGTTTTCTAGCGGATTCTGGTTGTTATGCCTCATCCATATCGATTGAATGCAATTTTTTTAGGGCTTACAGTGTTAAATATTAAAACAACAT
The DNA here is from genome assembly GCA_945867215.1 of Epinotia demarniana. NCBI lineage: Eukaryota > Metazoa > Arthropoda > Insecta > Lepidoptera > Tortricidae > Epinotia > Epinotia demarniana. Next base: position 23,297,586 of record OX244271.1, on the reverse strand, counting down.
TCTTTAATATATATTTTTTAAATTTCATTTAAATTAATTTGAATGAAATTTGTAAGCACTAAACCACTTGGCTGCTCATGCAAATTCCTTGGTCCAAATTATGATTTTCTTGCAATTTGTCAGGACAACTCGTTGGACAGTTGGATCAGCATCGCAACATGCCTCCAGACGATAGCAATTAGTACTTAAGCCCATTTCGAACGTGGTAGATTAAAACACCCAAATTAAGGGGTTTTAACTTAAAATAAAATGAAAAAGTACGTGCAAATAAATGATATCAGTATTATTTTTAGTAATAATAATTTTAAGTATGAATTTTTGAAATTGGTCAATTAAATCCAGATATTACATTCAAACTTACAAAGCTACAATCTCGGTTTTTTCGTTTATATAATATTACTAGCTGCCCACGCAGTTAGGGTAGCAGCAAAGAGGAAAAGTCTGCGAGGTTGCAGCTAACCAAGTTTGTGTTTTGGGTGATAACCTTATAAAAAAAATGTCACTTGTGTGTATAATGTAGTTTCTGGAAGGTTATAGGCTATATTATATACCCGCGAAGCTGCGCGTGCAGCTAGTTTATATATTAAAATGATGTTATTTCTAGGTGAAAGTAATCAAACAAAAGTCTGCTGCCACAACCATTTATTCACTGACATCCCTTTGCATCATTCCACTTTAAACTATACTTTCACCGAGTCTTAATATTAAATCACATTCTACAAAGTGCTTTCGATGTGCGCAATTAGCCCTATTTACACAAAGCAAACTACACTGGTTGCTCCCCTAAGGGCTCTCAACACCTGGTTCAACGCGCAGGGCCGAGCCGCTATGCTATCGCCGAGCACCAGTCTTCAACCATTCCAGACTATAACAGCCGGATTCCAAATAAAATTAGAACCGTATCTGGACACCTCCTAAAACAGATATTATTCGTGGTTAATTAAGTTAGAGCGGGTCGCCCAAGAAGATCATACTAGTGCGTTTGACGCACACATGGCAAGCTGTACACCACATACCCAGAGAGAATTGCTGGCCCGCTAGAAGACCTCTCTGTAACTAGCCCCGCTGTCAATCTCCACAGAGGTGTCCCGTCTCTTCAAACAAGGCTACTAGGCCCCCAGCTTCATGAACGTCTGTAATTACTGTATGTGTTAGCAAAATTACAATAAACATATATTAAAAACAGTATGTTGTTGGCAAGTGGCTAGCTGCCATTGGTTCTCGGTTCATATATTACAGAAAAGCCTGACAGGGCCACTATATGCGTACAATATAGTACTTTAGGATGGATAAAGGTCAATTATATGTAGGTACATTGTATATTATTACTGTACAAAATACTTTTTTATTTTTGCCACTGTTTAAGCATCGGGGGTTACTTCCCTGCCTATGAAGCTGAAGGTTCTGGTTTTGAATCCCGGTAAGGGAAAATATTTGTGTAATGAGCATGAATAGTTCTTTATGAGTATTGGACATTTTCTATGTATTTAAGTTATAATATCTATTCAATATATTAAATACTAGCTTCTGCCCGCGACTCCGTCCGCGTGGAACTCGTTTACATCAAAGCTCCATACAAACTTTCACTTCCCCATTTCACCCCCTTAGGCAATGATTTCGAGGATTAAAACTATCCTATGTCCTTCCCCGGGACTCAAACTATCTCTATACCAAATTTCACCTCAATTGATTCAGTGGTTTAGCGTGAAAAGGTAACAGACAGACAGACACACTTTCGCATTTATAATATTAGTATTGAAGTATGGATGGACGGTACGGATACAGTATGGATAATGCAGTCTAGTACCCGGTCATAACTCTAGCCATATTGAGCTTACTATGGGGGTTGGATCAAAGCACGGTTATCACAAAAACGCGCGAGCTGTATCGGGGCGAGATATTCTATTTGTCTGTTTCTAAGTGTTTTAATTAGAAAGAAACGGATAGTCTATCTCGCCGCGACACAGCTCGCGCGCCGTCTTGTGATAACCGTGCTCGTAAAAGAAACTTAAGAAGAAGAAAACAGAATAACTGGTATCGACCTCAGCAACGAGATGGCTCCGAAAAGAAGAGAGGATCATAAGAATAACATAAATAACATACTCAAATTGTTATGTTCCTCACAGACGTATAAGTTCCTTTTTCGGCAATTCTTCCGCAAAGATTGGCACTAATAGTTGATTGTAAATACTTTGGGATGCTCAAATACGCCGAAAAAGTTGTCCAAGAAGCAATTCCAAAGTAGCCATAACACTAATAAGTAATAATAACAAAATCGCGAACAATTGCACAATTCCGTGTTTGACAGAGACAACAGTCAAGTGACAGTCATTCGCACAGACTAATAAGCGATACTGTCTTCCGTAATGGCATCTCATTTCGATCTCCCAAAAGATATTCCCAAAAGAATTTAGTAAATTAAATAAAAGAGCACTTTCTCAATCTTTAAGACGTGGATTGTCGAAATCGTCTCGAATCTCGTCAAAAAACTATATCTGGCCAAATAATACTTATTATCGATAAAATATTTACACATGCGGGAAAGTCAATCCCTAGCTCGCCTGTTGGCCGGGCGTCTTCACGGGACGCTGTCATAGTGACGTTTGAGTTAGTGAATAAGGGTTTTTATTCACGACGTCCTGACAGGGTGATGTCAAGGGGCGCCGGCCTATAAACTAACGTCCGTCGGTTAGACGAACGTTGGTTTATTCGCCTATAGTAGACAAATTACGCAATTAATCTGGATAAAATGGATATCATGAGGTTCTGTACAAAATGTTTGCTTGGTTTAATGCCATTCCAGCAGTTAAATCCGTTGCTTCGGCGAGATAAAAGAGAAAACGTTAGTGAATGCCGATATACCGTCCAAGCTAACGTCGCCACAGGTGAGAACGCGTTTTCACCTACGTCTCGAGATAAACGCTGCTTAAAGAATAGCTATGCTGCATTCACCTGGCTTTATTGGTAGTTGTCAACAATGTCAACTTGATGTTTATTTGGGATGTTGACATTTCATGAAAGGTAAGTTTCTTTCCACGTTTTGCTCTGTTTTGAAATTGACCTAACCACGATGTACCTAATACGAAATTTCACATTTATATGTCACAGACGAAATGGCGCTGTGTATCAATGATGGGCGAATGTTCCTTCATGTCCACGAGTGGTCTAGTGTTCGAACCGCACCGATGAATTTCTTTTAGTGTTTTATTTTTATTATTTTGCAAATAGCAATCGTTTTTTTTTTCGTGTTTGTTTTCTCATGTTTTAGGAATACATCAATGTTTCCCCAATCTTTCTAGGAGGAGAAAAAAAAGAGGTGCCCTGCAGACTTTGAATATGAACAGGGAAGTCTCGGCACAAACGATTTCTTTATCTAAAGACGCAGACGGAAGGATTATCCTTTGTTAAGTAACTATTTACCATTATTTAATGTAATATTAATAATAAATTAATTAATTTGTGAAATGTATAATTTGCTCTCGTTTCTGAGTAGAAAAAACTCGATTATGTATATCCACACTTAAAAAAAGTAAAGTGTACAACTTTTCGTAAAATGGCTCACTTGAGCATTTGGTGAAGGATAATCAACGGTCACTGCAACGGGCACTCGGTAACTGTGTTAATTTTAGGTACCTACCTATCTTTATAAATATATTTTTAGTAACGAAAGTCGCCGCCCGTGGTTTTCACTAAGGTTAAAGTTAGGCAAGCGTATTTTTTTGTATTTCGAGGCGCGTAATTTCGGTTCTATCTAGTACCGTAAACTGAGGATTCTGTGATTTGGTGAGGCGAATTTCATAAGCTCCGTTCATAACTAAAGTGTCATGTCGATAGGAAATACACATACATACATAATGATCACGCCTGTCTCGCATTAGATAAAGAACGAGATAAGTTACGTGATTACTGATCTTATGAACTTTTTAGCATTTTCGAGGAAGAAAGTCGTCCATTAAAGGATCACCACACCATAATAAAGATGACGCGGAAAATATGTTAGTTTAAGTGTATTTTATTTAAAAAGTGTCTGACTGCGCGGACGTTCAATGGTGCTCTATTGTTGAGAAGTGCTGTTCGATTCAGATTTAAAAAATTTACTTTAACCATAAACAATTTATAAATAGACTAAAATGAAAAAACAAACTGTGAGACAAGCGCAGTCGGACGGGCTAAATGGAATCAAAGATGTTGCCGATGCTTTCGTTTGACGTAAACGGATGCAGATATATGCGAATGTTGGCAAAATTTTGATTTCAAGAAGATTATTTAGTAAGTTTCAGCAATAATTTAAGAAAAATACATCATTACTTAATTCATGATTTGTTTGTGTTTTTCAGTTAGAAATTTCAGCAGAACCAATTACTACCCCGAAAAAAAACAATTAATGGAAGAAGGATCGTGGACATCACATACCTAAAAAAAAAGTCAAGCATTTATTGGAAATCGCAAGCCATGGACCTATGGGCTGTACTTCTAAAGAGCTTGAACTACATGGTGAAAAGCAAAATGGCTTACCGTCAACGTTTACCTTTCGGTGCAAAATGTACAATTGCAAGTTTTAAGTAAATAGTGATTGCTGTGATAAAAATTTTGTAAATCATCATTGATGTGCTGTAGCTGGCCCGGTAGCAATTGGTTGCGGTCAAGCGCAATTCGAGACAAAATTTATATTTCCAGCGTTGTTCCACGAACCTTTAACGGTAGAGTTCATATTGAAAGATGACGTTTTTCGGCAGAACAAGATTGAAGGAAAATTTACCACATTCTACAGGACCCGAGCTGATGGGCCCATGGCACTCTCGAAATATGCCTATTAGAGATCCGCCACCGATCCAAGAAGCCATAAAAAGGAAGGAAGAAAAAAGAAAGCTCAACAAGCAGCCAGACCGATAATCAACAGGGTCTAGCTGACTAGTGACATATACATACAATAATATGGCACTGGGTAGGGAACGGGTTACATAAAGTTTAAAGTCATATTTTTGTAGGCATACGTGGATTTGTCATACTCATCATTACGCATAAATGTAAATAGACATACATTTATGCGCATAACGTTTTTGGTCATAATGTTTAAGAACATATTGTGTAATGCGCATAAATTTGATGCGCATAAAATTATTTAAGCATACTTTATAATGGACATAAAATGGTTGCTCATAAAACAATTTACCCATACTGTATAAACGCATAAACCGCAAAACGCATAAGCCTGTTTTTCTTAGTAGTAAATGAAGATCTCGAATCAGAAGCAAGTACTTAACAAAGTTGTCTTTTATGTTGGGTCACAGTAGCAAAAGGCGATCAGTATAAAAGTTTACAAACAAGTTTTATGAAATAACAAGTTTTTTTGCTCTTTTATAAAAAAAAACCTCGAAGACGAAAGCAAGAGCTAAGCTCCCGCTTTCGTCTTCTAACCTATCCGCGATCCGAGCCGGTTTTGCCACTAAGTCCCTATTCGCTACTGCCTACGTGAAAACTTGAAATTGATACAAAGTTTATTTGACGGTCACCCTTTGTTTTGTTTATTGATCAAATATTATCATCAATATTATGGCTTTATAAAGGTAACCTATCGCAATCACTAAAATTTACTAACCGAATATCGTTTGTCCGAAAACTTTTCGTATTATTATGAGTTCTCCGAATATACAATTCATTACTTTTTTCATTTACCATTTGATGGTATCCAAATGTTTTAGTTGTCCGAAAAACTTTTACCGCTACAGTCATTTGGGCTTTGGCTTGTTACAACTTTTGTTTCACAGCCAATTTTTTACTTATCCACCATTACTTTCCGCATTTCATACGTTTAGCCCAATGTTCGTTTTGAGGGAAATTCAAAAGTAGTTTTACTGAGACTCTAAGGCAGGTCGGTGTAGGTACGACGAAATGAGGAGGAGTGTCAGGTGAACTGCGACCCTACGGCGCCGGCGCGCGAGTCGAGCGAGCGTAGCGAGCGTGCCGCGGCGGCGGCCACCGAAGCGCCAGAACCGAACACTTTTTAATACGGCAGATCGTTGAGAACAACGCATTCGTCGATATTCCTAGCCATATCAGGCACATCGAAAAGTAGTTCCTATCATGGGCACTGGTGGCACTGCGTATGCGATGACGGCCGTGTTTGTTTGGAGCCAATAATCAGGGCGAACAAAATGGCTTGTCATAAGCGAACTCTGTCTTAGGTCGGTTAGGTTAGGGTTCACTTGTGCCCCTCAGACCAGAAATAGACACCCCGCGCAGCGGGGTGGCGTCGACTCGCTGGAGATTATCAGTCCGTACTCCTTATTTTTTTTCATTTACGTATGTGATATGCCTCGGAATTTCGTGATCTGGCGAATATTACAATCGACCGCCGACATATTTATACGTTATTTACCATAAATACAGCTTTAGGAGGATAACAGTAGTTTAATTTTAAACTTTTTGCTAATGTTTTTAATATTAAAAATGCATAAGGTAACAACCATTTTCATAAACAAACATATGAATTAGTAACATATGTGTGCTCCGTATGCCGTATGCGTATGCAGCCGATTTGATAAAATACGAACAGATTATCAACCGAATCGTTACGTCGGTATACCGATATTGCGGGTATACCAATAATTGGGAATCATGGATTTGTCAAACAATTACAAAAGCTAAACCATAAAATGGCCAGCCGTAAACGTCGCGAACTAAAGTGTCGGACAAACGAAAAAAAAGGCAAGCGAAGTTTGTCGAACAGTAAATGCCAAAATGAAAATAGGGAAAAAAAAAATAGTGATTCAGATAGGTAACCCTTTATGAATGTATGACATTTACAATTATTACTAAAGATATAATTATCAATATTATGACTAAATAAATGTATGACATTCTACATTATGGTTAAACAAATTATGACTTCGTATAATTATGACAGGGAACAATTATGCCATAGTATAATTTATGCCAAAAAAAAATTATGTGCATCAACTTTATGCGTAATGTTGTATGACAATCGATATTATGACAATAGTTGTTATGCCACCAGACGGCCACCCTATGGCACTATACATCAAGCATTATACTGAAACAAAATCGGTTTAGTAGTTCTTAAGTTTATCGCTCACAGACAGACAGACGTCGGTGGTGACTTTTGTTTATAGTAATAGAGAAAAGACGGTTTATAGATTAAGCGGGATTGGACTGTAATAAATCTCGGTTATTCCTACTTGTTACCACCGAGTTCTTACAGTGGTCACAGTAGGGAACTTTTTCCTATTTGTTACCCCCCCCCCCCCCACGTGGTAACAAATGGGGAAAAGGTAGTTTCCCAGATGGTATCAGATGGCAGAAAAAATGATGGAAGGAAGTTACAACTTGCTTGCTTGGTGGAAACAAAGAGGAAAACCCTTGAAATCTTATATCTATAGTTTAGGTCGGTTCACATAGGTAAGTGCTTCAGAAAAGAAACGTTTTATTTATACAGTGAATTAAATTTTATATCATATTACGCACCCAAGCTTGTTTTTATGCTAAATCTCATACAGGACATCCCAAAAATACCATACGATGTACAGTTAGGGCGTTCATTACTTTCTGATTATAGACAAGAAGTATAAATTCGATATGGGTCGTGACGTTTATCTGCAGTTGGCTGTTATTTTTAAAGTTTAGGATTTATCTAAGTGTTTCAGGTACAGTCAGCTGCAGATAAATGTGACCCCCTGACCCCCTAGCACGCCGGGTTTTATGTCCGACGTGAAGCATTTATCCCTCTTGCACTCGCATATTTGCCAGAATGGGACGAATGCTTTATGTCCGACATAAAACTTAGACTAAGTTTTATGTCGGACATAAAGAATTCGTCCTATTCTGGCAGTGTTCTAGGGGGTCTGGCATATTAACATATGTCATATTTTTTTGCAGTTGTCTTTACTATTAGAATATTACAAGATCTAGGTCCATTTACGATTTATCTTAGTGTTTCAGGTAGTCACCTAGAAAGAGATGTGACCCCCTGCCGAACTAACATTGTTGTATGGCAAAGGGGTCACTTTTCTCTGTAGCTGACATTTGTAGTTTAGGACAAATAGAATTCTAATTGCCCATGAATAAATAATTATACACTTGGGGAAAATGATTTATTTACAACTAACTTATTCTGTTACTTAACTACTAACATTATTACATAGTTTCCGAACCCGATATCTACGAGGGTTGCATTTATCCCAACTGACCTGATACGTCATTGATATTTTCATTTCACGCGTTACGTGCAACAGGCCCGGGTTCGATGCCCATAAAGAGGGTATTTTTTTCATTACTAACTAACCTAAATTATGTCTTCAAATAAATATCTTTTTTAAATCCGGTTGTTTTCAACTTTTTGTTCATTAATTTTTATAATTTATTTTATAATTCTATGCGTAAGTGTTACGTGAAAAGGTGCTGTTTGTGGAGTCCGGACTGTTCATGCTTGCAAGGGCATAGTACCTAACTTCTTAAATACTAGTGTTATTTTTATTATTATCGTATTGACGAGAGACATCATTCCGATCTTGACACGTTTTATTGTTATTGACCATGTACATCACTGACAATATTACATGAATAATCCTTTTTTTATTGTTTTGTTTTGACGCTTAGAGACCGTATTCATCTCTACGAACATTGAATAATTATTAATTGTATTTGGACGCTCAGGGACTTTATACATCTCTGGAATACTGAATTAATATCATTAACTTTCTGTTAATGCACAGACCTTATTCTTATCGAATGTAATGGTCATATTTTGTTTTGTTTTCATTAACTTTGTGACATTTAGTGTGTTGTTATATCAGTCCTTAATGTGCAAATTTTAAATTATTATTCTTTTATTGTAAGATTATTATTTTTATTGTAAATTACCGTTTGACATGAAAAAGTGCCCTTGTGGCCTATTTGCAGAATAAATAATTTGTATCTGTATTTGAATTAAATAAATAAAGGCGCCATCTAGTGAGAAACTAGTCCATACATCACATTACGCGGTATCTCGGTGATATGCATGTCAGATTGTCCGTGGCGCTGTCATCGTTGGTTATCGTAATTATGATAGCCTGTGCGGGGGGCAGGGTAGCCGGAGGCTCAAGGTCATTCAGAACGGGGACCCCCTTAAAGCAAAAAAGTTAATTTTGACATTGAACCTATAAAAAGTGTTCATAACTTAAATAAATTAAAAAAATTACACCCTGCCTATTCAAGTTTCGAAGTTATTAACGTTTTTCTGCTTGATTCTTTATTGCACTAATACTGCGATGAGGAATATATTTCGTCGTAGCGTACTATGAGACATATTTTGTCGCTTGATTTTTTAATGCAAATTGTTAGAGGTGAAGTGAATAGGTAATGGAATAAAATAAAATTCCATATATATGAGTAAATAGTTATATCGTAAATAAATCAACAACAATGTTTTCCTCCACAATGATAAGGACAATCTGTCTAACAATTTAGTTTTGTACTGCAATCAACTTTTTTTATAAATGTCAAAAAAAATTGCACAAATGGCATAATTGGCGATATGTATATATTATATATTAACACATAAGACATTATAATATAACAAAACCACTTGATACTTTTCATGCCTTTAAACATGAAAAAAAAATCTGTTTATTCTTCTTCTATATCAAAAACCATATCCATTAAAACCATCAACGTCTTCATCAAAGTCTCGAGATCCAGTTAATTTTTCATACCAGCATCTGACATCAGAAGGAATCAGGTGCAGCAGGGATTTTATATCATCCAGTTTAGGTTGTGCAATAGGTTTTCCTTCAGGCCAAAGTTGCTCGTAAAGACTGGAAAAACTTAATGAGGTACAATTTTGACCTCTTATGGGTCTCTTGTTAAGGTTGACTTCTTGGGGATGACCACCGTGAGTAATTGAAAGAAATATCCTTCCAGGTTTATTCTTAAAGATAGATATTTCTTTAGTTTTAAGCCAACTTAAAGAATTTCCTTCTAAATATTTTTACTTTTAACTATTTTCTTCATCATTTGAGTTCTCACTAAGCGAAATATCCTGCAATTTAAAATATGTAACAACGAAATAAACGACATCATAGGGAGGTTAAATCGATATTGCGTTTATTAATCATTAAAACTTTAAACCAAAACGAATTAACAACATCTTTATGGCGTTTAACTCGTTTTTGCGATTTAGAATATACGCATATAATTTGTAAAAGTAAATTTGGCGTTCAATTCGTTTTTACGTAACTAGTTAGTGCATAGGGCCATACATATTTTAATGTGTCGCTTGATTCTACCCCTTAAAATAAGGCTGTAAGCATGATTTTTCAATAAAGAAATAGTCAATACTATACATTATCACATTTATAAACGACCTGCATTCATAACTTTTTTTCGGATTTTGGCGCTTAGTTCGCTATTCCATAACACTGTCCAATTTATCTCAGTTGGCTTACTAGTTTATGCAAAAAGAATCCTTGAACTGAAATGGATTATGTTAGCCTATTCCATTTACCGTCTCCACTGTATGCCGTAACAGGGATGGGCAGAGGACTTGAAATAAAATTTACAGTACTAAGTACTTCTGGCGATTGAGCCGATCTGATTTTACGGCATAATTATCTTGAAGTCTATATTATATTATTGACAATTCTATCGTACTCTCAAGTACTCGTAAGTCTCTCTTGGGACTGGTTATACCATTTCACCGACAGCTGAACAAGGAACTGTGAAAATTTAACTCGCACAACCAGGTGGGTGTCCCTAAGGTGTGTAAGTGTTCGGAATATGGTAGTAGTTTCTATTACATTATACTAGCTTCCACCCGCGATTTTGTCTGAACCCAATAGCCCTTCAGCTGTGTTCATCCCTCTCTGGGATTCATATTTTTTCCTGCAGGTCTGTGGAGCACCCCTCGGAGGGGCGCAATGGCTTTGCTTACTTTCTTAGAAATAAAACCGGCATTCGTGTATCGATCTCGCTTTAATCCATTGAAACGTATAGCCAATTCAGTGAGACAGCTAGAAAACGAAAACTTCAATGGCCATTAGAGGAAAAAATCAATTTAGTCGTTAGTCTAAAATAGTCAGTGGTACGTTTGACACGGTCGGTGTTCACGAGCGAAAATTAGTGGGTTTAGTGCTGAATTGTAGTGCCAGAAGGACAGTTTTTGTAGACATGTAAATTATCTTTAGAATTACATAGAAACAAGTGTTATTTCAACGGGTTAACTGTAATAAAACCGTGATTAACATGACATACCTACTCATGGTCAAAATTTGGCAACACTTTTTTAGCGCTTTTCTAATAATTTAATATTACTATTAGCTATTAAAATTACCGTTAGTTATCATACATTTGTTTAAAATGAACTTAAATCGATTAACAATTGCCCGAAAGTAAATAAATCGATTGAAGTTGTTAAAGATCACAACAAACCCCTCAGAGGGGGACCTAACCGACCGGGAATTTCCCTCCGAGGGATGCCCACATGATACCTCGTGACGTCACTACGATCCGCACTCTATACTAATCATGACCTTGATTTATACTGTTTTCAAATCATGTTTTGATGTGATTTTTGTTTAACTGATGGTTATTTATTTATTTATTTATTGAAAAATACATTTACGTGACATTACAGTAACAACCAATGCGTCACGAAACCAAAACAACAAATAATACTATTTAGGCGACGAAACGGCGTGGCCCCGTTGCATCGTCGTCTCCGGTGTAGGATTCGGCAGATTGCCCCGGAACCGTCGAAACACTACACCCTTCGGCCAGAAGTCAGCACATATATAGCTATAGCATATTATAGTTTAAACTAAAAGTATACTTAATGGGAATTTTAAGAAACCTTATTTGTTTGGTTCAATAGATATAGTTGCTGTGATAATTGCACTCGTTTGGAAGAGGTTATTTTGTATGAAAGTAGACATATTTTGGTAGAATATTTCAAATGGTCTAGTGTAAAAAAAATACTCATGAGCCTGCCATTTTATGTTTTTCGAATAAGTATAACACAAATTTCTTCAAATTAAGCCCATTTAACACCCCGAAAGACGAATTGATTATATTTAAAATAACCAAAATACGTCGTAAACTTCGGTGAGGTGGTGACGAGGTCAACTAGATAGCCTTAATACGACTTTAATGTAACGATGATATATCGTTGCAGTTAGATAATTTAATAAATATTTAGTTTCATCCAAAATCCTGGCTGTGATTATGTAAAAAACTAAAGAAAATTTAATTTTACCAAATCACTTCACTCCACAAACCTTGTCAGTGGAGCGCCCCTCAGAGGGTGCCACAGACGTGGGTAAGCGGCCATGTTTTTTCGCCACAGCTGAAGGGATATATTTAATTGAACTAAATCACATTACTACTCATTTTAAAGGAGCTGGACGGAGCTGAGAGAGAATTATGCACTATACAGGGTGTCAGCTACAGGGAAAAGCAGGCTTCTATTGGAAGGTGTCAGCTAGTGACAGACACTATCTTGTCACTTGTAGACCATGATACGGGATATCTGGTGTCCTTCCAAAATTGGCATGATCTTGCTCCTAACTAAACTCCCACTAAACGTTTCATCGTATTCAAAATACTAAACTGGAGTATGTTCAACATACATACACATACATACATACATTCACGCCTTTATTCCCAAAAACGGTAGGCAAAGCACATGAAACGTATGTTCCAGCGCCACTTTTAGCATAAATTTGTGAGTATAAAAGATCGACTAAATGTGATATTGCAGTGATAGGTTGCTAGCCCATCGCCCACAACACACTTCAACCCTGGTTCCTTAGTCGACTTTTACGACACCCACGGGAAGAAAGGGGGTGGTGAAATTCTAACCCGACACCACACGGGTATGTACAACAATCATTCTAAAATTAAGCTCCCTCAGAGGTTTTGCTCCTTCTATCAATATCTTGCGTTTGTAGAACCTGGAGGGCCTAGTGTTCATTTATAACTTGTCATATGTATAGAACATTATGTCTGATTATATATTCCGACAGGTCCCCAACGTCCAACAATTTTAGAGGCTCATACGGGCCAAAGAACTTCGCCTCTCCAGAGGCATGCAAATACGCGACCCAAAGCGGTAACAACATTTACATACTTAGTTTCCTTGCTCCTTGGGATTCCTTTGAATTATAACTGAGGCATTGAGTGACGATATCAGATATACGCACGTCGGATGATAAATTTTGTTGAATTTGGTAACTCGGTGTACAGCAGGCATAGCAAATCGCATGATAAAATGATAAAAAATGCTTTATTTTTCTTTATTTGCGATGGTATTCTTTGTTAATTCAAAGAATAAGCGAGCCAAGCGAACGAAGTTCTCCGTTTTAGCTTTGGCAAGAATTCTATCCGGCGTCAGCCCAGTTTTTCTTCTCCAGGCCGACCTAATCAATCTCGTAAAAATTTGAGCGCAAGTTCAATAATTACTGGGAAGATTCCTTAGTCAATTCAGTTTCTCGAAATTGAAAAAAAAAAGATTGGCTTGCCAATTCTACAGCTCACAGAGTCACCACATATTACATTGACGTGAGGTGACTGATGTTATCACAACTAAGTGCCCGTCCATTTCTTTACAGCGATTTTACCGCTTGTTAGGAATAAAACTCGACTCGGAGGGCTCGTCCACGACTTAAAGAAAGAAAGAAAAAATGAACGAAGAAAAGAAATAAAGAAAGAAAGGAATAAGGAAAGAAAGAAAACTTTTATACAAATAGGCGAACACTGTATGTCAGAAAACGGCCACAGCTAATCATCAGCGCTGTTCTGCCGCTGTGGCCCAGGTGCATGCCACTTAGGCCCCCGGTCTGGACGCTAGCGGGTGCAAAATGCCTATACCAGGTTTAAGAATAGAATAGAATACCATTTAATCACCAAACCAACCAACAACCAACCAAGGTAACCGATATAGCCCTCCGAATCGCTAAACTTAAGTGGCAGTGGGCAGGGCACATAGCACGTAGAACCGATGGCCGTTGGGGCGGAAAGGTTCTCGAGTGGCGACCGCGTACCGGAAGGCGCGGCGTAGGTAGGCCCCCCACAAGGTGGACTGATGACCTGGTAAAGGTTGCGGGAGTCCACTGGATGCGGGTGGCGCAGGACCGGTAACTTTGGCACTCTTTGGGAGAGGCCTATGTCCAGCAGTCGACGTCTTTCGGCTGATATGATGAACATTTAATCATGACAGAAACACATAAATCACAAATTCAAAAGAGAAAACAACATTGCTTCGAAATGGTGCCATCTCAGCGTCGTGCTGGTCTTCCAATGGAACCATCTGGTGATTCCATTGCGTAACACACGTTTTAAAGTCGCACAAAAAAGTAATATAAAACAAACAACAATACCGCAAAGACAAATAATAAAATTTCCGAACGCAACCATTACTATATATTTTACGCACGTGGGTAGAAATTTGTAAAAAGCTCGCATTCTATGGTTTTTTTGTTCGCTGCTCTTGCATCAGAAAATATTTGGTTTTAGTTTTTGTTTATTTACTCGTATCTGTCGATAAATAGACAACAATCCATTAGGGTGACGTGTAAAAACGCAATGTTTAAAGACGCAAAGCTAAATGTTATTAATTGTTTTTTTTTTACTGTGCCAGACGGATCGTACGATTTATCTTGACTGTGATACCGAGTCTTGGCTTAACACAGACATAATACATTTACTTTTACATATAAATAATAAAAGTATGTTTTGTTTTGGGCTGCTAAGATGTTTTCAAAGATACTTTTCAGACTGTATATTGTGGACAATTTCAATTTCACAAATTGACAAACATTTCATATTTTCATGTAGGCCATTTTATGATTTAGTTCGCTAGAAAATGTTTTTTTAAGCGACACGTGTTTTTTTATTTCTCCCTTAGTTGTAATTTTCATTCAAAACTATCAAATTGAAAAGTAGCGAATTCCAGAAGGTTGTAAGTAAATTATGACGTCAATACTACGACTCTGTATGGCAGTTTGGACACCTTTCATATGGCAGCCATAATACTGACGTCACACACGGTGAAAACCACTTTTATACGTTTTCGCGATTTTCTTAAAAGCGAGCAGGAAAAAAACACAGAAAACTACTTTATTACGTTCAGATAACATAATTACCGAAATGGTTTTCGATTTAGGCGTCATTACATATTTTGAAATATTGTCAATTCGACCCTTCCTCTTTTCCTCCTTTTTTCCTAAACCTGAAAATTGTCCCACGGCTGGGCAAAGGCCTCCCACAGTATACATCTATTTTATTGTGCAATAACGTATACTTACATGACGGACTTCTCCCCAAATATACTTACTATTTGGCCTATACAGTTAGCGTGTACAGTAAATTCTTGTGCTCGCGTAATTTGACAAAACTTGACTGATTTTGAAACACTCTTTTTATCTAATAATAACGGATGGAATACCGACCTTATATAGCCTTGTAAGACTTGTAAGCTAGCATTAAAGACTTAAATAGGCCTCTGATCATTGCAAAACGAATCTTTATAAAATGTTTAAACAAACAAAAACTGCCCCTTCATCACTTAATCTACTCAAGCGTAAAACAACCCATAGACTGTCCTGAAATCCGTTTAATTTTCCGCCCAAACATAGTAACGACGATCCTTCAGACGGAAGAAATCTCTCCGTCCTCTTTTATTGCTGCTCCGGGGATGTCTTTTTATGTAACGAGTCCGATTTGCAGATGTCTTCATGGCCTGTCCTAATTTTCTTGGACACTTTACGGTCGTTTGGTGGACGTTTATATCCATTATGTATTGTGGCGAAGGGCGGGTTGACCAGAGGAATACATAATGATGGGACACAACCCTTCCCTTGTACGTAGTAGATCTCAGGTGCTCGTTTTTCTTACACCTTGAGCTACTTAGGCGGTATTTAAGGAAGGCGACGCGTGTGGTGGCGTGAGACACGCATGGAAAACGCATCTTCTAGTAACCATATGCAGACTGCGTTTTTTAAACACGCCGTCGACACGCGTTTGTATCAAATCACATGTAGGTAAATCGACCGCGAACGCACGTCGACGGCGCGCTTAAAAAACGCAGTCAGCATAGGCCCTGACACGAGCCTATTTGAGCTTACTATGGTACAGTCGACGTGAAAGATATGTTAACATTTTTGCACGTTATTCCATTCCAAAAAGGCTAAAAATGTACTAAAAAAAGTTTACTTGTATCAGATTTTAAGTTGCTGCAAATACAGCATTATTAATATTGTACACTGACTGAATACATCACCTCGACAATGTCGCGAACAAAAGTTGGCTAAAATACATCTCCAAGGTTGCCGCGAAATCAAGAGGTGGCAACGCAATTGTTAAATGTCGTTATCTTTACGAAGTACCCGGTTTTATCTATTTCCACTCCTTTTGGTTTTGAAATATTGGAAATGTTTTGTTTCTCGAGTTACTGCAGCCATGTTACTAAACTAATGTTTTAAGGGGTTAAGTTTGTGAGTTTGTAAGTTGTGGTGTGTAGGTGGTTATCTCCGAAAATACTCGCCGCCCAATTTTCATCCTTGATTATTATTTTTTTGATCGTATGGCATACATTATTTTGGCCTTTAAAGTTTGTCACTCTTTAGTACCACCCAGGGGACACGTGCAGGGTTGTGGTAGGTAGCTCCTGCGGACGCGAGTAACAGTTGTCCCCCCTTTGTCAAGTGAGTGGGCAACTCGACTGTTAGAAGTTCTCAAGCCGCCCGAAGGCCTCTATCGCGGCTTAACGATTACTGTTATAGACAGCAACCGGGATCAACTGCTTAGCGTGCCTTCCGAAGCACGGAAGCGCTCATTTATATTAACCACTCAAACATCAGGCGGTCACCCCCATCCAAAGGCTGACCGCTGCCATCTTTGCTTAACCTGCGTTATCGTTCCCGACTCGCAGGCGCCGCTGGGCTATGAGCGCTTCTGATTGGACCTACGAAATACACTTGGGCTATACTATATTTATTTTAGCTCTAGAAGTCAACAAGGAACCCTTGTAGTTTCGCCATGTCCGTCCGTCACGTCTGTCATTCTGTCCATCTTCGGCTTTGCTCAGTAACAGTTACAACTAGAAAACTGTAATTCGGCACGGGTATATAAACCAAGCAGGCTAAATGGCTACTACTGAGGATGTGAAAAAAATTATGGCAGTGGTACATACTGCAGCGTGAACGTGCAGAAGTCGCTTTAACGGCTCCTGTTTAAGGTTACGGCAGTTGGTTTAATTCCGCGCCCCTTTATACACAACTTCGCATATGGCTTTACCTGGTCTGATTCTGTCTGGTTAGAAGTTTTTAAGAATGAAATTTAAGTTTTAATTATTTATAATTTGAATTATGTTTCCAAGATTCTTGTCCTAGTCTGTCAGAATGACAAAAACAAATTATGGATGAAGCATTCATGATTGAAAAGCTGAAGAGTTGACATCGTTTGGGGAAAGTCCTCGTTTAAAGAAGGAAGTTTGTCGATGCTTTTCGCCTCAAGAGCACTCCGTGCCGCAAGTTCTCAGTTAATTTCCCAGCCAAGGTTGTCGCTGGAGTGATCAATTGTCGATGCTGTAGGAGCATTTCAGACCGCAAGCTGCCCTGTTCATGTGCCAGCTCATGGTGGTCGTTGGAGCGACTAAGTTTGTCGATGGAACGCAGCCTGAAGGAGGAATTGTTCCTTTAAACCAACGAAAAGCCGGACGTCGTATTAGCAATCTGGGTAAGCTGGGTTTCTTAGTATCACGATCTATTAGCTTTTAGTCTAACCAGTGGTAGTAGTCGTCACGTATTCTTTATTTATTTCATAGCTTCCGGGTTTGGGGCGTGAGAGCAGAGTCACGTGAAGCGGAACGTCTACTCCCGCCTCCGGTAGAACGTGTTCTGTGGAAGCATTCGAAGGGTGGTGCTCGCAGTGGAAGTGGGTCTCCTTTCCTGGAAACCACAGTCCAAGCTCCCGCCTAACGTCTATAGATAAGTTTATGTGATAGGTACTTGCTATGCGGTATGTGTAGTAGCTAGACTCCCCGTTAATTTAACTAACCACTAGGCGTCATATTTCGAATGCTATAGCTCAAGTTTTGCTCGGGATTGCGATCATCATTAATATTCCCTAAATTTAGAAAGGCAATTTAGCGCCAACGTCTTGTATTTATTTGGTTACCTCCTAGGCCTTCATTCATCCATCTATCATGCCATCATCACCATCACCTCTTATCGTACATTTGGTTAGCATGACCCCTCCTTCTTTATAGTTGATCTGCCTTACTAACGAGCTTTACTTTTGCGGTCCAAACTGACGGCATTTGGTTAGCGTGTGGACAAATAGTTCTGTTTAAGTTAACCCGGCGGTAGCCGTATGTGAATCCAGGCAATTTTAAAACATCCGTGTGGCTTTGCCTTATTTTTCTGTTCGCGGACCTGGTTGATCTGTAATCTTAGACTGTGAAATAGTGACCTAGTAATACATTAATTTACCGGCTTGGCCTTCCTGTTTGAAGTGCGGATCTCGTTTTTTATCAAGTGTTCGGCATAAAAATGAATAAATTGCTATCGTGATCTTGCTAGTGAATTTTTATTTTATTTATCACTACAATACATATAATGAATTTGAAAGGAAAACTATCACGGCACAACTAGTTGCCGAGTAATAGTTGACCAACTTAAAATGTACTTACATAGGCCAACTTTCGTACAAATTCGGCCGACGCAACTGCACCATTTAGCTGGCGCGCACATGTCGATGTAACTAAGATAGACAGGCTACTACGGAACCCTACACTGCGCGTGGCCCGTCACGCATTTGGCCGATTTTAGAAATATGGTGCGTGATTTTATGTTTGTGATCCCTAGTTTTTAATCATCATCATCATTATTTAAGAGGCTATCAGGCTCTTGTCGGTGGAATAACTGCCATTGATTATGTCCTTTGCCAGCCTTTTAACGTCTCCGTACGACTCGACAGCCATTTTCTCCTTTATTTGGCTGGTGTTAGTATGTTTGAGCCTTCCTCTGTCTTCTTTTTCTGCGATCTCGCCCTCCAAGACATTTAGTGTTTAATAAACAAAATTAAATTAGGCACGAACCTAACAATAACAACAAATCATTGTGGATATAGTTAGTCTGCAAATCAAAGTTCTATTTTTAATTATTTATATGTATACATATATAAAAAAGGCTTTCACTATTTCATCGTAATTACCCTTTTCATAACCGTGTAACTCACAATACCCATCCAAAACTCCCGGTTCAAACTTCGCTATAATAAAAAGAAATAACGACCCCTCATACCCCGCCATACATCACAAATTCTTTAGTTGGCAACTTAAAACTTCACCGACCCTTCTGTATCCAAATTAAAACGGCTTAAAAACGCTCCCAAGTTTCGTTTCACCGTAAAAAGGTTACAAAGGAAATCCGTAAGCGCTCCAAAGTAATCTGCAGTTAACTTAAACTTCTACTTTCGCTAGTTTATTTCGCATGGTTCATTTGAAGTTACTAGTCAGTCCCTTGGCACAAAGCTTTACCACATGGCTTTAGGTGGAATGAAATAAGATTAAATCTCTCCATCATGAAAAGGTCGCTTTAAGTAACAACAGGGTGTGTTCGCGAAACTATTTTTGCTCGGCGCTGTGAGTGAAAGTGAAAAATACGAATGTTTCCGTAACTGAGAACTAGCTAGATATATTTCCCGCTACCAAAAAGCACTAACCGCGTCGCAATTTTCGAGCAATCAATTACAAACATATTTATAAGGTGTGTAAGTGTTGATTGAATAGGAATAAGTATGACTAAATAATAGAGTTACGAATCAAAACGAAATTATATTGGTCATACAAAAAAATAATAGTAAAACTTGTCGACTTAGCATTGCTAAGTCTTGCTAAGTTAGCAACGGGAACTGATATTATATGAAATTAATAGGTATATCCCATACATTTAATCCAAATTCAAGGCGCGCACTAGCATTTAATAGGCAAATTCAAAGTCACTATCGTTTGTTTATCTTGTAAGTCTTTAGTTTATAATAGCAGCTCTAAGCTAATCTCGTGTTCAATCAATATTACTCGTAACCAACGGTATCTTAGTAAACGAAACGCACGATAGTAATTACTGTAACTGTAATACGTACGTGTAGGTACTCAGCTACAATCTCAGGCAATTAATATCAGTAATATTCCAAGAAACATTATTGCCGGCAATAATTCTGGTGGACATCTAAGGGCTCGTGTGAATACCGGACAAATTCTAAACATTAGTCAGACCTGGCCGAGGCAGACACCATTAATCCTGCCAGTCATTTATCTTGATTCCAAGGCGGACAATAGGTACAAGTGATAAAAAAAACCTATTGATGATGAAGGGAGGTGTTCAATTTTGCATAATGATTGGAGAAGATTTTTTTAAGAATTAAAAAAACGTAATAAATGGGTGCGTCTCGTAACATTTGATACTAAACGTAACGTTTGGTGTAACAGTTTCTGTAATGATCTGGACAGACGTCTCGGTGACCGAGACGGTGACTAATATTACCGGGTTTCAATCCCAGGACCTCTTGTCACTACCAACTAGGCTAAAGTGGTTGTCAAAGTGCAATGATATTGCATTACAACATTACGAAACCAATGTACCTTTCCAGTCGTTGCCAAAATACCGCATATCCATTCAGTTGAATCCACTTAAATTATAACGGTATTTATGCTTCAATTTGCCAGGTAGCTAAACTACGTTTATCAAGGAGCGATGACAACAATGAAAGCATTAAAGTCCTCTTAACAATAGACACGACGCCGTTCGTTATCTCAATTAAACTCCGTGTAACCGTCTGACAAAACATGAACTGCAATCATTTGAATATACTTTTCAAACTCGATCGTTTTCGAAAAGATCGGAGTTCTCCAAGGGCCGATATTTGGACCTTTTCAAAATGAAAAGATTTAATCTCGTTCTCTTCAGATTGGCGTGGGTTGAAAGAGCAGTGGTTTCAAAGTGATGTGAGAGAAAAACTGTTTTCTTTGTTGTTTTGTAGCTATTCTGATAAATGGATTACATTTATACTGCAATTTAAAGGGACCGAACGGTAGGGTTGCGTCTGAACTATCAATGAAATCGAACCCTTTGATTCTTTCGATACAACCGACAGTATAAGTTTATTTCACCGTAAGATTTTGAACTCAGTCAGTATAACCTCCTCGCGATATTATAAATTATCGAAAAATTGTGAAGTGCCAATAACGTTTACACTTTAACGCAATATTTTTATTAGTGTACATCAATGAATGTAAATCCATCAAATTGTAAATTGCAATCAAATTGGCATGGCGGTAAACACTTTAAATATTAAGTTGCCGAGACAAAATTTTCAAGGAAATAAATAGAAGCGAAATATCTCAAAAACTGTTCACTTTTGCATACTCAATGCATTATGGGGTCCAAAAAATTGCAATCAGTCCTTATATAACCCCTTAAAGGGACCGTTGAATTACCCATAACCTTGAATATTTTTTGAAGTTATTGCCATGTGAGTTGGAAAGGCAGTTTTTGGAGTTGACATGCATCGTTCAATACACGAGGTCGACATTAGTTCTTTCCTTATATTTTTCTTTTTGGTATGTGTAGAGAGGGTGTTTCTTCGTGAATGATAAATACAATTCTGTTTCGTCATTACTACATATAGGTTATAGATACTATCAGTACTACATATTAGCTCTTTATGTTTGTAAGAGACACGTGTATGATATACTTATTCTATTAGAAGTCGAGTAAACAGTATCCCCACTTGAGAACATCTTCTTTTTCAAGTGCCATCTCCATCTTGGAGGTGGGAAACCATTTGCCCATATATCGACCTATAGGTAGTGTATAGGTGTAGCCATGCGAATTCGTTTTTCCGTGCTTTCAGCCTCCAACCAGTTTCTTACATTGCTCGTCCAAGTTATTCTTCTTCTTCCGCGACCTTGTACCTGTGCTCCATTAAAAACCAGTTCTACGCAGCACATGTGCGTCAAAGTGTGACTCATGCAGTGCCAAGTACGCTGAAGTCTGCTTAAGTTTATTGTAGTGACGTGTCTTCGGGAGTGGGTCAAATCAGACGTTTGTCCGTAAATATTTTACTGTCTCAAGCTATATTATCTACAGTGCTAGAGGAATGCAGACAGTGACCTCTTAAATCAATCTTTGGGTCTGTATTTCTGTCCCACTCTTACGTTAATTCGATTAACGCTACCCTTTTCAATCGCACAAATTCATTCGCAGCTCCATACAAACTTTTATCCCCCATTTTAGGGAAGTGGGGGGTTAGAAATTGCCAAAAAGTTGCCTATGCTCTTATCTTATCTTATCTAGATGAGGGCCCTTTCGGATGCACTTCGACCCAGTGGGATCTTTTGTGCATTTGCCCTCTCCTTATGTCTACTCCCAACCCAACCTAGCCAGCCTATGTCACTCTCCATCCCTTCAACCATCTCCACTTAAAGAATCACGTCAATTCGTCGCTCGGTTTCGCCTTGAAAGACGAACAAACAAACACACAGATACACTTTCCCATTTATAATATTAGTATGGATTATTATGTTTTAGTGGGAACTGGCGAGGAGCTAAATGCATGTTCATTTGTAATCTAGATTGTTGGTTACTATTAAGTACATTTATCTCCGTTTGTTCCCCAAACGAAAATAAATAAATAAATGTCATATAATCACAGAATAACATAAGTCCTTTTCCTCATCCCTGTTTGAGCTCCTCCCATTCCGTCAAATCGTCCGGGACACGATTTGGACGAACCCATTAACCTGGGCCCGAACCCATTTACGTAAAATTACTTTTTCTCTAAACTGCCTGTTAAAAAGTCAAAGTGAAATGTGGAGTCGCGGATATCATTTGATACGCAAATTAAGAGTTATTTAACAAACCTTTTTGGATGGGTTCGTGGGAGTTATTTTGATACTAACGAGTATGTGTTTAGGGGGAATCCATCATTTTACCGAAAATAGTTTCATCGATTATCGTTTCCCATAACACTTTTCGCAGAATTTCATCATCACACAGGAATCATTCATCGAACTTCGTTAGATCGCTCATACATTTGCTCGAATTACCATTTACACAAAAATGAACTCATCGAATTTCACTTCAATATTTTATTTGTTCATCGACATACTCGTTCATCGAATCGCCGTTAATATAATTTTGTTTTAACATAAGTTTCAGTTCCCAAAATTCTTATTACATATAAAATCGTTTCATCAGTGTTTGTCACTTGATAATATTTACCTTTCAACAAACTGAGTAGGTACATCTCACCGAGACTATGGACGTATACATAGAGCTCTAATCCTACCCATCTCTCCCTCTCGATATCGGATTACCTTCATATTCTACTCTAAGGCAGGCCAGTGTAGGTACGACGACGAGCGAAGCGAGGAGGAGTGTTAGGTGAACTGTGATCCTATAGTAAGCGAGCCGAGCGAGCGTAGCGAGCGTGCCGCGGCAGCGGCCGGCGAAGCACCAGAACCGTTTTTTAATATTACTTACTTAGGCTTAATATTACGTCTATATCGTATATGAAGCGTATATGAGTCAATGTGGACCCATTTTATCCATTAGATATTATATACTTATACTAAATGACCTATAGGTAAACAGCTTAGTAGAAATATGAAATATTGATCGTGGCAACAAAAATATATGGAACGTACCAACATTGGACCGTGTTTCGATAAATTAATACTATACACAACTGACTATTCTATGAAAAGTAAATTCGATGAATCGTTACGCTACGATTTGAGACAAATTCGAAACGATTAACGATGAAAAGTTGTTCGATGAAATAAAAAACTATGAATTGACGATTATGTGAACAAGAAATACAACGAAATGAAATTCGTGGAATAGTTTTCAGCGAAATGTAAATCGACGTAATGCGTTTCGATAAAATGATAGACACCCGTGTTTAGGAGGGATACGATCGTGTTCATTATTATGCAAACATGTCATTATGAGCCATATCATTATAAATAGCTTAAGTGGGTTATCTTAGGGTACACGTGCATTTGGCGTAGCGGGATTTAACAATTTTAAATAAATTAAAAAAATAAATATAAATAAATATTCGGCGAAATTCTTTCACAAATCGACCTAGTCCCAAACTAAGCAAGGCTTGTGCTATTGGTACTGGACAAGGATATACATACTTATATAGATTAATAAATACTTAAATACATAGAAAACATCCATGACTCAGGAACAAATATTAACAGATACCTAAATGCCCTTACCGGGATTCGAACCGGAAATAAAAACATAGTCATTTTATTGTCAACATTTGTATTTGGTTGGCAGCGAGAAATGGTTTTTCAATATTTAAATACGAGACTGTGTTCTACTTAAAAATTTCTACTGCTTTAGTACTACGACGAGTACCAGTGATATTTTCGCGGATCTTTCGAGATAAGGTTGGTTATTCAAAAAACCTTAACGGTATCTAAAATGTGAAAAAACATTAGTTTTAACAATTTTATTTTATTTTTTCAAATGTCAATTGGATTGAGACATATGCCGGTCTCCATGGTCTAAAGTACAATACTTTAAAAAATGAGTTACTTCAGTTCAAAGCTGCAAGCTGGTAAAAAAACGTATAAAATGACAGCCGTCACGCTTTGCGGTACCGCCTTAAAAGAAGTACCAAAGTTTAATTACGTAGGGTAACGGAAAGTATGTCAGATAAGGATAGAGAGGGAACGCAGGGCGTTGTGTGTTCGTTGTAACATGCTGGCTCGCAGATTTGTACGCTGTGGTAATGAAGTAAAGCTGACGCTTTACAAAGCATTTTGTCGAACATTCTACACGTGATCTGTGGTCCAGTGGGCATGCAATAGGCATGATGACAGTAATTGAAAATGGCTTATTATTTTCGCGGCGACAGAAAAATTAAAGAGCAGCAAACTATTTGCAACTAAAATAATAACTTGTCAGCGATTAAATATTTTGGCAATCATTTATATTAAATGAGCTTTAAACTAAGGATATTTTAAAATTCAAATAATGGCAGCTACTTTAAGGTAGCAGAAATAATAAACAAGATTACTGAAATCATAGGCGAGGTACTATAAATAATGACTTGGCGACTAACCGACTCGGATCACGGATAGGTTAGAAGACGGAAGCGGCAGCTTTGCTGCCGCTTTCGTCTTCGAGGTTTTTTTTTTATAAAAGAGCAGAAAACTTGTTTTTTTTATGACCTTGATTTATTTTATATGCAATCCATTGAACAATTAGAGTAGGCCATTTTCAACTTTTTATCCGCTGTCATGTTTCCGCTCAATTCAGTTAATTCAGTCGCCAAAACAATAACTCGATGCTAGTTTATATTGAAAACAAGCCGAAAATTGATTACTTAGCTGCTACTTTTTACTTTATACTAGTCTCCGCAATTAGTCGCCAACTTATTATTTTTGCTACCTTCTTTAATTTTTTATTAATCCCTAAATCAGATTAATTTGTCGCCGCGTTAAATACATGCCATTGAAAATCACTAAAATATGGTATTTTCTTAGTGAAATTTTAGTCATAGAATTCGAAAAATGCTCATTTTTTATTAAGTAAGAGATTATTATTTATTTTGATAAAATTAAACTGAAAATACGGACGCCCGCCATGATATGTTAAACACCAATCAGAGCTCATGACGTCACGTTTGTATAAACAAACACACATAACGGCCATTACCATACATTACAGAGAAAACTTACGTACTGAACGAATAGTAAGACAGGGATAGAACCATGTTATCTGTCAGATCTTCATATTTCATTGTCCCGATTTCTCGCTCGCACGGCCGCGCAAGACTTGTAAGCTTTTTAATTTATCTTCATTCAATGAGCAATTGACAATATTTCAAAATATGTAATGACGCCTAAATCGAAAAGCATTTCGGTAATTATGTTACCTGAACGTAATAAAGTAGTTTTCTGTGTTTTTTTTCCTGCTCGCTTTTAACCTTTAACTGACGACCTATACGTCTCACAGACGTCATTACTTTTATTTTAAACATAATTTTAAAACTACGCGACTCGCGGTGCTCCCCCTCCCGCTACCTTCCCCGTTCCGCGACTGCTGCCGGCCCGGCGTGGCCCGGCAGTCGACGCCGCGGGCCTGGCGAGTGCGTATGTGACCCTAGCGGAGCTATCGCCGTCTGAGAGACGTAAGTACGGTGTTAATGTATAAATAATATGCACGTCAGTTAGTCGTCACCTCGGTGTTTTAGTGTACAAACTCATAGTGTCCTATTAACGTGACGTCGGTTTTGATGGTATATTTTTATTATTTCAGAGAGCCTAGAAGAAAGCAAAGCGTTTCTAGGAAACGAAAAGCAGCCCCAGCACCTCCTAGGTATCCAAAACGAGTTGGGCCTTTAAAAGATCAAGAGATAATGACAGAATGCCCCGTGAGTTACGACTCACTATAGAGCGAGTCATTGGACCCGCTGATATGCCCGAGCCTCCGGCCGAAATCGGCATAAATATGGAACCAGGGGTTCGCAAAACCTGTGCCATATGTCCAAGCCGCCTAAAAAGACGTACGAAGTACTCTTGTTGTAAATGCAATAAACCTATGTGCCTTACGTGCTGCCTTCAGATATGCAGTGACTGCAAATTGG
This sequence comes from Epinotia demarniana, assembly GCA_945867215.1. Lineage (NCBI taxonomy): Eukaryota > Metazoa > Arthropoda > Insecta > Lepidoptera > Tortricidae > Epinotia > Epinotia demarniana. Next base: position 23,270,919 of record OX244271.1, on the reverse strand, counting down.
GCCATTAAATGTGCCAAGTCTGACTGTTGTCATTTTTTAAATGTTTTAATTTAGAAGTGATTGTATGTTTTCAATCTGTTAATTAGTTCAAGAAGTAAGAGTTTACTCTGATTTTTTGTTAGATTTTTCCTAATTATAAGAAATATGGAGACTGATCAATGTACCTAAAATTGAGTGCTAAGATTATGGGATCTCTTTAATAAAGGCTGTTAATTCGCAAAATAAAGCTGTAATTATTTATATTACTCCTTAAATAATTACCTGTAACAAGTTTAAACGCAATAGGTAAAAACAAAAAAAAATTGCATGTCGATTGTATAATAATAAATAGTATAAATAATGTACGTCTCTCAGACACCACATCGGTGTAAGTGCTACGTAAAAACCAGGTCGGTAGTTAAAGTTTAAGAATATCGCGAAAACGTATAAAAGTGGTTTTCACCGTGTGTGACGTCAGTATTATGGCTGCCATATGAAAGGTGTCCAAACTGCCATACAGAGTCGTAGTATTGACGTCATAATTTACTTACAACCTTCTGGAATTCGCTACTTTTCAATTTGATAGTTTAGAATGAAAATTACAATTAAGGGAGAAATAAAAAAACACGTGTCGCTTAAAAAAAACATTTTCTTGCGAACTAAATCATAAAATGGCCTACATGAAAATATGAAATGTTGTCAATTGAGCGATCTAGGTAGCAAACGTCACAGGTCTGCGTCCTGTTTATACAAACGTGACGTCACTCGGGACGCCATGACACTGACAAGCGTTTTAGCGCCAATTTAAAATTTAAAAACTAAAATGCATTTTTTTCCTACTTAACTGATATATTCCCTTGAAAAATCTTATTCGTTGTACATAATAAATGTTTCTAAACATTATATAACAGTTTTTCAAAATGTGTTCTCTGCGTGTGCAGAACAATAACGCCTTTAGAGGGCTGTTTGGACTGCCGCCTTACTACGCGCATCGACAATGTTTGCGGAGGCACACACCGATAGCTTCAATGCAAAAATAAAAAAACCGTGCGCGTCGCTACAGAACCGTCTTTGCCACAGCTCAGCAGTCTGAACGTGCTGGCGCAACGCTGGGACTCGCCCGTGCTCGCGCGCTCAGTGCGGCTGCACGCGCCAGTAGTTGCCGCACCACCCCGCTTTTAAGTTTATTAAATTAATTATGACGAGAGTCTTTGACCACTGTGTGTTGCCAGTGATGACGTATGGCACGGAAACGTGGTCGCTTACCATGGGCCTCATAAGAAGGCTCAAAGTTACCCAAAGGGCAATGGAGAGGGCTATGTTGGGAGTTTCTCTGCATGATGGCATCAGAAACGAGGCTATCCGCAGCAGAACCAAGGTAACCGCTATAGCCCTCTTGATCACTAAACTTAAGTGGCAGTGGGCGGGCCACATTGCACGTAGAGCCGATGGAAGTTAGGGTGGAAAGGTTCTCAAGTGGCGACCACGTCCCGGAAGGCGCAGCGTGGGAAGCCCCCCCCCCACAAGGTGGACTGATGACCTGGTAAAGGTGTCGGGAGTCCGCTGGATGCGGGTGGCGCAGGACCGGTCACTGTGGCTCTTTGGGGGAGGCCTATGTCCAGAGCAGTGGTCTTGTTTCGGCTGAGCGAGACAGAATTATAACAGTCACCTTATAAACATAATTTCAAATTCAATATATCGTATTAACCCAAACACACACGTCCCTAAACAAACGCAACTATCACGTAACAGCTTTTAATTCCAAATAATGTATCAACACACACGTTCATTCTAATGTAAACTTTATAACAAACGTATTAAGTTTTAGAATTGCATGAAGCTCTCAGTTCAGTTAATTCATTTCTGATTTGTAAATTGAATAAACCTCTAGTAATGAGGGTTCAGTTTCAGCGTTTTTAATGGACTACTGTTTTAATGACGTCATTAGTTAACATTCACACTTCACATACGGGTCGTGTAGTAGAGCCCCTATTCAAAATAAGAATGTCTATAGTTGTATCTTTGAGGTTGTTATTAACGTTTAAATGAATACGTTAATATTACTGGGTTAGTGAAAAAATCTCTGGGCGACCCAGCTCTGCTCGGGTGAAGTGACGAAATAGAGAAAATACGGGGAAAACGCCTGATCCCAGATATGAGACCTAACTAGATCGATAATTCGCCCCCGTAAACCGTTTTCGAGACCATGTTTGCCAATATATATATATATATATGTATAGGTATTTATATATTTACATACAACGTTTATTAGTATAGGATACTACAAACTGCGGGTCAGTAGTAGCGTTAATGTAGTAAGTACCTAAGTACCATTAAAATATATAATATAGAACTAACTGCCCTATTGGAAGCTTAGCACGTATTGGAAAGAATGCAGGCGTCCCGCGGGGTTAAATTTACCCTAATAGGAACGTCATCCATTCTGTACACAGCTAAATATTTTTTTCATAGGATATGGGGTTTATATTTTTTACCCTCTACGCCATAAAAGATAGATAGAACGAAAAAGACAATTACATAGAATAAACAGTTCAATACAATTACTAAGATACGTAATACAATTACATCTACAAGAGCCATTTAGCAGAAAACTGTGAACTCGTTTTTTTAATACAAATACAAAAAAAGTGTCCCAAGATTTTTATTCCATTCCGTTACCGCTTCGAATTTCCACACATATTTTATGGTGACGACGTAAAGAAAAACCGAAAATTTTATGTAGCATATTGGTATTTTTTTACCTATGAGATACGAAAGTGCTTTCGATTCTGAGTAGAAAAACCCTGATTTTATTTACAACTTCTCGTAAAATGGCCCTCTATTCAGTACCGAATAACAAAAGGACAAAACTAAATACATTAAACTCATCAATTTACAGCAAATTTGCGCAATATCAAATAATTCCCTAAGCACTGTGATGATTGAATTTTGTCTAAACAAAATGTTCGACACAAACGGAATTCTGAACTTTCCGCCGCAAGTTACGAGCGGCCAAGTAGGTTAAGGGCTGTTTTACAGTTCTAGAAAACAAGGTTTTTCACCACTTCAATGTTAATGTAGACTCTGCTGACCGCTGCGTAGTGGACTTTTGAGTGAGGTTTATAAAAGTACGGTAGGACCCGGCAATTTATAATTGCCATCATTAAACTCTTTATCTTCAGTTGTTTCTTCATTCATATAACGAGATCTCTCTTTGATTCTACAGCCCTGATGATGTGTATTTCCATCGGTCTCGCTCTATGGTAGTCCGTATCTAAACTGGCAACACTGAGCCGTTGATCCAATAACGACTGGCATATTGGTATTAAATACCATACATTATCGGAACTCTCTCACGGATGCCACAAAGAGATATAAAAGTTTGGAGGTAACGAGGGGTATTACGAAAAGGAAGGTTTTGGCCAGATTTGTCCAAACGGTTATAAAAACTGAACGTGACATTGAACGTCAATAATGTACGGACCAATCTGGGAATGAAGTCTATTTATTATATTGTGTGGTAAAACCGACACAATCTCGCGTGGCCTCGTCTCGTTTCGCCTCGCTGGTGGAAAATCCGCTTAAGGCTCGGTTGTTTAAAATCTTCTGTTACTCCTATAAAACCTGTTTGCATGACAGATCTGCTGGCGTTAACACATACACTGCCAAGAAGAAAGCGACTACGCTAGGCGGGTTCCTGGCAGCAAAAGTGTTAACATTTACCGGTCAGTAATGTATCAACGTCATATCGCTCATTTGTATCAGTACAACTGGGGAAGTACATACACCTCACAGCATACCACAGCAGCTACTATTGCTGTGGCATTCTGTATAGTAAGTATGTGCTGTCGCGTGCCTGGTGGTGAGTAAGCTCGCCAGAGCTCCCGTGTTCAACTCTAGCTATCAACAAGATGAAGCCTCAAATCACACAAAGGGGTGTGATTCTTCAGGAATCGCAAGCTTCAATAAATATTCACACGACTACGGTGCCTGCTCATTTTGTCCGCCGCTAAAATCTTATAAAGCTACCACCACCTTCTCTCACGCTTCATCTACAGGGTGTTTGATAAATGGGCATACGCCCGTGCTCATTTCCACGACCGCCTTGATTGATTAGTTCCAATATTGAAATTCGCAACCGCCTGTATCATGCTTGAGGTGCGATAAATGACTAATAATCGAAAATGAGGAACAAAGAAATTGAAAGTCACCAATAGATTGCCAATATGGAATTGGCACTTCTAGGGTATCTGGGATAATATACTTGACTAAATCCATTTTTAGGCCTCCGCGAAGTTTCTTTGATATTTTATTTATTTATTTTTACTTAAGGAGTACCAACAGCTGCAAAAACATGATATTAGTCTTACATAGTAATATAAATAACGCCAATTGAAGGAACTCACCAAAAGGGTTCTGTTTACAATACAAAAAAGGAGGTTCTCAGTTTGAGCTGTATTGTGTGTATCTCGCGTTTGGTTAAACGGTTTTATAGTTCGACTTTCATGGGTCAAATCTAGGAATTTCAAATTGACTCCCTTCCTGTTGACCGATTGACACACTTTTGAAATTTTGTACACACTTTCAGTTTCGATGATAATACAGTAACGTTTTTTCAGTATTATTGTCAAACCAAGGTGGCCGCTACAAATAGGTGAATTACATACTTTTATATTATAAAACTCTTGCGTTACTAACCGATTGACAGACAGCGCACAGCCTTAACCGCTAAAGACATAAGCATGATAATATTTGGAACACATTATATTCCTTACAGTACGTGAACATCTACTTAGAAAGAATTTATCGAATGATTTAGCGTTGTTATAAAAATTCATCCCCTAAGGGGGTTAAAAAAGAGTCGAAAGTTTGTATGGGAACATGTCGTTTTTAAAGTTAGACGTTTAGAACTTCCGTCACAAGCTCCTCCTAACAAAACATTGATAAGGGTTTTTTTTCTAATTCATCACTTTGAGGGGTTTACTCGTAAGATAGGGGTTGAAAGTTCACATAAGTAATGTGTGATTTTAATGGTAAACTGTGGTCAGAAAAAAGAAAGCAGGACAGCAGGTTCCTCTTATAATAGGTAGATCTATCCAGATTTTTTTTAAACATTGCCCATAAAATGGTGAAATAGGTGTTGTACCGAGAAGACGTTCTTATAAAAACGTAGATATTTGAAAGTTCGTATATACGTTCTTTATTTATAAACCAGATAATTGACATACAGTTTTCATCAAAATTAATTCCCTAGGGGGTGGAAAGGCCATATGGAAAACATAATGTGAGAGTTGAAACTTTGCGCATAGGCTCCTTTTATATAGTCAAACGTGCTGAGTACCTAGGGCGATTTCTGAAATTCATCCCCTAAAAGCCTTAATAAGGATATGTAAAGTATAGTTATTTTATTATCGTTTAGTGTAGAATGTGTAGAATACAATAGACTTTTTTACAAACTTTTATTTAACTTGCCCTGTTAGTATGGGACAAATCTTGCCAGTTAAATTTAACGCACTTTCCGGTGACCAATTGATCTCAAATTTTGGGTAAAGGTATAGTTTGGATGACAATTCAATATTATGGTACCATTCAGCTGATCTGATGATGAAGACAGAAGGTGGCCATGGAAATTGTTATGTATGGGACAAATCTTGTAAGTTAAATTTAACCCACTTCCCGGTGACCGATTGAGCTGAAATTTTGGGTATAAGTATAGTTTGGATGAAAATTTAATATTATGGCACGACAGAAGGTGGCCATGGGAATTCAGTACTTAACCGACGTAACCCCGTTGAGTTTGGGTTCGTTAGAATCGTCTCAATTAGTAGTTGATGATGGTATACAGAAAAGTACAGTCGGCAATAAAAGCTTGTACCAAAAATGAAATTTTTGACAGAAACTTATTTAATGTATACCACAAGGGTAGCAGTAAAAAAGGCGAAGCATGCTTTGTCGTGACCTGAAATATGTGTAATGAATATTTTGAAAAATTCGTGCCTACAAGAAAAGTAAAAATGTTTGTATGGAAGTTCTTACTTACATAATCAGACACGAAAGGACGAATAGACTTTACTTACATGACTCGTAAGGCAGATACGGGAGCGACAACTACGACCGCATATCTTTTCATCAATCAAATAACTAACTAGGTACTCTGTAAATTGTTGTGCACGGTAATGTGAAAATCATTTATTTAAGATTTAGTCTAATACCATATTCCTATCAATCTAGACGAGTATGAGTGGTACAATGGGCAATATTTAAATTTCCATACATCAATATTTTCTTGTCATGCTTCAATCGATGCATGGCATGATTAATGATCGTGAATAACACGTTTGGATTGGATTGCACTCTATCAACCTATGTATGTTGTTTCATTTGGTTTCATTAGTGTGTCTATTTGTATTTCTCTACGATTATCAGTGTAGGTCCAAACACAAGACATGAATTATTATATTTCCATTATAGTTCCATTTATTGTGACGGGCTATCATAATCGTTCTTATGTTACACATAAATATTATTCACATTGAAGAATATCATAAAAAGTTCAATTATTGTGCCTCGTTATAAAATATAAAGTATCATTATTCTTAAGTTACAAGAGTTTTATTTTATATAACATTACTTTCTTCTTGCCGATCAGTCAGTATTGTGTGAATTGGAGGAAAATGATAATTGTTGAAGTATCATTATTATTTTATCGCGTTATACACACATAGACAACGCGGGTTCTTTTTTTTATTTGCCGCTCTTTTCTTGGCACATCTCTAGCCAGACTCTAATAATAATATATGTATTTACACAACTTAATTAATACAATAACAAGGTAGGACCGCCATCCTACCCTATTATTGTGTTAATAGTATTTTATCGTAAGGCGACACGCGGCGCATTTTCTGGAAGTCATTAAACCAACTTCGTTACCGCCGCGCCGGAAAAGTGAGACATTCGGCCCGGTATATCCTCCTTCATAAAATTCGATAGTTTGTCAATTGGAATTCTAATCACAAATTAATTCAAACTCATTTCGGGGTCCCTATATTATAATATAACAACATAACCATACAAATATAATAAATAAAATAAATAAATAAATGCGCACCATAATAGTTAACAAATAATCATTTGAGTAATATTGTATATTATACAATGTTATGTTATGGATAAGCATTAAAGACTGTTTGTATTTTGCCGCAATGTCAGTTTTACAGGTCAAAATTCTACAAGCGTTTTTGAAAAAGAAGACCAACAAAATTTCACATTGCCTGACCTCCCGAAAATGGTTGTTTATTTGCCATCCTTCGTCAAGCCTATGCTAGATAACCACGCCTTATCTTAAAAGTAAACATAGAATGGAATGGTATCCGTGGAGAGATTTGGGTTATTGGGTTATTTTCGCAAACTTATTTCATTTCGCCGCATTCATTAGGCGTTTTCGTTGCATTATCAGGAATTTCTAGTACCTAATATTGTTGGAATTCCACATCGCTGTGTATTGGATTTTCTGATGGACGAAGGGTATGGTTGACCTAGTTATAAGGTAATTTGAATATAAGAGTTGGAAATGTTTCCTCTTAGTACGGGAACAAATAAGCTTTATGGTCTACCTGATGACGCATAATGGTCGCAAGGATCCATAGTCAACAGACGCTTGGTACTTCAATATAATCAACCGCGAATTCGTTTGTCTTCATCTGTCACTTTGTCAGAAAGGGACAAAGCACATTTTCTTCAGCAGAGGCATTTTAAGATTTATGAATAAAGGGAAAAAATGGGGAATAATCGGAAAAGCTTACTTTTCCAGAAAATATAGTGAACGATTGCGTTTCAGGAATGACTTGCAACATGCACAAACTTTGCACGCGCGATTGACGTCGTTGGCATCTGTTAAAACAAATTGACATATCGTCTAAAGATAAATGTTGATTTTTGTAAAGTGAGCGTTAATTCTGAAGACCATTCTTGACACGTGTTACTGGCCTCAAGACTCATAGTAGTGCTCTGCGTGTCCAGTATGTTACCAACTCCGTCGGTGGTCGTTGGGGATGCCTTGACCTTGCCTTGACAATGCAGCGGATCAGGTTCGCTAAGTCGGGTACTGACGGCTTCCTAGCCATGCTAAGCAAGCGTCCCTGTGGTCTCTCCAGCAAGCCTATCACAAACGGCGCGCGAGCTCTCGATTTTTCTCGCACTATCCCTCTTGCTCTTTTTATGAAACTTGGAAAGTGAGGTAAAAGTAAGAGAAAAATGGTGAGAGCTCGCGCGCCGTCTTGTGATAGCCGAGCTGAAAGTGGGTTTGGAAAGGATAGACAGTTCTGTTCTTACTGATGATGACTGATGTGCATGCGCATTAACATGAATATTGTTGAGCGAGCGAGCGAAGCGAAGTTAGTTGTCCATTTCAGCTTGAGACAAAATTCTTTCGTACGTACCGCTGTTCTCCTCAACAGGTCGCATTTCTCAACAGATTCTCTTGAAATTTTATAAGCAGGTTAATATTTTTATGTCGATTCGGTTTTTGTAACTTTTTCGTAAAACCCACACACGAGGTCTACAGCTCACAAAACCTCTGGTATATTTAACTAATTTAGTCGATAAGTTATTTTTTTGTTTCTAACATATTATTTGCGATGTGGTGAATACCTAATGTCCGCAAGAAAAAAAAAACTTTCAGTATTTCATTTCGTACTTTTCTGTCGGTAACTTCTACAAAAAAGTTATCAAAGAACACACACATGGAGCTAGTCTATCTGTGGAAGATAAGTAGCCCCCTTAAACTATTTACACACTCTTATTTAACGTGCTTAGCTAGTGTATAAAGCTCAAATTTCTCGAACAGTTTTTCTCGTTCCAATATTAGCACCATAGTTGAAAGTTCGCAAAGCCCCCAGAAAGTTCTATTTACGTTTCAACCTTTTGTTTAGTTTTTAGTGAATTGAAGGGCTTAATTAATGACGGAAGTTGGGCTGTGGTTTAGCCTAAGTTTGCTCTTAGGGGAAATTGATGGGCTATTACATAATTGTTTTAACTGTTTGCAGGGTAAAGGAATTAAAACTAAAATAGGATTAACCTTGTAAATATAGGTGTAAATATAGGTATACAACTTGACGACCAAATGTTAATATTATTAGTCAAACAAAGATACATGTTTGACAGGTATTGTGATTAAAAAAGTTCAGGGCCTTAATCACACTGGCGCGGCCTGCGGTGGCGGTCAATAGTAAATTTGACAGTTAAACAAGTTAACAAGCAGGATGGTCAGTTATTTGTGCTGGCGATTGTACATAAGGACGTCAGTTGGCTTTTTTTTATAATATATATTTTTAAGTGAATTATATTTTTCTACGGTTATGTGATATAACAAGGAATGAATAATCTAGGGCAAGGAATCTAGGGCTTGAATTATTTTGGAATGGCGAATTAGTTGACGGATGACTTATTGTGAAAGTATAGATCTGCAAGTCTCAGTCTGATAGGTGTTTTAATTCAATGTAATAAAAATTAAAATATTATAACAGGCTGTCATCAATTTTCGTCGCCCCCCAGATGCTGTTAACTTCCTGGGCCGCTTCCGTCACTTTTCGTCTTTAATCCCCCCCAGACGGTAATTTAAAAATATATTAAAACGTTAAACACATTTAAGACCGTTTTCGTCGATTGCCACGCGTGATGGATGTCGGCGCCAGCGTCTAATATCTCGTTCATCACTAGCAGCTGCTTCGATACCAATATTACATGCGCTGATTGTATTGCTTCAGTTTAATTGACGTGATACATTATATGGATATAGCAAGATAGCAGGGAAAGCGAGATTGATGAATGAATGGAAGATAGTGCTCGAGATGAAGCGAGGCATGTAACTTGTCGATTTAAGTAAGTCTTTAGATAGTAGTTTTAGTATGGAATCAATGTAACGCTTTAGCGAATACTGTAATGTTGCATACTTAATGTTTCAAGAAATAAATAAATAAATATAAGGGGACCATCTTACACAAATCGACCTAGTCCCATAGTAAGCTCAGTAAGGCTTGTGTTATGGGTACTAGACGACGATATATATAATAGATATAAATACTTAAATACATAGAAAATATCCATGACTCAGAAACAAATATTCGTGCTCTTCACACAAAATTTGCCCTTACCGGGATTCGAACCCAGGACCTCTTGCTTCGCAGGCAGGATCACTACCAACTAGGCTAAAGCGGTCGTCAAATAAATAAATAAATAAATAATAAATGAATAAATGTTGAAATTGTGTAGGACTTGCTGAATCCTTGTGTATATTGGTGCTTAAGTTTCTATAGAAAATTATTTCTAGTAAAGTCAAACGTAAGAGAAAACAGCCATAAAAGTAAATTGCTAATTTAATTAGAGACTTTGTTTTAACTAACTAGATTTTTATTCATTTTCCCTTTGAACTTTAATGCAAAATAGAACGTTATCGTTTTCTAAGTACATATGTGATATGTGTAAGAAATCTCTTGAATTGTATTTTGCAGTACCTAGATTCACTAATTAGTTAATCTTTATAGTTCTTTCCTGTAAGGCGTGCGGTTAGACTATACAACTTTGACGCGCAATATTTCACGATTGAAACGACAATTTTCTTCTATACAGATGTAGTAGGAACCTCAACGTTGTAGCATCACCATGTTATTATTATTAAGTATCAGTCAATCAGCACAGACCAGCTGTCGCCAGATAGTTCCGACTTTGGCTTTGTGCTCTAATCAACTGTACTTTTCTGTGTACCGTCATCAACTACTCATAGATACAATTCTAGCGAGCTCAAACTCAACGGGATTACGTCTGTTATAATATTGAATTCCACTCGAACAAACATAGTTTTATACATTGCAAGGTAAATAAAAGCTTGTAAAAATAAAAATAGAAACGGGAACCATGTCGTTGTAAATGAAATAAGAGACTGGGCGAACTTCTGCCAAATTGAACCGATCTAGAGGTCTAAACATACTACAAAGATTCTGTAGACCCGTGTTTTGATACCTACAAAATCAGAATTCATCCTAAACCGTTATCCGTTTAGAAAGGATAGGAACGATTAGTCGGCTCCGACGGCATTTTTCAAGTTAATCGCCAGGACGTTGTTTACGGACCAGTAGGAAAGTTTGATGAGCATTCATTTGGACGATCGATCTCAAGTTTGGAGTTTAGAGTTAATTAAGTTGCTGGCCAGATTCGCTGTTGTTTTTTGTTGTTGTAATTGATGCTTCTTTGGAACAGTCGACTACAAAGAGAATGTTAACACGACCTTACTTAAATATCCAACTTAGCAGTAAAACATATAACTATGTTGTATCTCTTTTTACAAATTGTTATGTAACAGATAAAGACAAACGACTTCTTTACTTTATGTGTAACTAGTTTCTTCCCGCGACTCCGTCCGCGCGGAACTCGTTTATATCGCAGCTCCATACAAACTTTTAGCCCCCCCCCCCCCCCCCATTTCACATTTCGGGCCTAAAAACTATCCTGTCACTTCATCCTTTCAACTATCTCTACTTAAAAAATCACGTCAATTGGTCGCTCCGTTCTGCTGTGAAAGACGGACAAACAAACACACACAGACATACACTTTCCAATTTATAATATTAGTAGTTTAGTTTAGTTTAATGATTTAAGCTCATTGCAAGTAATGCGAATGTTTCCCTTGGAGCATTTTGTATCCCGTAATGTAGGTACGGGCTGAAAAGCAGTGCTGTACAGCCGACAGCCTATTTCCACACTGATTTATTTTCTGTTCTGTGTCGTTTTGTCCTACATTTATTTTGTCCTGTTCGAGTTTTTTTTTTTTTTTTAGAAAATATACTAGATATTTCATAATATTACCCGTTTCATAATATTTTAACATGTCTGACACTCACGGAAGTTTCCTAAATAAAATAAAACAACACATTAGCTTTAAACTCTAAATTGGACCATTAAATTAACCTATCGATTATCCTTCATGTAACCCAAATGTCAAGTAACAGGTTTCGAGGAACCCATTAAAATTAACAACTTATTTGGCCGTCATGACGAGCAACCTATATTAGAACAACATTCAGCTCGTTAATAAACTCGACGCGATTAGACCTTTCACACACTATGCTGTTATGTCATGTCGTCATGTCATGCTGTTATGTAACCAAATATTGGCTTCATTTCCGTACATACATGTACATTTTAAACTTTTGCGGTCGTGGGCGTAAGCCCTCGGCGTATTACTATTTAAAAAAACTCGTGTATCAAAATATCATTTGATATTTAATAAATAGTCGCTTTTCGATGAAGGAACAGTTCTTGAAGAAACCGGACTAATGCCAACAACGTCTTGTTTTCCCTCTGGGTTAAGGTCTGATAGCTGTCGCTTTCGTTCTGCCAAAGCGGACACTGGGGTCCTTTATGGTGCATCGCGGACAATGCTAGAAGGGCTGATGGGTGATTACCCATCTACGCGAGTATCAACTACGAGTGTAGTTTTGGGTCAATTTAAAAAGGCAGACGCATATTGCTAGGGCGGCACTGGTGCGTTCCGTAGGAGTTCCCAGAGCCGCCCGAAATGCATTGAAGAGAATTTGACCATTGGGAGGTATTTTATCGGTGCGAGTCCGACGTAACCTCCACGCTATCCCCGTGGCGCGGAGGTATCCATAACGGATTTTCCTCCAATTAAAAAAGGGACTCTGCATCAGTTCGTCAAACGGGCATACGTTAGTAGTCTAGGTCCTGTGTTGAATTGTTTTTTTTTCTGATAATCTAACACGACTGAGTTGGCCTTCTGGGTTGGAAGGTCTGATGGCAGTTTGCTTTCGTAAAACTAGTGCCTAAACCAAATCTTGGGATTAGGTACCAAAGCAGACTCCGGGCTCGTAGAGGGTACTACCGGGAAAACGCTAGGATGGTAGTGGAATCTACATGACTAATCCCTTCTAGGCCAATATTTTTAACCTATGTTTTCGTATTGTTTTTCTAACCGTCATGACCATGGGTTAAACATTATTCCTACACTATTTTAGTCACCACAAATCCTTCTACATGCCACTATATTTCCCGTTGTCAGAGACATATCTGTCCACTAAGCGAGGGTCCGATGCGCAATTTCCTTCGTGATGTGTTTGCATGAGGAAGGGCTCTTAAACAACTTTATGATCTTTCTATGGTTTTATTTCAAAGATGTATTTCATACGCCGTGCTTGTAGGGTGCTCGTACAAAAATTATAATATAGATCTTCTAATTATAATACAACTTAAAACGTTGCGATGAGTTAGATAAACACTTTCACTGCCAAGAATCGCATCGTAAAGTCAGTGTCATATAGTAGTATGATGCTGACTGTACCACGCTCGTAGCCAATCCCATGGTTTTCCCCGTATGTAGCAGAAAACGACTACGACGTTAAAGGCCCGCCAGGTGGTATCCTGGCAGTGACAGTGAATATCCACAACTAATACTTTATTTCGTCGCTGACAGAACCCACCCAGTGAATTCTCTTTTTTCGACATGTTTTGCTACACGATTTCGTGCGTTTACTGCTACCAATACAGTATAAAATATACCAAAACGGTATCAAATAACCGTACGGCCCATATCCTATGGACGCCTACAACGCAGAGGACTCGCATACGCGTTGCCGGTCTTATAAAAACCTACCTACACTCCTTTCTTGAAGAACTACAGTATATGACTACTGTAGTTTGACATCCGCTATAGCCTAGCTAAGAAGCAAGAGGTCCTGAGTTCGAATCCCGGTGAGGGCATTTATTTGTGTGATGAGCACGAATATTTGTTCGTGTGTCATGGATGTTTTCTATACATTTAAGTATTCATTTATATAAGTATGTTTATCGTCGTCTAGAACCCTTAGAACAAGCTTATGCTTGGGACTAGGTCGGTTGGTGTAAGACTGTCCCCTAATATTTATTTCATTTATTTATTTAGCGCCTCGGGAACACGTGGAACGTACTGAGATTCCCGGTTGTGTTTTAAACGGGCCTGGGGTCAGCTTTGACACCTTATCCCAAGATTTACTAGTTTTACGAAAGCGACTGCCATCTGACCTTCCAACCCAGAGGGAAAACTAGACCTTATTAGGATTGGACCATTTCCCTAATGATTCTTCTTTCACCGAAAAGCTAACGGTGAATATTCCGTACGTAGGTTCCGAAAAACTTATTGGCTCGGGCCGGGATTCGAACCCACGGTCGCTGCTTGACAGCCGCGTGCCTGAACCGCTAGGCTACCTAGCAATGATTGTCGATTGCGGTACGATTCAATAAACAAGCCAAACGGAAACGGACCAATAAGATTTTTTTTTAAATATAAAATGTAGCCTATGTGATTGATACCTCATTTGCTACAGCTGGAGCAGCGCTACAGTGGAACATACGTAAATACAAACATAGACAACTAAAATCATAGCACTTATTTTCAGCGTCACCGTAGTCGGGCAAATATACGAGCCGAACTATAGGTGCAATACTTTTAACAATTTCATTAAATTTTCTCCTGATAATTTACATTAATAGCCAATACGCCAATACAATCTGCAAAAAACATAAATCGCCGAAGTTAAACACACGATCATACAGGGTGTCCCAGAATTTGACGTCAAGCCGTAATCACTTCAATCAGCCGGTCACTTTAAAAATTCACTAAAAATCCACATTACAGGGTGTGGATTTTTTAGTGAATTTTAAAGTGACCATAATTTTTAAAGAACATGAGTTGGTTTTTTTTTTGACTTGGTCTATCATCCGTTTACGGCTTGACGTCAAATTCTGGGACACCCTGTATATTGTAAAGGTTAATGGAAAGTAAAATCCGCCAATACAACATGTATTGGATTAATCCCTGACCATAATACCTACCCGTTTATTTGCGGGGTTTACGCAGTTCACAGAACAACAGCAGTAAAAATACATTTAAACTGACGTGATTCTCTCTGTCACCTGACACAATAGCAGCCGCCACGTCAGATAACATCAGATGAATGTGAATATAACCTTAATAAATGTACAAAACCGATATCGTTTGGTCACGGCTCGTCAGAAATATTAACATGTCTGCATCAAATCCGTTCTCTCCCGGGCTAATGTATATTTTTTCGCAAATCCATACTAAATGCTGAACCCCTAATGGGTCAGCGGGATATGAGCGGCGGCAGCGTTAAGCGCCAATCACAAACACACATATGTCAGAACGCTACGAGCGCATTTCGCTAAGGAGATTTAGCTGCTACGGACGCCGTAGCGGTCGATCGTAGCGAAAGATATAAAAAAAAGAATTGCGGCCCATGACATACTGTTTAACCCACGTACACTGTGGCGGGGACACGCGAAACTGACATTTATATGTCAGTGAACGTTCGCGACGTTTCAGCAAACTGACGTGACCTCCGAGTCCTCCGACTCTGCCACGTACAGTGCAGTGCAAATACATGTACACACCTTGCCCCTTATTGCATTGGTTTAAGGTGCAAACATGTATACATATTTTTGCGCTCGACCGTGCACAAACATAATTGTTTAATGAAACGCATATTACCTTGGGAAGCTCGAACTAGTTTCTAGCCTTTATATTACGATGGAGGCAAACAAGCCTACGGTCCAGCTGAGGGTAAGCGTTTACCGTAACTTATGGATGCCTGGGACTGAAAAGGTCATAAGCGACTATAAAAAATAAAAATTAGAATTTTGCGGACAATCTTACACAAATTGACCTAGTCCCAAACTAAGCAAAGCTTGTACTATTACGAGACGACGATACTTATGTAGATAAATACTAAAATACATAGAACATATGTTATTTTGCTTTTAGTTTGTTTTTTTTTCCATTTTCTTGTTACTAAGTTCTTACATTTGTTGACCGGGACCTCCGGCTTCGTATGCAGGGTCACTACCAACTAGGCTACGGAGGCCGTAGTTGTATACTAACGATAGAAGTAGTCGTGATATACATTATACAGGTATGTAACCTTACTAATCTATGTTAATCTGAATCTATAGAGATACTAAAATTAATAGCAAAGCAGGTAAAACTAAAGATTTCAAAAAAATATGTTTATCGTTTTCAAATCGTATAATTAGCCACATAGAACCCTCAATAAGGCTTGTGTTAATGAGTAACTGAACGAAGATACCTAAGAAGTGAATAAAATCCGATATACATATCAAGTACGTTATCAAAAAAACTGTGTAGAGATAAAGAGGCCATAACACTGCGGAATATATTATACATTTGTAAATTTTGTATACCAAATTATTTCGTCCACAAACTAAATATTGTTGCTTACTAAAATATACTGAAAACAACGAGTTTGGTTGCATTATGCCCTCGCTAATATATGCAAAATGCTTAACTTCATGTTATGGCTTCCTAATTAGGCCATTTTCATTAATTTCGTATACGTATACAGAAAATTTGTAACGAGGGACACGAAAGTGAATTAAATTTGTGCCTGGGTTTTTATCTCAACCAATATAATTTAATAATATTGTACAGGTGACAATTCCGGAACGTGTGTTGATAAACCTCTCCAGAAATGTTGCTTAAGGCCTCCACCCACCGGACGCAAACTACACTTCAAACACACATCAAACGCGGCACACGCGCGGCACCCGCGCAGCACACGCGCAGAACCCGCGCAGCGCCCACGCGGGACACGCGCAGCACCCGCGCAGCTGCAGCGCAGCACCCGCGCGGCACACGCGCAGCACCCGCGCGGCAGCGGCGCGGCAGCCGCGCTGCACACGCTGTGAATATACCGCTTCGAACGCACCCGACACGCGCAGCACACGTGCAGCACACGCGCAGCACACGCGTCCGCTGGGTCTCAGGCCTTTACTGATCGAAAATCAGTATGCAACAATACCCCATTTCAAACATTATCAGGGATGAATTTAACTGAAATTGTATTTCTTGACTTGTGTATGTATTAAGTTTCATTGTACATAAAACAGATGGAATACAGTAGGTACAAAGAAAGTAAACATAATTAATGTACAAAGGCGAACTTATCCCTTTAAGGGATCTCTTCCAGCCAACCTTGATACTATAATATTAAATGTTGACGCTTAAAGACCTTATAAGTCTCTAAGAATTATGAACTGTTAATTGTTCTCTTATGTTTGTAGCATGTAAATAAAAGATTCTTGAATCGTTAGTTCTTGTGCTACAACGCCACACACTCTCACATTTAAAATATAAGCACGATAGAACTATTCTTTAGTAATATGCGATTAGAAAATCGCGGGCAGAAGCTAGTTAAAAATAGAAGATAAAAAATATAAAGGGTATGCACGCCCGTTACGCGCATGCGACGCTAATAAAACAAAAAACGCCATATCTTTATGGCAAAACTATGGAGGACGCCACCATTTGTCACCGCACTGAATACCGCTGTAAACTGAAATATGCTGAAATGTGGATATAATGGCGAAGTTGTAGCCGAACCCTGATTTATGGCCCGAGTTTTCTTGGCAGCTTTTCTTTTGTTCTTACATTTTGTCTTTACGTAAGATCTATTTGCTGTCATTGCAATTATGGTTTAACTGTGCTGGGTGATATATAGCGGCTTGAACTGAAAAACTATTATTGTTTCTGGGTGTCCGAAAACTTTGTTCCGTTAAATTTTTTGTCTTAAAAACTTAATAGTTCATAGTTTGTTAGTAAAAAAAGGGCCTTAGTGAGCTGTAAGGTATAATTAATAAAATAAAATAAAAATTGCTCTACCTTTTGCCCGCGTGTTAAAGGAACACATTTCATATGGCTCTGTATACATACGTTACCCTGGCTACATTATTTAGTTACAAAACCATTTTTGTTTAAAAAAAAAGGTATTTAATATATTCTCTGGTATACCCATGTCATATAATCGTAAAAAAATAAGCTTGTAGTTGTTCATGTTGCTCTTATTTATAGAATGCATAAATCTTTTCCATAAAATAAAAGTAAATAAATATTAAGTTATACCCGTGAAAAACAATTATTAAAATGTGTGCACAATGAATCTACATTGGGTAAGATAATAATATTATGCCGATGTCAAAAAAAATCGTGCTGTAAAATGAACTCTTCCTTTAGTAATAGATTCTCCGAACACCGCAGTATGTTAATAACTACTAAACCTCTGTTCCTGAATATCTAAGTCTTCCCATTAATGGTTATCAGCCTTATCTAAGCACAAAGTTCTTGTATAAAATCATAATGAAGCTATTAACTGAATTTGAAAAGCAATTTATCGCTCCAACTTAACAGGAACAGTAATCACGTTTGGCTCGATGCTTGCCACTCGGTGCGAAAATCGAAGGATAAATAAGCAGGGGCAGGGTTGCGCCCCGAACGCGCCGATCTCGTTCAATCGAACAAAGGAACTACACCCTGCACGATTTATATTGGGTCGCAGGTCTGGAACACTTGTCATAAAAAGCAATGAAATAATTTATAAAAACTGGTTTTTGCTGAGTCACGGAAATATCATCATTAAAATAATTACCAAGGGACGAAGTCCAAGAAAATATCGAACATCAAAAAAAGTTAATAAGCTCCTGAGAAGTCGGAAGAAAGGTTAATAAATGTTTTAATCTTTTTTTTTGGTTAGGTTATGTAAGGTTAGCTTAGATTGAATTCTTGAATTAAGTTTTAAAAATATATGAACAATTTTTTTATCTGGAGTACGACTTTGTAAGGTTCGACAGAGATAATATGACATTGACATGACTGGTGGTAATCAAAATATTTATGTAGTAATCGTCATCGCAGGGTTATATCACTTATTAATATTGTAAAGTGTCCTAAACATGCGACGTTGCATTAAATAGTACAAATTTTAATCCAGCTTTTTGTTTACTTAGTTCAGTGCTACTTGTCATGTTCGTTACGTCACCTTATTGTGATCATGTTCAGAATAGGTACAATGGGTGTTAATATTACAATTGTCAGTGTCACATGAAAAACCTGTAAGGATACCATATACAGAGTGTAACATAAATGGGTTGTGAACCGATCAAGGGCATAACGGGTATCGTGTTCTGATAAGAAAATAGTAAGAGAAAAAAAAATGACACGATTTTTTTTTCACTTATATATGGAGCGTTGGCCGACTGGGGCGACCTGCTCCGACCTTGATCGGTTCACATCCCATTTATGTTACACCGTGTATTGTAATTGTCTTACATACTTAGTCATTATAAATTAATTAAATTAAATTAACATTGCAAATTATACACAGTCATGCTTGAACTTAGAATCTAAGCTTTAATTTTTTAAATCTCGATCACTCACTCACTCCTCTCACCCACATACTGTTCTTCCTACTTAGTAGAACGTGCAAAGGCATCTAGTTCAATTCTGTACGCGATGGGAATTCCTTCCTCATAGTTCTTAGTTCCCGACTCAAGCTTACAAGGGTAGATATTTGAACTTTAATAACTTTTATTAGTTATTCTTGTGAACACCTGGGCTCGCTTGTTGGGTGATAATGTTTAATTTTAGGTAAGTAACGTTTGGTTTAAATTTAGAGTATGTTGATGTA
This sequence comes from Epinotia demarniana, assembly GCA_945867215.1. Taxonomy (NCBI): domain Eukaryota; kingdom Metazoa; phylum Arthropoda; class Insecta; order Lepidoptera; family Tortricidae; genus Epinotia; species Epinotia demarniana. The sequence goes on along the minus strand of OX244271.1, from coordinate 23,251,396 downwards.
AAATGAATTAACGGGCTCATTATGAGCGTGTAAAGATCGTGTGCCTGTTCAAAATTGTGTTTTAATTAATTTCAACGCATTAATCAGATTAATTCAACTTTATGAGCCCTATTAAACAGTATTACATAATAGGGCATTGTTTTTAGGATTCATTATATCATTTTACTTTTATTTTTGGCATTGATAGTGCCTTTTTATATACAAATCCAACCATCATCATTATCATATCAGCCGAAAGACGTCCACTGTTGTACATGGGCATCCCCCAAAGAGTGCCACAATAACCAATCCTGCGCCGCCCGCATCCAGCGGACTCCCACGACCTTCACCAGGTCTCTAGTCCACCTGGTGGGGTTAACAAAAAAATACGAAGATAATATAAGCACTAAAACGCAATAAAACGAAGCGTTCAAATATTAACCCACTCGATGCAGTAGCAAGGGGATTAGCTGCAGGTTTCTCACAAATAATTAATTCGATTAATTGAACTGACTTCGACTGATGTTGCGAGACGGCGGAGTTTGTTACCTAAATATTTCAAGCGGATCAACCGGCATCGAGTGTTAGATGCTTGTGAGATCAAGGCTAACAATTAATTAACTCCATTCTCTATATTGTACATATTCTCTTGCGGAGTCTGTATTTCCGGAATCTTACGAGTACAACCCTGATATCTTGAAGGCAAGAGCTGGTTCAGGCATTTTCTGGGCGAGTGTGATCCATCTCAGGTCTAGTCTTAACTTTTCATCAAATTAGACAAAGAATAAACGCAAACCCATTTTTAATTAAATAAAACCGGCCAAGTTCATGTCAGGCCACGCGCCGTGTAGGGTTCCGTAGTAGCCTGTCTGTCTTAGCGCCAACTAAATGGTGCGGTTGCGTCGGCCGCATTTGAACGGAAGTTAGCCTTTCTAAGTACATTCTAAGTTGGTCGACTATTACTCGGTAACTAGTTATGCCTATATATACATAAGTTCATTACATGTATCAGTCAGTAGCCATTTCACCGGCAGCCAATATCTCACAAACGAATCACTAAGTTGAAAAAAGGTTTTTAAGAAATCCATCATATTTTTGAACAAGCTATCCAACGATGCCCAAATTACTAGTTTAACGAGAAAAGCAAATTCATCCCCGCTTTAGATGCAGGGGACCCAAAAAAATGATTGATTTGAATACCAACGCCGAATTACAGTTTTCTTGTAACCAGAGCTAAGCTGCAGACGGACAGACTTACAGACGGACATGGCGAAACTATAAGTATTACGGAACCCAAAAACCGAATTCCATATTATAATGGGTATCTATCACTATTGCTTGCTTTGCAGGTACGCTCGAAGACTTTTTTGTCGAGCCATTTAGAGCGCTCTTTATACTGGACACTTCAAAGCTTAACTATATATTGAAAACCAAAATGAAGTATCATTAAAATGATTATTGAATGTATACACTTTGTTTTATTTTATTAACTTTAACGCCATCTATATCAATCACTGTTCTTTTTTCGGTCTTTAGTACGTTACGTCTGTTAAACAGTTTTACAAATCAGTGTCCTGTTAGTTCATTTAAGTCGCCACTTCTTACGTGGCGCTGTTGTCTCGTCACTGTATCGAGGGGCGGGACGGGTGGCGTGAAGAGGGGCTCGATTTTAGATTTCATTTGGGTAGGGGAGGGGCCTTAATGGTTCAACGATTTCAGTCCTTGACAGTACCTAGTGTTGTATTCCTGGTGGCCAAGAGCGCTCTCGAGGAAGAATTGTGTTGAGAGCGAGGTCCGTGCATTTTTCTATTGCTGTCAAACAAGGGGAGTCCTTGAATCAATAAGCATCGGCAACGCGCTTACGACTCCTTTGGAGACTCAAGCCATAGGCTACGGTGTTAAGTTTCGCATTTGCATAGCTAAAAATGTAGTTTAATTGGTGAACCATAAAGGATAATTGGTATTGTATCGTTATATTGTAAACGTTATATTGTAAAAAAGAGCATGTCAGTCTTATACGAAACAAAGTCAATTTTTAACACAACTTCTATCACGTGTAGCTAATAATACCTAATTATAGACAGGTGTAACTGATAATTCCAAGAGTTCTATACAGGCTTAGCCTAGTATAAGACTAACACCGAATATCGCTTGTCTATTATGTAACCGTACTTGTAAAATAAAGTTATTATTCTATATTTTGAACATAATGCCAAAATTTCTAATAATACGAACAGCAACAACAAATGTAAGATTAGTTAAACAGCCTATTTATAACCGAAAAAAATAGAAAAAATGCCATGCTGATTGCTACACCTCAAAATACCGTACAGGTCGATTCACGAGAGCTAGCGCGGAAAATATATGAAAGTGTCATTAATTTCATAGACATTAAGCAGTTGACCCATCGCCGGCAAGTAGCGAGTACTCTCATAGTAATTCTTACTCGCTTTTACTCGCGCGAGTAAGATTACTATGCGGTGAGAGTACTCGCTACTCGCTGTGTAATAGACCTGTACTAAACGAATACAATACAATACAGATATTCTTTATTGCTCACCAGACATAGTAGGCAGGAGAAAATAAGTGCTAAATTAAACATAAACAATGGCAGACAACAGGCGGTCCTATCGCTAAAGAGCGATCTCTTCCAAACAACCTTTGGGTGGTGGAGACAATGCAAGAAAAGATATGTTTTGAGTACATCACATCACATCATCAGCCTATATACGTCCCACTGCTGGGCACAGGCCTCCTCTCATGTATGAGAGGGAATGGGCAGTAGTCCCCACGCTGGCCCAGTGCGGATTGGGGACTTCACATACACCTTTGAATTTCTTCGCAGATGTATGCAGGTTTCCTCACGATGTTTTTCCTTCACCGAAAAGCTAACGGTAAGTATGAAATCATATTCCGTACATAAGTTCCGAAAAACTCATTTGGTACGAGCCGGGATTCGAACCCACGACCGCCGTTTGACAGCCGCATGCCTGAACCACGTTTTGAGTACGAATTGTTAGAACTAAACAATATAAAGAAAAGTTTTCTTTGAAATTAAAACTAGAAAAATGCTAATCCTATTTGAGGCACGCGCATTAACGTATGGCGGGCTCTCAGCGCGAGTTAATCGGGGAAGTGCCACGAACGGGGTCAGCACCTTGGCCGGGGAAATGGAACGAGTGCCTCTGATGACGATGGGGTGAGCTAGAAATGTTTTAATTCGAGATAAATATGAGAATATTCGGTCGTCTTCACCCATGTTCTAATGTTGAGCTAATCTCTACATATAATAATTGTGAAAGTTCGTTGAGGTTGTCAGTGAGACATAATACATTAAAAACTTCAATAGCGCGATGCAGAACTTCACCAATTTCCACGCATTTAGAAGGTCATTCGCCAGATTTTTGTCGGCGTCTGAACTCCAACAAACCATATTAGACGTATAAAAAAGTTTGATGGAGTTACGGTGACCCACAGGCCAAATTTGAGAATATTTGGATAAAGTAATCTTTACTTTGCGCACCAGTGCCATCTATCTGTTTGTCTGTTTTTGTCTGAGTATTTTGGGAAAACTATCGAATGGATTAATATGCAACTTTCACTAAAACGTTCAATGGATCTTCGGCCAGGTAATAGGCTATAAAAAATATAAAGATAAGGGTGGAAAAGGGTTAAAAAATGGGGTTGAATTCAGTAAGTATGTTTTTGTATATAAATAGTTTTTTTTAATGCAGAGTAAATACTCACAAGTTTATTTTATTCTGTCAAATCTTCTGTCAAATCACAAAATTTTGTGCCAAAAGTTCCTAAAAACGTTATTACTCAAAATGCCCTCCAGAAAGAGATCGAACCTGACACGAATTTCTAGAGAGGCCGCCAGAAAACGAGTGGTAAGATCTCAGGAGTCCGAAGAAGCTTCCCGGGCTTCTAGATTCCTTGAAAACAGTGAAGACATGGAAGCACGTCTCGGCCACGATCGCATCGTGGACGCCATTCGTTGTCGCGAGCTTCCGAAGACTATTACGGAACGTGAAACAAGATTAACAGCGAATTCTCGGGCTTCTGAAACATTTACGAGTACACAACAAGAAGACCGCTTCACCTCTCAGAGAAGTCGCACCTCAGTCACCCTATGTATCTTTTTCTAAATCTCTAATTATTATAAATGTTTTTATGGACCAATTCGCGCATGTTTATTTCTCGGTAATCCATACTAATATTATAAATGGGAAAGTGTATGTTTGTTTGTTTGTCCTTCTTTCACGGAGCGACGAATTGACGTGATTTTTTAAGTGGATATCTCCACTTTGAAGGGATGGAGAGTGACATAGGATAGTTTTATCCCTGAAATCATCCCTTAGGGGGTGAAATAGGGGGTAAGTTTATATGGAGCTGCGATATAAACGAGTTCCACGCGGACGGAGTTGCGGGCAGAAGCTATAATAAATAAGCAGATTCATATTGAAAATTGTACACTTATAGAATACTAGCGTTCGCCTGCAAATTCGTCTGCGTGGATCCAGGATAAAGCTATCCTATATTTTAATCTAGGCTATAAACTATCTTCGTGTAAAATTTCTTTCATATCGGTTGAGCCGTTTAAGCGTCATTGAGTAACAACCATCTAAATATCCAACCATCCAAACTTTCGCACTTATAATGTTAGTAGGATTATCCTTTACTTTATAATTTATCAATTAAATTTTCGCTGTTTTTGGTAAACTTCAGCACAATTCTAACAACGTAGCGAAAATCGAGAATAAACCTCATTCTTTAAACTATTTAATCGTACGGCGTTTACGCAGTTCACAGAACAACAGCAGTAAAAATACATTTAAACTGACGTGATTCTCTCTGTCACCTGACACAATAGCAGCCGCCACGTCAGATAACATCAGATGAATGTGAATATAACCTTAATAAATGTACAAAACCGATATCGTTTGGTCACGGCTCGTCAGAAATATTAACATGTCTGCATCAAATCCGTTCTCTCCCGGGCTAATGTATATTTTTTCGCAAATCCATACTAAATGCTGAACCCCTAATGGGTCAGCGGGATATGAGCGGCGGCAGCGTTAAGCGCCAATCACAAACACACATATGTCAGAACGCTACGAGCGCATTTCGCTAAGGAGATTTAGCTGCTACGGACGCCGTAGCGGTCGATCGTAGCGAAAGATATAAAAAAAAGAATTGCGGCCCATGACATACTGTTTAACCCACGTACACTGTGGCGGGGACACGCGAAACTGACATTTATATGTCAGTGAACGTTCGCGACGTTTCAGCAAACTGACGTGACCTCCGAGTCCTCCGACTCTGCCACGTACAGTGCAGTGCAAATACATGTACACACCTTGCCCCTTATTGCATTGGTTTAAGGTGCAAACATGTATACATATTTTTGCGCTCGACCGTGCACAAACATAATTGTTTAATGAAACGCATATTACCTTGGGAAGCTCGAACTAGTTTCTAGCCTTTATATTACGATGGAGGCAAACAAGCCTACGGTCCAGCTGAGGGTAAGCGTTTACCGTAACTTATGGATGCCTGGGACTGAAAAGGTCATAAGCGACTATAAAAAATAAAAATTAGAATTTTGCGGACAATCTTACACAAATTGACCTAGTCCCAAACTAAGCAAAGCTTGTACTATTACGAGACGACGATACTTATGTAGATAAATACTAAAATACATAGAACATATGTTATTTTGCTTTTAGTTTGTTTTTTTTTCCATTTTCTTGTTACTAAGTTCTTACATTTGTTGACCGGGACCTCCGGCTTCGTATGCAGGGTCACTACCAACTAGGCTACGGAGGCCGTAGTTGTATACTAACGATAGAAGTAGTCGTGATATACATTATACAGGTATGTAACCTTACTAATCTATGTTAATCTGAATCTATAGAGATACTAAAATTAATAGCAAAGCAGGTAAAACTAAAGATTTCAAAAAAATATGTTTATCGTTTTCAAATCGTATAATTAGCCACATAGAACCCTCAATAAGGCTTGTGTTAATGAGTAACTGAACGAAGATACCTAAGAAGTGAATAAAATCCGATATACATATCAAGTACGTTATCAAAAAAACTGTGTAGAGATAAAGAGGCCATAACACTGCGGAATATATTATACATTTGTAAATTTTGTATACCAAATTATTTCGTCCACAAACTAAATATTGTTGCTTACTAAAATATACTGAAAACAACGAGTTTGGTTGCATTATGCCCTCGCTAATATATGCAAAATGCTTAACTTCATGTTATGGCTTCCTAATTAGGCCATTTTCATTAATTTCGTATACGTATACAGAAAATTTGTAACGAGGGACACGAAAGTGAATTAAATTTGTGCCTGGGTTTTTATCTCAACCAATATAATTTAATAATATTGTACAGGTGACAATTCCGGAACGTGTGTTGATAAACCTCTCCAGAAATGTTGCTTAAGGCCTCCACCCACCGGACGCAAACTACACTTCAAACACACATCAAACGCGGCACACGCGCGGCACCCGCGCAGCACACGCGCAGAACCCGCGCAGCGCCCACGCGGGACACGCGCAGCACCCGCGCAGCTGCAGCGCAGCACCCGCGCGGCACACGCGCAGCACCCGCGCGGCAGCGGCGCGGCAGCCGCGCTGCACACGCTGTGAATATACCGCTTCGAACGCACCCGACACGCGCAGCACACGTGCAGCACACGCGCAGCACACGCGTCCGCTGGGTCTCAGGCCTTTACTGATCGAAAATCAGTATGCAACAATACCCCATTTCAAACATTATCAGGGATGAATTTAACTGAAATTGTATTTCTTGACTTGTGTATGTATTAAGTTTCATTGTACATAAAACAGATGGAATACAGTAGGTACAAAGAAAGTAAACATAATTAATGTACAAAGGCGAACTTATCCCTTTAAGGGATCTCTTCCAGCCAACCTTGATACTATAATATTAAATGTTGACGCTTAAAGACCTTATAAGTCTCTAAGAATTATGAACTGTTAATTGTTCTCTTATGTTTGTAGCATGTAAATAAAAGATTCTTGAATCGTTAGTTCTTGTGCTACAACGCCACACACTCTCACATTTAAAATATAAGCACGATAGAACTATTCTTTAGTAATATGCGATTAGAAAATCGCGGGCAGAAGCTAGTTAAAAATAGAAGATAAAAAATATAAAGGGTATGCACGCCCGTTACGCGCATGCGACGCTAATAAAACAAAAAACGCCATATCTTTATGGCAAAACTATGGAGGACGCCACCATTTGTCACCGCACTGAATACCGCTGTAAACTGAAATATGCTGAAATGTGGATATAATGGCGAAGTTGTAGCCGAACCCTGATTTATGGCCCGAGTTTTCTTGGCAGCTTTTCTTTTGTTCTTACATTTTGTCTTTACGTAAGATCTATTTGCTGTCATTGCAATTATGGTTTAACTGTGCTGGGTGATATATAGCGGCTTGAACTGAAAAACTATTATTGTTTCTGGGTGTCCGAAAACTTTGTTCCGTTAAATTTTTTGTCTTAAAAACTTAATAGTTCATAGTTTGTTAGTAAAAAAAGGGCCTTAGTGAGCTGTAAGGTATAATTAATAAAATAAAATAAAAATTGCTCTACCTTTTGCCCGCGTGTTAAAGGAACACATTTCATATGGCTCTGTATACATACGTTACCCTGGCTACATTATTTAGTTACAAAACCATTTTTGTTTAAAAAAAAAGGTATTTAATATATTCTCTGGTATACCCATGTCATATAATCGTAAAAAAATAAGCTTGTAGTTGTTCATGTTGCTCTTATTTATAGAATGCATAAATCTTTTCCATAAAATAAAAGTAAATAAATATTAAGTTATACCCGTGAAAAACAATTATTAAAATGTGTGCACAATGAATCTACATTGGGTAAGATAATAATATTATGCCGATGTCAAAAAAAATCGTGCTGTAAAATGAACTCTTCCTTTAGTAATAGATTCTCCGAACACCGCAGTATGTTAATAACTACTAAACCTCTGTTCCTGAATATCTAAGTCTTCCCATTAATGGTTATCAGCCTTATCTAAGCACAAAGTTCTTGTATAAAATCATAATGAAGCTATTAACTGAATTTGAAAAGCAATTTATCGCTCCAACTTAACAGGAACAGTAATCACGTTTGGCTCGATGCTTGCCACTCGGTGCGAAAATCGAATGATAAATAAGCAGGGGCAGGGTTGCGTCCCGAACGCGCCGATCTCGTTCAATCGAACAAAGGAACTACACCCTGCACGATTTATATTGGGTCGCAGGTCTGGAACACTTGTCATAAAAAGCAATGAAATAATTTATAAAAACTGGTTTTTGCTGAGTCACGGAAATATCATCATTAAAATAATTACCAAGGGACGAAGTCCAAGAAAATATCGAACATCAAAAAAAGTTAATAAGCTCCTGAGAAGTCGGAAGAAAGGTTAATAAATGTTTTAATCTTTTTTTTTGGTTAGGTTATGTAAGGTTAGCTTAGATTGAATTCTTGAATTAAGTTTTAAAAATATATGAACAATTTTTTTATCTGGAGTACGACTTTGTAAGGTTCGACAGAGATAATATGACATTGACATGACTGGTGGTAATCAAAATATTTATGTAGTAATCGTCATCGCAGGGTTATATCACTTATTAATATCGTAAAGTGTCCTAAACATGCGACGTTGCATTAAATAGTACAAATTTTAATCCAGCTTTTTGTTTACTTAGTTCAGTGCTACTTGTCATGTTCGTTACGTCACCTTATTGTGATCATGTTCAGAATAGGTACAATGGGTGTTAATATTACAATTGTCAGTGTCACATGAAAAACCTGTAAGGATACCATATACAGAGTGTAACATAAATGGGTTGTGAACCGATCAAGGGCATAACGGGTATCGTGTTCTGATAAGAAAATAGTAAGAGAAAAAAAAATGACACGATTTTTTTTTCACTTATATATGGAGCGTTGGCCGACTGGGGCGACCTGCTCCGACCTTGATCGGTTCACATCCCATTTATGTTACACCGTGTATTGCAATTGTCTTACATACTTAGTCATTATAAATAAATTAAATTAAATTAACATTGCAAATTATACACAGTCATGCTTGAACTTAGAATCTAAGCTTTAATTTTTTAAATCTCGATCACTCACTCACTCCTCTCACCCACATACTGTTCTTCCTACTTAGTAGAACGTGCAAAGGCATCTAGTTCAATTCTGTACGCGATGGGAATTCCTTCCTCATAGTTCTTAGTTCCCGACTCAAGCTTACAAGGGTAGATATTTGAACTTTAATAACTTTTATTAGTTATTCTTGTGAACACCTGGGCTCGCTTGTTGGGTGATAATGTTTAATTTTAGGTAAGTAACGTTTGGTTTAAATTTAGAGTATGTTGATTTAAAATGAATTAACGGGCTCATTATGAGCGTGTAAAGATCGTGTGCCTGTTCAAAATTGTGTTTTAATTAATTTCAACGCATTAATCAGATTAATTCAACTTTATGAGCCCTATTAAACAGTATTACATAATAGGGCATTGTTTTTAGGATTCATTATATCGTTTTACTTTTATTTTAGGCATTGATAGTGCCTTTTTATATACAAATCCAACCATCATCATTATCATATCAGCCGAAAGACGTCCACTGTTGTACATGGGCATCCCCCAAAGAGTGCCACAATAACCAGTCCTGCGCCGCCCGCATCCAGCGGAGTCCCACGACCTTCACCAGGTCTCTAGTCCACCTGGTGGGGTTAACAAAAAAATACGAAGATAATATAAGCACTAAAACGCAATAAAACGAAGCGTTCAAATATTAACCCACTCGATGCAGTAGCAAGTGGATTAGCTGCAGGTTTCTCACAAATAATTAATTCGATTAATTGAACTGACTTCGACTGATGTTGCGAGACGGCGGAGTTTGTTACCTAAATATTTCAAGCGGATCAACCGGCATCGAGTGTTAGATGCTTGTGAGATCAAGGCTAACAATTAATTAACTCCATTCTCTATATTGTACATATTCTCTTGCGGAGTCTGTATTTCCGGAATCTTACGAGTACAACCCTGATATCTTGAAGGCAAGAGCTGGTTCAGGCATTTTCTGGGCGAGTGTGATCCATCTCAGGTCTAGTCTTAACTTTTCATCAAATTAGACAAAGAATAAACGCAAACCCATTTTTAATTAAATAAAACCGGCCAAGTTCATGTCAGGCCACGCGCCGTGTAGGGTTCCGTAGTAGCCTGTCTGTCTTAGCGCCAACTAAATGGTGCGGTTGCGTCGGCCGCATTTGAACGGAAGTTAGCCTTTCTAAGTACATTCTAAGTTGGTCGACTATTACTCGGTAACTAGTTATGCCTATATATACATAAGTTCATTACATGTATCAGTCAGTAGCCATTTCACCGGCAGCCAATATCTCACAAACGAATCACTAAGTTGAAAAAAGGTTTTTAAGAAATCCATCATATTTTTGAACAAGCTATCCAACGATGCCCAAATTACTAGTTTAACGAGAAAAGCAAATTCATCGCCGCTTTAGATGCAGGGGACCCAAAAAAATGATTGATTTGAATACCAACGCCGAATTACAGTTTTCTTGTAACCAGAGCTAAGCTGCAGACGGACAGACTTACAGACGGACATGGCGAAACTATAAGTATTACGGAACCCAAAAACCGAATTCCATATTATAATGGGTATCTATCACTATTGCTTGCTTTGCAGGTACGCTCGAAGACTTTTTTGTCGAGCCATTTAGAGCGCTCTTTATACTGGACACTTCAAAGCTTAACTATATATTGAAAACCACAATGAAGTATCATTAAAATGATTATTGAATGTATACACTTTGTTTTATTTTATTAACTTTAACGCCATCTATATCAATCACTGTTCTTTTTTCGGTCTTTAGTACGTTACGTCTGTTAAACAGTTTTACAAATCAGTGTCCTGTTAGTTCATTTAAGTCGCCACTTCTTACGTGGCGCTGTTGTCTCGTCACTGTATCGAGGGGCGGGACGGGTGGCGTGAAGAGGGGCTCGATTTTAGATTTCATTTGGGTAGGGGAGGGGCCTTAATGGTTCAACGATTTCAGTCCTTGACAGTACCTAGTGTTGTATTCCTGGTGGCCAAGAGCGCTCTCGAGGAAGAATTGTGTTGAGAGCGAGGTCCGTGCATTTTTCTATTGCTGTCAAACAAGGGGAGTCCTTGAATCAATAAGCATCGGCAACGCGCTTACGACTCCTTTGGAGACTCAAGCCATAGGCTACGGTGTTAAGTTTCGCATTTGCATAGCTAAAAATGTAGTTTAATTGGTGAACCATAAAGGATAATTGGTATTGTATCGTAATATTGTAAACGTTATATTGTAAAAAAGAGCATGTCAGTCTTATACGAAACAAAGTCAATTTTTAACACAACTTCTATCACGTGTAGCTAATAATACCTAATTATAGACAGGTGTAACTGATAATTCCAAGAGTTCTATACAGGCTTAGCCTAGTATAAGACTAACACCGAATATCGCTTGTCTATTATGTAACCGTACTTGTAAAATAAAGTTATTATTCTATATTTTGAACATAATGCCAAAATTTCTAATAATACGAACAGCAACAACAAATGTAAGATTAGTTAAACAGCCTATTTATAACCGAAAAAAATAGAAAAAATGCCATGCTGATTGCTACACCTCAAAATACCGTACAGGTCGATTCACGAGAGCTAGCGCGGAAAATATATGAAAGTGTCATTAATTTCATAGACATTAAGCAGTTGACCCATCGCCGGCAAGTAGCGAGTACTCTCATAGTAATTCTTACTCGCTTTTACTCGCGCGAGTAAGATTACTATGCGGTGAGAGTACTCGCTACTCGCTGTGTAATAGACCTGTACTAAACGAATACAATACAATACAGATATTCTTTATTGCTCACCAGACATAGTAGGCAGGAGAAAATAAGTGCTAAATTAAACATAAACAATGGCAGACAACAGGCGGTCCTATCGCTAAAGAGCGATCTCTTCCAAACAACCTTTGGGTGGTGGAGACAATGCAAGAAAAGATATGTTTTGAGTACATCACATCACATCATCAGCCTATATACGTCCCACTGCTGGGCACAGGCCTCCTCTAATGTATGAGAGGGAATGGGCAGTAGTCCCCACGCTGGCCCAGTGCGGATTGGGGACTTCACATACACCTTTGAATTTCTTCGCAGATGTATGCAGGTTTCCTCACGATGTTTTTCCTTCACCGAAAAGCTAACGGTAAGTATGAAATCATATTCCGTACATAAGTTCCGAAAAACTCATTTGGTACGAGCCGGGATTCGAACCCACGACCGCCGTTTGACAGCCGCATGCCTGAACCACGTTTTGAGTACGAATTGTTAGAACTAAACAATATAAAGAAAAGTTTTCTTTGAAATTAAAACTAGAAAAATGCTAATCCTATTTGAGGCACGCGCATTAACGTATGGCGGGCTCTCAGCGCGAGTTAATCGGGGAAGTGCCACGAACGGGGTCAGCACCTTGGCCGGGGAAATGGAACGAGTGCCTCTGATGACGATGGGGTGAGCTAGAAATGTTTTAATTCGAGATAAATATGAGAATATTCGGTCGTCTTCACCCATGTTCTAATGTTGAGCTAATCTCTACATATAATAATTGTGAAAGTTCGTTGAGGTTGTCAGTGAGACATAATACATTAAAAACTTCAATAGCGCGATGCAGAACTTCACCAATTTCCACGCATTTAGAAGGTCATTCGCCAGATTTTTGTCGGCGTCTGAACTCCAACAAACCATATTAGACGTATAAAAAAGTTTGATGGAGTTACGGTGACCCACAGGCCAAATTTGAGAATATTTGGATAAAGTAATCTTTACTTTGCGCACCAGTGCCATCTATCTGTTTGTCTGTTTTTGTCCGAGTATTTTGGGAAAACTATCGAATGGATTAATATGCAACTTTCACTAAAACGTTCAATGGATCTTCGGCCAGGTAATAGGCTATAAAAAATATAAAGATAAGGTTGGAAAAGGGTTAAAAAATGGGGTTGAATTCAGTAAGTATGTTTTTGTATATAGTTTTTTTTAATGCAGAGTAAATACTCACAAGTTTATTTTATTCTGTCAAATCTTCTGTCAAATCACAAAATTTTGTGCCAAAAGTTCCTAAAAACGTTATTACTCAAAATGCCCTCCAGAAAGAGATCGAACCTGACACGAATTTCTAGAGAGGCCGCCAGAAAACGAGTGGTAAGATCTCAGGAGTCCGAAGAAGCTTCCCGGGCTTCTAGATTCCTTGAAAACAGTGAAGACATGGAAGCACGTCTCGGCCACGATCGCATCGTGGACGCCATTCGTTGTCGCGAGCTTCCGAAGACTATTACGGAACGTGAAACAAGATTAACAGCGAATTCTCGGGCTTCTGAAACATTTACGAGTACACAACAAGAAGACCGCTTCACCTCTCAGAGAAGTCGCACCTCAGTCACCCTATGTATCTTTTTCTAAATCTCTAATTATTATAAATGTTTTTATGGACCAATTCGCGCATGTTTATTTCTCGGTAATCCATACTAATATTATAAATGGGAAAGTGTATGTTTGTTTGTTTGTCCGTCTTTCACGGAGCGACGAATTGACGTGATTTTTTAAGTGGATATCTCCACTTTGAAGGGATGGAGAGTGACATAGGATAGTTTTATCCCTGAAATCATCCCCTTAGGGGGTGAAATAGGGGGTAAGTTTATATGGAGCTGCGATATAAACGAGTTCCACGCGGACGGAGTTGCGGGCAGAAGCTATAATAAATAAGCAGATTCATATTGAAAATTGTACACTTATAGAATACTAGCGTTCGCCTGCAAATTCGTCTGCGTGGATCCAGGATAAAGCTATCCTATATTTTAATCTAGGCTATAAACTATCTTCGTGTAAAATTTCTTTCATATCGGTTGAGCCGTTTAAGCGTCATTGAGTAACAACCATCTAAATATCCAACCATCCAAACTTTCGCACTTATAATGTTAGTAGGATTATCCTTTACTTTATAATTTATCAATTAAATTTTCGCTGTTTTTGGTAAACTTCAGCACAATTCTAACAACGTAGCGAAAATCGAGAATAAACCTCATTCTTTAAACTATTTAATCGTACGGCATACATTATTTTTGGCCTTTAAAGTTTGTCACTCTTTAGTAGGTACCACCCAGGGGACACGTGCAGGGTTGTGGTAGGTAGCTCCTGCGGACGCGAGTAACAGTTGTCCCCCCTTTGTCAAGTGAGTGGGCAACTCGACTGTTAGAAGTTCTTAAGCCGCCCGAAAGCCTCTAATTCGGCTTAACGATTACTATCATAGACAGCAGCCGGGATCAATTGCTTAGCATGTCTTCCAAAGCACGGAAGCGCTCATTTATATCAACCACTCAAACATCATCAGGCGGTCACCAATCCAAATACTGACCGCTGCCATCTTTGCTTAATCTGCGTTATCGTTTCCGACTCGCAGGCGCCGGCTGTGAGCGGAGCGTTCACTCAGGGCTTACACTTAGAGTCTGTCAGGCGAGTCGTATCCCTCATTCACGCAAAAACGGGTCAACGGATTAAAATTGATTTTGGTATACATATATATATATATACATGTGTATATAATAGTGTATAACCTGGATTAACATACGAGTATATAATAATTTTATTCCGGGAATCATCGTCTAAGGTGGCAAAAGTTTGTAAGGAGCTACGATGTAGGTACAACTTAGAAGTTGAAAAACCCCCGAAATTTTCATTTCAAAGTCCAATATCTCAAAAACGGCTAAACAGATTTTCATGAAACATGGCTAAGAACACTCGGGATAAAATTATCTATGACACATAAGAAACCGCATTCAAATCGGTCCATCCGTTAGGGAGCTACGCTACCACAGACACACACACACGTAAACTTATAACACCCCTCTTTTTGCGTCGGGGGTTAAAAAGAGTTCCACGCGGACGAAGTCGCGGGCAGAAGCTAGTAAGGTTATAAATTCGAGATACTTATGAGAATGGTTGGTCGCTTATTTAACTCCATGGTCTGGCGATAATCAGGTGGGCTATAAATGTTTTGTCGTTGATTCAACTCATGGTCTGGATGACGATGGGGTGAGCTAGAAAAGTTTTAATTGGAGATATTTATACGAATATTTAGGTGTTTTTCATGTAACAGATAGCCACTATGCTTACCCTGCGATCGGATAACTTAGGGGTCGAACAGATTATTATCTGGTAAGTACATTAAAACACTGAATTCTCACAAACGGTATTGGTGCCTTCGTATAGCTGTGAACTGAAAACCGGACGACACTTGATAGCACCGCACTTTATATAGCTGATGGAACTGTACCTAAAAAATACAATTTTTGTAGATTTAAATGAGATTGTGCTGCAGGTGAAGTTTAACGATCCCGGTTCTAGATCGAACTGAATCATCAGGAAAAAGTTGTACACTGTCATTGGAATTTCAAATGTGATTAGCCAGAAAAGTAGTTAGGAAGCTTGGGTGTAACGTTCCATTACAAGTATCGTTACAAATATCACAGCCCAGAGTGGTTTATTGGTCTTTTAAACTCGGGTAACAAAACATTTTAGTCCTTCTTATGTAAATTAGGAAAGTCTTAATAGCGCCATCTAAAAGATGGGTCAGCGTCATCTAGCGTCACATTGGTAAACTAATACATATATACGGGTTAAGCACTAAGCTCTTGGTATGCTGATAATGATGAAGTGGAAGCTAGATAATTCGAGATAATTATGAGACTTTTTGTTTATATTTCTTGCAATAATAATATCAAACAGTTTGAGGTGTCTTTAAATAATGCAGATTAGTTTTAACAGTTGCTAAGAACATTTTTGTATTGCCTGCACTACTTTAGCAAAGTCATAAACTGCTCTATGAGAGGCCTTTAATGATCCCAATCATGATGGGCTTATTACCTTCAGGCTCCATCATCCGATCAGCTTGGTAATGTCATAATATTCATCACCAAATTTAAATAAACATGCCACAGCTCAATCAGATACCCAGCAAGTGGGCGAAAGTGGGCTCGCTTCAGCGGTTGAAGCGTGAAAAGATAACAAAGAGTCCATCTCGTATTCGACAGAAAGCAAGGGCAGAGTTACTTTCGCATTTATAATATTAGTTACAAATATTTACTTAAATTATGAGGAAAACTTTAACCTCCCTGAAGTTGTCAGTATCCCTTACAAATTTATAGCACCGTGTCAAAATGGCGTTAGCAAAATGTCGGACCCGTCGGAAGTAGTCGGAACTTGTTGAGTTACGAGTTATGAGAGCTTTATTTTAACTGACTTCAACAATGGAACCATTGTAAAATTGGTAAACTTCTTGAATTATTGAAGTTAATAGTTTAATAGTTACTTAATAGTTAGCGTAATTGTATTTTCCTCCTTTACGAGGCAATACCGCTGTATCAGAACAAGCCATAAAATTACAAACACCGTTACTTACTAAACTGTATCGTATCTCCTGCACACCGTATTACCTGAAAAAGAAGGAAAATATCATCAACAAATAAATCTTACTTTCTGGACAATGGTACAAAGAGAAATTAGGTTATCATATTCGAGTGAGCTTCAGGCAAGCCGACTCACTCAACCAAAAAAATGTTAAGAGCACTCCACGATGAGACAACCCCACGTTTTCGGATTTTACTTGATACACTGAATTTTACAGAAACCTGATGTTGTTTGGGACCCATTATTGTAGATGTGGATTTTTGTGCCTTTTTTTTCGTCTGATCTTTGTGAGTAGGCGCCACTACTTTGTGGCTTTGTGGCTTGGTAAGAAATGTTTATATATATCATTGTGGTCAGTATTATGGCAAGCAGACACCATAGCCTATGGACACTCGGACGCCAGAATAATCAGAAGCACGTTGCCGACGATTTTGCAGTCGTATCGACTGAACAAGATTACTGTTTAATACCAACAGTAATATAACCTTTTCACGTCATCGTGACAAAGTTTTATTAGTAAGTATCAGTGAATCAAGCAGGGTATCAATAAAAAAAGTAAAGATGCATATCATAGGGCGTTATGAACAGCAAAACACGGCGATCGGATATAGCTGGATTTATTAACAGAAAGCACAAAAGTAGATCTGTCCAAGTCCTGAATGCCGACCCACCGAACAGGAGTGAGCACTCGAAGCAATGACAACCGCATGTTCCATAGTTAGGGATCCCCGAGAAATGAAAGCACTGCGGCAATAGCCTTGTTCATTCAATTGTAACAAAACACGGAGCAATCGCCGTTTTTTAATTTGTCGAACTCGAGAACAGAGCCAAACATCGCCACAAACATTTTTACGGTCATTCTACCGAACGCTCGAGTAAACATACACAATAACAAAAAATGCTCGGCTTGGCAAAAATTTTGTAGCAAATTCACTGTCGTTTCGCTAGAATGCTTTCTTAACGCTCCTGTTTATTTTGTGAGCTGTTACCTACAATGTATCCTTCGCTAGAATGCTCATTACAAGTGAATGCACACATCTATCAGCACCTTAAGAAAGCATTTTGATAGGATTGCTGTAAAACATCGGCAAAAGAAGACGAATGTCCACAACACGAAACAAATTGGTTCTTTTTGTTCTAAATAATAAAACACAGGACGAACGCGGTGTGTCCGTGCGTCGTATGGCAAGACAAATGACGTCACACAGTGCAACGTGGAATAAACATGAGTACATTTGTGTGTTTGTGTGTGTAGCCAATATATCGACGGTGGAAATTTCAAATTTCGTAAAGGACATTTTGTCGTAAGTACACTATATATACCATTGGAATCAGTATATTTTTTTCTATCCGTCTGTAGTATCGGTCTCTCGATACGACTCCTAATAAAAAAGTTATGAGATGGTTAAGTTTGTCGTAACTGCTTCGTATTTCAAATACTGTGTTGTATCGGTCAAATATACTTTCTTGTCGTCTCGTGGTCTTAAGCGCAAGGTCGTATGTCTCAATAATTTTGAAATTCCTATGTTGTAAGGCACTAAAAAGAAATGACATTCCCATTGATCTCAATCTTAAAATACAAAAGAATTCACTTGTGATGAAATCTGTATGACGCATATAATTATAATGTTATTTAGATGTGTGTACTTTTAACTTGTTACCAATAATGTACATGTAACAAAGAAATACACCTGTTTCTGACTTGATGCAGAACACTAGGTGTTTAGTTAAGCATTTGATTATCTTGATTGTGATTTTGAATAGCTTATAATAGCACTGCAGCTGCTGCTTGAAACCCACTCTCGAGACAACTGTTCGAGGCGCTCTGAGATTCAATAAGGTCAATAAATACATCCTATGGAATATCTTATGGAAAATCTCGAACGCCTCGTGAAAACTACTTTTACAGTACATAGGGTGCTACTTTCCCACACTAGTGCGTGCATATGTCGAAACTTTAAAAAGCCATATGTACAGTAAAACGTTGTACAATACACGTGCGAATAAGTAATTCGCAACTCGTGTCGATTTAAAACACTCCCTTCGGTCGTGTTTTAATTTATCACCACTCGACGTTGCGAATTTCCTATTTTCGGCACTTGTATCGTAAATAACTATTGTAGTGCTGTTATATAAATGTAAGATGTAGCTTATAGCACAAATTTGTTTCATTACGTTTCGTTATGTTTAATTGTTTCCACACATTTATTTGGAAAAATAAAAACATTAATCAGACTTATAACATTTTTATACTTTCCCACATCCGAAAAGCTTAGAAATCAATAAATTTAGTAGTAAAATCTTTATTTTCATACAGTTAACTACGTACTTACTTCACTTACCTCGAAACTTTAATGACTTTACAACAAGAAATTCGTAGTAGACGTTAGTATTGACGCAGTTACGACATAAAATTATAATTTAGTTGGAAGGCGTAAGAGATTTTGTCACATAAATATTGTTTTTTCAGACGCGTAACACACATTTTCTTCATATTTTTATGTCGTAAGGGACACTATTTTCTAAACTACTGCATTTATTACTATGCGACTAATAGGTTAGTGTAGATGACGTTATTTGAAAAGTATACATCTAAGATTCATCTTTATAGGATGAGTACTTTCAAAGTTATATTTTTTAAAAATGGAGTTTTGTTTTTTGGCTCCCCTCAAAAGTAGGCATTTGTCCCTTACGACATTTGAAATTTCCACCGTCGATATACAGCCTCGGTTCTGGCTAACTATCTAGGTTTCTTTTTTAACTTAAGGCAAAAAGTAGGTAATTTCTAAGTCGTGGTTTGTCTCTAATCAAGGCACCACCAATAATGTAAATTTGTTTCAGACTTCTTTCGGCCTAAGGCAGTCCCTTTTCCATTCTAGACATCACGTAACAGCCCGTTCACACAGGGTCTCCGTTTTACTGTTCCGTTTTATCGTATACGTTTTTTTTCATTGATGGCGTATGGAGTTGTATGAGCGACTTATGGAATTGTATTCAGTATAGTTTAGTAATTGTATCTAATTGTATCCGTTAAAACGGGTACCGTAAATACGGAGACTGTGTGAACGGGCTGTAAGATTACATATAATTTCGTACTATTTATTATTTCGTAGAAGTGATAAAACGTGTATTTATACAAAACTAATCATCATCCTCCTAGCATTATTCCCCGTCGTGGCCTGAGGGAACCCGGGATCCGCTTTGACACCTAATCCCAAGATTTCTTATAGGCTGTTTTACGAAAGCAAGTGCTATACCTCCCGAGCCTAAGAGAAGACGAGACTTTATTATTTGATATTAAAACTAGATTAAACTGGTTTTCTCACGATGTTTTCCTCTAACGAAAAGTTTACGGTAAATATACCTACAAAACGAATGGATAAACACATTTCAATTGAGTTGCCTACCATTGTCGCAATAGTACCTATATCGTACCTACCCAATATCGTAAAATCATCTCAAATTTGCTTAAATGAGGAGACCGAAATGCCGACAGTTAAAGGTCAAGGAGACACTCCGCTGAGAAACGTAAATCAAGGTGACAATATCATAAAACCATTTTATCGCGGTCAACAAGACATTACATGTACGTTTATAATATATATACATCTTTGTGCTATAAAATGCGTAATAAATAAAAATACATGCTTATAACTAGATACAAATCTGCCAAACTACAGTGCGGTTTGTTGGCAGACAATACAATACAATACAAATACTCTTTATTGCACATCTTAAAACATAATTATTATATCGTTATAAGTGCTTGTAAAATAATAAGAAGATATTACTTGCCATCATACATAGTTATAAGATAAGTCAGTAATTTATAAGTTTGATTTTTTTATTGCTTCAAGAAACTGTACTTGAGTAGGTACATGGTTTTTATTTCAACCCAATATATCCATGCTTTCCCAACTTACAGGGTATTGACAGACAGACGGACCGAAAACAAAGTGATGCCATAAGGGTTCCGTTTTTTCTGAGGTATGCAACCCTAAAAACGAAAAAAAAACCACTCTAAAACCACCCACTACCCAAGCCCGACTAAAACTATTCAGCATAAACAAAGCAATCCCATTCAAATACATCCTAACACAATATAAAATACCTTAGAACACTCGGGCGCAAAATCCCCTCAGCCTAATCCAACGCAAGGGTCTGTTATCTTTACCGTGCCCATATGGAGGTATTTCCTAAATGAAAAGATTAAGGTGACCGGTACCGGTAGCTACCCCTATTTGAATTCATTAGATCACGTGTCCCTTGATAAGAAATTACGCGACTTCAAAGGGACAGGTTTAATGTATTCAATTTTATTGGGAATTAGCCTTGTCTGCGTGTGATCAACTTCTACGCTTGGGGGATTAGTCAATTTAGACACGCGTGGTGCGTGTATCTCTTGAGTGTAATTTGCATACTTCTTGCTCGTTGTTGGAAACTGGCTATTAAATACTTCTTCTGCTGCTTATTTAAGAGTTAAGCTCTTGCCGATGCAGCTCAAAGTAGACCCTGTATCTACTCCGATCCCAGGCAACCTCTCGATACGACCTAACATCAACTCTGTTTTTGAGCTGCTCTATGTAATTTATTCCAGGTCTTCCTCTTCCCCGCTTCCCCTGTATCTTGCCTTCAATTATATTGAGTATAACGGGGCATGTAGTCTGAGGTGCCCTATCATATTCCCTCTTTTTCTAAGTTTCTCATTAACCGCCTGGTTTGCCTCACTATCTTCAGCACTACTTCATTGGTTAACCTCTCTCTCCAGCTAATTTTCTCTATTCGCCTCCAACACCACATCTCGAATGCTTCTTATATCTCGGCATCTTTCTGGGTCAAGGTAAATATTTCACTTCAGTACAATGCTACATATTAAATACTAGAGACATTAAATTCTTAGTCTAACAATAGACAGCTCTCTAATGGACCAAGCATATTTGATATGAAACATACAACAGCGGCTTTCTCTCTACATAAAATCAGAGAGTTGTGCGGTGTTCAAGCTGGTAAGTCAGTCTATTACGCCTACTTTCATTACCTCACGTCTAACGGAGCACTGATATGGGGGCATGCAGCAACGGGGTGTAGAGTTTTCATATTGCAAAAAAGCTACGGCACCCAGAATCATTTAAAGTGTTCCTGCTCGAGAGACCTGCTGAAGTATTTTAGAGAAAGTGGCATAATGACATTTCAGTCTTTATTTCTTTTTATATATAAATTTATTATATGCCCGCAAATGCGAGGGGCAGCAATAAACATAAAAGATATTTATTTGTAAGTACCTCACACCTCCCAAATGTATGCCAAATCCGTATAATGGTTTATTTATCAGATCATTAAATTAAACAACCATTTACCGGACTGTAACCATCTTAAATAATATTTAAATCTATTTTAACTGAAAATGCACAGTATAATATAAAAGAGTAGTATTACCTACATTGAATTTTGATTATAATCCATTAGTACAATTTTATCTTTTGATCTCTGAATTAAAGTTACAAAATTTTACTAATCCCAAATTGACATAATGTTAACCCAAACCTAGTAATAAGATATATTGAAGTGCATATTTTATGTCAATGGACTAAATGATCTTAACTTTCACTTCGACTTTGAAAGTCATAAAATGTGTAACTATTTTAAGTGCTTGTAGAATAATTAATGGTCTTTGGTTTACAGCACATTAAACTGACCCTAAGCATCAAGCATTCCATCACCAAACTACAGCAACTGACATCAAAACTTACACGATCGCTACAATCTAGAACAATGCTACTAAGGAATACATGTACATGTTTAAACATTAACTATTATTACTACGAATTAAATGTTAATTCCCAATTCTGCTCGACAGTAAACTCAACAACATTACTTCATAATTTAACATTCAGAAAGCATTACCATAATTCTATAGATGCGACATACCATCTTATGATAGAAATGCAAAGGATATTCCAGTTTCAAAACTCATTAGTGCAAGCTATAATAAAGCTACGACCATTTGAAAAACATGCGCCGTACCATTCAGACCATAGCTCTTTCGAAAAAACTACATTGTTACCAGTGGCAAAGGAACGCGGAGAAAAACTAAACTCAATCTACGACAGTGAATCAAATGGCTAAGCGATTGAAAGCACAGTTAACAAAAGTAAACGACCAAACCTCTCAAACGGCATTGGAGATAAAATATTATTATGACCCCAATGTGAACGTTAGATAGGACCAGATACCTAACATTATGGTCTGAACGGTGCCCAAAAGTTGGCGAGACTCCAGCGCCGAAGAATCCGAGTATCAAATGTGTGCTAGATTTACATTCCCTCGGATTAGAAGTGGATTTGAACAGTGAAATAACAAATCCGTACAAATGCGTTCAGCTTTTATTTCGTAAAATCTCTTGTGTAAGATTGCACAGACTGTGTCGGTTTACGATACGGGGTAAAGATAACCGAAATGAGGGCCGGTTTTCCATCAGAGATATTTTACACGAGGAACCCCATGGTCGTTGTCGACAGTTTGAAGTCTTTGTAATTTTCGGCCGTTATTCCATACACGAGTGCTCAAATTTCGGCGAATCGAATATCGGCCCACATTTCGGTTATATTTATTTGAATAGTTAGTTGTTCTTATTGTGGGTTGTTGGATTGTTTGTCAAAGGCCAGGTCAAAATTACCCTAAACCGACGAGCATGTATGAGAAATATTATGAAAGTGAGTGAAGCGAAAGTGGTTTGCCAGGATTGTAGCAAATGGAGATCCGTGATCTCTGCCTACCCCTCTGGGAAAGAGGCGTGATTATATGTATGTATGTATGTAGATTGTATGTATCTGCGTATTATGGGTTGTATTTGTCTGTATATTTATTTAGTAGTGTTTGCAGGCCTTTCCCACTGTAATTTTGGCGTGAAACAAATAACTTCCTGTGGAGGTCTAGCTATAGGTGCAGCGTATCGCACACAATTACGTTTCATATATATGTCGCAGTGAAATGGCCAAAACAGAGATTTGAACAAATCCCTAAGGGATATGATCAAATCACGCAGGATGTTAAAATGGCGAATCCATTTTATCATTTACCTAATACAAATCAGTCATTTGATCAAATCTCTGAATCTGTTTAGTGAAATTTATTTATTTATTTATTTATTTATTGATACATGGAAAACCAACAGCGTAACATATTTCTAGATACCACACAGATATTTCCATAGATATTTCTAGACTTGTTTAGTGATTTGATAAATCCCTGAAACGCGTCAGTGAATCGACGAAACTAGCTCGCAGATATTGGCTCCTAAATCATTAGTCATTTATACGGTTCTGGGACTTAGACTCGGATGGCGGATAGGTTAGAAGATGGTGGCGGGAGCTCTGCCACCGTCTTCGTGGTTATTTTTTTTATAAAAGAGCGGAAAAATCTTTATCGCGTTAGTTTCGTCAACTCACTGACGCATTTCAGGGATTTTATCAAATCACTAAACAAGTCTAGTGAAATGAAAAAACGAGTTGCCTTTTTTGTCCGATTTCGTCATTTCACTAAACAGATTCAGAGATTTGATCAAATTACTCATTTGTATTAGGTAAATGATAAAATGGATTGGCCATTTTAACATCCTGCGTGATTTGATCATATCCCTTAGAGATTTGATCAAATCTCCGTTTTGACCATTTCCCTGCAACATATACGTTCCGTTGCGTACATCTACGTATAGTAACAACATAATTTCATTGATGGAACATCATTAAACGAATTTCAATTTTAAAACATTTAGCTAACAAGACGAAAGAAGTAATCTCATTGCACAATATGAACTGTTTTGTAAAAGCTCAATCTGCTCTAATGTATTTTTTACTGAATCCTTAATTCATGTTTTTTTAATATCATATTATACTATTATTTCCAAATCGGATGATTGTTTCGATAATAAACATAGAAACTAAAACAAATATAACTGTCGACGTTCAGTTGTGTGGTACGTCGACAACCCTATCCTAGTCTATGACTGTCTATTGCCAAAAAAATACAGCTAACGTCATCACTGAGGCAGTGGACGTACTATACCTTTAGATATTACTATTAACTATTCTGTGGTATTTGCAGAGGGAGGGTGCGAGCATAAACTGCATGCAAATACACGTAGTTCTTAAGCGGGATATCGAAAAATATTGTTCATAACTTTTCTGGGACACTTGCTCAGTTGTTTTTTTTTTATTCAACGACGGTGGCAAACAAGCGTACGGCCCGCCTGATGGTAAGCGAACGTCGTATATAGACGCATGTAACTCCAAAGAGGTAACATGGTCGTTGCCGACCCTTGATATGTTTGAGGATTCGCCGA
Organism: Epinotia demarniana; assembly: GCA_945867215.1. Taxonomy (NCBI): domain Eukaryota; kingdom Metazoa; phylum Arthropoda; class Insecta; order Lepidoptera; family Tortricidae; genus Epinotia; species Epinotia demarniana. The sequence goes on along the minus strand of OX244271.1, from coordinate 23,226,506 downwards.
AGGAACAAATGCCCTCGCTCTCAACATAACGCATCCTCGGGAGTTCTGGCGACCTTGCTCACCTCCAGGAACACAACACTACTACAGAGCAATTTTGTAATGTAACCATTTTCATTCCAACAAACCCTTTTCTTACAATCCTCTAAGCAATCTTAATAATACCCTTTAATTTACTTTATCTCAAAGAGACAGATCCTAATAACTTAAAAGCTTAAAATAAAATAAAAATATGAGAGCTTGTTACGACCATAAAAACGTTCCATTGCAAAATGTCCGGACGCCGGGAAAAAGTTGAAATGAAACCAATTAAACCCTCTATTCATTTAAACGCTTCCCTGCTTTTGCTGACGCAATTTTATAAGCAGAAAATAAAATTAAACTCTAATTTATTTAGTTTTTAATCCGAGTTATTTGACTTTTTATCATCCGAGTTATTTATCATTCACTTGTCCATATCTCATTTACCTGGGGTCGGCGCATCGTGTTTTTCTTCCATGCCTCTCTATCACCCGTCAAGTCATCCTACACGTCATTCCTATTCATAATATATCTTCTCTCACGCATTACTTACTACGCTTTACTGCCTTGCAATTTGCTCTTGAAGTTAAAACGATTAAGAGCAGCAGCACCTATCGATAAAGTGACGGCCATAACTTCAATGGATGTTGCAAACGTCTATATGGTACGGGGTCCAAAAGGGTCATGGAAATTTTCGACAAACGGCGCGTATATCCCTGAAAAGCCTTGGAGGCCACTGGCCCCATCTGCATCTGCATACAAAACACTATAGTTGAGAACTCTATAATTTAATTTTCTCACCATCAGATTCAGATCTGATGACCATATAGGACCGGGGAAGGGTACCCTTTCTAACAAAAAAAAGAATTTTCCAAACCAGTCCAGAGGTCTTCAAAGAATCGAGAACCTCCTCCTTTTGTGAATTCGGGTAAAAATAAAAAAAATGCTGAATCAAAACTGTTTCTCAAATGTTGTAATAATACTAATAATTACACGGTTCACGTATGAACTACGGGCGACATGTTGCGAACTCTTCGGCAGTTCTTCTTCAGGATGAGTGTTTCCGCGGCGGGGCCGCTTGAATCACTGCCCGCGCCCGTTCCGAATGCCGTGCGGCGCGTGTTTTTTTTGGACCAGTTCGTTTGCAGCAGCCTGAGGGGCTGTAGCTGCTGGTCCTGACTGGCCTGTGGGTAGTCTCCACTAGGGGGCTACCCGACTGCCGAAAACGTGCGGCGAGTGACGTACGCGCCGACAGGGCGGGGGGAGGGGGGGCAGTCTTGTGCTGGAGTAGTTGCAGTTGTAGCTGGAGACAATACGCACACTGAACTCACTGTGTCCACGGGGGTGAGTTGAACTGTGTGATTGTATACGACTCACGAAAGTTTAAATTTGAACTTAAATGTAGCCTGACTTTGGGATTGCCTTTACAAAATACTCGTATAAATAAGTACAGCTATTGAGATGAGTATCGCTAATCGTTCTGGTTCCGAACAAACGAGGGTTGCACCAATTTTAATTAAAAAATACAAAAAGGCCCGCCCTAATTTGTAATGCCAATATCAAATTAGCATCGTCGTAGAAAACATGGATGGTGGATGAGATTATACAAGCTTTTATAGGTAACAGTGATTATGAAAATAGGGGAAACGTGGAAAAATGGTTGGGTACTCGATAATTTTTGAAAATTTTGGTCTGATGGTTGGACGCCATGAGTTTCAACGGAAACCGATAGTATGTGCCTTTAAAGCTGTAAATGTACTATTAGGATTAAAACTCACTGTCATCATCATCAGCCTCCTAGCATTATTCCCGGTTGTGCTCGTAGCTTAGTGGTTCAGGCATGCGGCTGTAAAGCGGTGGTCGTGGGTACGAATCCCGGCTCGTACAAATGAGTTTTCGGAACTTATGTACTAATATTTACCGTTAGCTTTTTGGTGAAGGAAAACATCGTGAGGAAACCGGTCTCATCCCAGTAAAGTCTAGTTTTCCCTCTGGCTTTGAAGGTCAGATGGCAATCGCTTTGGTAAAAGTAGTGCCTATGCCAAATCTTGTGATTAGGTGTCAAAGCGGAACCAGGCTCCTTAAGGACACAATGGGGAATAACGCTACAAAGAAGAGATTAGTATGCAAGTAGTATATATATCTTATAATAACTTAACAACACATTGCTTTGCCCTTCCAGGGTTCATGTTGATCTGATACCATTACTTTAGAACTGTATACTTAACTTACATGAGTGCAATAAATGATATGAATATGAATATGAACACTATTTATTTTTACTGTTTCCGTAAAATAAATTCTAAAACCTTGAATTTGATTACACCTCGCAACATTCGCTGGCAGAATCATAATTGGTATTTAATTTCAATGTGACCGATTGAAAATGAATTCATATTTCGAGACCTTTCTTATTCTCGCCACAAATTGTTTCACCGTTCAATAGCAAAACAATCTTAGTATGTTAAGTTAAAGTTCATATTTCATTGATAGTGAAACGGAGATGTGACGTTTGGGAAGTAGACGTACTATTTTAGATTTATTGGGTGAAGTTTTCAAATGGCCGATGTCGGCGATTTGATAAATTATTCGTAATGGCCGTGTAGGTGAAATGATGCATCGCTCCTATGGATCGTACTCATTCAGTCCCGATTTCAATTGAATGGCAATTCAATCTTTATAGACGCACTTAGCGGCTAATGGCTATGTACGTATTGTGTCAATAAAAATGACGGTAGCATAAAAGAAATGAATTGCTATCATTGTAGTTGAGACAGCTATTAGGTAGGTGCTATTTAGCTGTTACGCAGAGACATGCATAGAAATGTGGCTGTGTCAGATATTTATGCTTACTCTGTTGTCGCCTATATTGACTACGCGCAATTCTCGCAAGGAATATAATGAGTAAGGAATCTAGTAAATAATGACCAAGGAATCTAGTGAAAAATAGAACTAGTGGCTTTGTGTATAATTATCGAAACCGTTCACGAGAATCGGATGCGACCCGTAGAGGAGAACAGCGGACATCCGGACAGACAGACGGACGAAAGCATTTTAGACCAAGCTGAAACGGGTAGATTCGTTCGCTCCGGTCGCCCGTTCAAATTTCAAATATCAAATTTCAAATTATTTATTCTGCAAATAGGCCACAAGGGCACTTTTACATGTCAAACGGTAATTTACAATAAAAATAATAATCTTACAATAAAAGAATAATAATCTTACACAATAATAATTTAAAATTTGCACATTAAGGACTGATATAACAACACACTAAATGTCACAAAGTTAATGAAAACAAAACAAAATATGACCATTACATTCGATTAGGATAAGGTCTGTGCATTAACAGAAAGTTAATGATATTAATTCAGTATTCCAGAGATGTATAAGGTCTCTGAGCGTCCAAGTACAATTAATAATTATTCAATGTTCGTAGAGATGTATACGGTCTCTAAGCGTCCAAACAAAACAATAAAAAAAGGAATATTAATGTAATATTGTCAGTGATGTACATGGTCAATAACAATAAAACGTGTCAAGATCGGAATGATGTCTCTCGTCAATACAATAATAATAAAATAACACTAGTATTTAAGAAGTTAGGTACTATGCTCTTGCAAGCATGAACAGTCCGGACTCCACAAACAGCACCCGATCACGAGTATGACGCATATCTCAGCCATCGTCTCCCTCAACCATATGTTAGGGAAGGTGGCGACCCGATCAACGACGCCACCGTAAGCAAAGCCCTTTAAGCGAGCATGACATATTCAAGCCACCGGACAGTGTTAAGAACAAAGATTAATAAGCGACTTGCTCGGCGAGAAACAGCATTACGTGCTCTCTTCTTACATAAAATGGAACAATTATTTCAGGTAGGTACTTATAATGTGTATTTAAGTATATTCCTAATAGAATTAGCCTACTACTGGCTTAAAGGCATTTTTGTCGTTTAAGAAATCATTGACAGTATAATACGCCTTGCTTAGCAAATTACTTTTAACATGAGACTTAAATTGACTGAACGGTAAATTAACAATTTCGGTGGGTATTTTATTATAAAAACATATGCAGTTCCCCACGAACGACGTGCTAACCTTGCGGAGACGACTGGCCTTCACTGCGATCTTGTTTTTACTTCTGGTGTTGAAGTCGTGGATATCGCTGTTGAGTTTGAACTCGTGAAGGTTTTTCCGCACATACATGATATTCTCAAGAATGTATTGGCATGCTACAGTAAGAATGTTTGCCTCCTTAAATTTGTCCCTGAGAGATTCTCGAGCTTTTAGTTCGTATATGGATCGCACAGCGCGTTTCTGTAGCACGAGTATGGTCTGGATATCAAAAATCTGTATGTAGTAAAATCAATACTGACAGAAACATCTAGCAACCTGACGTTTAATTTCCGATGAGCTACTGATCTAATTTTGGAATTATCTAAGTAAAACCTAAATAACCCACTCAACCATGAACGATAACGTCAATACACCAAATCAGACATTCAATCGGTTCAATTTGATCGCCCCGACAAACGCCAACTGGTAATTGTACACAATAAGCAAGATTCCTAAGATTTTTAGGATGCCATTCGTAGGTACCAGTTTTTGGTGAGGAACAAATGTTTGTATGGGAGCAACTAGAATTATTAAAGAACGTAAACACACAAAAAATTATAGACTAAAGACGGGCTTCGCTGGCGGCAGCTGAAACGCTTCATTCTAATTGACATTTGTACTATTCTACTCTAAAATCGTTGTATCTTGTGTCAAGTAAAATGCTAATTTGGTCGTGAAATACTGCGTTTATGTGCATAGTTGTCTTACAAATTTGTTTGTATTAAAGCGTAAAGTTTCCTATTGGTAACTTTTAATTGACTCTTAGACTATTTAACGATACATATTTTTTCACGATTTTAATTATATTTTGTAATTAGCACTTCATTACAATAACTTAATGGTTTACTATCCACACGGCAACATTACCACTACGTTATGCATTTTAACATGAGGAAACTAACCTATTCCTAAACTCCAATTAGCACAAGGTTATTCTATTGTCAAGGTTCTAGAATGCTGGAGAAGCAAGGTCAGCTCTGAAGGGTGCTCGTGACAGAAATGGTAGCACTTGACGATAGAGACAGGCTGCAGGGCTAATTTTATTTGTTTCTGGACGTTTTCCTTGGGCTTGCTGGGTATTGTTTTGGCGTAGCTTGTTGAGTGATGTTGATGTGAGGCTATTGTGTTACTAATGGGTGTATATAAATGTCATCATCATATCAGCCGAAAGACGTCCACTGCAGGACATAGGCCTCCCCGAAAGAGTGCCAAAGTGACCGATCCCGCGCCACCCGCATCCAGCGGACTCCCGCAACCTTTACCAGGTCATCAGTCCACCTTGTCGGGGACTACCCACGCTGTGCCTTCCGGTACGTGGTCGCCACTCGAGAACCTTTCCGCCCCAACGGCCATCGGTTCTACGTGATATGTGCCACGCCCACTGCCACTTAAGTTTAGCGATCCGGAGGGCTATATCGGTACCTTGGTTCTACTGCGGATAGTCTCATTTCCGATGCGATCACGCAGAGAAACTCCCAACATGGCCCTCTCCATTCCCTTTGGGTGACTTTGAGCCTTTTTATGAGGCCCATAGTAAGCGACCACGTTTCAGTGCCATATGTCATCACTGGCAACACACACTGGTCAAAGACTTTCGTCTTGAGTATATATATGTAAAAAATTAAAATAAAAATTAATTTATTCGTGACACACACAAAACGACGAATAGTGAATAAAAAAAACACGTCATGAAGTGGTCCCATCTCAGCATGGTGCTGGCGATAACCAGCTCTGGTCTTCCGTTGGAACCATTATGAAACCACGGCAGGCAGCGCCTCGTATGGCAACGCACAAAATACAATTATAATAATAACAACAATAAGACTGTAAAACAATTATAATTTGAAAAATTCCCGACATTTTCATTTCAAAGTCCAATATCTCAAAAACGGCTGAACAGATTTTCGAACACTCGAGATAAAATTATTACACAGACACGTTAAACTTATAGTGGCCTTTTTTTTCGTCGGGGGTTAAAAATAAAAGAGATATAGACATATTATTTATACTAAACGGGACTTAATCGCGTATTAACTTATTTATTTACCTCACTGAGTTGTCCCGTGACCATGGATGTTGCAACACATCCGAAACGTCGGGAGACCTCAGTGAGGTAAATAAATAAGTTAATACGCGATTAAGTCCCGTTTAGTATAAATAATGTGTGAGAATCGTGAAAGTTTAAATCAATAGATATAGACATGTACTTATATGTGTACCTACCTAACTGGCATATTTCACAGTAAATAAAATATTGGAGGACAATTTTACGCAATTTGATTGCTTCTAGCAACCAGAGTTGTTAACTTCGCTTAGCCCGAAATCAATAGTGGGAACTGTAATTGCTATGCAAAATATTCTTCTTCTGCTTATTTACTCCGATCCCAGGCAACGTCTCTGACATCTCGATACGACCTAACATCAAATATTTTTTTGAGCTGCTCTATGTAGTTTATTCTAGGTCTTCCTCTACCTCGCTTCCCCTCTCTCTTTCCTTCAATTATATTGAGTATGAACTCGTCATGCCGTATAAGGTGCCCTGTCATTTTCCCTCTCCTATTTTCTAAGTTTCTCATTAGGTACCTGCCTGATATTAACGGTTTTGTTTTTCTTTTGAAACAACTGACGCTAACCATTTTAAGATCCGAAATCTGTGGCTAAATACAGTCGTATTGATAGTAACAGCCAAAGTACCAAATATATGGTAAAACCTCCATACTCTTATAGTAGGCAATAACTACGTTGGTTGGCTGCTAGGTACTAACTATAGGATGCCGACTGTACTAGCTTTTGATTAATATTATTATTCAAATTACATGGCTTTGCCAGGATTCGAAACCAGGAGCACTAGCTTCGCAAGCTATGCGTGCATGTTATGTAAGCATGCGGACTAGACAATGCGGAAAAGACTAGGACAATAAACGATATGACTATGACTATGACTATGACTAGTCAACCGAAGCAAACATGGGTTCTACTTATGTGGCGAGCATAATACTAGTATCACAGATTATATAATAGTTCTACGAACAGCTACTCAAGTCCAAATAAAAAGGCAATACCTACCGTTTTGCATGCCTACAAATTTTACAAAGGAGCGACCATGAACGCGCGGGTCGTTTCCCGGCTCGTGCCAATCGATAGCAGCGCAATCAGCGTCCGGCCGTGATCGCGTGTACCAACCAACCGCCTGAAACACCGCTAGCGGCGCGCAAAGTGTAGGTAAAGTTTCAAGTTCACACGGTGCATGTAGGCAGCACTGAAAATACCTCCATTACAAGAAGGTTCCCCATCTTAACTATACCTAACCCATAAGCCGCTATATGGTACTTCCAGCCTTAAAAAAAACTTTTAATGTAAACAATTCAAGAATTTTCCTCCAAGCACCGCTGCCGACCAAAGTTTCCCCAACGTGATTACAAAATCATTTCAAAGTCCATTCTTTGCCACAAGACAATGACAATCAAGATGCACTTTACCAACTCTAAACTAATATAAACTTCATGGGATCGCGATAACTCGTTTCAACTTTAAATTAAGCCATAGTACCTGTGGTTGTAGTAACTATAACTACGAGGAGCAGAAACCTTTAACTTCAGTCTAATTAAAGCATTGTTTAACTTGTTTTTATTTTCATCACAAACAAATAAAAATATTCATCTCACGATATCTTAACTTTTAAACACAGTCTTACATTTATGTAGTTTTTATAGTTTCATATCAAGCAGCGCCATCTGGTGACACTTCTGCCAACAGTCACTTTTTAATATTGGAATACTTTGTTTGTGGTTTTCATCTCATATACGTGTATAAAAAGACAGTTTTTTTAGAAATATCTCGAAAACCTTTGAACCGATCTTGTTCAAAACCATTTTCGCTTAAAGAATTTAATAATCCATGATTTTTTTCCATTTTTTTAAAATGCATGGTTCATAAATTAGAGGGGGGGGGGGACACAATTTTAGTGACTTCCGGGGCGATTATCTCCGACTGTATTCACTTAATGAAAAAAATTGCTTAGAAACCTTATATTAATTTTAAAAGGCCTATCGATTGATGTGCCCGTGGATATAAGAGTGCTTGCAATGAAAAAAATTTTTGACTTTCAGTTTTATGTAACGAGTGCAACACCTAAAAAAAATACTTTTACTAATTTAATTACAAAAGTATGTAGCGGCTTACAAATCCTCCAAATTTTATTCAAATACAACTTATAGTTTTCGAGTAAAATGCCTAACATACGGACGGACGGACAGACAGACAGACATGACGAATCCATAAAGGTTCCGTTTTTTACCATTTGGCTACGGAACCCTAAAAACCTTCAGCGGAACTTAGTTTTCGCAATTACAAAATTCGGAAGTATGTAGCGAACATTCTTATTTTCATAATACAACCCACTACAAGACAATATAACGAGCTATCAAAACATCTTTAATGAGGCCAAAGGTCAAGGGGACGGAAGGTAATGCATCAAAAAGGATTGAAATCCTTCAAGCATACAATATCCTAATGGTGCACGGTTCCGTATCCTGGTACGGTAGAATCTGTTAGACAAACGTGTTCAGAAACGGGAGAAACAATGTCGGCTTAAATTTTGACCCGGATTGCAGACTTTCGCATCTTCGTTTTTTATCATCTATCATATCTACATCTATGAACTTATGAACTGATTTTATGTATCCAATGGCATAAGCTGGTTATGATGTCAAGGCAATATTGTACTAGGCATCATTATTGTTTCGAGAAGGTATTGATTCTAAGAGATGGTTTGGCAATGTAGATATACTAGTATAGACGATAGAATAGACGTAAAAGATTAACAAGGCAATACGGCCAGCCTTCTGCCACGACGACGGCGATTTATGCATTTTTTTTACCTATAGGTTATATTTTGTTATGTTTGTTTTTAATAAATTTTGGTTAAACTCTCAAATTACTGAATCCGCATCGTACACCAAAGGCGTCGCCTCTTTTATAATTCGATGCGATATAAACATAATATATATATTATAAAGATAAGGCCTCAACTTTTGACCACAGAAAAGCCGATTTTTGTTTTTTTTTTTACTGACAAATGACGTGATCAAGACTGCATTATTCAATATGTACAATCTCTCAAGAATTTTACTGATAAATCGTCAAAGTTATCGACATTGTGCGTGTCGACGTAATGTGTGTAATGCCGCATCGTATCAATGTAATCGTTAATCGTGCCTGCAACCTCCAAATGACACGATTACCTAATGATAACATCAAAACAAGGTAAGCTTTTCACACGTCGTAGCCTCGTGATAAATGGATAGTGGAATCCTTGTGGATTAGTCAATTGTGGGTCACACTGTAGGGTGCAAACGACAGGCGATTTGTCTTAATTGGTTGGATCCATTCCATTCTAGCATTATAAATGCAAAAGTAAATCTGTAGGTCTATCCTTCTTCGACATTTTCACCACTAAACCGATTTAAATGAAATGTTGTATGGAGACAATTTGAAACCCTGAAACGGACTTTTATGTCGAAAAAAAACTCTTAAGGGGGTTGATGCCGAAAAAAAACTCAGTTTTATGTCGAAAAAAATCTCTTAAAGGGGTGTAAAGAATATACGGGGCGCTTATAAATAATAATAAATAAATAATAAAATTGTTCTTTATTTAGGTATCAACCCATTAAATTTACAATGACAAATTAAAATTAAAAGTTAAAATAAAAAAAATAAAATTACAGGCAACAGTTTTATAGACGAGGCGTAGACACCTTAGGTACTCGTAAGGTAGCATGCCGTGTACACTACCTTGACAATACTGTTGGTCGATTCGCTCACTCTCCCGACAAAGGACCAGTGTCTTATTCGTGCTGCGCATGTGGGTTATACTTGTATTACTTGTATAGTTCATCGAGGTACGTTTTATATTAGCTGCAAAAAATAGGAAAAACAGTGGTATTCTTTTGAAACATATATTTATCTATGCTGACAGAGATCAAGAAAAAGATAGGAAAGTTTGCTTCTGCTACTCTAAAAGTCCACTTTCCAGTTGTTCTTAATAATTCCGTGATCATGGAAAAACCTTGACGTTCTAAAAAACCAGCACCATTTGTGTAGCAAACAAACAAATGAAAATCGAATCGGCATACGTTGAATTTATTTGCCTTTCGTAATCGAGAGCCAACAACAGGTGAAACGTTGCGCAAACAAAACATTTCATAGCGTTGCTAAAACCTACCCCGTCCGATTCCCTACTCGCTTTTCTCGACTGTGCACGATCCTGGGTCTCTCCCTTTTTTGAGCCCGTTTTTGCTCAGCCTTCACTACGGGGTCAAAGGCCGTCGAGGACTAGGCCAAGGAAGGCATTTACGCAGTCAGGTGGCCAGCGTGAGACGTGACCGAACCAACGAACGCGATATTCCTGGCAAACTAATCCTAGCTTTGCTGATAGACGGTGCGTGTGTTAAAATACAATGCAACGCAGGCTATTAGATATAAAAAAAGAGTTTTTCTTATCAGGGTGAATATCTCGCATGCTTTATTTAACCCATTAAACGCCAGTGGCTCACATGTGAGTCATGACTTTACGAGAGATTTCCGCTACAGAGCGGAAAAACGCTGATACGTACTACGGGGTAGCACACGAAGCGATGCGTGACTGGAATGGGTTACCTGTTATAGGCACAGAACCCGCACATTCATACAAATAAGCAGAAACACTTTAGTTTTTACAATAACAACTTTAAACTCCTCATCCTCTAGTATAAAGTAAGCTACTCACGTTGTCGTCATTTCTTGCAATTTGGACTAAAAGCCAGCAAAGGCGAACTTGGCAGCTAAACATAACGTCCATTTTGTGATGGTAAAACTTAAATAAAGCTCTTAGTCTCGTCCGGTGGAACTGTATAAATGGAATTGTGGATATGCTTTTTGCTATCGGAGTACAGTCAGCCACTTTCTGATTATATTATAGTATACTAAGGTACAGAAGTGCCAGACCACTTCAGAAGGCATACTAATCTTTCTCGAATCGAATATTGTATATGTATATACTTTATTGGCCGATGCTGGCTAATTAACTAAAAGCTAAATAAGAGATCTCTTTCAGAGGGAGAAAAAGAAAGAAAGAAGATCGAACAGCAATCAAAAAAGCTGCGCGTAAAGTGTCACATGAAAACGTCGACGAAACGGCAATTGTTCCACCGACAAGCGTGCTACTCTTAAATTAAAGAAGTGATTCTCTTCAGTCTCCTCTAAATTTTCGAAAACCAGAGGTCTTCTCCATTTTCATCAATCCGAGCAACCCAAAACTCAACACATTCAATTACCCACGTCGCATGCATCAAAATGTTATAATAAACTACAAGCAAAAACCTTCCTACTTAAAGAGGCTTACGTGCCAGCCAATCGCGCGTACATTTACCACTTTGAGAACCCAAGGGAAACCTTATGAACTAGGGTTGTCAACATCGATCACCGGTGCAATCTGTTCGCTAATAACTTGCAAAACGTCCGACTTGTATAAATCACAGCGCTGGCCCTTCGGAAATCCGCCTTATTATTTATCATCCAAATTCCAAGATTGATGCATCTTAAACAAACGACTAAGGGGTTAGAAATTATTCTAGGGGCAAGAAGGATTTGTTAGAAAGAGTTATGAATGATGAATGATTGATAAGACACCCCGTAGTAAACGTGGAAGAGTGTAGGGCAGTAACTCAATTTTGTTGAGTTTTTTTTTTTATGTTATAGGGTTTTATTGTTACGCTTTCACCAAGTGTGAAGTGCTTACAAGAGCAGACATTAATTGGTGGTCAAATTTCATTGAAAGATTTCTTAACCTATTGAATGAGTATTGACATACAGGAGATAAAATAATAACAATACATTCGCTAGGTTTTTAATTAGAGCCATTAAAAAAAATGTTAGGGGACAATCTTACACAAATCGACCTAGTCCCAAACTAAGCAAAGCTTGTGCTACATCCATAACTCAGGAACAAATATTCGTGCTCATCACACAAATAAATGCCCTTACCGGGATTCGAACCCAGGACCTCTTGCTTCGTAGGCAGGGTCACTACCAACTAGGCTAAAGCGGTCGTCAAAGTTTTAAATTTGCAAGTTTTGCAACCAAAAATTTAATAATAACGCTAATTAAATATATTTTAATATTTATATTTGGCGCGAACGTCAGAAATCTGCCAATAGACAACAAATCTTGTTTTTGTTTTGAATCATGGATATTAACCCTAAACTTAGCAAAGTACCTATGTCAAAAATCTTGCGTTCTAGTCTCGTTTGCGCTGCATAAAGCGCAAAAAACAGCTTTAGAAAAAAATGCAAAAAGCTAACCAAAAAATGTGTGCATTTTTAGATAATCTATCAATTTTAGGGTTAAAATAATGTTAGCTTACCTACTGAAATGTCTGTACTCTTTACTGCGGGTCTCCAAGCAATTAGTTATTTGACAACGGGATGACATGGACCGAATCGGATTAGGATCCCTGAAATATTTAATGCCTTACTCAGAAGGATATATTGATGTTAAATGAAGCAAACAGCGTGTATCAGAGCTAATGGATGTAGGAGTACCTACCATTAGACTTTTGGTAAATTGAGATCTAATTTTGTTAAAGTGAAGTCAAGTGAATTTTCAATTACGTCACACAAAGTGGATTTTAAAGCGTTGGGACGTTCTCAGTTGCTTTGAATGTCTGATGTAAGAAATATAACCTAAAACTTATATCACTTTTAATGGAAATAAAACCATTCAGATCCACGTCAAGTAAAACATTTTCTTTGTTATTTATCAAACAAGCAATTTATATAATACTTTAAGTATATACATAGGTTTGTGCCGTACCTAATACATTACATTAACCAGTATTTGACTATTATAAAATATTGAGTTACATGTCTATTATAAAAGTCGCTTTGCATAATAAGACTTAAAAAATAACGTTTGATAACTGAAATAATATAGTATCTTCAATAAACCATTTCTATAATAAAACACTTATATTCACAAAAAAAAATTGTATTTTTTGTATGCGAGTCAAAAGCATATATAAATAAAGTAGCGACTGCTATTTTTTTGTAGCAATATTATATTTCACATTGAACTGGGTCGTATGCTATGAATCGCGTTATTTGCTCAAATAACGTGTATATGAAATATGTATACAATTTTGAATATTATGTCTTGAGGACAAGACTTGAAATTGTAAACATATTTTAAGATCCGTAGGTACTTGCTTGTACAAAAATTGTCACGGGTCATATCATCTCAGCAGCATAATATAAAAATACTTAGATGTCATTATCGATTGCCGAGATTGTAGGTCAGGCGTCATTATCGATTGCCGAGATTGTAGGTCAGGCAGAAAGCTGCTAGCTAATGCAAATAATAAAATAATATAAAAAGAATAGCTTTCTGTGTAATTATGTAAAAGCAGACACATTATTAAAAGCTTAGTTTAAATTATTAATAATTTACTTTAAAACCGATGTTTTAATAGACTTCAATTTAGTACTCCGCCAAGCCACGAGAACATTTCTTTTTTTTTACAATTTACCACATGAACTGATTTCCGATAGCAAATGCGTTGATTACTATAGAAAAAAACCGAATCGCTGTATGTGGGCCGATAATATTTGAGGACTTCCGTCAATTCCCCAAGATCATCACCAATGGCACTTCATTAGTTCCTATTTCAACGGAATCCTATCAGAACCTGTGACGTACTTTTGCACTTTTAAGTACATACGTCTTCATCATCAATTCCTCGTCACCAAATTTATGATTCCGGATGTAAATACACGAGTTATAACAGAAAACACCAAAATCACTACACGCGTGCCTAATAAAATTGAGGAGTCCCCTCAATTCCTCATGGATCCCATCATCTAACTGAATTTTGAAAAAAATGGGACCCACCTGGAAGTATATATGTCGCAGTGAAATGGTCAAAACAGAGATTTGAACAAATCCCTAAGGGATATGATCAAATCACGCAGGATGTTAAAATGGAGAATCCATTTTATCATTTACCTGATACAAATCAGTCATTTGATCAAATCTCTGAATCTGCTTAGTGAAATGACGAAATCGGACAAAAAAGGCAACTCGTTTTTTCATTTCACTAGATTTGTTTAGTGATTTGACAAATCCCTGAAACGCGTCAGTGAATTGACGAAACTAACTCGCAGATATTGGCTCCTAAATCATTAGTCATTTAAACGGTTCTGGGACTTAGACTCGGATGGCGGATAGGTTCTCAATTCGGCTGTATTTTTATTTCGTGTTCTGGGTTCGTGGTTATTTTTTTTATAAAAGAGCGGAAAAATCATTATCGCGTTAGTTTCGTCAACTCACTGACGCGTTTCAGGGATTTTATCAAATCACTAAACAAGTCTAGTGAAATGAAAAAACGAGTCGCCTTTTTTGTCCGATTTCGTCATTTCACTAAACAGATTCAGAGATTTGATCAAATTACTGATTTGTATTAGGTAAATGATAAAATGAATTGGCCATTTTAACATCCTGCGTGATTTGATCATATCCCTTAGAGATTTGATCAAATCTCTGTTTTGACCATTTCCCTGCAACATATACATACGAACAAAAAAAATTTTTTTTGAATCGGTTCATCAATGACGGAGTTCTGAGGTAACAAACATTGAAAAAAATAAATAAAAATACAGCCGAATTGAGAACCTCCTCCTTTTTTTGAAGTCGGTTAAAAACTACGACGAATATTTAACAATTGTCTAACCCTGAAAAGATGATAAAATCATCCAGCAATCAGTATATATCTGTACTGTTGATTATGACGTCTTTTATCTCCAATTCAAGACCATACTTCATTAATCGTTGCATCCAACCTAAGTATTTTATAAAATATAAACCCGCTATTATACATCTCCTGCCCCAGCTTGCGGCCTTGACCAGTCTCGTGGAAATAGCGTAAGCACCACTCCGCCCCAACTCGCTAGATAAGGGCCCTCCGCGCGCGCTGTTTAGAGCTCGTCTATGCTCTGATATTTTTCAAGTGTGTTTTTACTAGTTTGATAATAAAGATACGGTATAAAAAGATCATATAGAGATCTGTGGACATTGCTAAAGTTAAGGGCTACGAGCCTTGTTTTCGGTTGGACTCTTAATCCGCATAAACGGCATCTTCTATTACGTAATTTCATTAAATCGAAGCATTGTTAATATGCAGGGAAGCCAATACACAGGAAAGACGACTTCTGTTTTACTCAGGCTGTAGGCGTATTCATAGTTCATACAGCATTGACCAGCGTAAGGGCCGGTTTACACATTGATTAGTGATTAGTGCAAGTCCATACAAAAGCAACTCGCACTTGCAATAAATGTATGGACTCGCACTAATCACTAATCTATGTGTAAACCGGCCCTAAGAGATACGAGGCACGGTTTTATGAACATGCGTTATATCAAATGCCAGATCAAATTTTAGTTACACAGTACATTTTTAAACATTTTTACCGATATAATGTTTAACGGATTTTTACAAGCTTATATATTTAACTTGCAATGTTCATAAACTATGTTTGTTCGGGTGAAATCTTGCAACTCGATTTTAAACCAGATATATTCAACCGATTAAGCTGAAATGTTGGGTTTAAGTATAGTTTGGATGACAATTTAATATTATGGTACCATAAGGCAAATTTGATGATGGATACAGAAGGTGGCCATTGGAATTCAGAACACAACCCCGTTGAATTTGTGCCCGTTAGAATCGTCGATGATGACGGTAAACAGAAAAGTACAGTTAGCAATAAAAGCGTTTACCATTTTTTGTGACATAACTTATTATTTAGACAACTCCCTGATAAAAAAGTGTAATATCAAAAATATTAGAGCACACACGAACTCACAGTAAACGTAGCCCTTGGCACAAATTATATGAATATAAGATGGTAAGTAAGCAGCCGGGTAGAAGTGGCACTTTTTTCGCACGAGTGATCGCTGCAATTAACGGGTTAGGTCCCAAATGTATTGTAGTATTGCAATCTGTGTATTTTTTATTTTCGCGGTTGTACCCTAAAACAATCCGGCTCACTGTTACATATCAAATGATATTTTGCACGTAAGTTTTTTTATACCCATTTGTCGAACCCACGACCTCCAGGGCCCTATTTCACCACCATGACAATTTGACAATTGTGACCAGGTGACCCTGACAATGACAATTCCACGTACATTGCTGCGTCAATAAGCTGTCCAACAACCAACTTAACCTGTCGACGCAGCCATGTAAAGCGAATTGCCCTTGTCAGGCGACAATTGTCGATTTGGTGAAATAGAGGCCAGAATGAAAGTGTCGTTCGTGACCTTAGCGTTCGGCTATACAGTCGCTCGTTTTTAAATTGGTATAGTTGTTTGAGGTATTGGTATAGCGACACATTTCAGAAATATTAGAGCATTGACGAACTCTGAACAGTATACGACATACGTGTAGGGCCCCTTCTAAGTGAGCTGGGTACTAGTGGCACTTAAACTATTTCCGCGTGAGTGGTCGCTGCAACTAACTGGTTACGAAATGTATCATAGTATTGCAGTCTTCGTGTTTTACTTTGTATCATGTTACTAGTATTTTCACGGTTTTACTCTAAAAGAGCCCGGGGTTACATTCTAAATAATATTTCTTACTTTTTTTACCCAGTGGTTCGAACCGACGTCCTTCATATTGAAAATCAATCTTACCGATCCGCTGCAGTACCTCATTTTAAATTAAGAATACAAGCATTATTTGAATTAATATTTATTTTAATATTTTGAATTTTATCGTATAGTTAGTAACAGCCTAAGTAGCCAAATATGTCGTAACACTAAAATACAATAGTGAAAGAGATTGAAAGGTTCGTCGCCATGAGCGGACCCACGGTAGCTCAATTGTTAGAGCGATGGACGGATTCCAGAGGTTGTGGGTTCAAATCCCGCTCGTGGCGAATAACTTTTCAATTTTCCACTATGATCGAAATATGTCGTAACACATCCTTACTCTTAGAGTAATAAATAAGACGTGTTGCGAAATATTTGGCTGCTTTGGCTGCTGCTAACTCTATACAATTCAAAAATAATACAGCCTTGATGAACTCGAAACAGTATACGACATATGTAGAGGGCCCTTAAGTGAGCTGGGTCCAAAGTGGCACTTACACTTTTTCCACGCGAGTGTACAGCGCTGCAACTAACGGGTTACAAACAGTATGGTAGAATCGCAATCTATATGTTTTACTTTGTACTTATCCCAAAAATTGTATCTAAACGACGATTCGCTTGGGTATTGTAGCAGTATCTAGTTATCTCGCGAGAACAGCTAATGAGTGGAACTCGCTTCCGGCAAACCTTTTCCCAGCTACGTATAACTTTGGATCTTTTAAAGACGAGAGTGAATAGGCACTATATAATATGTATGCATGTAACACCCTCGACCTCGTGGTCAAATTCGTACTCAATGTATACGTAATAAAAAAAAATACTCAGGCATTTTCCGTACTTCATATTATTAAATGCGAAAGAAAATGTCTGTCTTTTGCTTTTTCGCGCTTAAACCACTGAACCTATTTAGATGAAATTTTGTATGAAGATTGTTTGAGACCAGAAATGTCTACGTGACATTGACATTAGATTAAACTGGTTCTGGCAGTTGCAAAATGATTTTTTCACTAATTTTATATAATATCCTGCTTTAAAGCAACAACCCTTTGCCGCTGCCTCGTCCTTACATAATTGCGACTCCACTATTTCGTGGTGCAACACTTCCCGAGGGATATTTCCTGTCTGATTAGCATTCAGATTCTCTGCCAAACCTTTGTTGCGATACAAACTAAAATAGATACATGATTTGAGAACGAATAAAAAAAAGGATGCAAGTGTGGCATAAGCTTTGTTCCGTATTCTAAGAGATACATTTATGCTTTCCACTCATGGGAAAACGAAATACAACATTTTGGGAATGGCCGCTTCGGACAAATACGGTAAATATCTTAATTTGTAGTGTGTTATTCATATATTGCTTTTATACAATTTTAAATGAGGTAAAACACCATCATTTTAACATGATTGTCTTTTACTAATGTATTGTTTGAGTTGACTGAGGTTATAGAAAACATACATTCTATATTTCTCTGTCGAGAAAATTTCAAGCCGTACTACCTATGTTGGCTAGACAAACAACAAAATATGTATTCAAATCTAATCCCTTTTACAAAGATAAAACATTCCGTATAGTTTCTAAACTTAACATAAACTGTCCAAAGTCAACATTATGGTAAATAAAACCTATAAAACTGAGCCGGCCCTTTCAGCGTCGCACAATGGGAGGCCTAGTTAGCGAGGAAACAAAACTCACTCGGGGAGGGGAGATTATAAAGCCAGCTAAAGAGAATTATAACAAAAAGGACAAGCTTGAACCGACTTTAAATGTAGCGGGTTTAACTTATAATACGTGTATATTTTTGGTTTTATTTAATTATGTAGGATTACCACGACATAATACTTAGGTACTTACTTCAAACATGCATTATGAGCCTATTAGCTTGGTATAAATAGATTGACGAAACCGGACAATTGCGAGTCGGACTCGCCCACCGATGGTAACATATTCAGCGTTTTATGTGTACTGTACAACCTTTGTATTAAATATAGCTATTTGCCCAGTAACCTCATGCGTACTGTTGTCACTCCTGTGCCTAAAAACAAAACTGGAGACTTATCCAGCCTCAGTAACTACATGCCAATATCCCTTGGTACCACCCTGGGTAAGATTCTGGAGAGATTATTGCAGCCCGAAGTGATGAACAATGTTAGTAAAAATTAAGTTAAGTTTCCGGCCACATTTCCCACCAGACTCCGCCATCTTTTCACTCAAACACACCGTAAATTATTAAATATACCAAAATGGACCTAAGTAGGGCCTTTGACTTAGTTAATTATGAACTACTGTAGAAGAAGCTGCTTGGGTCTGGGGTTGCACCAGATGTTGTGAGCCTGTTGAGATTTTGGCACGAGAACCAACTGAATAATGTGGGATGGGGCGACGCACTTTCTAATGACTACAGATTAGAATGCGGCGTACGCCAAGGAGGGCTTACCTCTCCGGACCTGTTTAACATCTACGTAAATGGGCTGATCGAGGAGCTGAGAAGCACGAGAGTAGGCTGTCACATAGGGAATGTTTGTGTAAATAACCTGAGCTATGCTGACGACATGGTGCTTCTCAGCCCCTCCGTACATGGTATTAGTGACTTGTTGGCAATTTGTGAACGTTATGCAACAAAGCACGGCTATACAATGTCACGAAAACCGAACTTTTAGTTTTCAGATGTGGAAGAGGGCCGGATAGGGTACCTCAAGTATTTTTGAATGGGCAATCGGTTCGGGTTGCAAGGTCGGTAAAGTATCTGGGTCACATGGTAACTGAGGACTTAAGTGATAACGCAGATATTAGAACGAGAAAGAAGGGCTTTCGCCGTCTGATGCAATATGCTGGCGCGTTTTGGCCGTTGCTCTGACGATGTGAAAATAACTTTATTCAGAGCATATTGTCAGAGCCTCTACACATGTCAACTGTGGGCGCGGTACATGTGGCGTGGATATAGCAGCATCAGGGTGCAATATAATGACGCATATCGGATCCTGATGAGGTGTCCACGGTACTGCAGTGCCTCTGGCATGTTCGCGGCGGCCAGAGTACCTGACTTCTTCGCGATACTAAGGGCCAGGGTGGACTGTTCCTGGGAGACGATTAGAAACTCGAAGAACGAGATTATTAGAACGATTAGTGACAACCCAGACAGTTATGTTTTTAGGCATTGGCTGTCCGTGCACTACAGCGAGAACCAGAAATAATGTTTTTCTTTTTTTAATGTTTTAAGAGGCCGCAGTAAGCTCGGCCGAATTTCACCTTCCCATACAAACGTAGTTACGCTCTCATTTTAAAACTACGTGTTGGATTGTGACGAAACTTTGCATATACAATAACATGAGGTATATCTATGTCTGTAATTAGTTTATATGGTTCCAATTTATAAAACAAAGTATATACAGTAAAAAGTAGTTTTGTATGAAAAACTTAAATTCGCTGTATTTTTTTTATTATGGTATCTGAAGCTACGTAAACTAATTTCAGACATAGATATACCTCATTTCATTGAACATGCAAAGTTTCGTTACAATCCAACACGTAGTTTTAAAATGAGAGCGTAACTACTTTTGTATGGAGAATCGAGCTTACTGCGGACTCTAAAGTTTAATGTTTATTTTTTTTGTTATATGGGACTTTTATTCCTGCAATAAAACATTATTGATATTGAAATTGATTGAATAACAAATGACTCTCTCCTTGAAAACCAAACATCACTATTCGTTGGGTACCTACAAACTTTGAATTTTATGAAAATTATTGACGTTAATATTATTTGAAATAGTGATTGGTTAGGCATGTTTTTGCATTTATTTTGTAGATAATGCTATTAAGTTAACTTGCAATTAACTATGGTTTTATTATTAGGTACTCAATTAATTTAAGTTATATAAAATACTGATCAAGATCTGAGCACAGCTAGTCTTGAGGTTGGGCTCAAAATGAACAGGGCAATGACCCAGTTGATGACCAACGGCGTAAAGCATAGGGTTAAGGTGGGTGGGCAGGATATGCAATATGTCGACGAGTATACGTACTTGAGCCAGACATCATCCTTTGATAACAGGCAGTCTAATAAAGAGATCGATCGACGCATCTCAAACGCCTGGAAGAGCTTCTGGTCCATGAAGGCGCTAATGAAGGGTAACCTTCCTTTGACACTGAAGCGCAAGTTCTTCGATATGTGTACCCTGGCTATCCTAACTTATGGCGCCCAAACTTGGTCACTAACAGAAGCCCAAAAGTCCCGACTCAAGATTTGCCAGCGAGCAATGGAACGCAACATACTCGGAGTTCGAAGGATCGATCGGATCAGGATCACGGAGCTGCGTGCCAAAACTGACATCGTAGATGTGGGTGCTAAGACCGCGAAGCTAAAATGGGACTGGTCTGGACATGTCTGCCGGATACACGCGGAGCGATGGGCCAAACTAGCCACCGAACGACTTCCACAAGATGGCTTCCGAGGCAGAGGCAGACCGAAAAGGAGATGGTGGGATGACCTTGATACGTTTTGTACAGATTGGCTCAGGACCGATACGAGTGGGAGGGATTTGTGCAGTGGGACACAATATAGGCTAAAAAAAAGAAAAATACTGCGCCTTCCGGTCTCGGCTCTTTGGGGGAGGCCTATGCCCAGCAGTGGACGTCGATTGGCAGATATGATGATGATGAATGATATAAAATACTAAAATCATTATTGCATATATATTTTCACTTAACGCCTCTTTTCCAATTTCATGAACTTCCATTTATTGGTGACATTTGATAGATAGATAGATCATTTATTGATAAAAATATAAAAAGTTTTTACATGTCAGTGTCACTATTTCTATTCTATACTATTATATACTTACACTATTATTATTAGGTATACATTATTTCATAGGTAATATTTTACAAAATTACATTACGTCGTGGATATATCAATTTTGTAGATGGGACGGTGACTTGTAGCACTGAACAAATTCGTCAACTCTGTAGCACGCCATGTCTAACAATATCTGTTTAAGTTTTTTCTCGAAGATCAAGTCCGAAGTAGATTTTAACTGTTCGTCTAGACCATTGCATAGTTTTATGCCTACTATGTGTAAGGATTTCCGAGACTTTGCTAGACGTCGCGGAGGTACGTATAGGAGGTTGCGCCTGCGCGTTACTGTCTGTAGTTTTTGGAAGTCAGTGGGGATCAGTTCGAGATTGCGTCGTATGCACTTACATGCTTCAAGTACATATACAGAGGGTACGTCAGGATTTTTAGCTGCTTTGAAAAAAAATATGACGCTAAGTTTGTTTCTTTTGAATCACTTCTGGTATTCAATTATATATTGTCATAATGTAATTTTATTTAACATAAAAAATATAGCCAAAATAAAACTCTCACTAAGCGGAAAAGAACACTTGTTTTAGATAAACTTATGACATTATTATCGATAGATACGTTATTCCTGAGATACTCAATCACGCTGAATTTCCTAATTTAATGGAAAACTGTGTGTATTATTACGTCCTTTACAACTGGACGAACTAAATAGCGTTAATATCTTGAAACCCTCATAAATAAATAAATAAATAAATAAATAAATATAAGGGGACAATCTTACACAAATCGACCTAGTCCCATAGTAAGCTCAGTAAGGCTTGTGTTATGGGTACTAGACGACAATATATATAATAGATATAAATACTTAAATACATAGAAAATATCCATGACTCAGAAACAAATATTCATGCTCATCACATAAATGTTTGCCCTTACCGGGATTCGAACCCAGGACCTCTTGCTTCGTAGGCAGGGTCACTACCAACTAGGCTAAAGCGGTCGTCATGTTTCAGATAATGGCGGTATATGGTTTTCAAGGACCGATGTATATAGTTTTCAGATTTTTCCCAGTACTTTAAGTCAAAGACGATATTAATTGCAAAATTTCGCAGTTCTAGGTCAACGGTAGTATACCCTAATAACTTTTGATTTCCTTAAGAGTGTTGAAATATACGTTTTATGCGGCATATCTTTTTTTTAACTAAAATAGAAGTTTGATTTTTCACAGTTATAAAGGACCGTAGACTTGAGTATATGGTATAATGTAGGTGTATGGTAGTTAATTTAAATTCGATAGCCCTCCACACGTTACCGAGATAAAGGGGTCTTGACCAGACATATAGACGGATAACAAAGTGATCCTATAAGGGTTTCGTTTTTTCCTTTTGAGGTACGGAACCCTAAAAAGTCACAACTTTAAGTCATATCATTTATTGCAATAAAAATAATACCGACTTGAAATAAGTAGGTATGATATTTACCCTATATGCAAAAGTGATTATCCTTTCCCTCAATTCTTCGAAGATGCATTTGCTGAAACGAAATTAATTTCCACATGAAGGTTAGTTATTTAATCATATTACCTCATTCCCTAGGGATCACAATACCTTTTACATTCAATGCTTTCATGTGAAATGCCTTCTATTAGACTTGAAATGAAAATTAATTTCAATCATTTTGTTTCAGGTCGCATACATTTTGGAGCACAAATGAAGCCTGTAGAACTTTTAATAAATGTAAATTATTCATAATATTACGTTAAAATATCATAATATATTTAAGATTAACTGGCAGGCTCTGAATACCGTTTGCCATTTTCATACCATCTTTGATGTTTATCGTTAGAGTTATTCTATTGAAGTGACGATGTTTTGGCAAACGTTTGAAAATGTCGGGAATTTCATTGCATGGTCTTTTGAATAATAATGATACAAAAAACAGATAATATTATATTTTCCATTAGGTACGCCATGAAACAATTTCAATAAAATTCCACTAAAAAGACTACGATCCTCCTCAATCTTGCTTCATAGATTTACCCGAAATATATTTTTCTCAAACATGCAATGAAATGTCGTCATTACCTGCGTTATAACAGGCTTCAAAGTATCACGTTTCTGGCGGAACAACTCGAGAGAACTGGAAAGGAATTTCATACATAATTGAAGGCCGGGAAGCCATTTTTATTTATTTATTTATGGCACAGCATCACGGCGTTCAGCCTTGAAAATTAAATTTGCATTTCTTGGAGTTTTATTTATTTATTTCATTGCAGGTTTGAGAAAACCACTATGCATATATACCTCAGCGTGAAAATCGGTTGCCAGCCTCAAACCTATCGCCAACCCCTCAGTTCCCGGCCTCCGTGTAATGCTAGTCAAATGTTATATTTTTGGTAAATAAATTGATAAGAAAGGACTTAGGAAATATACATTTTCCTAAACGAGCTGAAATGATGGCGGAAAGATGGCGGATAAAGTGTTATTAACGGTAATCAGGACGGCTAATCGCAGGTTGAGAGTCAGAGCCCTCTCTTCTCAATATGTTTCTTAACACATTTAACATTCATTCTTAATTATATTAGATTTATTCCGCATTGGGGTGGAGCTATATGCGGTCTCTTTTCGGGCGGAGATAGACAGTAGACTCTATGGAGGAAGAGTTGCACGTTCGACTTTGAAGTTAGCGGAGATCGCGACCAGCGCGATTTTTCAGAAATAACAAGGAAAAGTACCTGTACACGACCGAAATACCTAGGGGTAAGCTTAGAATCACTACGTGTTGAGAGCGAATTTGTTCCTTCAGCTGTCAACACAGCGAATCTTCAAACATATCTTAAGGGCCGGCAACGCACTCACAACACCTCTGGTGTTGCAGGTGTCCATTGGATAAGGGAACTTCTGATAGAGTGATTAGGGTGTTCCTCTAAAGATCGCACTGTTTCTTTTGGTTCTTTTCCTACTTCACGGGCTCTTAATCCGTTTTGGGTAAAACCTTGTTAAAATATATAGGGTGCTTCCAAATTAGATGCCAATATTTTAAGAGATGTGACATCAAAATAATTTATTGTACATAGGAATTAAGATTTTTTTTAAATGAAATGTTCGTTTTCATTTTCCGAACAAAATAATTGAAATTCTTCCTAAACATAATAATCCTGTGCTTTTAACTGACAAGGAGGTTATGGTTGCAATGACATTGATTAAGATTGGCGCGAAAAATGTTAGAAGGTAACTGGCTTAGCATAATTTTCTATAAGTACCAATTTGTCTCTCATTATCCGGGTGTTATTACGTGGCACAGTTGTTTTCCTATTTTTTTCCAAAAACTAACATTAACTTTAAATTAGTTTTATGCTTAAGTTTACTTCTAAGGATGATTACTATCAGCTCTGAAAGTATTGGCATCTAATTTGGAAGCACCTTATATATTTTTACAAGGTTTCACCCAGAACGGATAAGAGCCCGTGAAGTAGAAAAAAACCTAAATAAACAGTGCGCTCTTTTGAGGAACACTCCATCAGAAGTTCCTTCAAACTTCTGCTTATTAACTAACTGCATCAATTCGATCACAGACTCATCTTTGTATAAATAACCTATCTTCTCTTTCTTCTAATTTTAGTAAAATCTTTTTCTAGAGAACTTCTCCTGACAAACTTTCCTCTAGGTACATCCTGGTAACTCCAGGATGTACCTTGGGTTATTTCACTCACCTCACTTAAAATATCTGGCATACAACTTACAAATTAAATTCAGCGGTGGTTTAATAAGACGATAACAGGATCGTGTATCTACATAAGTTAACCTTAAGCGTGGCATGAGCACCTTCAAGTAACACGAGAGGATACCTTTACTGAGGGGTTTGATGTATCGAATTAGCCAACCTTTGCTCCTAATTAACTCGTGTTTACATTGTAAATTAACGTTTCGAATGCCGTGATTCTCAGGGGAGCCGGCGGGCTGTATGGCATCTTCCTTATTTACACGTTTATGATACACTTGTTGATTAGGTATCGCCGGTGGCGTCATTTGCACGCGTTTATTATAATTGGCCATCACAAAACTCAATCATCATCATCATCATCATCATATCGGCAGAAAGACGTTCACTGCTGGACATAGGCTTCCCCCAAAGAGGGCCACAATGACAGGTCCTGCACCACCCGCATCCAGTGGACTCCCGCGACCTTTATCAGGTCACCAATCCCCGCCTTGTCGGGGGTCTACTCACCTACCTGACCTGTATTTTTACCTAATTATGGACGACAACATCAACACGCGACAGCAGAGCTACGCATCGCGTCATACGAAGATTATACGTAAGAGAAATATGTGATTATTTATAAAGACTTAGATTGTTTAGAGTAAATAAAGAACCCAGTAGTTAGAATCCCCATAGTAATTATTTACATAAAACACCCTCTCATAGCATTCATTTGATATTGTAAACATTAAAGTAAAATCCCAGTACAAATTGTATTAGAAAGAGAGAGGAGATGTTGCCTATGCGCGAGCGCAGCGCAGACTGGCCGCCATGGAGGGGAGGGGTGTATCGCGCCAACATGACCGTAACGAGAGCCGCGGCCACCGAGCCTGAATTAGAATTTAGTACGGCGCATTTTCACTTAACAATTAATAGGTTTACGTTTATACCTTTACAACGGCTCATCGTATCAGAATGTTTTATATATTGTTAGAAAGCTTATTAAAAGTTCTATTAAATGTTTAAACTTACAAATAAGTAAACTCAGTAGGTTCAGCGCAAATGATGAATAAGTGTTAAGAAAGGGACCGAATTACGGTTTGCCCGATTTCCATGTACGATTATTCAGATAAGAAAATATTTACGAACCCTACTGTACTTATAAGATCTCAAGCCATATTAGAACTTTGTAAATCAGCTTAGTCTTCCGCCCATTAATATGTATAACATTCCAATAACATCTTGCAATGTAAATTAGTCAAGTCAAAGTGGGCGTAACCTTTATTGTCTCACTCAGCACGTCTTGCTCACCCACTAGCAGGTATAAATAGCAGGTACGGCCCGGAGCAAATCAGTGTGTGTCAAACGGAGCCTCCTGGAAGTCACAACAAGAAGAAGAAGAAAACTACAAAGTAATAGGAAGTTAGGGACTTGAAATCAAGTCACTTAGGGCAGTGATAGGGCAGTTAGGGAAAAGTAAATAAAAAGTCTATTTCTCGTTATTCCTTCTTTTATTTTGGTAACATCGATTACCCAAAGTGTCTGAGGACACGGGCGAAGCCCAAACACACCATTCGGGCGCCGAGTGGTAGTACGCGCTGTCCGTACACATAGGGGCGGAGCTCGTCCGTCGCCGACTTGTGTCACGGAGCGTGGTCGACGCACTGTCCGAGCACATAGGGGCGGAGCTCGTCCGTCGCCGACTTGTGTCTCGGCACTAGGTCATTCTTAGGTGACTGTGAGGGGCGAGCATTGCCGCGGCCGGTAGCGCGCGCGCTCACTCGCCCAGCCGACGCCGCCGAGAGCGGACGTCGCTCACACTAATCTATACGGATATTACAAAGACGAAAATTTTGCGAGTTGTAGATTTGTAAGTTTGCAAGTAATGGATAATCTCCGAAACCACTGACCCGATTCCAGAAATTCGATATTTAGCTTTAATAACTTTTTCAACACAATTGCTCGTAACGTACCTCTTATTGTCTCGAGTCTAGGAGTCTCGCCGCGAGCGCGCTAGCGACAGGTCGTGACACTAGTAACCCGTCAGTGCGCGTGAGCAAAATAATTGTACACAATGGTTAAATGCATAGCAAACAACTGTAATAAAGTGATTAACGCGAAGGCCCCTGGAGTGCAGTGCAATAAGTGTAATAAATGGTGGCACGCCTCGTGTGGTTCATTATCAACAGATCACCTTAGTACATTGTCTGCAACGGAATCAATTGACTGGAGATGCCCTAAGTGTATACCTATCAAAGGTGCTTCCAAAAAACGTATATCGGTGATTCTACCAGACCGCGAAGACGATGATTCCGAAGCTGAAATACAAGTAGAACCAGACAAAGTGCTGTTGGAAATGAGACAAGAAATTAGGCAGCTACGAAAAACCGTTAAAGAAATAATCGAACAAGAACTTAAATCTACCCTCGATTATTATTCTAATAAAATCGATGAATTTGAAAACAAACTAACGGAACACGAAACGAGATTTAAAATACTGGAGAACCAATACAAAGACGTAGCCAATTCATGCAAGAACCTTATGTTAAAAAATGAAGTACTGGAGCAAAAACTACACAAAAGCGAGCAGGCGCTGACATGTAACGAAATTGAAATATGTGGGGTCGCAGAACAAGAGAATGAGGACGTCAACAAAATCGTGACATCATTGAGCCAGCTGCTGCACCAAAACCATAGCGATGTTGTCAGAGCCTACAGAAAAAAGAAGCCCTTCCGATCCGGCACCGCGCAAGCAGAACGCGCCAAAGTGGACGCGCCAATTGCGGTGACCCTGCGCGAGGGCAGGCGCGAGCACTGGTGTGATGCAGCTAAATTAGTAGAATTAACCGCTCAGGATATTGGAGGACAAGGCAACAGAAAGGTATACCTACGCGAGTCACTTACACCAACAACATCTTACCTACTGTGGAGTGCCAAAACCAACCTAAGGGATAAATCGCTTTGCCAATTCGTATGGTGCAGAAACGGACAGATAATGGTACGAAAAAACCATGGAGACAAAAAGATTTTCTATGTCAGATCGGAAAAAGACATTGAGCGAATCGGTAAGGAACTACGGAAAACATAGGTATGTACCAAACGCTTATTAATGTGATTAGAACTCGAAGGAAGTCAATAAGCCAATATGTCAATAAGCCAATATACATAAAACACGAGCAATGAGTAATATTCCCGACATTACTGAGACACTCCACGACTCTTGGACAGATTTTATGTTTAATTTACCAAACGCTCTAAACAGCTTAATATTACTACACGTCAACATCCGGTCAACAATAAAAAACCACTCTCAACTTGAATACATAGTCACTAGCAGTCCACGAATAATACATCTAATAATAATCACAGAAGCTAACATAACAGAAAACATAGCGAGCTTGTTCGATATACAGGATTATGTTATGTATACAGAATTGCGAACACAAAGAAAAGGAGGCGGCATTATCGTCTACGCACATAAAAGTATATCATTCATCAAGACTCCAGTGAATACAGTGAATTTTGAGTGTATGCATGGTGAAGTGGAAATCTATAAAGGCGGTAAAATAAATTTATGTGCAATATACAGGCCACCTAACTTAAATAAGGCTAATTTTATAAACGAACTATCACAGTTACTGTCAAAATATCCCACACAATCGGATTGTATAATAATAGGTGATGTTAACATAGATATTTCATGCACAAATACTATTGTAAGGTCGTACCTAAATAGCCTATATGAATTGGGTTTTGTTTGTTGTATCTCACAATTTACGAGAGTTGAGTCTAATAAAAATGGAATATCCAAATCCTGCATAGATCACTTATTCGTTCGTGACGTCGGCAAGCCAAGTACGCCCGCGCGCTCGTTGCGATCAGCTGTTGTGCGAGATGCGCCGGCCGATCACTACATAACTGGACTAGCCCTTATCAGCGCTACGAGCGGGAGTACCTTTAAAACAGTAAACAAGATGAATAACGACCAATTAAAACGAGAATTAAGTCAAATTGACTGGAGCCCGGCTCTACGATGCGACGACCCGAACGAATTAGTCGATCTCATAATCAATGAATATCAATCAACCTATAACAAGTGTACATATAAGTCCAAAATATTTTTAAATAAAAAACAGGATAATCCTTGGATAACCGATAATTTAATAAATATGTGTAACAAAAAGAGAGAACTCTTAAAAATATTTTTAGAGGACCCAACTAACAAACAAAACGAGCTTATATACAAAAAATATAGAAATAGAAACAATAGAAAAATATGTCAAACTCGAAATAATTTTACAAAGAAGGAAATATGCCAAAACTATAGGAACCCAAAAAAAACTTGGGAAATTATAAACAAATTGTCAGGCAGACTCATTAAGGCAATTGATGATGTACTTATTAAATCATTTAAGTTAAAAGCCAAACAACTATCCAACACATTTGCAATGGAGTTTAATGATAATGTCAAAAGTGTAAAAAATAATTGTAATGTGCCATTACTTGACGAGACAAAATATATTAACACTCCCAACCTAACATTTCGCTTAGAAAAAATTAACGAACAAATATAAATTAACGAATAAATAATATCGAAAATAGACGACAAAAAAAGCCCAGGATACGATAAAATAAGGGCAAAAGATATAAAATGCATCTCCGAACAAATGACCCCTGTCTTAACACACCTTATAAACTTATGTATATCGCGCTCCATTTATCCGGACAAACTTAAGATAGGGCTGGTAAGACCAATATATAAAAAACGAAGTCATGCAGACACAAATAACTATAGGCCGATAACAATTCTACCCGCCATAGATAAAATCATAGAAAAATATATTGGCAACGCATTAAACTCATTCTTATCAAGTAATGGCATAATTCACGAAAAACAGTTTGGCTTTCAAAAAAATAAAAGTACATCACAACTCTTATCATTGTTTACAGACGAAATTAATGAACATCTGGAAAAAAAACACCATGTACTTGCAGTAATGATTGATTTTAGTAAAGCTTTTGACACTTTGGACCACATTACATTATATAAAAAATTAGAACAAAATGGTATACAGGGACCCATGCTAGAACTTATTAAAGACTACCATGCTAACAGATACAGTGCCGTAAGCATAGCGGGCGAACAGAGTGACCTAATTCCGACCTTATGCGGCTCGGCACAAGGCTCAATTTTGGCTCCGACGGAATACTTGATATACGTAAATGATATGTGTAAAATCTTCCGGCACGGTTCTGTATACCAGTTTGCAGACGATACGTGTATAATCACAGCCCATGAGAACCTAGAAACTGCACAGACTATGATGCAGCATGACTTTGATATACTGTGCAAATGGGCTCACGACCTAGGTCTGTCACTAAACTACGCGAAAACTAAACTGATGCACATTCACTCACCGTACAAAAAAACCAACTTCACACCAAAGATCGTGGCCCATGAGCACAAGTGTCTACATATGCCTAGTACAACTTGTAACTGTAATCACCTGGATATTGTAACAGAACATACTTACCTCGGGCTAATTATAGACCATAACTTCAACTGGGGCCCACATATTCAACGGGTATGTAATAAACTTAGATCTATATTAGCAAAGCTATGTATACTAAAGCACAAAATCCCGTATAATACACTAAAACTCCTTTACATGTCTTTAGCGGATTCCATAATAAACTATGGCCTAGAAAGTTATGGAAGATCATACAAAACCTACCTAAATGATATTTATAACCTCCAATTACGTTTACTGAAGACGATCGTACCTACGAAAGTTAAATATAAATATAAAAGTAATTATGGAAACCTATTCAATTACTGCAGAGTGCTAACTGTATATGAAAAAATAGACTTAGCCATAGTAACCCAATACTATAACAACATAAAGTACCTAGACAAAAAAACGCGACCCTCACGGTTACGCAACTTAGATAACATCCCAACGTTTGAGATCGCAAAAACTAACAATGAATACGGTCGAAGAATATGGAAATGCACTTTACCGCGGATATTGAATAGATTTCCAAATGAACTAATAAGCTCATTAGAAGGCCGAACATGTAAACAAGCTAGAAATATGATAAAAAAACACATGCTTTAATTGAGAGAAGAGATAAACCTATAAGTTATGTAATTGAAATTGTATAACTAATATAATTAATTATAGACTCCTTAACTCAAAAAATCTTTAGAATTTAAGATTAGTAGTTAAGAAATATGTATGCTACTTTTAAAAAATAAGTGAAATAAACAGATTAAATTTTTAATTTTTTTTTTTTTTTAATTTTTTTTGTGTCGCTTTTAGGCACATAATCCTGGATATTAAACACGCGTGTGTTATAACATTACAACACTTGTGTGTTATGGTTATATCCCGATTGAGTCACGTTTGCACCTTGCAGCAAGATATATGCATGAACACGCTGCATTCTTAAATTATCCGGGTTCTACAGAATGTACATCTTTTTTTTTAAATTCTTGGCAAATGGGTTCTTACTCTACTAAATAAATTAAATCCTTTTTGTAAATTAATTGACTGTTTCTTTTTGTATATGATATAGAAATGTTTAATTTAGTAAAACTATTTACTTTTGATAATATTTTACATGAATTAATAAAGATAACATTTTAAAACGAAAATATTATTTTATTTTGTATAGGCTGTTTAGAGATTTCTGTGCCCGCACTGCGCAAACTTCACCAAAAAAAAAACTGTTGCGTGCCATTATAGGTTATTTCACAAATATTTGTAAGTTTATGCGTGTTTGATTATTATCAAAAATGTTGACTCGTGGTGACTAGAAAAGTGATAAATAGAATGGACGCCACTGGAAATTCTTGGCGATGTGCAATTGTGAGTAAAAACCTGTTGTCATCTTAATGTTTTACTCAATGTAAAGAAAATAATTTGGCAGGCCTATAACATTTTCATCTTATGAAAATGATTTTTCAAAATGTGTTGAAAAACGTCGTATGATAGGCGTGAGCTTTGATAATTACATCCTCGGCTTCCTTATCACGCTCACCTGCGGTTCGCGTGAACAATTTCGCCTCTGATGTAATTATCAACATACCTCACTTGTATCACACTTTCACTAAACAACTTTTCTAGGTAGTGACAAAAACAATCTTTGTACTCGTATCGGCATTATAAACTATGTCGACATACAAACTCTATATTTATAGCTACAATCATCGATTACTAAATTCCGGTTAAGACCCGATAACAATAACTTAACACTAACATAACAATCTCTGAAACCTCAATAACCTCAAACACAATGTTAATTACGAAGTGAAATTTGGAAAACCGTCCGAATCCCTATTAACACTTTCACTGGCCGGAACCCGCTCAACGGGCGCCTACGCCGTAGTCGCTTTCCGCTACATACGAGGAAAACTATGGGATCAGCTACAAGCGTAGCGCGTAGCAATTCTTGCCAGTGGATGTGTTAAGGATTTACTGGTAGAGAACGCTATGAGGCATTAAGTTAGCCTTCCTAGGGTTCCGTAATAAGGAAACCTTATAGCTTCGCCATGTTTGTCTGTCTGTTTGTCCGTCTACGGCTCTGCAGCTCAGTGGCCCTTACTAGCTTACTAGAAAGCTGTAATTCAGCATTGGAATAAAAATCAATCGCCATACACGTTATGGCGGGATGTATTTTTTGTTGCTAAGCCAAGGATAGCTTGTTCAAACATATTATTGGATTCTTAAAAACATGTTTTAACGCAGTAATCCGTAAGCGTGAAATTGGGCCTTAAGGCACGTGTCCCACCGCCAGCGAGTAGCTCTTACTCGCTTTTACTCGCGCAAGTAAGAATTACTATGAGAGTAATCGCTACTCGCCGGCGGTGAGACAAGTGCCTAAAGCTCTAATCTTTGTTCAAGTTAAGTGTCCCCCCTTCCGGCAAAATGGCTTTTACTGAAAATGTGAAAAAAATCATGGCGCTAGTAGATATAATTAATTTAATAGAAAAACTATGACGGCTAAGTAGCCACAATCGTTACCGAGTAATAGTCGACTAATAAATGTGATTATAACGTAGAAGCTCGTTCAAGATGCAAAAAAGAGCCAATCGTACGATAGTTCCCATTCCGCAAAGAGAATCGTGCAGAAACCATTCAAAAAGCTTGACATTTTAACTGTACCTACAATGTCTGTATATTCCTGTTCTGCTTAGCGACTTCAATAAACATCTATATCACTATGAAACCCAGAGTGAGAGGGAGGTCAGACTTTCAACAAGAATGAAAGATATTCCAAATAATTTGGCACCGCGGCTCAATATCGTGAAGCATGCCGCTTGTTACCAGGCAGCTCAGTTGTTTAACAAACTGCCAATTGAATTGAAATCAATCATAGACTCTCGCGTATTCAATGCAAGGCTCAACGCTTTACTCCTGAGGAAGCCCTAATTATACTGTAGCTGACTTCTTAAACGACAAAGATCATTTCATCAAAGATAGTTAATTATTAGGTTTAGGTTTAATGATCATTTATTCTCATGAAGAATTTTACAATTCACTTATTATGAGAACTTAAAATTAAACATAAAATAATATATGCTAGTTAGTATAAAAAGAGGGTTATTAAGAGTATCTAACTAGTTTTTTTTATTGTTTGTTTTCGACTGTATTATTTATTTTATTTATAATTGTACACCTGTTTGTTAAATTTATTAATTGACATACCTATCCATATTGAAATGTAATTGTAAGCTCGAATTTAGTGCATCCTTTTTTTGTGTATTTAATATAATAGTTTCTTATGACATTTTTATGTAGGTACCTACAATTCATATACAATGTAAATTGTGACTGAATAAACAAAATGAAATGAATGAAATGGTTACCTATCTGAATCACTAAAACCTGTATCGTTTGTCCAAATTTTCATTTTACCCAAGAAAAGTAACGTTTATTTTTCAAACATTAATATATAACAGCGGTTTTTTTGTTTTTTTAATTTTCAAATGTTATTCTAAGATGCCTTATCCAAGAATCCACCAAAATTTCCATCGGGAAGTAAATGTATAAAAATAAATGACATATCCATTAAGTTTTTTGTGTGATTTATTTGTTATTCTTGAAGAGCTCCTGTAAAATCAAAACAAAAATTAAAATATATATTAATATTTTTCCTCTGTTTTTAGGAATTAGTTAAATATCGATTTTTTTGATGACTAATATTTTGGTGGATTTTGAGTCTACGTAATTACTAAAATGATAATATATCAGTTACACACAAAAGCTCCTGTTATGAATTATTTCCAAATTTCCACTTTTGCCATACTAATGAAAATAAAGTGCTTGGGCTATTTGTCCTAAAAGGTATTTTTCACTGAATCTATTCAGGATATTCAAGATTATAATAAAACAACCCTATCCTAACCTAACATAATACAAGATAAGTGTTAAGAAGAAATCAAAAACTTTGGGGAAAACTAGAAAATTTGGTTTTTGCCAATATGAAATTTTGGTAACCTAACCTAAAAATGTTCTTAATCGCCGACTTTGCCCTTTCGTACAAACTCGGCAACCACACCATTTAGCTGGCGCGCGCAAGTCGATGTAGCAAAGATAGACAGTCAATTACGGAACCCTACACCGCGCTTGGCATAGCACACACTTGACCGGTTTTTTACAATGTATGTGATATGGTTATTCTTGCCGGTTTCGCCCTTTTCTGGCAAAATAATATTGTTAATTATCAAAGGAATTTGCCGGATTTTATGTACAATCCCTTGGGTATTCACTTCCGGTAACAATTATAATAAGAAGGATCAGTTTGTTTAATAACCGTTATTATTCCAATAGGATCGGGTTTTGTATTAGTTAGGGTGGCTTATTTACATTATAGTATATAATATCAAATATTGATGTTTGATCAATGTCTATATACAATTACAACTTTATTTGTTAAACTTGTTGTGGGATTCCTGTTAGTTTATACAACCCTTTCTGAAGAAATATAACTGAAACTACCGAGGGCCAATCACAGACAGAAGTTTCGCAAAAAATACGCGCTCGCGGACTAGCTAACGTCCTAGCTAGCTAAATTGAATTCAAATTATAATATGAAATTTGCGTCACAGACTGACCCCTGAAAGGCTGCCCTAGAGCGACAAACAATTCAAATACCAAAATATATGAAACATCTAGAATTTCCCAGCGTTTATACAAATCCAATTGTACAAATTGATAATTCGACGAGGAATGTTCGCGAAATTATTATATGGAATTTAATGATTACTTGTGAAATAATTTACATAGTATCTGTTGAGCAGTGAAATTAATTTGCTTGGAATTAAATATTGTAATTGTACCTCATCCTCCGGGAAAAGGACCGTTTAAATACATCTTAGATTTCCATACATATGTGAATACGAGTACGTACCTAACGGGTGATTAAGTTTTTACAATAACTAGGCTTTCTTCATTATAATACGTAAAATAATTAAGTTATTGAAGTGTTGACATGTAGATATGCCACGTTTTTCGCTCATGTACCTACTTAAGATTTTATCACACTTACAATAATAATAATAAATACTCTTTACGTCACACCTGGCCATAATGCGAGTTTTACTGCACGCTGCGTGGAGGAAAACTCGCATTTTGGCCAGATGAAGACGTAAAATTTTGTACTCAACACGGGCGGTAATTCGTAAAGCCCCAGAGCGCATATTTATGGCCCTCACCTTCGGTTAGGGCCACAAACACCTGCGATCTGGGGCTTTTACGAATTCACCGCCCTAGTTACGTAATGTACTATTATTGCACCACGACAAGAGAGAAACATCTTACAAAAAATTACAATATAATGGTATCGTGAAAAAAAAACGTGCCGGTTTAAAATAATATATTTTACCGTATTCAACATCCTCTTTGCGTTATTCCCGGTTGTGCCTCAAAGGAACCCGGGGTCCGCTTTGGCACGTAATTACAAGATCGGGCAGAGGCACTAGATTTTTGGAAGGTCAGAAATCTAGTGCCTAAGCCCGATCTTGGAATAACGTGCCAAAGCGGAACCCGGGCTCCTCCCAGAGGGAAAACTAGACCTTATTGCAATTAGACCGGTTTCCTCACGATGTTTTCCTTCACCGAAAAGTCAGCGGTAAATATTATACGTTATTATACCTTCCGAAAAACTAATTGGTGCGAGCCGGGATTCAAACCCACGACCGCCGCTACACAGCCGCACGCCTGAACCACTACCTAGGGGTTCCGATTTCGCAGCTTCAGTTGCTATTCAACGCGGAATCTTTGATGTAAGGCTTCGGAAACCTTTGCATATCTGCTATATATATACTCGTAAGTACAAACAATGGCTCAAGCAACAATTCACGTTCGCGGAAATTGAGTACGTACTGTAATGAAATGAAATATCAAAGACAGCACATTAATTAACTTATTACAAGCTTTTAAGGGCGTTTAAAATATTACATAATGAACGATAACTCCATCTCTGTTTAAAGTATAAAGTATATTCTTCCTCCCGCTTTGTCTCTCTAATTGCTGCCTTTTGGATCACCTTAATGACTTCCAGTGCCGAAGAGGTTTTGTTTTTAAAAATGGCGGCTATTGTTATATTTCACGCATGCGAAATATAAATGAATATTTGAATGACGGGTGCCTGAAAGTGTCGTGAATGGCTAGAATTTTTGACACACTCATTTAATGGATTTGTGAAAACTAGCTTTGTTAGAGGTTAACTGGTTTTTAAACTGTCACTCGTCTATTTGGCGAGGTACGAGTATAGAATACGAGCGACGGGTGAGCTTGGGTTTTTTAAATATTGTTCAGCATCGAGTGATTTTGTCTTTTCTGCCCGACTAGGGCAGAGCCGAAAGCAAGGCATATGACTTGAGCAGTATTTGTTTGTATGTTCATATTTACGTATGTTCTATCGTAGATTCGTAGCGTTTAAGATACTGAACCGATTTTGATGAATGACATGCTACCTTTTGTATGAAAAATCCTCCTAGCATTTTTATATCTATTATATACATATATCGTCGTCTAGTATGTTCCAGTTTACGTATGTTCTATCGTAGATTCGTAGCGTTTAAGATACTGAACCGATTTTGATGAATGACATGCTACCTTTTGTATGAAAAATCCTCCTAGCATTTTTATATCTATTATATACATATATCGTCGTCTAGTACCCATAACACAAGCCTTACTGAGCTTACTATGAGACTAGGTCGATATGTGTAAGATTGTCGCCTTATATTTATTTATTTTATTTTATTTTTATTTTTATTTTTTTTTTCCGGTTAGGGCCTAAAAAAGCCCGGGCCTGCTTTAGCACCTAATCCCAAGGTTTTGCGTAAGCACTAGTTATACGAAAACGACCGTGGTACAGTCAAGTGTAATATGGGTGCATACAACTTACTCAAAAATATGTCCCATAACTCGTATGTCAGTGGATTAAGGTTTTAGTACTTATTTATTAGAGGGTGTTATCGATACATATTTTTACACTCGACTATATGCAACGGGCTCTAACCCGCTAAAGAAAGGCGCGTACTTTACCACTCGGCTATTAGAGTGGCTCTATCTTTAGAGCAATGTTATCCATAGATCTTCGTAATTGAAGGAGAGTGATCATTAGTATAATTACGTTGCTAATGCAAGCATACATCAGGGTTAGACCATCATTCCTTATGATAGCCGCTGAGCTACGCACAGTGCAGGTCTGTGAGTTTTAGGCCTGCATCACACTGGCGCGGCCTGGGCGCGGCGGAAAATAGTAAACTTGTCCGCCGCTGTCAAATTTACTATTGTCCGCCACCGCAGGCCGCGCCAGTGTGTGGCAGGCCTTAATCGGAAATCGTGGCTTCGAATCCTGGCTCGCAATAATGAATGTGTTTTTAGAAGATTTTTTTGTCAACTTGCTCTGTTTTTATTGTCAGTAAATAGATGAAGTTCATCTTAAAAATTTGTAAACTATATCTCAACTACTAGGTAAGCGACTGGGCTGAAATTTAGAGTTACTGTTTAAGTTCGGTGACAATGCAATAATAACCTTTTAATTGGTCTGATGACGGAGACTAAAGGTGGCCATAGCAAATTTTAAACTACACAAGATAACTCCGAGTCGGGACCCACTGGAACCCGAACCCTCTCAATGAGTAGTTGTTGACTGTGCAAAAAAAGTACTGACAGCAATAAAATCCTTGCATAAAACTCCTATAAAAACCCAATTTGAGTGTAGGTAGTAGTAAGTATCAAATAGTATAGAGCGCAACCCTGCGGTACCGTGAAACATGCCTACTTTGCCGAGTGTGGCCCATAATTTCCGAAAATCATTTTTTCTTCGTGGCAAAATTTCCGTTCCTATAATTTACCAATGTTATGTTTACCTTTTCTATATGTTAACTATAGATTTTTTTCGCCTTATGTTATTTTTCCTTTGGGCATTTTTTCATAAATTTAATTTTCCTTTACTTCGCGGTGGGTTTATGACTGTTTCGTTTTCCCGCTTTTTTCGGGAAAAACACGAATATCTCATATTTTTTATATGGTTGGATGATATATTTTTGCTTAACGAATGTTTCGTAGTCATACGCATGTGTTCATAAAGAGAAATATTATTTAAAAAATATTTCGACTTTGATCGCGGGATTTCTGTCTCAATTACGAAAAGTTTTACTCAGTACAGATGGGCAATGTTACCTAGGTGTTTTCAACTTTGCCATACAAATCCACACACCTCACATTCCACAATCTCCTGCAAGCTGGCTGAAGTTAAAACATGTACGACTCCACGTAAAGTCATAAATATAATCTAGTTTCTACTAAAAATAGTAAGCTTGCCATAAATATGTTGTGTTTCCGTTCATTGCTATATTTGTTTAAAACTTTGCCGAATAAGCTACTTTTTATTCGGCAAAGTTTTGCCTGGTGGCAAAGAAGGCTATGTTCACGGTAATCAGTATGACCGCTGAATTGACCACAGGTATAACAAAGTTATATTGTACTAGTTCGCCATTATAAACCTTTCACAAGCGTCCGCTAAGCCTAATTGTCCCCATAATCCAACTAATTCCGTAATTAAAGGAGAGTGACCATTACTGGTGCTAATGCATGTGTTATACTGAATCATGCCCTACGACCTCGTAGACAGGACTATTAATAACCTCGAGGATTGATAAGGACCATCATATGTACATACATACATACATTCACGCCTTTATCCCTGAAGGGGGTAGGCAGAGCACATGAAACTTGTATTCCAGTACAACTTTTAGCATAAATGTGGGTATAAAGATCGACAAAATGCGATATCGCAGTGATGGTTGCTAGTCCATCGCCCACAACACACTTCAACCCTGGTCCCTTAGTCGACTCTTAGGACACCCACGGGAAGAGTGGGGGTGGTGCTATTCTAACCCGACACCACACGGGGCATCATATGTATGGATATTAATTCGTTTTTATTGGACAAAATACACAAATGTACAAATGGCCAGCTTAATGCCAAATAGTGTTCTCTACCAGCAAACTATTGGACTAAACAGAGATGTTGGTGCAAATAAAAAAGTATGATAATTTCTGACGTAAAGAGAAAAAAAATACACTACATTATAGACATAAATAAATAAAAAATATAACTTACTACACATTCAATGCATAGTTACCATTACCTATGTGGATATTCATGTCTATAATTACGATTTTGATATGATTCATTCAACATACCAAGTTATTTTTTAAACAATGTTTACAGTATACCATAGAATACTTTTAAATATTACTCAAATCACAAACTAACAATGATACCAGGACAGTTTCAGGTGATAATGTGGACACGCTGGACAAAAGCACCAATTTTTTTTCAGGTACTTGTTAAGTCCATAGCTTTAAGTTTTTTATACGAGTAGGAACCAACTCCTCCGACAGCCACCTTTAATTTAATGGCGGTAATTTTGAGTTCTACGTATATCATTAATATCTCGATTTCTAAATAATGTAGAATCACAAACTTAGTGTCTAAATATACATATTTGGAGTCAAGGAATATTAACTTTAATGAATAAGGGCGTAGTTTTTCCACAAACCTGTGACGTCACAACACAAACTATTAAGGCTAAATGCGTCCAGCAGTTGAACGGATTTTTCCGTCGCTTTTTATACTCTTGTAAATATGCCCCAGTCATGCGATGAGGTTGCATATAATGGCTTTATTATCATAATTTCACACAAAATAAATGGACCCCATTCGTGATTTAGCCCCACTAATATTAAAGAAAAATGGCGGTCTAATGAGATGCATGATTTGTTGTTCCTTGTTTGCTCACAGTTTAGGGTAGGTTTAATGCATGCTGGCAGGTAAATTTACATGAAAATTATGATAAAAAATGTACTTGACATATATATTTTTTCTTATTACAAACTGTGTCCGACCTTCAACCCCTATTCAACCCACTTAGTTATAAATTAGTTCTTAGTATGTTGTCTGCCTGCCGGGGAAAACTTGCTAGACCAGTGATTTTTTCGGTATAGATTGGTTTTTTTTATACTACGTCGGTGGCAATCAAGCTTAGCCCACCTAATGGTAGGTGGTCACCATAGCCTATAGACGCTTGCAACTCTTAAGGCAGGATTCCACCGGTGTGCGGCACTGTGCGGCACACTGGTGGAATCCCGCCTTTATGTTACACGCGCGTGTTATGTGATGTGGGCTACATTAACATTTATTGATGCTCTTTGCTATGATATCTGGGAACTCTTTAAATATTGTTTATTGTTATTATATGTTATTAATATGCATAATGACATAGCAAGTTTCGCGTAAATTCGCTTTTATTTCCAACGGCCGGATGCATTTTGAAATACTTAAGTTTGAAATATTGGAATAGAAAAGAATAACTTATTGAAAAACCCTTAATTCTAATGAATAATAATAATGATTATTATTTCGGTACGGTAGCCTAGTGGTTCAGGCATGCGGCTGTCAAACGGCGGTCGTGGGTTCGAATCCCGGCTCGTAACAATGAGTTTTTCGGAACTTATGCACGGAATATCATTTGATATTTACCGTTAGCTTTTCGGTAAAGGAAAAACATGGTGAGGAAATCTGCATACTTACATCTGCGAAGAAATTCGAAGGTTTATGTGACGTACCCAAGCCGCCCTGGGCCAGCGTGGGGACTATACTGCACGTTCCCTCTCATCGATGAGAGTAGGCCTGTGCCCAGCAGTTGGACGTATATAGGCTGATTTATTATCAATATTTATTAATTTACTTGCAGATTTAATTGCAGCAGAAAACAAGGCAGTGTTATTCCAAACACCAGATCAGCAATCAAATTCCTTGTGCCACATTGCCAGTTTTGACAGCTCAGTCGGAATTTAAATTACACATATGAGCACATTTCCACTCTGTGCACATTTCCACAACGTTTGCTCCAATATGCTGTTGTGATTGTCCTTGTCCATAAATTCATATTCTAACTGTTCCATATTCTACACAAACCTCCAATAATAATAAATAAATAAATAATACACAAATCGACCCTAGTCCCAAACTAAGCAAAGCTTGTACTATGGGAACTAGACGACGAAAAACATACTTAGATTATAGATAAATAAATACTTGAATACATAGAAAACATCCATGACTCAGGACAAATGTTCGTGCACAACACAAGTAAATGCCCTTACCGGGATTCGAACCCAGGCAGGACCTTTTGATTCGTAGGCAGGGTCACTACCAACTATAGGCTAAAGAGGTCGTCGAATAGCTAATGAACAATGACTGTTGTTTCACCATAACAGAGAAAATCCCACATTATTTGCTTAACATTTATGTTAACATCTCAACTTGAAGGCGAAAAATTCCATTCCAGAAGTTTTGAAATAAATTCTGAAGTTGCGCAACGAATACAATTTGAATTATCAAAATTAAATTCAATGCATAATGCTGCGATTACCATGTTTAAATTAAAAACATTATTAGTCCAATCAAAAAAGATATTTGAACACAATTAAAAAAATACATCTAGAGGTTATCGACAAACATCTTGTTTGTAGTGAAAACTATTATTAGTAATATTTTTATTCAGAAGACAATGGATAATTATTAAGAATGATTATTATTAACAATAAGTTATATTATGGTGTTTCGGGATAGAATTAAGAAAAAACCATTGTTTGCGTAAAAAAAGTGCCGCTGGTGAACTTTCGGACATTAATTGAAATATTATTTAAAATATATTAATTGAAATATTATTTTAAATATACTGTGGGTGAATTATGTGTTATTTTATCTAAAACGTATTGAATTTGGCACACGGTCCGTCATACAACCGGTACAAGTATTAAAAACAAGGACATATTCCTTTATCACCTTCAGGACTTGAATGTTTATTTTTCGCCCTTTAGGATTGGAGTAAAGTTATTTAAATCACATCCCGAGTTTTAACTAAGTTTCGTTATGAAGAAGTCTTTTGAATCTCTTACGTCCTGTGTCGCTATTGCTTATATTTGATTATGCTGGTGTTTTGCAAGTAAGAGTTATGAGAAATAAAGTAATATTTGTTTCCTAAAAACTACTTTGTAATAAAGGGAATTGGTAATATAGAATAACATCGGTGGGTTTGGAAAAGAGGCTGAGAATAAAATGGAAAGCGGAC
Source organism: Epinotia demarniana (assembly GCA_945867215.1). NCBI lineage: Eukaryota > Metazoa > Arthropoda > Insecta > Lepidoptera > Tortricidae > Epinotia > Epinotia demarniana. Next base: position 23,183,517 of record OX244271.1, on the reverse strand, counting down.
CCCCCCACCCCCGCCCCCACCCCCGCCCCCACCATGTCGGATTCATAGACATGGAAATGAAATAGAGAAACAACCGTGATAATATAACGATTGAAATAGTAAAATCATGTAAGATATGTTTTTTTATACAACGCCGGTGGCAAACAAGCATACGGCCCGCCTGATGGTAAGCGGACACCGCAGCCTATAGACGCATGCAACTCCAGAGGAATAACATGGGCGTGTTATAAATAGATCCCGACGTTTTGAGCTTAAAAGAAAGACCCAATATTGTTCAATCAGTCCTATTTAGGGCTTCATCAACATCATCATCATCATTACCGTCATCATAATCATTTTCATACTAGCCAAAAGACGTCCGTTGCTGGACAAGGGCCTTCCCCAAAAACTGCCGAAAGATCGGTCCTGCGCCACCCGACCCGCATCCAGCGGACTCCCGCGGCCTTTACCTGAAGGGAAACTATAACTACGTAATGTTCCGAACGTACATTAGAATAACTCAACTGTCATTTTTCCATTCTAAAAGTGACGTTTAGATCTGCCTGACGCGCGTACAACGCATTACGTGATCGACCTGCAGGCCATCAGTGCGATATGAGCGCAAATAATGTTTTTTTTTTTTTGAACCTGACTGTTGCTATAATAGTACGGACCCAATATAGCGGTCGAACTGCGTTGTTGGAGGGTGGCCTGAGGAAAATCCAGGGGAAGCCTCCGGCACGACCACGCGGGGAAGTTTTGTTCACTGGAATACTCTAAGAGTTTGCGCTCCAGTGAGATTGGTTGAACGGTATCAACCGAATCTGGGGTGTAAGTGGTATCGAACTACTGGGAGTTTTATCGCTGGTTCGCTAAAACCTAGCCTAGCTGAGAAGAGTCCAGCAAGAAACTCAGCTAGGCCCGACTTGCGTCGGCGCAAATAATGATAATGAATACTTTATTTAAGACAACTGGGGTCCACAGTGGTGTTAATGCATATTTATCCTAGGTTAGTTATCTTATACATTAAAATTTTATTAAATTAAAATACACTGGTGCGAGCAAATTCATGTATTAATTAAGCAAACGCTTATTTGATACAGTAAACCTGCTCAGAGTGAGGGTTCATTAATGCCGACACCCAGTACCTTTGCAAAGGACTGTCGTGTCCGTCGGACTGCCCTGGATTCTGCTTCGGATTGACACTATTTTTGGGCAGTATGGCGCGGAAACCATCTACGCGAGCTTTGGCAAACATGCCTGATTTACTACAGAACCAAGGCAGTCCCATAAGCACCCTGAACTTGTTATTATAGAGGACCCGCAAGGCGTTGATAATTCGTTGAGTGTAACTTACCCACAGACCGCTTGTGTAACACGATTGCCAAAGGATTTGAACAAAGTTCTCTTCACTTCTGCTATACAATGCGCGAATCTGCGGGCGAGCGTGTTCCCTCGAACTGCCGACGCCCTGCGATCCCTCTCTGTGTCACATAGGTACATTCGTTTAATTATATTTTATTATTTAATTAAATCCCGGGATTATACCGACAGCAGCGCTTGAAAACAGTTTTTAAATAAACAATTAAGTATCTACATTGAAATGCAGAAATAAATTTCATGGTCTGTCCCCGCAAAATTCTCCCATTGTCTTTATGTTAATAATCGACAATACATGAAAGAAGGACAATGCTTTGAAAAAACGCCGAGAAGACTTGTTAATCGTAATGAAATAAAAACACTCCATTAACAATGCTGCTTTTTGATGACGTCTATTTTTGGGGGAAATACAATAAATTAACTGCTGAATTTTCCTGATATGATAAACAATCATAGCTGTGTTGCTCAATAATTGGTATTGAGCTCCCGTGTAGTGTCTACTTTATCAAACAAGAGAGCGAAGCGAACGAAGTTATATGCTTCAGCTTGGACCGAAAATCGTTTGTATGTTCGAATGTCCCGCTGTTCTCTTCTACAGGTCGCATTTCTCAATCGATTCTTGTGAAATTTTGTAAGCAGGTTCACTAATTATGTAGTTTTTTCTTGTCAAATCACTTTTTCGAGAAAAAGGATTGGCTCCCGGATTCTATAGCTCACAGAACCACCAGTATAATTGTTTATTAGATTACACAAAGTCCTTATCCGCCTGTTTGATAAATTCATCATCATGATACCAGCCAATAGATGTACGCTGGCCATAGGCCCAAATAGGGCACAAGGATGATTTGGTAGATTATTAACCCTAAACTAGTGCACCAAACCTGTCCGTATCACAAAATATCCAGATATAACAAACAAAACAATTTTAACCCGTGAACACGTCGTATTAACGCCTGTCGTTATTCTTCCTGTATTATCCAACACTCGCGACTAATGGTTTGAAGCACTTTGCTCCAGAAAAAATCACTTCAAACAAACAAGTCGCATTAAAGGGAATGTCTTTTACGTATAAAATCTCTTTGTAGCAATAGCGAAAGGATTATTCGGGCGTTTGTTTAAAAATAGACTTTGAGTTGAAAGTTCTAAGGTGGTTTTTGGGTTGGTTTTGAATCATTGTGTCGGAAAATGTCTCATTGCTTGAATACTCTTTCTGCGTGTGTAATGGTTTTAAGACGGTTCTGCTAACTTGAGGACAATCTCTTATGTTCACACTGTTAACTTAAATCGTTATATTTAGTTTTGCTTCTGTTTTTGCTCACAGACAATCTATAGCGACGATAATTTTTTTAAGGGCATGAATTGGCCATTTATGAGTTTCAAAGGACAGGAGAACAAAATTAATACATTTTCGGATATACGTATCTTGAAAACATATTTTAATTCGAAGGGCTTATTCGCATTAAGATTTTAAAACATTTTAATTGGAACATTTGCAAGAACTGCTTTAATCAAATGCCAATGCCATTTTGCATTGTATGGTGAGCCTTAACAGGCTTGAACTAACCTTTAGTTATGTAGCTAAGATCAAACATTACATAATGCCTTCATACGTAGTCTTAATTGTCTTAAAACACTTGAGTATGGCTACTATACTTAGTTCGAATATAATTAATTTGACACCAACGCAACACGACGTTCTACTAAAAATGTGTTTAATGATTACTTTTACAATCTCATTGTTTTGTATCGCGAAAACTCTACTAACATCCAAAAATATATACATCTAATCCATTCAAACCTCAGCGCGGTAAAATAAAAACCACGAAGCTGAAACGCCTTTGTGTCGTCGAGGGCTTTAAATAAAATACGGCCCTAAAATATGATATTTAACATGAGTCAGGAAAGGAAAATTGTGGAAGCTTAGGGGCGAATATTTACCAGAGATGTGAAGATATGTTTCATACACGGTGCTTAATTATAACAGTGTATTTCTGAGGTACAGCACATCTATCATGGGAAGGCCGCGACATACTCTCGATTTTTCTCGCACTATACATCTTGTTCTAAGTGTTCTAAGAAGAGGGAGACGGATAGTGCGAGGAAAATCAAGAGAGCTCGCGCGCCGTCTCGTGATATCCGTGCTGTGGAGTATAAAACGTCATATAAAGTTAGCTGATTTTGGATAACTTTTTTTCCATACTTTACACACTTTTGCTTAACCAGTAATGTCATCCTCCTAGCGTTATTGCCAGTTCTGCCCTAACGTAGCTCATGATCCGCTTGGACACCTAATCCCAAAATTTGGCATAGGCACTAACGAAAGCGATTGCCATCTGACCTTCCAACCCAGAGGGAAAACTAGACCTTATTACGATTAGACCGGTTTCCTCGCGATGTTTTCCTTCACCGAAAAGCTAACGGTAAATATTCTGTACATAAGTTCCGGAAAACTCATTGGTACGAGCCGGGATTCGAACCCACGACCGCCACTTGACAGCCACATGCCTGAACCACTAGGCTACCGTAGCTTTTTTACTCCCTGGGGCCTCTAGATCACGCTGTTTAACATTATTTGAAATCCTCCCGGGGCACATGTTTAACACGCCGCATTCTTGGCGGGTCTACGCAGACTGCGTTTACTAAGCGCGCTATCGACGCGCGTTTTTGTGTCAATTTACTTGTGATTTGACACAAACTTAAAAAACGTAGTCGGCATATGCCCTAAGGGGCGTAACTACGTCATTATCATCACTACCATTATCGGCCTGTAATCGCCTCTTTTCGTATACGCCACTTTTTCCGTGCCCGTGCTAGTCTCACGCTGTGCCAGACTGTAACCTTACCCAACTACGGAAAACGAACTGAAAAACAAACTAGGTAGGTAACTAAAAGTCACCCGGAACCCTCATTTATCAAAACCAGTTCAATATATCCGCGCTGTTTGACTAGTTTTGACTAGTTTGAGATCAATCCTTAATCATCATATACATTTACACGAGACATTTTTGGAAATGAATATATTTTACAACCATTTTGAACCACTAAGCGTGGTCCAAAAAAGCTCTGTTTTCGATATTAGTGTGTTGTTTATGCCCTTTTATGAATAAAATTTACATATAACTGGGGCCGTAGACAAGGTTAAAATCGACAAGCGCTAACGCCAATAGAAAATAATAAAATGTATGGGAATGACAAATGCCGACGAAACACTTTTCGTTGACATCTGTCATTCCCATACATAGAGGAAATTATTATATACTGTGATAGAGTCATCAGCTTCCTCCATGTACTAGCGCCATCTATTGACCGACGCTCGAGTTATCTGTATCGAGTTATACGTACAATGCTATGCATGTACATAATATATATACTATATATATATATATATACATATATGTATACATGCATAGCATTGTACGTTCACTGCTTGTAGGCCACTTTTCCACCGAGATATTCGAAGCTGTGTTTCCATAGGATTGATACTTAGCTTTATAGCTAAACACAATAAGAACACCTTCTACCGTCACTTTTCCGTCTTTAACATACTGGTTACAGCTTCGCACATCTCTGGCGGATACAGGGCCTTAAATCCAATGGCTAATATGGGATTCGGATTTATATTATGTTAGGTACTGATTATATTCAAAATAATAAAAATTGCGAGATCATAACATTTCCTATTACGATAAGCGTATCTTTAATATTTCTGACTGACAGACTGACTTCGGCATTAGAATGAAATTATAAAAAACGCGCACTGCGTTTTTACAAAGCACTGCGTTTTTCTACACCGAATTGTATTATGTGGTTAAAGCACAAGATATTTGTACTTGTTACTAGAGCTGTTGTTTTTAAATAAAAATATATAATTATGTTTGTTGGTAAGTTTTTAATGGAGTACTGGAACATTTACGGTTGTTTTCATATAACTGGTTAGGTTAGCTGGAAGAGATCCCTTATAGGGATAAGTTCGCCTTTGTACTTTGATCTATTGTGTGACATGTATATTCCTTAACCTGTTATTGTGTACAATAAAGTGCTTACATACATACATACATACAACTGTTTAAAATACATTCAATTTAGGAATTTTAAAAAAGTTAGTGGAATGGAACGGAAAACAAATTTAATCTGTGCTTAATGCCGTAAAGTTGCCAGTTATGCAAAATTACTGTCATAATTCACGATATTTCCAAATAACGACTTATTGTGTTTTGATTGAGTATTTATTTATAAATAAAATAAGAATTTAAAATCAGATCCCATCTTAATAATACTAATTCACATTATAGAAATAGCTCCATCTGTCGAGCGACGTTCGCACTAAAACATGCAAAAGTACTGAGTGAAATGCCCTGTTCCCATACATTTTATTAGCTTTCTACTGACGTTAGCGCTTGTCGACTACAACCTTGTCTACGGCCCCAGTTATATGTAGATTTTAATCATAAAAGGGCATAAACAACACACTAAAATCGAAAACAGAGCTCCGTGAATACGGCCCCTGTTTCTTATTGACGTTTCTAACAACCCACGAGAGTAATATTTTATATTTTTAACTCATTTTCACAAAGGTTACAACCAAAAAACTGTTTTTTTTTTCTAAAATTGCCATAGTGTGGGGTCATATATCTCGAAAACTGTGCGTTTTGAAGTAAACATGGGACACTATTTTGGTAATCCTCGTTGTTGTTAATACGATAAGCCATACAAAACACGAAAAACGGGCAATTGCAGATCGAAGGTCATTTAGGAGCTGCTATGAGCCCCTTAAACGCTACTGTCGAACACACGGTAATGCAAATATAGACTTCTAAAGTTATATTCCTTTCCTCCGGCTCTGCCGTAGGTAGTTGGACAAAAAACGTAAGCTTTCGGTATTTCAAGAATAAACTGAACATTCAAATTTCTTGTAGAACTTTGAATACTTTGTCAAAAATCATCATGAAATAAGGCTGATTTTAACTTGAAAATTGCAGCAGCTCCTAAAATCCTACTCCTAAAAACAAAAAAAGATTGGTAATCTAAAATGTGAACCTTTGATTTTCCCAAATAATCATTCGTTTTCATATTATAGTGGGGCAGAGTGCTTGAACAAATTGTCGTTAATGTGGACACGCTGGACAAAAGCACAATTTTTTTTTAGGCACTTGTATCAAACACCACTGAAACTATACACTATTGAACCGGCCGTTACCGTAAAATACAAAACCACGAAATATATCACTGAATCTTGGATATTTCATTAAAAGTTTAAAATGGTTTCATAAGTTAGGATAGTGTGCCCTGATGCAATGACGTTTTTGTTTCTTTAATTTCTACAATTGTCTATGATGGGTAGTGTTGTGACTAAATTTGGTGATATTGTAAAGCCGCTACACACTAGCCAACTCACGCTCTCTACCTGTCATCGCGGTTGTGTACACTATGCGGTAGTTTTGTAAGTGGGTAAAGAATCGTAGTGTTTTTTCAGTGGGTAAAGTGGTTAAAAAAACTAAAAATACCTACTTGTTTTTTACTTTCCGTATTTTAATATTCGATATGTTTTGACATAAAAGAGTACAGTAAGAGTCTTCCCCGTCACTACTGAATTCATCATTCAGAGACAATTTCAATATGGCGGTTTATTTACATAGATAGCAAAGTCCATTGACTTACACCTAAGTAGCGACGGGCCATGTATGCCGGCGGTCACTGGTTCGAATCCAGCTAGATTCTTTTTTATTTAACATGTGTAAAGTATAATACATCATTAGTCGATCCTTCAAACTTGACCTTAAGGGCACATTACTTTGAAAACCTGTTGAAATATCTCCCAATTAAAACTTTCCAAATTATCCTCACGATTTATGCAAAATTTCAAAGTTACGGCTTTTTTTTCAATATTTTAATGCCCCAAGTTTTCAGAAGTTCGCAATTTCTTTGCATTTTGTATTGCATGATTTATGGAAATGTTTCTATAAAATTAAACGCCGTCTTTAAACCTACTCCTACTTTTAAAAGCGCCATCTAAGAACTCAATCACAGTGCTGAAAATCTGTTAAATTGTAGCTTAGTAAGTTTGTAAGTATGTTATATTCGTATGTCCTCCGGAACTTCTCACCCGATTTCAAAAGATTGTTGAGGTAGGGCACAGCGAAATGTTATCCCGCTTGAATTTAGAGCAGCCCAACTGGGGAAGTACCTCCACCTTGCAGAATACCACAGCCATAATAACACCACTACTTGCTCTATAGTAGTGTTGTGTTCCTGGAGGTGAGCAAGGTCGCCAGAGCTACCGAGGATGCGTTGTGTTGAGAGTGAGGGAACTTGTTCCTTCAGCTGTCAACACGGCGAATCCTCAAACATATCAAGGGTCGGCAACGCCCATGTAACTCCATCTACAGGCTGCGGTGTCCGCTTACCATCAGGCGAATGCTTGTTTGTCACCGTCGTTGTGTAAAAAAAGCCTGTGTTTAGAATCGAGTTTTTGGATGGGCAAAGGCTATGTTTTATACCGGGGGTTTTCCTGCGTTCTTTTCAATACACGGGGAAATCCGCGCAGACAGTCACTGTTCAATAAATATACTCTCACGTACACTGTGTACAGTCAGCGGTAAAAGTAGCTACGCAACATAACACGCTCAAAATGATCTAGACAGTTCTTATCCTCCGGTCATTAGAGTCGCGAATAGTTCATTTTGAGCATTTGACACGCTTAGCCACTTTTGCTACTGATTGTACGTGCACATTTTCGCACGAAAGTAAAAACACGTAAAGCCAATTCCATGTGGAAATCGTGCCAGTTCCACTGATTAATAGCTCTTGCTGACTACATTATTTGGGTGCCATGAATAAAAAGTTGTTTACACCTACACCTGCCCTAGTCATTTGTCTACCTCGCACCTTCCGTGACAGTTGTTGCCACGCCCTTTTTGGGACATTCAAACAGTGACATATACCTATACTATATATTTACGAAATAACGTTATTAAATTCAACAGCACTTCTCAGCGATTTAACTATCATGATTGGTCTGAAAACTGGTGCAGTCTTATGTATTGTATACTGGTAAAATCATGTTTTCAAATCGAATAAGTCGTTTTGGAGATTAACCACTTGTCGTTATTATTACTGTGAACCTAATTGCCTATTTTGAATGTACGCTATACGTTTAAAAAATAATTAGGACCTACAGATGAGTGGCCGCACGGCGTATAACAAAGATCTCAAGTAAATCCGTAAGTACTATAAATCAGGGATCGGAACCGGTTTAAAAAACCGTTCAATTTTGTTCGTGAACCGTTCAAATTTTCGTTAATTTGTAAACCCGTATACTACAGTAACGTTTTCATAGAGAACGAATTTATTTCGGTTATCGTTATTCAAGAAGAACAGAATTTTAAATTCCGTGTAACTTTATTGAGCTGGTTAATAAGATAACATTATTTGTCAATTAATTTACTTATATCTATAATAGTCTCTTCAACCAGCAATGCACTGCTATCGCATGACGTTAAACCTATTTGTTGTGATAAAGTCATAAATGCCATTATCTTCGATTGATTGACATTGACATCTAGCTAGGCATAAAATGCAATAAATAAAATTGATTTTAATCATGGGAAGGAAGAAAGAATCCAAAATCTACTAAATGTTTTGTTATGACGAAACCACAAAAAAATCATTTGGGAGAAAAATATATTATTTTTAAAATTTGCCTAAATCACCCCATTTCTATTTTTAAGCACGGAATTAGAAATTCATAAAGCATCATGTTAATGTCTCAGACCAAGAAAAAAAGACAGACGGAGCAATACGAACAGTCAAGTGAAGCCAAACCACAAACAAACAAAACCTAGCTACTTCAAGTTTAGCACACGCTCACGCACACATACAACGTGTCCCAAAACTCAACGATAAGCCGGCACCAGAGGATGGAGCTGCTTATGATTAGTCGAGAAAAAATAAGGAAAAAAAATATATCTCAAAAAAAAAATATATATATCTTTTGAAAATTATTGCCATAGTGGTGTCAATACTATTTTTTTACACCATGATGATTGAAAGTGGACTGTAAGAAAAAATCTTTCAAAATTGTAGGGACAAAATGAATTTTGATTATTTTTTGTGTAAAAACTCTTTGAAATCAGATATAGTATAGACGCAAATTTCCTGATACGCATGTGACCAAAAGTGCAATTCGTTAAATTACCATCCACGCAGATGAGCAGATAACGCACATGACCTGATTTTGTTACGCGAGTGACCAGATACGCACAAGACCTGATTTGTTACGCGCGTGACCAGATACGCACTAGAACTTATATGTTACGTGAGTGATAACATACGCACATGATCTGATTTTACTACGCGAGTGACCAGGTACGCAAATGACCTGATTTTGTTAAGCGAGTGACTAGATACGCACATGACCTATTTTTGAATCGCAAATAACCAGATACGAGAATTAACGAGACAATCGTTGGACTGACACTATGACGTTCCATTATATATATATATATATATATATATATATATATATATATATATATATATATGTACGTTCCGCATAAGAACTAAAATGGTTATAATTTTCGACGTTCAGTTACGTTAACAACCCTATATAACACTATGATTTTCGATTGCAAAAAATAACAGCTGCCATCATCACTTAGGCAGTGAACCTTCTGTGCCTTTAAGAATAGTTAAATTAATATCAACTGAGCTCATAAATGGGCTTCGTTTGTAGTAGGCGCGTGTGATATTTTATAAAAGAAAATGGATTAGCGAGTTGTAAAACGTTGATTGAGTAATGAGAGCTCTATCATCTTATACAAAATATTCCAATTTTTTATCCAGTAGTTCATTTTGAATCTTTTATAATATGTATTATTATGTAGTAAGTACAGATTATAAAATGCTCGGATTTTCACATTACATGGTGTCGATCTTCCAAATACCAATTCTCGTGTTCCACGCCCAAGATCCTTGACATTTTCCTTTATGGAATCGTATTGTTCAAAGGAACACGAGTAAAAGGTTTAATTTTACAGATCCTGAAACCTACGCGAGCCTGACCTTTTAGGTAAATACCTCCGCGTCTGAATGATCGGTGAGTAGGGGCCGTGAGTTTTTAATTTAAACATAAATGATTAAATCCCCTAAGATTGTCCTCTAATATTTATTAAACGAGCGAGCAAAGCGAACGAAGTTCTCCGTTTAGGCTTGGAACAAAATTCTTTCGGCTTTCTGGCAGTTCTCTTCCACAGCTCGCCTTTCTCATTAGATTCTCGTGAAATTTTGTGAGAATCATCAATAATTAATATATCTTTGAAATTCAATTTTCGAATTTAAAAATATACAGGGTGACATTTTAATCAATGTCTAAATTCAAGTATAAGATTCTTCAGCAAAATTATGAAATAGGTTTTTTTCTGTTTCATATCATTCAGTACAAAAAAAATAGTAATTGATGCTTAAAATTATCCCAAAAAAAACCTTACCACGTGGGCACCTCAGCGGGTAGTAAGGTTTGCGCACGGCACGCCTCCCCTCCCTCAGCCCCGCCCCGCTCCGCGCGTTACTGAATGCCCAGTAACCACGCAGACGGATAATTTTTCTGGGATAGACAAATTATAATTTAAAAAGTACCTACTAGTTTTTTTTTCAAAAATTGAGTCTATTAGTGATACCAAATGCCTACAAAAAATTTGGACACTGATTAAAATATCACCCTGTATTAAAAACGCGAATTGTACAGATCAATGGGCTAATTAGACAGGGCTCTCGGTGAAGTTCCGTAAAAATTGCGGACCGCATTCTGACGTCTGATGGATATTGTATAGATCCCAGACATGCAAGCAACAGATGTTACTAACCAGTTTTGTGGTCCCCTCCCCACTTCATTCATAAAACAGCTAAAGAAAGCTGAGGTTTTTTTCTCTTAAAATGGAAACCATAATTATGTAGGTAACGACATCATAAAAAAAGTATCTAAGTATACCGACTCCTTAGATTTATGTTCCGCGACTTTGTCATTTGAACTAACAAAAATAATTATTTAAAACATGTTCAAAACTATTAAATTACAATGAGTTTACACAATTTTCGTTATGTTATGAAAATAAATTATTTAAAGAAATAAATCCCATCTTTTTTCAAGTTTTTTTGTTGGTATTTACGCAGTTATTGACTGAACATTTCGACATACCTGACAACCAACAAGTCTCACGGTTGAAACCAGACTAAACCACAAAAAAGATAATAGTACATGTACAGAAAGGACACTCCTTTGATCTTTACGAAAGGCGCTTTTTTCTCAGCCAAAACATTAAGATTTATGGCTCTCTGACGTCCCCAACGTTGGGGCACCGGCATGTACTTGTAGCGATGAACGTAAATCGCGGAGTGTCCCGCGCCTGACTAAACGCAAAAGAACCGGCCGATGCGATTGGCGGGTGTTAGGTGTACTACGACCCTACAGCGCGCGAGCCGAGCGAGCGAAGCGAGCGTGCCGCGGCAGCGGGACGCGAAGCGCCAGAACCGACTACGGATATTTTTTTCGAATAAAATTAGGTCTGGAGCTTCGCCGGCCGCAGCCGCGGCACGCTCGATTCGCTCGCTCGGCTCGCGCGCTGTAGGGTCGCAGAGTCGCAGTACACCTAACACTCCTCCTCGCTTCACTCGTCGTCGTATCTACACCGGCCTGCCTCATAGTTTAGGTTGGTTATGAACGTGGACGTATGGCAGTTACGATACAGGTATGAAGATAAGATAATACCCCGCGTGCCAAGGGAAAACTACTAAGGCCACTGTAGTGTCACAGGAAATTATTTTTTACCCATGACACTACTGGCAGTGCCAAGCAGTAGTGCCTAAGGTAAAAAATGGCCAGAACGGCTTTCGTTTTTTTTCAGTTTAATGAAATTAAAAATTTTGTAACTATTTCTTTTTCTATTTTTCCATCAAATCCCAGCACTACTAACGGTGGTATGGTTCAGTCCACCCTACCCCCAGGGGTATGGCTAGGGGGTATGGTGGATCTGACATGACCTTTTTAATAGGGACGGAACCCTGGTTGTGCGTTGTCCGACACGCACATGGCCGCTTTTTTTTCAAAAATGGAGTCTATTAGTGAGACCAAATGCCTACAAAAAATTTGGACACTGATTAAAATGTCATCCTGTATAATGAAAATAGGTCACTCACGTATTTTATATAGAGAAACGCTCGACATGTTTCGAACCGATTCGCGATTCCTAGTCATGAGAACACATAGTTCAGAAATCAATTTTTTATGTTCAAAATAAACACTACCTACACCCGTGGGTCGATCCCCCAAGCCGAAAGACGTCCACAGCTGGACACAGGATTCCCCCAAGGAGTGCCAAAGAGACCGGTCCCGCGCCATCGGCCATCGGTTCATTGTTACATAAATAAATTCAGACACGTAATATCACAACATCGTTTTCGCATATGAACCAGGGATATAATAATAACCGACAAATCCCTTTGTCAGTGAACCGAGATACGATTACGATCCTCACATAAAGCCATTAAACCACCTGAAATTAACAATCGAGAACTGTATCGCTCCAGCGGGCCGGATTATCTGTTTATATTATCGAAACTTTCGACACATTCGATTGAAATGGCGGTATGGTTATCAATAATGAGATTTGGTATTCGAATGTGACGTTTGAGATGGTGAAGATTAAATGAATTGGATGATGAATGTTACACATATACATATATAGATTCACGTCTTTATTCCCCAAAGCGGTAGACAGAGCACATTAAACTTATGCTCCACCGCCACTTTTAGCATAAATGTGGGTATAAAGGATCGACAAAATGTGATATGTTAGTGATAAGTTACTAGCCTATCGCCCACAAGCTTCGACCCTGTTCCCTCAATCGAGTTTTACGACGACGGAAGCGAGAGGGTGGTAAAATTCTAACCCACATACACGGTAAAGAACGGAACGGGAATGACGAATGTTGATTTGGTATTTTTAATAATCAGTAGGTCTACTTTTTTATCATATCAACCTGATGTTAAGCAGACGCCGTAGTCTATGCACTACTTCATCACTCCCGGTCCTAATAACATTTCGCATGCGAGTTCTCCCCGTAAACGGGATGACGACCAAGTCATAAGTCGATAACACATTCGTGTTACCGCATGCGGCTTTTGGCCAATGAAAAGCGTGCAAAGCGTGAGAAGTGTAGTTTAGGCGAAAGAGGGTATGTAGATAGTCAAGAGAAATCTCCGTTATCTTTCGTCTTGGAAATCACCCGCGCCAGGAATGCCGGCGGTAACGATCAGTGAAAACAGATGCCCGAAAGCGGGCTCTGTGTCCATCTCTATAGCGTAACATACCTTACATCACAATTGGCCCAGTAAATATGAGGTGAAATGATAACGTACATACAGAGTTAACAAGAATCATCATCCTTCTAGCGTTATTACTGGTTGTGTCCTAAAGGAGCTCAAGGTCAGCTTATCTTATTCCAAGATTAGGCATAGGCACTAGTTTTCACGAAAGCGACTGCCATCTGACCTGGGATTAGACCGGTATCCTCACGATGTTTTCCTTCACCGAAAAGCTAACGGTAAATGACAAGAGAGTTAACAAGTATACGTGTCTAAATTCCTATTTTTAGTTCATGGCGAAAATGACCACAGCACAATTTGACGACCGCTTTAGCCTAGTTGGTAGTGACCCTGCCTACGAAGCACGAGGTCCTGGGTTCGAATCCCGGTAAGGGCAAAAAGTTATGTGATGAGCATGAATATTTGTTTCTGAGTCATGGATATTTTCTATGTATTTAAAGTATTTATATCTATTATATGTATCGTCGTCTAGTACCCATAACACAAGCCTTACTGAGCTTACTATGGGACTAGGTCGATTTGTGTAAGATTGTCCCCTTATATTTATTATTTATTTATTATTATTACAATTTAGATCGTTTAGGCATCAACTTGGAAAGTTAGAGAACGTTAACCCTCAGTGACCTTACCAGTAATTAGTATATTAATTAAAAAAAGCGGTTGAAGTAGCGTCTCTCGACTTAACCCCTTCACTGAAAACGACTCGCTTTGATAGGGACTGCTTTCCGTTTACGTCCTTTTGTTTTCAAAGTGCACAACTTTGCCTCAAAGCAAAGTTAAAATTGAATCGCGGTTATTTCAGGATTAAAAGAGCAAAATGAAAAGGAAAAATGACGCACGCTCTAACTTTTACCTGAAAATTAACATTAAACGATCCTTCTCTGACGTCATGCGTAAAGCTCAAAGTTTCGGGAACTTTGGGAAAGCTCCCTGAATCAAAACACCCCAAGTTTTGTTATCCGAGCATGAGGAGTTATTTTATACTTGAACTTAACCTTAATTTGATATTAAACCGGTATTTAGGGTTGACTTTGTCGGTTGAGCTAAGATTGTTTAAGACTTTCACTGCCAGGAATCCCGCTAGCAGACGCCTACGTCGTAGGCTTTCCGCTACTACGGAGACACCACGCCACTTAAGTCGCAGTGGGCGGGGCATATTGCACGTAGAACCTATGGACGTTGGGGCGGAATGGTTCTCGAGTGGCGAACACGTACCGGAAGGCACAATGTGGGTAGGCCCCCCACAAGTTGGACTGATGACCTGGTAAAGGTCGCGGGAGTCCGCTGAATGCGGGTGGCGCAGGACCGTGGTACTCTTTGGGGGAGGCCTATGTCCAGCAGTGGACATCTTTCGGCTGATATGATGATACACTAGCGAGTTCACTAAGGGACTCAGACAGTCAAGAACAACCTAAAAAACCACACTTTACATGTTGGTAAACGTTAAAATATATGGTGCCAGCAGCTGTCATACCATAGAACACTGTCAAAATACCCATATGTAGGATGGATTGCAAGACGTGAGCAAAGTTCGTTAACATCTGAATGTCCGGAAAATCCGCCATATTTTTATGGAATGACAATTTCGCCATATTTAACGTTGATCGGTCTATAATCATAAGTTCATCAACTGTCAACCAACGCTTTAAAACAATCTACCTTTATTACTTATACGCATGCTTTATCAATAATAATAATAATGGCGTAGGGATGTGACGGCCCCATAGCCCACCAGATTTCTGGTGCAATCAGTCAACGTAAGGCAGCTTGTGGCGGGCTGTTAGGGAGTAGCGACCCTACGTACCTGAGTGCTCCTGGGGGTGTCCTGTGGTCAGGCTGAGCCGATCGGGTGGTTGGTTGGACAGGCCCTCCGCCTCTGGCTTGCCTTTATTGGCCGTCCAGAGTGGAGTCGCAAGAGCTGTTGCTCGAGGGTAGATGTGGACACCTAAGTGGCGAGTTTGCTATATGTTTAAAGTCCAGTGCCGCCTCTCTACCCCCCCAGCTCTCTGACCGGTGTTGCCCTTAGGCCATTTTTAATGTCGCTATTAATAGGGGCCCATCTAGCAGTTAGCGAGTCACCGTCTGCCAGAGATAAAGATTGAAACAGTTTTATTAGGCAGGCGTCCGATGTTTCACCCAATAGCCCAGCCACTAGTCCATCATTTCAACCCAATAACCCGTTTTATTTAGATTCCATCAACCATCAATAGTCCCTATACACCCCAGCGGGTGCTGTCTCTGTGTGCGTCCCATGACACGGGCAGGGACAGCATCCGCTCGGTGTACTCCTTGCATTTCATTAAATTGTCAAAAGGGCCTCTACGTGTTGGCTCAGTTGGTACTTTGTAGGTACCTAGCTCCACGGACGCCTCCCAAAGGTCCGGGACATCATTGTCCCGTGAACGGGAAAGACATACATAATAATAATAAAAAGCATATTTTATCGAATGGCACTAATTAATTAAGGCTGTCGCGTGCAGCCACTGGGTGAGATGCGAGGCATTGTCCGCGTTTCAGATGTTTTCGGCGGTTTTTGTTTAAAAATAAGTGGTTTTCTACAGTGAAGGAAGGGATTTTCAGCGATATTATGAATGGAAAGAGAGAAGGAAGAACGAATTTCAGTGCAGCTTGTTTTGATTTTGAATAATAGATAGTGCTATTCTGACTAAGACAGTGGATATTTAACTGTGTAAAACGAATGTATGACAATCGTGCAAGTTTGAATCAATAAATAAGTAAATTTCACGATAAAAACATTATTTCGAAATTATTTATACATAATCGAATTTAAACTTTCGTGAGACATGTTAAAATAATACTTCTAATCACACGGTTCAACTCACGTATTCAATGTCAGTCCGGGCGACATGTTTCGAACTCTTCGGGAGTTCTTCTTCAGGATGAGTGTTCTCGCGGCGTGTTACGAGCGACACCGCCGCGAGAACACTCATCCTGAAGAAGAACTCCCGAAGAGTTCGAAACATGTCGCCCGGAGTGACATTGAATACGTGAGTTGAACCGTGTGATTAGAAGTATTATTTATACATAGTGTAACAAAAATGGGGTATGAACCGATTAAGGGCATAACTAGGTACCGTTTTATTTTTAATATTATGCCCTTGATCAGTTCACACCTAATTTTTGGTACACTCTGTATACCGTAATGTCTCAATTTGTCCCACTCCCATAGTCGACTCTTACGACGGAAACGGAAAAAGGGGGTACTCTAACCTGACACTTCCTAAATAATATACCCTCTAGTTTTCCAAAGACCAATTAAAAGGCATATGTCTTCCTTTTCATTTGTATTTATACCATTTTAAATTGGAACAGAATAGCATGTGATTCATTTTTATTTCGTTCCATTTTTAACAAATCAAACCTTACTCTAGTTCCTATTACAGTAGATTTAGTTAGCTAGAGGATAAAACAAAGAAAAAAAACCGCTTTTTCAAAATATTCCACGTTTTAAACTCTTCAAATCAACGTTAACCCTACTTTAAACCTTTACTCGTAACTTCATAAGCGATTCTAATATGACGGATCGACCTGCGTATTTTCGGGCAACACATCTCTAAACGGAATGAGGAGATTAAATTATCCTGCCGGGTCCCCGGGCCCGAAAGGACTAGAGTTGCACCCGGTCGGCCTTTGAAAAGAGCGCTCTGATATCGTTCAATCGGTCAAAGGAACTACCCTGTTCCATATAAGATTAGAAAAATCGCACGTTAATCGTCATGTCATTTCTAGGAACAATATTTGGAAAAGCAAAAACATTAGTATTGCTATGTTTGGAAAGCACTAATGATTGAAATAAGTAAAACTAGTAAAAAGTTTCTCTTCGATATTCTAGAAGTTTTAGATACACGTAGACGAATTAGTCCGTTGAGATTATAATTATATATAATTTTACATGGAATGAGGTAAAGTTTGGTTGCTGTTTTTCTTCCTTTAGTTCAGGGACTTCAGGAACTATTTGGAGACCTGGGAAAGGGGCGTTTATCTATGACTAACGCGGCACTAAATGACTCGAATGAACGGTATAAATAACCGACGTACCGATCGCTCTTTAGTTCGTTATCGTCGCAATCCAGAAAATCATATATAACTGAGGTACGTATTATGTTGCCCTTTTTATTGTTTGTACTCAGTTCAATTCTGATTTCATTCGCTCCATTTTGCTCATACGTTCACTAAACTGAAGTAAAGGACCGAAAACCAATTTAAATCATAATATGCAGTGTGGTAGTGGCACGCGGCCATTTATTAAAAGTGATAATTATTTATGTTAAACGAACTACACAGTTAAAAAAGAACGAAGAGCTGTCATTTACACTAACTTGTCAATTCACTTTGGTGTAATTTTGTTAAATATATGAAGTCAAAATTTCAGTTATTTAATTACTTAAATAAAGGTCATTGTTCAGTTAAGGAATTACGATAAGTCGCCCTACATTTAAAAAGGGCCATGTACTATGAACCGAAATTACCTAGTTCCTTATTCATATGAATAAGAAACTAGTTCATTTCGGTCCGTACCGGAATTGCTTTTCTAGTTCTTAGTTCCTCACCGACCCAAGTCTTGAAAGGATGGATCCCATTACCGCACCTTCGGTATCTATGTGTTGCGTTTAGAAAAGCCCCATTGATTTATAGCCTTCCGATCGTTTCATGTAGGTATTTTCCTCAGTTTCAACAGAATATATCCCAAACCTTAGGATTTAAGTTACATTCTCATTTGTGTAGAATCCCATTTGACAATATTTTTTTACGTGCACTGTATGTATATTCGTATGTATTTTTAGTCTCTTGCTAGAAGACGTTAATAGGGCTCTAATGAGCCGAAACACCCCCACCTGACCTGTGGTTTATGACCACCTCCTGACTATATCATCAGATCTGACTTCGTATCATGGTCAGCCTTATCACAAGATAGAGCGTTCCTCACTGGCTGTTACCGTTCGATAGAACGAGACGGACGCTCTAACTTGTCAGTTATTGCGTGATACGGCAAACCATGATACGAGGCCAACTGGGAGGTGCCATAATATGGCGTTATCTTATCACCAAACATACATAGTACTTAAGCCAAAATTCAGTTCAATCTTATAGAAGAAAGTGCCCGAAAATGGTTTCCAAAAAATCAAGGACAACTGACTTACAAGTTAATAAAAAGCTTGACAATGACATTGGCCTAGACAGCGAATACAACCATAAAAAAACCTGTAAACCGATTACGGAAACCTAAGTGAATAAATAACTATATGTTTTTACATATAAAAACCTATGTCACCATATGTTATGATTACGAATCAATTGACACCTCCATCATCAAAATCGGTTCCGTATCTTAGCCGCTTCGATGGAACGCACGAACAAATAGGTAAAAACATATAAGTAGATAGCTGAAATCACCCTTCCTTTCGACTCTGTCGTACTTGGGCAAAAATATGCGCTTATACAGTCGCTCAGTTGTTCAGATATTTGTGAGCACCTTGGCCGCTCCGATATATCTGATGGTGACTGTGGGAATTGTAAAGCTTGAAATTGAGGTTGGCCCTGACACTTTCAGTCAAAATAACAAACAACTACCTACTTAGAAGTTTAACCCAGGATTCTATGACCACATACATACAATTACAAAAGATTGTCTTTCTGTCTGTCTGTCTGGGACCTCTTCAAGCTTACACCGCTGAACCGATTTGGATGTAATTTTGTATAGAGATTGTTCGAGTCCCGAAGAAGGACATTCCCTGAGGAGGTGGAAGTTTGTAAGGTGCTGCGATATAAACGACTTCCACGCGGACGGAGTCGCGGGCAGAAACTACTTTCCTATAAAGTTAATGCAAAACTTGCAAATCCAAGCTCCTGTATTATGCATAGAGCTTCCTCTAAAGGATCTTTCACGGAAATGGACATGAGACAAAAGATAACAAAAGAAATATCTTTCTAAACTCCGGTCTGTTTGCTTTGACGTCACACTTTTGTCAGACTATGTTAAATAAGAGTCGATTTTGTATGCCCACATTTATGCTAAAAGTGGCACTGGAACATAAGTTGCATGTGCTCTGCCTAAGCCTTTTGGAAATAAAGGCGTGAAACTATGTATGTACAATAATAATAATAAAATACATTTATTCACTCCACCACAAAGCATCATTCTTACAATTAATGACAAAGGCAAAGTTACAGATAGAGATATACAAGACTTCTGCGGTGGAGACTGAAGTGGGGGGAACCTGTATTTCAGTCGTGTAACAGTGGAGTCTGTGTGTGTGTGTGTGTGTGTGTGTGTGTGTGTGTGTGTGTGTGTGTGTGTGTGTGTGTGTGTGTGTGTGTGTGTGTGTGTGTGTGTGTGTGCGTGCGTGCGTGCGTGCGTGCGTGCGTGCGTGCGTGCGTGCGTGCGTGCGTGCGTGCGTGCGTGCGTGCGTGCGTGCGTGCCTGCGTGCGTGCGTGCGTGCGTGCGTGCGTGCGTGCGTGCGTGCGTGCGTGCGTGCGTGCGTGCGTGCGTGCGTGTGTGTGTGTGTGTGTGTGTGTGTGTGTGTGCGCGCGCGCGCGCTTGCGTGCGTGCGTGCGTGCGTGCGTGCGTGCGTGCGTGCGTGCGTGCGTGCGTGCGTGCGTGCGTGCGTGCGTGCGTGCGTGCGTGCGTGCGTGCGTGCGTGCGTGCGTGCGTGCGTGAGTGTGCGTGTGTGTGTGTGTGTGTGTGTGTGTGTGTGTGTGTGTGTGTGTGTGTGTGTGAGAGAGTGTGTTTGAATGTGTTAAATGTGCATAATCTGTAAGACGAAGAGTTGCCGAACTGTTAGTACGTAAGCTACGTACTTTGCTTGTAGAGGTCTGTTGTTGGGGAAATGTATGAATTTACTGTAATACTGGCAACGTATCATGGTCGGCCTTATCAAGCAATAAGTGACAAGATAGTGTCAGTTTCGTTCTATCAAACGGTGTCAGCCGCAGTGACGGACGCTCTACCTTGTCACTTATCGCGTGATAAGGCCGACCTGATACTGGGCTAGAATTTAGTTGTAGATAAAATTCAATGGCAGCAAGAGCCACGACTCGTATTGGGTTTATTTTTAATACTACGATGTTGGCGAATAAGCATAATGTCTGCCTTTTGGTAAGACACTGTACACTTTTAACATGAGAATATTTCCCAATTGGATACGCGTGCGCATATACAATAACACTAAAAATTTTAGTGGTAGGACAGATTTTTATAACAAACGGACCTTCAAGCAGTTCAAATAAGACTTATTTTCCGATATCGTCCCCGTTTCGTCGGGGGCAATACTAACCGACGGCAAATTCCAGGCAGAAAGTTACAAATAGCTCCATTCATCGATAAAAGTTACGAAAGGTCACGAAACTTCGAAACTAAGTTGACGTTTTTAATCGTTGAGGCGCACACACAGGATACTTTTAGAGCATCGTGTTAATTCGTTTTGTTGGTAATACCGACCTAAATAATTGTATAATAAGGTTGATATTAGAAGCGCACTGAAAAGAGTGCACAAAAGAACAACTTATCGTACAAAAGGCGGACTTAATGCCGTATGAATTCTCTACCAGTCAACCTTTGGGCAAAGCAGTCAAATTGTGGGTGGGTGGAATTATTATGCGGGCTTAAAAGTAAACAATGTCTAGCATGTTTTTTTTATTAACTATCTGCTCACGCGTCACCCGGGTATTGCAGAGAACGCAGCAGACAAAAATAGCCTACGACCATCTGGGAAGTCCATTCTGGTGAAAGAATTTTTGATATCATATACGTGGTTCCGGAGATTACTCAAAACATACAATCTTACAAAACTGCAATCTCACAGACTTTTCTCTTGTTAATATTAGTATAAATTAGATAATTGCATGGTAATCGCCGTGGGGTGTTGAAATAGAATAGCTATTCGCTGCACCCCTTTTCTCTCTGTGTTTCGTAAAATAGAATAGGTTTGAACTGTGTTGTAGACCATGAGCAAGAAAGCCTACAATTTCCAGAAGAGGCACAATAAAAATTCATGCACTCTGCCTATCATTCAACCGGTTCCCTTGAAAGCCGAGCAGATTCAAATTTATAGTTTAATTTAAGGCCGTGTCCGCACGTACAGCACAGAAGGTGCTACTCAAATGATCTCGCCGGAAGACCGGCGCTGAGGTAAGACCATTTCGTAACATATTTCATTTCCATGTTCATATGATATTTTTTGTCGATTGAGTTGTACGAAAAAAAAGCAGAAAAAAGCAAGAGAGAGCATGTGTATGTATGTACAATAGTAATGTTTCTAATTTAGTCCAGTATTCATATTTTCCAAGTTGATGAAAAAAAATTCATATTTTTAGTAAAATACATAATTATCTTCACGTTATTAAACCTGGAACACGAAACCAAAATTTTCGCTTATTCCAGTTCGTTTCGGAAATCATTATATCCTTCCCAACTTTTGTTACGAAATCTAAGCCGTTTACTCAGTTAACTCAGTCAAAGTACCTACTTGAAAATGAAGACATCGCGAAACCTCACAAATGATGGATGGACTCAACCCAAGTTAAAGTTCAAATATTTTACCAGCAAACAAAGGAATCGAATAACAAACTGCCGCCTGGGATAAAAAGATTTACGAGATATTTAATAAATCGCCATTGACACGAAAACCTTCGGTTCTTAACTTGTACAAGGAATTATTTTACAGGAAACAAACTATTACCCCCGATCCATTGCGTGTTTTAGAAAATAAGTTTTGTCGAATTCTAAACGGGTTCGGCAATGGTTTTCGAGTTAGAGAGAACTGCCGCGATACATTACATTTTGGGTAAATGAAAGGAAACGACAGCTCGGATTACAGGGCTTTTCGAGTTGTTTTGTTTAATATCATAGGCAGAGTCGTTTGATTTACGTAATGCTTCGGTTTTATCTTACGGAGATTTTTCTTGTTCAACGATGCTGTTATACTACAATATTTCTACATTTATATTAGAACTTTCTTGATGGAACTAAAAGTGTGTTCTTATTGTTTTACCATTAAATAAGTACAACTTAGAAAAAAATGTCGTAGGTTACATCTTTCTTATATTCAATACTAGCTTCTGCCCGCGAGTCCGTCCGCGTGGAACTCGTTTATATAGCAGATCCATACAAACTTTAACCCCCCATTTCACCCCCTTAGGGGATGATTTCAGGGACAAAAACTTCTATGTCACTCTCCATCCCTTCAACTATCTCCATTTAAAAAATCACGTCAATTCGTAACTCCATTTTGCTGTAAAAGACGGACAAACAAACACACACATACACTTTCGCATTTATAATATTAGTATGGATTATTTTATCGTCGCTCATCTAATACTTTCTCCGTCTACTACTATATAAAAACACATAAAACAAATGAGTATTTTATCGTCGGTAGAATAAAATTCGTATGTATTGATGTCCGCTTTAGCCTAGTAACTAGGCTATTAAAATTAGTGTACTGTGGCTCTTTGAGCTTCCGAAAAATCGTCAATTTTCCGGGATTTGACTCTTTGTCTAAAAAATTTGCCGAACCCTGCCCTAGTTGCTAGTGACCCTGCCTACGAAGCCAGAGGTCCTGGGTTTGAATCCCGGTAAGGGCATTTATTTGTGTGATGAGCACGAATATTTGTTTCAGAGTCATGGATGTTTTCTATGTATTTAAGTTTTTATTTCTTTATATATGTATGTTTATCGTCGTCTAGTACCCATAGTACAAGCTTTGCTTAGTTTGGAACTAGGTCGATTTGTCTAAGATTGACCGCAATTATTTATTTATTTATTATTTATTCGTGTGTGTGCTATTTTCTGCCCGACTACTAACCAAGCAAGAAAGGGATATGTTTTCAGTAGTTTACGTTTAAATCACAACGAGGGCTAACATATCTACAGCCAGATTGATGGTTAGCTGACACAGCAGCCTATGGATGCTAGCAACTCCAGAGTCGGAAACGTGTTGCCAGGCCTCTTGTGAGCATGTAGGTAATTTCACTTCAATTCTCGTCGGTGGAAAAACGTCACGCGTCTGAACCCTTCTTATATAACGTTACCTCGTAAAAAATGTATTGACGTAAGCGTCAATTACTAAACGCAAGGAGCGGGAAAATATACTCATTTATATTTTAGAACATGGTTACACGAGGTGCCTAAAATATAAAGTAAAACCATCTGATCAGTGACACCTTACCACTCGACAAAGGCAAATTTTAACTCGAGCTCGTTCGGGATGTAACGGAACATTTTTAAGAAGACGACATTGGAACCTTTTTGCAAGATTGACACCCCCATTGCCTTATTTAATCCGTCTAATATTATAAATGCGAAGTTCGGATGTTTAGATGTTTGTTACTCAATTTTAACGGCTTAACCGATTTGGATGAAATTTAACATGAAGATAGTTTATAGCCTGGATTAAAATATAGGATAGTTTTTGTCTTGGATCCATTGCGGACGGAGTTGCGGGCGGAAGCTAGTAAATACATAAATGTGTAAATGGGAGCCAAGTTCAATATTAAAAATAAGCGTGGTTGTCAACTTCGCCGTCAAAATTGAGATCTAAATGGGTGCGAAGGGTCCGTAAATAGTCCTAAATTAAAATGTATATTCTTAAAAGTATACATTTTTTTTTTTCTACTAAAACAATATTTGCTGTATAAAAGTATAACTTCTTCTAACCCTCAAATTATTTACCTACCCACAAAGCTTAAGATAAACTAATGCTCAAGACTTGACTTGGCTAGTTTTAACATACAAGGCATTCTCCTATGGGGAAATTCTCATCACGCGAATCGAGTTCTCATAGCTCAGAAGCAGTGTGTCAGAATAATCTGCAATGTAGATGTTATGACTTCCTGTCGTCCCTTGTTCAAGAATTTAAACATGTTGACTGTACCATCTATGTACGTGTATGAAGTATCCTTGTTCGTGAAGAATCATCCAAACTTCTTTAAAACATGTAAGGATGCATGTAACTTTCGCACTAGGTATCCAGATCGTCTTGTAGTGCCATCTAAGAGGACTAAACTTTATAGCAGAAGTGCATTCTGTATGGCCATTACCATCTACAATAAATTACCAGAAGAGTATAAAAAAATGCCCCTGAATATGTTTAGAAGGCAACTCAAAAGATGGTTAGTGCAAAAATGCTTCTACTCGGAAAATGAATATTTAAATTATGACATTTTATGATAAAGGATGTGGCAGCAATTGTATTCTAAAATTATTTTATTTTATATACTATTATTTGACAATTCCTTTGACATACTCGTACCTACTTAAAATTACTTTAACTACTACAATTCATTTGACATACCTACCTAAACATATTCACATTCCAGGACAATATTTAATATAACTAGATATTGTATTTATTATTAATTAATTAGATGCATATTACCTTATATTTTACGTGTTGCACTAGCAGCAAAACATGTGATACTGTTGTTTTCATTGTAATACCTTTTTGTACACCATGTTTTTATGTAAAATAAATGATTGATTGATTGATTGATTGAAGATATTTCATATTGAAACATGAAATACTAATTTAAAGTGAATGTTTCGACGCGTGAACATTATTATTATATCGAGCCCGTTATGTCCCACTGCTGAGCAAAGGCCTCCCCCCTCTTTATCCAGTCATAGCGGTCTTGATCAACATCTGGCGAGTCTTTTAAAAAGGAGTCCAAGTTATCCCGCCGACGAGGTCAACCGCGCGTCCGTTTTGAGTTTTGCGGCTTCCACTCCGTGGTCCCTTTGGCCCACAACTCATTCGGCATGCGGCAGACGTGACCAGCCCAGTCCCATAACAACAAACCTGCGTGAACATAATAACTTCAGTTCGTAGGTATAGTGAATAATGAGTATGACGCTATCAGGATTTTAAAAAGTTGAACGCAGCGGGATAAATACTTCTATTGAAATTTTGGTCAATCAAAATTAGGGGCCGCATCTAGTGACCACTAGTGACTCAAAATGGTCTAGGCAAGAAATAGCGACAGTTGTCCTATACTGACTTAAAATGCTGCCAACCTCTTCTCTTCTCTTCTTCATGATACAAAACATCGGTTTATCATTACTGGCATGCAACTAAACCTTGAAAAGACTAGAAAGATATAATTCAGATAAATTTTGGGGGTCTACCAGAACAAACACTTGAAATAGGACTTAATATTACACAATGTTCATCTAATAAACAATGCCAAATATTTAGGATTCACTATTGACTCTGAACTTTGTACAAGACTAGGAAAAGCTTGCACATTTTACGCTTGACGAATACGCTCCATGACCTACGCGTCAGAAACGCATACTTTGCTTATTTCAATATATCATCAATATATAATGAATAGTCGATAAAAAACAACATATTTTTTTAACTTTCAAGTCTCATATAACTAACGATATTATTGCAATCAATAAATATCACGGTTTACTATCAATATAGCAACACTGCGTTATACACTATAACACGATGTAATTCCAATTCCTTTATATGGAAGATAATACGTGCGAAAGATTTGTAGGATAGTAGGACTTATCACTCTTTACATACGATATGAGTATTACTCGATCTGACTCCAAGCTGATCTCCATATTTGGATGTTTACATTATTACACTCTACACCATTTTGATAACGCAAAAGACTATACATATCTTTAACGTAGGGTGTATGTATACTATGAGAGCCTTTGTTTCGTCGGCAGTCTTTACCAACCCAGCTAACACCGACAAAAAAGTGAAAATCGACGACCATTACCAAAGTGACACCCCCATTGTAGCTCCAACCCATTAACTAGTAAACCCTAGATAATAATTCGTCCGCGCCACAAATTGTCGCGGCCAATCCAGAAAATACGACAAAGTAAAAAAGGTTCGCCCATAAATCGTTCTTTATGAAATTTCGACCTTATACCAATATATTGCTCGTGGAAGGGTGTCCGGGATAGGTATATGAAGGAATTAAATTGCCCAAATACTTATAATTTTTCCGGAAGGTGGTTCGCCCTGTTAGAGTAGAAAATCGATTAATTGCAGGTGTTGTTTTGAGAAAAGGGCTCACATGGACTCACGAGGCATTTTCAATAATTCGTGCACCACCCAATTAGCGTGAGTTGTTAAACAAAAATTTACTCGGTGTCAGTTTTGTAACGGCAATTAATCATTCAGTTAGTATGAAAACTAACTTTTTTTTTTAATTTATGAGAAATATGCCTATACACGTGAATTAAATGTGAAAAAAGTTATTTTTTACATGATTAGTATGCTTAATTTTCGTTACAAAACTGACACAGAGTTAATTTTTGTTTAACAACTCACGCTAATTGGGTGCACGAATTATTGAAAATGCTCACATAGTCTTGAGTTGTACATCAGAGTATTATTACGTACCGTTACGTTACGTCAGTAAATTTTGTACTATGTGCAACCAACACCAAACATATCAGCAAACACACTCGAAGTATCTTGTTCACGCTCTAACTATAGGTACTATTCGTAGGTACACATAGTATAAATGGGAATGTGACTGTCTATCTATCCGTTTCTTTTACACGCTATAATCACTTTGCCGATTTAGATGAAATGTGGTAATATTTGATATCGACGATAAAATATACATATGTCTTATGTGATTTTATACACAATACAAGCTGCCGCGGCTCCGTCCGCGTGGAACTCGTTTATGTCGTAGATCCCAACGTTCAGCATCCATTTCACCCCATCAGGGGAAGATTTTCGGGATTAAAACTCGTAATATACTTCCCCGGCATTCAAAATATCTCCATACCAAGTTTCAGATGGATAAACAGACACACTTTGGCCTTTATAAAATTGTTAGTATATTAATATGAATGTTGTTTTTCCTTCTTCACTTGAGGACTCAACTTAATTACTATTTTCTCGCCTATAGTAAGAAATCTTAATTCCGTCCTCGCCTTGGCGATGAATACCTAGTCTACTAAATGCCACCGCCATGGAGCGGCACACTCATCGTATAACTCGAGGTCTATCCGACTTGACGTATTGATTTTATAATAGTATGACATTTGTCGCCCGCCAAACCTGCACGCTTCCTAAGGCCCAGTGGCGCACTGAAAGGACATCGTTAAAAAAAATATCTATTTTGAATTGGTAAAGAGTTGCATTTTCTTTGGCTCTGTCGTTTTATAAACAAAAGAAATTCCTCTCTATTTCCTACAATATTCGATTCAAATTTCAATGCCATTTTGTATGGGTAACAAACTTGAAAAGCCCGTTTAACCGTTTATCAATTTTAAGCGTAAGTGTCCATAAGTTGGTCGAATATGACGCAAACTAAACCTCTGATTGTACTTGGTTACTACGAATCGCGGCGTGAATATTTGTTTGTGGGTGAACGGTAAGGTGAGGTTAAAACAAGTTACAGAATAGCGGGGCTGGCTGTGGTAAGGACGTTGATTTAGGTAGTGTAAAGTAGCTGCGGTTGGAATCAGCTCACTGGCCTACCGGTACGAAGTCGCCACTCCAGAACCTTTCCACACCAACAGCCATCGATTGTAGGTGCAATATGGCCCGCGCACAGCCACTTAAGTTTAGCGATTCGGAGGACTATATCGATTAGCTTGGTTCTGCTGCGGATTTCCTATTTCTGATGGGATCACGCAGAGAAACTCCCAGCATAGCCCTCTCTATTGTTCTTTGAGCTTTCTAATGAGGCCCATAGTGAGTAATCAAGTTTCAGTTTTCAACAAATGTGAAAATAATATAAATCAAATACGTCTAGCCGAATAGACCCCACATCACACACGATCCGCACGACTTGAATATTAATACGCGTTATCGTGTCCTCACAAATTGCTTTTAAATTCGTTTGCGCTCTCGCGTTTTTTTTTTCATAAGAAAACCTTCTGCGATATGAATCACGTGTACATTTTTAACCTCATGAATGCAGGCCGGTTTTTTA
Source organism: Epinotia demarniana (assembly GCA_945867215.1). Taxonomy (NCBI): domain Eukaryota; kingdom Metazoa; phylum Arthropoda; class Insecta; order Lepidoptera; family Tortricidae; genus Epinotia; species Epinotia demarniana. The sequence continues at coordinate 23,154,836 of OX244271.1, read as the reverse complement.
CTGTTGCGGAAAAGTATATGTATATATTATATAATACACATTGAAAGAGGTCTTAGCAGAAATTGTTTCACGTCTAAACACGAAAACTCAATCATAAATAATAGTGTCAAGGCGCCGTAGGTTCAGCGAAGTTAAGCGAACAGTGTTTTTGAAACAATATAATGCGTTTGTTTATAATAATATGGTTTTAAAAAAATACGAATAGTAATCTTGAGGCTTTTCTGCAGGGAAATCAGTGTTTAGAAACATGATTAAGCATTTTTCGCTCGATAGAAAAAAATCACGAACATAGGTCTAAAAGGGTCTAAAATACACTTAAAATATTTGTTACAAATTACGAACAAAAGCTAAAAATATTAAAATGGCTTCTAAAAATCGGCAATATCATGTTTGGGGGAAATCAGTGTTTACTTTTTTATTTATTTAAACGGCCAAAAAATTAAAATTAAAACACATGATTTCCGCGCTTTTGAGCACGCACTTCCATCTCGCTCACGCTTATGCTCAGAGAGAGGGAGAGAAAACCATGAACCTACGGCGCCTTAAACCCATTCAGGGCCAAGTATCGTAGCTTTTACTCATTCTGTCACAAAAAGCTCGACCAAGCGATAAACAATACAACAATGTAGATAAACTACAAAATAGACCTTCAGAAACGTAAATAAACCAATTATCTTTTTGCTCCGTAATCAGATACCGACCTAATTAATTGAATAACGAGCCTGCTCATTATTAACAATTCATCACACTTGATTATAACGTTCATTATTAATTTACGATAGAATAATGTACGTTTTACTTTAAGGATAGATTAGTCTGATGGAAAGTGGACACCGTGGCATTAATTGATGTGACTTCGTAAGAAACATAAGATTGTTTAGATTGGTTATTGTATTAAAAAATACATCTAAAACTCACAGCTAACCTAGCTAGAATACATGGCATGCATGATTATATATAAGCGTATTGCCAACGCTTTATTGATTCAAGGATTGTGTGTGTAGATAATAATGCAGGTCCTCTCTCTCAATACAGCGCATCATCAGAAGCACAGGCGACCTTACTCACCAGCACTACACCACATACCTACTCACAAAACAAGTAATTGTATTATAATGTCTGCAGTATTCAGCAGGATGTAGTCATATCACCAGGTAAACTAAATACTACGATTACAAGTGATATGAAATTCCGATGTACTCTCTCACAAAGTCGACGAACGTAGAGCATTATGGCGTCAGGGGGATATCAATACCATGTGACACCTTCATGTAGCAACTAACGTTTGGCAACCTTGTTCGTTTCGCAAATTTAAAATTTCCAAACTCTGAAACTGTAAATATTTCAGGATTTATTTCAAGGCGATCGTGCAGTACCGTGTTAAGGTTAGATTTAAAAAATCCTGAAACATTTATAGTTTCAGAAATATTATGAAGTTGGGAAATGAAAAAATGCTTAAATGAATCAGGTTGCCAAACGTTACGTTGGGAAACATTAGTGAACCCAATACCGTAATAAAAACGCTTGCAGAGGTTATGTATCAAGAAATCCAATTTTGTTCACGTTTTGGGTACTTCTATTGATATCTATATCATCAGCCTATATACGTCCCACTGCTGGGCACAGGCCTCCTCTCATGTATGAGAGGGAATGGGCAGTAGTCCCCACGCTGGCCCAGTGCGGATTGGGGACTTCACATACACCTTTGAATTTCTTCGCAGATGTATGCAGGTTTCCTCACGATGTTTTTCCTTCACCGAAAAGCTAACGGTAAATATGAAGTCATATTCCGTACATAAGTTCCGAAAAACTCATTGGCACGTGCCGGGATTCGAACCCACGACCGCTGTTTGACAGCCGCATTTGATATCTATTGCACAATTATTAATAGAAATACGATTTTAAAGAGTTAAAGAGCAGTGCTTTGTTTTTTATTATATTTTCGTGTAAAGTTATCTGCCGATGAATTGTGAATATTAATGCGATTTCTTAAGTAGCTGAACTGAAATGAGACAACAATTAATTATGTATTCATTCATTGACAAGTAAGGAATAGAATTACAATCGGGACAATGCCTTTGCCATTAGTAACATTAAACTGCCATTGTTTCGATGCTATGAAATCAAATTGAATTAATTGGTTTGCATCCGAGTCTCTGGGCCATGTTGACGGGTCGCCATGTCAGCGACGAACGAACTATGTACTTTTTCCAAATATTATATGTCACTGACACGGGTGCGAGGAATCCAACAATACCTCATATGTCACCCATAGCCTGTAGCTCATAGAATTTTCTTATCACCATACATACCTACGCTCGAAAAACCTAACCCTCCTTGTGAGGCAGTCGTGTAAAAATTAAGTAAAGCGACCCTTATATGTGGTGTGTCCTGTTCGAATAGACATTATCTACTTACATACTGTTTTAGAATTTGTATCAAACGAAACAAATACATGAGAGGAGGCCTGTGCCCAGCAGTGGGACGTATATAGGCTGATGATGTGATGTGATGTGAAAACAAATACCATACAAACATTTCTCAACTACATGCAAGAGTGGCCTCACTTGTCTTTTACTTATACATACATATATACATTCACGCCTTTATCCCTAAAAGGGGCAGGCTGAGCACATGAAACTTGTGTTCCAGTACCACTTTTTGCATACACGTGGGTATAAAAGATCGGCAAAATGTGATATCGTAGTGACAGGTTGCTAGCCCATCGCCCACAACACACCCTGTTCCCTTAGTCGATTCTTACGACACCCATAGGAAGAATAGGGGTGGTGCTATTCTAAACCGACTCCACACGGGAACAAAATAATCACTAACATAACTAATACAAGAATTCTCTGACGAAAATAACTCCAATAAAAACCTCCCCACCGACGTACCCTTAGCAAAGTAGACGTCACCACCGCTGTAATAACATTTTAATATTTGAGCGTTATCAAGATTTTTCGTTCCTTATTTAAATATTAACGGTGGAATTTACTCATCTAATTTTTTATTTAATATTCCCTATTTCAAAAGTGCTAACCAGTAAGCGGCTAATATGACGCATTGGAATTTCAACCTTAGCAGCCTTAATATTAAAGTAAAAATTGACTGACAATCGTTTTAAGGTTATGATTTTTTATTCCATTGGGATTTTTAAGGCTGGCTGGCTATTTGTCACCAGTGTAACACGCGATTGTAATTAATATCTAGGTATTTACTTTTTAAAGTTTAGCATAAAAAAGTTTTTATCACAAAGAAAGATTTATAGTTAGGCTAGATTAGCGAACGACTATTTTCATGTAGCTAAAGAATGGCTAGCACTGAGGAACTAAGTTTTTTATATTAAAATGCCGGACGTTATACATTTTTAAGGAGTATTTCTTAATTAAACGTACACCTACCTAAATTATATTTTCTCACCTAAGAGCTCATTGATCTTTAGGAGTTCTGTTCATGTATATGTACATTGTCGTTCGACAGAAACCAAAACACGTTGGTTATAAAATTATCACGATGGCTCTATGGCTAAAAACCATGTTGGATAGCATAATATTTTCCCTGTTTACGACAAAACCAATTAAAATTACGATGGATCACCTCATCTAAAATCACATAGAAGCAAATATGAATTAAGCAAATATTATTTTAACGAAATCTTTCCATATAAACAATTCCCGATCTCGTTTTCACGTGAGTGGAAGAGATTTTAAACGTGTCTCGTACACAAGGGGGGTTGGTTTCATGCGCATGACAGGGTACTGTGTGCACTTACCATTAATTGGCCTTGGCCAGCTTGCATGCCTCTGATGTGGTTTAAAAAAAATCTGTTTATTTTTATGAAACCTTTTTTTTCTTTGCAAGGTTTACTTACTTTCTTGTAACGTCACAATCAACCAACGTCCTTATTGCAATTTTAATGGATTGAAAAATCTTAAAATAGCGAACATAAATCAAAGATCGATACCTTAGCTATATCTGCCCCATATTTTCGTAATTTTTATCTGAAAAAACCATTAAAATTTCTAGTGATTAAGTCCTAAAGCTAACTAAGTAAAAGCTAGATATTGTACCACAGCTACTTTGGTATAATTTCGCTGATAAGTACCTAAGTATGAATGCCCTTCAATTCTATCCTACTTGACTATTAACTAAAGATGTAATGTAAACAATTAAATTCAACGAAGAACAGTATAATTTACTTATGGACGACAACATCAACACGCGACGGCAGAGCTACGCATCGCGTCATACGAAGATTATACGTAAGAGAAATATGTGATTATTTATAAAGACTTAGATTGTTTAGAGTAAATAAAGAACCCAGTAGTTAGAATCCCCATAGTAATTATTTACATAAAACACCCTCTCATAGCATTCATTTGATATTGTAAACATTAAAGTAAAATCCCAGTACAAATTGTATTAGAAAGAGAGAGGAGATGTTGCCTATGCGCGAGCGCAGCGCGGACTGGCCGCCATGGAGGGGAGGAGTGTATCGCGCCAACATGACCGTAACGAGAGCCGCGGCCACCGAGCCTGAATTAGAATTTAGTACGGCGCATTTTCACTTTGTAATTAATATGTTTACGTTCATACCTTTACAACGGCTCATCGTATCAGAATGATTTATATATTGTTAGAAAGCTTATTGAAAGTTCTATTAAA